>CM076684.1:13559854-14159854 GCA_038501925.1 Xenopus petersii | reverse complement strand
CTGAGCCACTGGGGGAGAGAATATAAAGGGACAGACACTGCTTTCAATAGCAATTAGTGATGTGCGGGTCTGGCATTTCCAGACCTGCCTGCCCACCACCCGTGCCCAACTTCCGGGTCCCTTTTATAGACCTGCGCTGCCCATGACGTCAAAAAAGGGATGGGACGAGAGGCAAGGGTCTATAAAAACTCAACTCCGGAAGTCGGCATTTGGAAGGTCGCGGGCGGGTGCGGATTGAGCTCTTCTTACTGCTCTCTCCACCCACGACCTTCCAAATGCCGGCTTCCGACAATGAGCGCGAGGTCGGCGTGAACCTGCGGGTATCGGGTCAGGCCGCACATCTCTAATAGCAATACATATACAAGTAGAGAATTTGTAACAAATGTATATTGCAAAATTGCTTAGAATTAGGTTTTCTTTTATTAGGCAAATTTTTAATTTTTGGGTTGACTTACCCTTTAAGCTTTACTTAAAGGAAAACTATACCCCCAAAATGAATACTTAAGCAACAGATAGTTTATATCAAATTGAATGACATTAAAGAATCTTACCAAACTGGAATGTATATTTACATAAATATTGCCCTTTTACATCTCTTGCCTTGAACCACCATTTCGTGACTCTATCTGTGCTGCCTCAGAGATCACCTGACCAGAAATACTACAACACTAACTGTAACAGGAAGAAGTGAGGAAGCAAAAGACAGAACTCTGTCTGTTAATTGGCTCATGTGACCTTACATGTGGTTTGTATGTGTGCACAGTGAATCTTACGATCTCAGGGGGCGGCCCTTATTTTTTAAAATGGCAATTTTCTATTTATGATTACCCAATGGCACATACTACTAAAAAAGTATATTATTATGATAATGGTTCATTTACATGAAGCAGGGTTTTACACATGAGCTATTTTACTCAGTATCTTTTAATAGAGACCTACATTGTTTGGGGGGTATAGTTTTCCTTTAAGTCTTCTGCAGAGAAGCTGCTACAATCTCATATGTAAGTTGTGACCAATAATTTACATCAGGGAGCATGCTCAGTTAGAGCTGCTTTTGATACTAAGAAATGACAGCAACTGATGTATCAATTTGCAACAGATTATAGCAGTGATCCCCAACCAGTAGTTCAAGAGCAACATGTTGCTCACAACCCTTTGGATGTTAAGCTGGCCATAGATGCCAAGATCCGATCGTACGAATCATCGTACGATCGGACTTTCCCATCTCCCGACCCTAACCATTCAGATCAAAGTCTTACCAGTCAGATTAGTTAAAGAACAGATCAGCAATGTTCTGCCCCTGACAGCAATCGTACAATATCTATGTCCAACCAAAGCTGGTGACAGTCTCCCACTGAAAATCGTACGATCGGCAATACACGCAGAGATATTATTGGCAGCCGACAGAACCGATCTCCGCCGGACGAAAAATGCCGGGACTCTCCACACACGTTCCAAAAATCGTACGAATCCTCGATTCGTACGATCAGATCTTTGCGTCTATGGCCAGCTTTACTCCCAGTGGCCTCAAAGCAGGTGCTTATTTTTGAATTCCAGGCTTGGAGGCAAGTTTTGGTTGTATAAAAACCAGATGTCATGCCAGAGTCTCCTGTATGCTGCCAGTCCACATAGGGGCCACTAAATAGTCAATAACAGCCTTTTTTTGGAACCCTTAAGAACAATCTTCATGCTTGCGTTGTTCCCCAAATCCACTTACATCTACAAAAAAAGGTTGGGGACCCCTGGACAAGTGTCCATGACCAGGCTCACTAAGCAAGCTGCTGAACACATAATGGGAGCAAACAGAAATTTTTACAAAAACTCATTATTTGTGGTTTACAATTTGAAAACAATTTTGTAAATATGAACCACCCCTTTATGTTAAAGGTAAGGAAATGCGGGTATGGCTTGAACATTTACAGACCCGCCTTCAATTTCCATCGTATTTTGGCTGAAATCTTTAAATAAAAACACAATGATCCAAAAACATTATTACCGGGTTTTGTACATGAAAGTGGTTTAAGCAACTTTGCTATTGTCACGTGTATTAATTTATAATATTTTTGTTGTTTTTGAATTGTAGAAAGGACGTGTCTATGAAGGTTTTCATTCATCCAGGTCATTGCATATCTAGTAGAAGTAAATCTAGAGCAACTGGACTCAAAATTTTGAGTTTTTGCCAGAAATAGTCCAATTTTTGGGCTATATCCAGCGCAGACCAAGAAAACTTCAAATTGAGATAGGAGCCTCTCCCATTGACTTATACAAGACCACAACAGGTCTGAAATGGCAGACTTTTGGACTTTATGCAGTAATATAAATCTCGAAGTTTTTGCCCCCCCAAAAAAAAAAAAGCCCAACCAGATAAATTTGAGGTTTAGTAAATAACCTCCAAGTGTAAAATTGAATACACTATTTTATAAAACCTAGTCCAAAGTACCATGTTGAGCAAAGGGTGGGAACAAGACCATATATTATATATACATATCTAGATGTAAAATAACTACTCCGGAACCATAATCATCCACAAGGACATCAACTTTGAATTAAAACACATTGGGCGCCAGTGTTATTACGTATACTGGACCATTACGTGAATGCCTTCAAACTCCCTTGTTATACATCGTATAAAATTTACCCACTGGAATATCCTTCAATAGTATGAAAAATACAAACCACTTGAATGCAATTCTATTCCAGCAACCTCATTATTACATTTTCCACTAGGACCCCGGAGGTGTTCAGTCTAACTTTTTCAAAGCTTTCTTCTCTTTTTTTTTTTTTTTTATTTCACCGCATGCTGGAATTAATATTCTGTCCAACTGAAACCAGAGAAGTTTCAGTTTTTTTTCATGGGCACCATCTGGCATTGGATTTAATATATATGTTGAATAAAAAGTGCTTCCTGTTACAGTATAATTTTATAAAAACATTTTTTTTTTCTCCTTGGGAATTTGAAGCTTTAGGATTAGCTAAGGTTCCTCATGCTAAACTTTTTCACAACTAAGAAAGTAAGCGCTGCTTTACATGACTTGTTCTCTGAGCCAAGTGTTAGAAACTACCTCTCGCACAAGCGCACAGCTGGTATGACGGGGCTTGTTCACTAGCCAATGGGCAAGTGTTATCATTTCTTGGTTGGCATTATCTCAAGCCTCACAAAGGTGAAAACGAGATGAGTCTAAACATTGCCCCCTTGGTTATAACTCAACTACAGTTTGCATCATCGCTACCGTGTATGGAGGCTAAGCTGTGCTGTTTCAGCAACACGCAAGAGACACGTATTGGACAACAAAATGCTACATGTAAAAGAAATGGCACATCTCAACAGCAAATTTTAGACAGCATTACACGATCAGAATAGTCATTGCCTGATAATGGGGATGAGAGCTTTCAGGAGTTCAGCTAAAGTGTTCAGGCAACGGTTATTCTGCATCTTTAAGGGACCAGGATGCTTAGAGAACCCATGTTTGCAGCTCGCTCTCCCCAAAACCATGTCAACTTACAAAAAAAAATATATATTGCTCTTGCATCATAACAAGTCAGATCTCCTTTTGTACCAGAGATTTTAAAAATGGCGAGAAGGTTACTTTTCACGAGTATAAAAGACCTCCCCTCTCTTCTTCTACGCTGGGATTTCTGATCAACTCTTGGTTCTGTTTCCAGCAAAACTGCCCAACATGGCTAGGAAGGTCTCTCTTGGTATGGAGTTTCTTGTGCACGGTGAGGTAACTTTGCTGAAGGAAACCTTCCCCACAATCTGAACACGTATGCAGTTCTTGGCGATCATGGGATCTCTGATGAGCAACTAAGTTGGACATTAAGTTATAGCGCCTTGGGCACTCCACACACTTAAAAGTACGCTTGCCCCTTGGAATAATATTTTTTTCTCGCCTCTCGTCATTAGAGTCACATTTGCGCGGTCGACCTCTGTTCTTTGGAGACGCAAACACTCCACTTGTGATAACATCCAAGCCAGCCATCTGGGTGGCATGGCTTTTTAAGTGATACAACAGATTTGACTGTTGGCGGAATCTCTTGCCACAACACTGGCAAGCATAGGGCATCTCTCCAGTGTGAGTGCGCAAATGTATCATCAGGCTAGTGCGCTGGCTGAACTGACGGTTGCACTCATGGCATCTGTATGCCCGTTCTCCAGAATGGATTCGTTGGTGGACTAGCAAATTCGACTGATGAACAAACACTTTGTCACAATCAGGGCAGGGAAACTCCTCCTTTACTGCCTCCTGAGGAAGGGCTGGTGCTGTTTCAGCCTTAGAACTTGGTTCTAGATGCAGCCAAGTCTGTGCTTGTCCAGGGACCGAGTCCACCTCAGAACAAATTTTTATATCCTCCCCAGAATCTATTCTAGAAATTGAGTTAATAAAGTTCTCTGCCGTACATTTAAGCTGCCCTTGGACTGTGTTGGTCTTTATGTGGTAAAGTAAATTAGACTGCTGACGAAAACGCCTCCTGCATTGCTGGCAGGAGTAGGGCATCTCCCCTGTATGTGTCCTGAGATGCACCATTAAACTAGTACGCTGACTGAATTGCTTCCCACATTCCTGACAACGATAGGCCTTGTCATCTGAGTGGATACGCTCATGGACTAATAGGTTGGATTTGTGGTTAAACGTCTTAAAGCAGCTGCCACACTTATAGGACCTCTCAGCTGGGAGATATATGGATTCATTCATCAAAGTTTCATTGCTGCAGTCACTGTGAGATGCAGCATGCTCTAACTGCGAGACTGGGGACTCCTCAAGCAACTGCCTGTTTTGATTCACAAGGTTCCCGTCAGCTAAAGGAAGATAACTCCAGTGAGTTTGGGGTGCACCAGAGGAAGAAAGCATAGCTGTATTGTGAAAATTCTTCCCACTTTGCCTTCGTCTACTCATTTCCTTTTTTTGTCTTGCAACATCATCTTCATCACGGAACTCCTCATGGTTTCGGAGATGCTGGATCAGGTTTGACTGTTGTCGAAACCTCTTGTCACACTTCCAGCACTGATAAGGCTTTTCCCCTGTGTGAATTCGTAAGTGAACAATTAAATTTGATTTGTTATTGAAACGTCGAGGGCACTTCCAACATTTATGAAAAAGTTTCCCTGTTCCAAGACTTCCCATGGCTGTTTGTCCTGACCCTAACCAGATATTCTTCCTAGGTCTTCCTCTACCCATTATTTGGAAATGTCCCTTAATAGGCCCCCCTTCTACTGAACTTCCAGGTTTATGAAACCCAGAGATGGATCCTGGCTGTGCAGAGGTTTTTGGTGCAGCGCTATTACGTGTTCCTGGAACATTGTCTCCTCCATCCATGCGAGAGAAAATTCTGAAAGGTTGCTGTTGACTCCTTTCGTGTTCTTGTTGGGAAATTAGCACATTTCCTGTGAAAGTATGTGGTTGGCTTATACCAATGGGGTATTGAACCTGAACTTCTCTGCTCTGCATAATGTTACTTGGCTGTTCCGTATGGAACTTTTGGTGCAGCAAGAGGCTGGAAGTACTAGGGAACCATCTGGAACACTGGTTGCATTGATAAACCCTCATTTGGTTCTCGGGAACTCTAGAAACTCCATTATTGCCAATGCTCACTGAACGTGGACTTTCTCTCTCCACATATTGGCCTGAAGGCCCAATCAGCTGCCCTGATAGTTTCACTGTATGTTTGTTTGTATTTCCTGCAGCTGCCTCATTTTGCCCAGCGTGACTCTTCATGTGGTAGAGGAGATTGGATTGCTGCCGAAAACTTTTACCACACTGCTGGCAAGAGTACGGCATCTCACCCGTGTGCCCTCGCAAGTGAACCATTAAGCTAGTCCTCCTTGTAAAATGTTTACCACATTCTTGGCAACGATAAGATCGATCCCCTGTATGAATGCGCTGATGAACCATAAGGTTGGACTGGTGTGTGAAGCGCTTAAAACAGTGTCCACAGACATAGGGTCTTTTGCAAGAAGCAGACTCTTCTTCTTTATCCCCTTTGATTAGCGGTACCTTAGAGCCCCATACTTCATTGCTGAATTCACCCCCTTCTGAAACCAGATACATCAATGGAAACCCTGGGGCTCTGTTTTCTTCACTCCAGTCACCTCCATCTAGCTCCTCAGCTCTTTGGTGGCTCTTCATGTGATGCGTAAGGTTGGATTGCTGTCTGAAACTCTTATTGCACTTGGAGCAGCGAAATGGAGCCTCACCAGTATGTGTTCTAAGGTGAACAGTTAGGCTAGTGCGCTGATTAAATTTCCTTCTACATACGTGACAAGAATAAGGTTTTTCACCTGTGTGTATACGAAGGTGAGTGACTAGTGAGGACTGTTTGCAGAATGTCTTGTCACAAACAATGCAACGGTATCTCCTCCACTCACACGGAGTACTATCAGTCTGATCCAGCTGTACAAGTTCTTGGCCAATGCCCTGAAACTTGTCCTGATTGTGAGTTTCCTGGTGCTGCACAAGGTCAGAAAGGTCTTGAAAAACAAAGTTGCAGAAAGAGCATTGAAACAAGCCCCAGTATCTCTGATTTGACTGCTCTGGAGATCCAATGTCTATTCTTGTGGGCAAATCCATATTCTTAGCCTGCTGGGCAACATTATATGCCTGTGGTCTGCAGATCAACATGTTGTCTTTGTCAATTTTACCAAAACTCATTGGCATTGGACTGGGTCCCTGTAATGTCTGTGCTCTTGTGTCTTCTGCAGTTTTGACTATTCGTGGTTCTGAAGCCCTTTGATCAACAATATTCTCCTCTCTATGCCGCTGTTTTCCTACATGAGCTACAGGTACACTTTGTCCAGGAAGGAAATTGAAATCTGAGACAACTGTTCCTGACTGGCATGCAACTTCTTCTTCTGCCTTGTCTCGCCACCGGTTTCGCTGTCTATCAGCATTACTGTGATCTAGGGAGTTCTGAGTCGCTTGGTCTTCAGCCATTTTTCCAGCAACAGGACCAAAAGACCCTATTTTTTCTGGCCTTTCACTGACCCAACATTCTGAAACTAAGCAGACAAAAAAAGATAACATAAGATCTTTGTACTTAAAAAAAAAAATGAGGAAATTACTGTATACTTAAAGGACCAGTAACATCAAATTTTTTTTTTTACAAAAATTCAGTAGTAAACTACAAAAAATCAAACACAAATTAAACTTTTAAATTGTAAAGGCTTTATTAAAAAATAACTTACTGAAACTCCACTTCCGTTCTTCTTGAGTAAAGGAGAAAGGGCGACCATCCATCATGCAGCAGTTGATTTCTCCTCCCTGGCTATCTCCCCCCGCCGCTCTGCTCTGCTTGCAAGATGGGGCAGCACTTCTAAGTGATACACAGACATGTATCCTCCAGCCGATGTCGCCATTGCCTGCCAGTTGCTCCACACCACTTCACAGTATTGCTCCTCCGTCTCACCCTGACTTTTTTTTTTCCTCCGCACCTTGCAGCTTCTTGCCTTGCTGCTCGACAAGCTGGGCTCCGCCTCCAGGAGAGAGCTGCAGCCATGCCCTGCACCTGCCGCCCTGACATTTGCTCGTCTGCCCGCAGAGGTTGCTGAAGTGAAAAGTCCTTGTTGCAAATTGCCAGATTTGCCTTCTTCTCCCCACGCTGCCTACACTGCTCCAGCGGGGCAGCGCAGTGCGGGGGCTGGGGGTGCGGGAAGAAAATGAAAGCGCATTCGTGTAACTGCACTGTATTGAGCGCTATGTTGTACCGATGGAACTTTTTTTTAAACTGCGCTTTCAGTACAAACACTACATTTCTACCTCTGTACCTTCTGCGAATTTGCCTCTGAATAAATATCCCCCACCCCTAACGAAACGCAAAGATGCCAGGTATGATTGGCAAGAGTCAGAACTTAGAACACGCACTAGTCATGGTGCGAGCGCGCACAGCATCTACTGACACGGGTGTGCGCAACTTGTTGAGAAGCAAGGCAAGAAGCTGCAAGGAAAAAAAAAAGTCAGGGTGAGACGAAGGAGCAATACTGTGAAGTGGTGTGGAGCAACTGGCAGGCAATGGCAACGTCGGCTGGAGGATACATGTCTGTGTATCGCTTAGAAGTGCTGCCCCATCTTGCCGGCAGAGCAGAGCGGCTGGGAGAGATAGCCAGGGAGGAGAAATCAACTGCTGCAGGATGGATGGTCGCCCTTTCTCAAGAAGAACGGAAGTGGAGTTTCAGCAAGTTATTTTTTAATAAAGGCTTTACAGTTTAAAAGTTTAATTTGTGTTGTTTATTTTTTGATGTTTACTAATGAATTTTTGTAAAAAAAGAATTTGATGGTACTGGTCCTTTAATTATGAAATATAAATAACAGGTACCTTCAAAGTATCTTATTCAAATTCCATGTCGCTTGAATTACAGAACTGTAAAACGGTTGAGGTAAAAGTTTGGTCTAGGATGAACTGGTCATGGCCTAAATTTCCCTGATTTCTAGAGTCACTTGCTAGGATTTTAAAGTACTGTAAAATGTTTGCAAGCACCTATTTAGAGTTTTAAAGTGGACCTGACACCCAGACATAATCTGTATAATAAAAATCCTTTTCAAATTAAACATGAAATCCAAATTCTTTTTTTATTAAAGCATTCATAGCTGTTGCAAACGAATTCAAGAATCTCAGCCGTAGGCATAGAGGCAGGCCAGACAATTACTTTCACTTTCCATTCAGCACTTCCTGTGTCACTGCTCTCCCCAAATTCCCCTGTTCTCTTCACCATTTCATTGTGTAGCCAGTGCATGGGGATGGACATCAAGTCTCCCATTCTGGTGCACAAACAAGATTCTATCATTATACTACCATGCTATCATTATGAGTTCCTAGACCGAAGGAAAAAAATTTCAAATAATTTTTACAGTGTAATTAAAGCTGATTTTGCTTGAAATCATTTTTTTGGGTGACGGGTCCCCTTTAAAACAAACACCTTGCCTCCCCTCATTCATATGAGGGGAGGCAAACACAGTAGACTGAGAACAGTGCTCAATAGGCTGACGACTTATGATTAAAGGGGAATGTTCACCTTTCAGATAACATTTAGCTTGATGTAGAGAATGATATTTATTTATTATTTATTTTGCTTTGTATTCAGCAGCTCTCTAGTTTCGGAATTTCAGTAATCTGGTTGCTAGGGTTGAAATTACCCTAGCAACCATGAATTGGTTTAAAGTGGACCTGTCAACCAGACCCATCCCAGATTTTTGTTGGGGTGACAGGTCCCCTTTAAACAAGAGACTAGAATATGAATAGGAGAGGGTGTAAATAGAAAGATGAGTAATGAAAAAATAATACCGTAAATGTGTAGCCTTACATAGCATTTGCTTTTAGATGTGGTCAGAGACCCCCATTTGAAAGCTGGAAAGAGTCACTAGAAGGCGGCAAATAATTAAAAAACTATATAAAAAAAAATAATCAAGACCAATTGAAAAGTTACTTAGAACTGACCATTCTATAACACACTAAAAGTTAAGACAATGATATTCAGTATAAAATCTGACACGTATCGGTATCACTTTAAAAATAAAAAATGTTGGGAAACCTAAGAATGAAATGTTAAAGCACTTGTTACAGACACAAGATTTGTGTCCCTTGGATACAGGGTACACCAATGACCCCCATCTGTGAAAAGAGGAAAATCACTAGCAATTTTGTATTTATTAAATACAGTAACAACATGCTTACACTCCGTGTGTGCTTAGGTCATTCTCCATAACATAGGGCTCCTCTCCATTTTTCATTATTGTCAAAAATGTGAGCTGTAAACCAATGACAACCTATATGGAACCCTACAGGAAAAAATAAATAAAAGCTGGCTTAGGAGTCTGAGCCATGATGTTGTCAGGGCCCGAAGGCTCAGTAATGGTGAGGACCAAGGAGGAGACAACAACACCAAGTTCGCGGTACAAAAGGATTTATCAGGAGAATAGTCGTAAGCAGGCAAATGGTCAGTACAAGCAAGGATCAGAATCGTAAAACAAGCAAGAAGTCGGTACACGGATAATCAGGAAAGCAAGAAATCACACCCAGGAACTATACAAAATAGACCTATAATTGGGCAAAGACAGAAAGAGCAATTGGGAATAAATAGTCCAAAAGTTGGCGCCAAACTTGACCTGGTGACGTCATGACGCCGGCGTCCTCACGTTAGCGTCCTGACGCCGACGCACGTTCTGACGCCGGCGTCCATTCCGTCGCCAGCGACCAATCCTGGGGCGACACGTTTCTGACGCAGTCATATTGCGATCAGGAAGAACCTCATGGTGGAGCAGGAGGTCGCCATCTTGGATGTCCCGTGGGGTAAGTTCCTCACTTTCCATTACAGTACCCCCCTCCTTAGGGGGGGCCTCAGGACCACCGAGACTAGGGGAAGAAGGAAAAAGTCTGTGGAACTTACGAACCAGGACAGGTGCATGTACGTCCGAACTTCTCACCCAAGAACACTCCTCTGGACCGAACCCCTTCCACTCGATAAGATATTGAAGAATGCCCCTAGAAATACGAGAGTCCAAGATTCTTTTGACTTCGAATTCCTTATGATCGTCAACCAAAACAGGAGCTGGAGAGGAAGAAGAAGAGGGGCAAGACACAGCAGGTTTAAGCAGAGAAACATGAAAAACATTGGGTATCCGCAGTTCAGGAGGAAGTTGAAGACGAACAGCCACAGGGTTGATGATTTCGATGATAGAGATGGGACCGATGAATTTAGGACCAAGCTTGGGTGTAGGAATCTTGAGACGAATGTTACGTGTAGAAAGAAAAACTTTATCACCAAGAATATATGGAGGGGAAGAAGTCCTTCTTTTATCAGCAAACTTTTTCTGCACCAGGGAACTCTTCTCTAAGTTTGCCGCAGTAGCATGCCAAATAGCCAACATATGAGCAGCTTGGTCATTGGCCGCAGGAACATTGGTAAAAAGAAGATCCTGGGAAAAGGCCAAAGGATTGAGACCATAAACACAGAAGAAAGGAGACTTCTGAGAAGAAGAGTGCAGAGCATTGTTGTGAGCAAATTCAGCCCAGGGAAGAAGATCCGACCAATCATCCTGGCACAGGGACACATGACAACGAAGAAATTGTTCCAAGGCCTGATTGACTCGTTCTGCGGCTCCATTAGACTGTGGGTGGTAAGCAGAAGAAAATTGAAGGGAAATGTTCAGGGCTTTGCAAAGAGATCTCCAGAACTTGGAAACAAACTGGGAACCCCGGTCAGACACAATCTCAGTAGGAAAACCATGGAGACGAAAAATGTGTTTGATGAAAAGTTCAGAGAGTTCGGGAGCAGAAGGCAGTTTCCGAAGAGGCGTGAAGTGAGCCATTTTGCTGAATCTGTCGATCACCACCCAGATGACAGTGTGACCAGACGAAACAGGGAGATCGACAATGAAATCCATCGCCAAGTGAGTCCAAGGTTGAGATGGAATGGGAAGTGGCAAGAGTAAACCCTTGGGGGGGGGGAATGTCCGGACTTGGAAACAGCACAAGTGGAACAGGACAAAACAAAGTCTTTGACATCTTTCCTTAGGGTCGGCCACCAGACCAAACGAGACAAGAGCTCGGCTGTCTTCTTAATCCCTGGATGACCGGCCTCTTTGGAACAGTGGGATTGAGATAAAATGGCATGACGAAATTCCGGAGGAACAAAGGCAACACCAAGAGGAGTCTCAACAGGAGCCGAAGACTGAGCAGAAAGTAATTGAGAGGCACAGGAGGGAAACAAGGCAGCAATAATCTTGGTAGAGGGCACAATGGGTACAGGATCTTCGGGGCAGGAATCCTCAGGAGCAAAGCTTCTGGACAGCGCATCAGCCTTTCTGTTTCTGGAGCCAGGACGAAAGGTGATAATGAAATTAAAACGAGAAAAGAAAAGTGCCCACCTGGCTTGCCGGGGATTGAGGCGCTTGAGGGATTGAATAAATTCAAGGTTTTTGTGGTCGGTAAAGATTGCCACCGGAATAGATGAACCTTCAAGCAAATGTCTCCATTCTTCCAAGGCCAGCTTAACGGCAAGTAGCTCCCGATTGCAAACATCGTAGTTCTGCTCAGGGGAAGAAAATTTTTAGGAGAAAAAAGCACAAGGGTGGAGTTTACCGTCAGAAGAGGATCTTTGAGACAGAACTGCTCCAGCTCCTACATCAGAGGCATCGACTTCAATGAAGAAAGGTTGTAGGGGTTCAGGGTGTCTAAGAATTGGAGCAGAAGAAAAGGCTTCCTTGAGGGTCTTGAAGGCTTCGAGAGCTAGAGGGGGCCAGAGTTGAGGTTTACTCCCTTTACGGATCAGGGCAAGAATTGGATGGATTTTGGAAGAAAAGTTTTTGATAAATTGTCTATAATAGTTGGCAAAGCCAATAAATCTCTGAACTGCCTTGACGCTGGTAGGAAGGGGCCAATCCAATATTGCAGAAACTTTGGCGGGATCCATTTTAAAACCTTGTGGGGAAATGATGTAGCCAAGAAAAGGAATGGAAGAAACTTCGAAAGTGCATTTTTCCAATTTAGCAAAGAGATTGTTTTTCCTCAGCCTGGTAAGAACTTCCCGTACTTGGCAACGATGATCAAAAAGGTTTTTGGAAAAAATAAGAATGTCGTCTAAGTACACGACCACACACTGTCCCAAAAGATCACGAAAAATGTCATTGACTAATTCTTGGAAAACCGCAGGAGCATTGCAAAGACCGAAAGGCATGACGAGATACTCGTAATGGCCATCACAAGTATTGAAAGTTGTCTTCCATTCATCTCCCTCACGGATCCGAATAAGATTGTAGGCCCCACGTAGATCCAGTTTAGTAAAGAAACTAGCCCCCTTGAGCTGATAAAAAAGTTCAGAGATGAGAGGAAGAGGATATCTGTTCTTTACGGAGATTTTATTTAACCCCCTGTAGTCAATGCAGGGCCGCAAACTACCGTCTTTCTTTTCCACAAAGAAGAACCCTGCTCCAGCAGGGGAGGTGGAAGGACGAATAAAACCTCTTTGAAGATTCTCCTGGATATAAGACTTCATAGCAGAAGTTTCGGAGGGAGAAAGCGGATAAGTGCGGCCTCGGGGAGGCATAGAGCCGGGTAAAAGTTCGATAGGACAATCATAGGGACGATGAGGTGGAAGAGTCTCTGCGGACTTCTTATCAAAGACATCGGAAAAGGCTTGGTACACAGAAGGGAGAGAAGAACTAGAAGAGACTGAAGAAACTTTGACAACAGGATCAGCAGGTAAACAGTTGTGTACACAAAATAGACTCCAACGGGAAATTTGAGAGATGGACCAGTTGATGACCGGATTATGAACACACAGCCAAGGTAATCCCAGGACAACGGGAGTAGAAGGGCCATCGATAAGAAGAAAAGACAGTCTTTCCAAATGCATAGTGCCCACCTTGAAGGAAAGTTCCTGAGTAGACTGCGAGATGATGGCAGAAGAAAGAGGACGATCATCAATCGCCAGGACTCGAAGAGGGGTTGCCAAGGATTGGATCGGAATGGCATGGTTATCAGCAAAGGTTCGATCCATGAAGTTGCCTGCAGCACCAGAATCGAGGAAGGCCTGAGAAGAGATCTTCTTGGAGCCGAACTGGATTTGAACAGGAAGAAAACGTTGAGCAGAGGAATGGGGAGGAGAACAAATTCCACCCAGGTAAGTCTCCCCGAGCTTACCTAGGTTTTGGAGTTTCCCGGCTTCACTGGGCATTCCTGGGCGAAGTGGGCTCTTCCCCCACAGTAGAGACATAACCCCGCAGCCCTTCTCCGGAGCTTCTCCTGTTCGGAAAGGCGTGCCCGTCCGATCTGCATTGGTTCTTCAGGTGGTAAAGAAGAAGTAGCAGGTGCCACAGGAGGAGGAGGAAGAAGGTTGGAAGCCGGACTGGAGAGTAAGGGTCTTTGGAAGCGTGGAGCCAGGGTGGGTTGGAACCTGGAAAACTTCCTAGCACGTTCCCTGTCAAGTTCGACTTGGAACTCTCTCTGTCGGGTGTCAACCTTCACAGCCAACGCAACAAGGTCCTCCCATCGAGAAGGAATCTCACGAGACACAAGATCGTTCTTGATGCGCATCGCCAGGCCGTTGTAGAAGGCAGCATGGTAGCCATCATTATTCCACGAAGTTTCTGCCACGAGAGTTCGGAACTCGATGGCATATTCAGGAACAGAACGAGTCACTTGCTGCAGCTGGAATAAACGAGCCGAGGCAGAAGTAGCCCGACCAGGAGCATCAAACACTGTGCGAAGGTCCCGGATGAAGGCCTTGGCATCGTCGATTACCGGATCCTCCTTCTCCCAGAGGGGAGAAGCCCACTCCAGAGCTTTCCCTTGCAGGCGAGTAATAATATAGCCCACTTTTGCTCGCTCCGAGACAAACTGACCTGGAAGCAGGGTGAATTGGATTTCACACTGGTTGATGAAACCACGGCATGATTCCGGATCACCGCTGAACAGAGGAGGTGCAGGGATGCGAGGCTCGGAAACCTGGAGCGGAGTTGCAGGAACCGGCATAGGGACTGGAGCCACAGGAGATAAAGCAGACAATTTCTCCAGGATTGCTTCAAGTGCCTGGCCGAAGTGGGTTTGCTGGGCTTCATAGGTCTGCATGCGGGAAGCCAAACTACAAACGGCTCTCCCGACATCAGTTGGAACTTGAGGCTCCTCAGAGGGATCCATGGCCCAATTATACTGTCAGGGCCCGAAGGCTCAGTAATGGTGAGGACCAAGGAGGAGACAACAACACCAAGTTTGCGGTACAAAAGGATTTATCAGGAGAATAGTCGCAAGCAGGCAAATGGTCAGTACAGGCAGCAAGGATCAGAATCGTAAAACAAGCAAGAAGTCGGTACACGGATAATCAGGAAAGCAAGAAATCACACCCAGGAACTATACAAAATAGACCTATAATTGGGCAAAGACAGAAAGGGCAATTGGGAATAAATAGTCCAAAAGTTGGTGCCAAACTTGACGTGGTGACGTCATGACGCCGACGCACGTTCTGACGCCGGCGTCCATTCCGTCGCCGGCGACCAAACCTGGGGCGACACGTTTCTGACGCAGTCATATTGCGACCAGGAAGAACCTCATGGTGGAGCAGGAGGTCGCCATCTTGGATGTCCCGTGGGGTAAGTTCCTCACTTTCCATTACAGATGTTTACTACTGCTGCCTGAGGCAAGGTTCTAGTTAAGCCCCCTCCTCATACACGGGCCCATAAACGCTGCTGACAGACTGAGTCGCGAGCTTATTGGCCCGTGTGTTGGGTCATCCAACCGGCTTCCCTGATCGATATCGGGCAAAAGTCGGGCAGATTTTGATTGGGCAGGTTGACAAAATTCCGCCGGATTGCAGCCACATCTGTGAGTGTATGTGGTCCCACAATCCGACCGCCCGTATCAGATCCATTATGATCCGATCGTTGGGCCCACGATCGGATGAGCTCAATATCGCCCACTTCAACGTGGGCATATCAGTGAGAGATTCACTCGTTTGGCGAAATCGCCAAACGATCAGATCTCTACGTCTATGGCCACCTTTAGGCAAAGCCAGTGGTTTTAATCACTAAACTTCGTCTCTTAAGACCTATAAATACCTTGGAAAAAAAAAAGGTTTTAAAGCAGCGATAAAGAAAGTAAAAATATAAAATAAAGAATTGACTGGTTTATCTGCACAGACTGATACCCATAAAGTACATCGATTGTAAATAGATGCAGGTTGAGAATATGGTTCCATTCAAAAATGTAATATTTAGTTCTAGGGGGCTTTGAAAAGACTTTCTTAATCATTTCTTTTTCCTCAGTAAATACAATAGAGAAGGAAGGCCGGGGAATAATAAAATACATCCCCAAGTACTCCCCTTTCCTCTGGTACGGTACATACGAATTAGAGCAAAAATTATTTAATTCAATAAACATTTAAAAAGGGATCCCAACCTGGAAATTACAAACGTGGCCGAAAACATTGGTACATGTATGGGACCGGTAATCAAGAATGCTCAGGACCTGGGGTTTTCTGGATAATGGATCTTTTTGTAATTTGGATCTTCATACCTAAAGTCTACTAGAAAATCATATCAACATTTATTAAACCCAATGATTTTGCTTCCAATAAGGATTAATTATATCTTATATGGGATCAAGTACAAGCTACTGTTTTACTATTACAGAGAAAAAGGAAATAATTTTTAAAAAATGTGGACATAATGGAATCTATGGGAGATGATTCTGAGCTTTCTGGATAAAGGATCTCATACCTTTGCACTTTTTTAAAATAATGTACTATTTCTGACAAAGAATTTAAAATGCATATGTAATGGTCTACTCAGAAAGGTGAAAGGGAGACATTCACAGTGCAGGATCCAACATGCGGTGCTCGACTTCTCCTCCTAGCCCGAACAAGTAGAGAAAAGCCAGAAGTCAATGGTTGCAGTTGTCAGACTGATTTATCTCTAATAGCTGTGAGCAGTAAAGGCAGCACACAGGTGACCCATAAATTTAAAGGGATGTCATGGGAAAATTACAGATTTTTTTTTACATTTAATTTTGAAATCTGACATGGGTCTAGACATATTGTCAGTTTCCCAGCTGCCCCCAAGTCATGTGACTTGTGCTCTGATAAACTTCAGTCACTCTTTATTGCTGTACTGCAAGTTGGAGTGATATCATCCCCTCCATCCCCACCCCCAGCAGCCTAACAACAGAACAATGGGAAGGTAACCAGAAAACCGCTCTCTAAAGGTGGCCATACACAGGCCGATAAAAGCTGCCGACAGACCATGTCGCTTATTGGCCCGTGTATGGGGCCCCCCCGACGGGCTTCAACGATCAAGATCTGGTCTCGGATGGGACAAAAAATACCGCCGGATCGTGGCTGCATCTATTTGTTGATGCGGTTCCGTGATTCGACCGCCCATTGCTATTTGTTAGGATCCGATCGTTGGGCCCTAGGGCCTGTGATCGGATCAGCCCGATATTGCCCAATATGGGGGAGAGATCCGCTCATTTGACGACATCGCCAAACGAGCGGATCTCTCAGTGTATGGGCACCTTTACACAAGATAACAGCTGCCTGGTAGATCTAAGAACAGTACTTAATAGTAAAATCCAGGTCCCACAGATACATTCAGTTACACTGAGTAGGAGAAACAACAGCCTGCCTGAAAGCAGTTCAATCCTAAAGTGCTGGCTCTTTCTGAAAGCACATGACCAGGCAAAATAACCTGAGAGGCACCTACACACCGATATTACAACTAAAAAATACACTTGCTGGTTCAGGAATGAAATTTATATTGTAAAGTGAATTATTTGCAGTGTAAACAGTGTAATTAAGAAATAAAAACTAGGGAAACACCAAATTCACTATTTTGGATTCGGCCAAACCTAAAGATTCGGCCAAAAACCGCACCCTAATTTGCATATGCAAATTAGGGGTGGGAAGGTGAAAACATTTTTACTTCCTTGTTCTGTGACAAAAAGTTGCATGCTTTCCCTCCCCTAATTTGCATATGCAAATTAGGATTCGGTTCGACCTGGCAGAAGGATTCAGGGGGAACCCTAATAAAAACTACATCATAAAAATCATAACAGAATCCCTTTAATGACTACAGACCCCATAAAGTCAGCTTGCTCTTTACTGCTCGCAGTTCTTACACAGTCCCAACCATTAACTTCTGGTTTTTCTCTAGTTGCTCGGGCTAGGAGGAGAAGTCGAGCACTGCATGTTGGATCCTGCACTGTGAATGTCGTCCTTTCACCTTTGTGAGCAGCTGGGAAGCAGGGTTTTAGCAAGGTATTTTTAATAAAGCATTTAAAATATTACACATTGTGCAGGATAGAGCTAGTATTCGTGCAGGGTAGAATTGGTTTTTTACTTTACGTGTTATTTTTCCTATTTTTCCTTTAAGGAAAGGGCTCCCATATACAGATATGGGACCTGTTATCCAGAATGCTCGGGACCTGGGGTTTTCCGGATAATGGATCTTTCTGTTATTCGGATTTTCATACCTTAAGTCTACTAGAAAATCCTGTAAATATGAAATAAACCCAATAGGATGTTTTTGTTTATTGCAATTATACCTTAGTTTTACATTGAGTACAGGCTACTGTTTTATTATTACAGAGAAAAAGGAAATCATTTTTTAAACATTTGGATTATTAGGATAAAATGGAATCTATGGGATATGGCCTTTCCGTAATTTTGAAGCTTTCTGGATAACGGGATTCCAGATAACAGATCCCATACCTGTACTACCGGACCAAGCGGTTGTTAAAATAGTTTACACGTCCTCAAGAACAGTTAGTAGCGTACAATGTAAAAAAAATAAAAAAACTTGCAAATAATGTTATCCTGTGCTGAGTCAACTTTAGTCCTGCTGCCGCTTTAATACCGATATTTTTTAAAAGATACTGCTTTGAAGCTGACAGTTTGGGAAATTCTGTCATATAGTGGTTTTTCTTTTGTAGAAGTGAACTGTAGAGTCACCACGTGTAAAAAAAGTTGTAAACCATTCTTATGATGGTCCCACTTGGTCATTCTGCTTGCTACTCACCTACAGACATCACACTCTGTTTTGGTTTTCACACTTGCCCCCGGCGCTGGTCCAGAAACATCCAATCCAGAGCCAAAAACTGAACAGGGACATCGTCCAACAGCAACTTCTGCAAGAAATCACAAAGAAGCATAAGCAGCTGAATCGACAATGTATTTTCTATGATTCTGACAGAGGCTTCCTGGCACTAATCTAATGTGCCAAAACCTGCCCCTAGACTGATGTTACTTACCTGTACTGACCAATGACATCTCTTTAGCAGTAGCTGCTTTGCCCACCTACCCACAAGCCTGACAACAAGAGATGCCTTGCTAGTGAACAAAGATAAAACTTTGAATTACACAATGGAGTTGTGACCTCTATCTTTTGCCCATATCAACAGAACCACTGGTTGGTTCCCAATGCGCATCTACCCGCTGACTGGTCACCAGCATGACACCTAGGAGTAAGAGCCACAGCCAAAGATGGAAGCCGCCAACACTGCGATATATTGCTGCTCTTGGATGCCAATATGAGGGAACAGACACACTTGGTGGTGTAATGGTGATGTGGTTCTTGTCTCTGGAAAGGGAGTGATGATGTCTATAGTAACAGCGGGATAATAGTCTCTGGGAAGGGAGTGTGACTGTGGGATAACAGGTATAGTAGGGAGAGATGGTGCCTATAGTAAAAGTGGATAATAGTCTCTGGGAAGGGAGTGTGACTGTGGGATAGCAGGTATAGTAGGGAGAGATGGTGTCTATAGTAACAGTGGATAATAGTCTCTGGGAAGGGAGTGTGACTGTGGGATAGCAGGTATAGTAGGGAGAGATGGTGTCTATAGTAACAGTGGATAATAGTCTCTGGGAAGGGAGTGTGACTGTGGGATAGCAGGTATAGTAGGGAGAGATGGTGTCTATAGTAACAGTGGATAATAGTCTCTGGGAAGGGAGTGTGACTGTGGGATAGCAGGTATAGTAGGGAGAGATGGTGTCTATAGTAACAGTGGGATAATAGTCTCTGGGAAGGTAGTGTGGCTGTGGGATAACAGGTATAGTAGGGAGATATGGTGCCTATAGTAACAGTGGGATAATAGTCTCTGGGAAGGGAGTGTGACTGTGGGATAGCAGGTATAGTAGGGAGAGATGGTGTCTATAGTAACAGTGGATAATAGTCTCTGGGAAGGGAGTGTGACTGTGGGATAGCAGGTATAGTAGGGAGAGATGGTGCCTATAGTAACAGGGGGATAATAGTCTCTGGGAAGGGAGAGTGACTGTGATATAGCAGGTATAGTAGGGCGAGATGGTGTCTATAGTAACAGTGGATAATAGTCTCTGGGAAGGGAGTGTGACTGTGGGATAGCAGGTATAGTAGGGAGAGATGGTGCCTATAGTAACAGTGGATAATAGTCTCTGGGAAGGGAGTGTGACTGTGGGATAGCAGGTATAGTAGGGAGAGATGGTGCCTATAGTAACAGTGGATAATAGTCTCTGGGAAGGGAGTGTGACTGTGGGATAGCAGGTATAGTAGGGAGAGATGGTGCCTATAGTAACAGTGGATAATCGTCTCTGGGAAGGGAGTGTGACTGTGGGATAACAGGTATAGTAGGGAGAGATGGTGTCTATAGTAACAGTGGATAATAGTCTCTGGGAAGGGAGTGTGACTGTGGGATAGCAGGTATAGTAGGGAGAGACAGACTGTAGCTAAAATATAGCAATGCCTTTTGCTTCAGAAGAATATGTTAATGTTATTCAACGGGTAGGGCAACCAGTTTTTTTTTTGTTTTTTTTTTAATATCAGAGCAACATGGCTCGAGAACCTGTTTTCTATTAACGTTTTATTTATTATTACTCCTATGTTTGATATATAAAACAGAGAATACAAACAAAAAAGGGAGTGGCTGGTTTGTTTTCATAGTTAATGCTTTGCCTGGAGCTATATTATTATATATTATTTTATGTCCAAGAGGTCAGAATGAAAGCATGCAGAGTCATTTTAGTCTGCGGCGAGCACGGTTGCCTTGGAAATGGCAGACACATGAGATTATCAAAACAATGGCTTGATACTTAGAACAAGGAACATTCGACAATAAAGCTGGAGCCGCTATAAAGCTAAATTATGAACGATATTAAATCTAAACCCACAAAGGCCAGAGAGCGGCTGCTGAATACACAGGCAGGAAAACTTCTCATAAAGATTGTCCCTAAGGGAATCCCACGTCAGTAATATGCGATATTTAGTTTCATCCCCGAGTGATGGCAAAATGTATTAGTTCCCACAATGCAATGGAAGCGGCAGGAACAGATGGAAGGAATATTCAGTGCTCGGTGTGGGTAGATTTTCAGTAAAACACAGATTCTGCACATCAGTTAAAGTCATATGACTTGCAGGGCCACAGTAACCAGATTTCTTAAAGGAAAACTATACAACCCAAACAATGTAGGTCTCTATAAAAAGATATCGCATAAAACAGCTCATATGTAAAACCCTGCTTCATGTAAATGAGCCATTTTCATAATAATATACTTTTATAGTAGTATGTGCCATTGGGTAATCATAAATAGAAAATTGCCATTTTAAAAAACAAGGGCCGCCCCCTGGGATCGTAGGATTCACTGTACTCACAAAAATACCAACAAACCATACATGTTAGGTCACATGAGCCAATTAACAGACAGAGTTGTGTCTTTTGCTTCAACACTTCTTCCTGTTACAGTTAGTGTTGTAGTATTTCTGGTCAGGTGATCTGAGGCAGCACCGAGAGAGTCACGAAATGGTGGTTCAAGGCAAGAGATGTAAAAGGGCAATATTTACTTAAATATATATTCCAGTTTGGTAAGATTCTTTAATATGCCACTTAATATGATATGAACTGTTGCTTAAGTGTTCATTTCGGGGGTATAGTTTTCCTTTAAGGTGATCATAGCCGTTACAATTATGGTATTTCCAGGAAAGCTCGTTCGTTACAATAGACACGTGTAGAGCTGAATCGTCAGATATACAAATAGAAACAATAGAATTCTACCTGTATATGACGATTCAGCACTAACAATGGCCGATGTTCGGGTGCCTTCAAAGGAGCCCAGGCCCGATCGATGATAGATAGATATAACGAGATAGATAGAGATAGCGAGATAGATGGACGACAGATGGACGATAGATGGACAATAGATGGAAGCTGCTCTGATGTTCTTTTGGTTAGAAAAGATTTGAAAAAGGTTTCTATTTTTATTTTTTTAAATGGATTATTTGATTATATTGGAGTCTATCATCATCATCATTGATTTATATAGCGCTGTCAAGATACGCAGTGCTTATGGAAGACAGTCTTTCCATAACTCTGAGCTTTTTGGATAACTGATCCCGTACCTGTACCACTACTAAAATGACAATTAGGGTAACAGGTGCTATACAGTATGGGGCAGATTTATCAAGGGTCGAATTGTAAATTAGAATTTTCAAGTTTTTTTTACAGTCAAAACGGTCAAATTGGACTATGCAATTATTCAAATTTGATTTGAATTTTTAAAAACCTCCTAATTAGATTTTCGTGATTTATCATACTCTGGCCCGTTACAGGGGAACTATCAAGAACATTTAATATGAGCTTCGACATTATCAATTAAAAATTCTGTACGGTTTCTGAAATAATCAAGTTTATCTTCACTATTCCTCTCCAAGCATCTGTTTCTCTTCATTCTCTCTTTATGTTGGGTGTCAGATATTCATTGACAATTAGATCCAATATATCTTATAGGAGGGCTTCCTTTTGCCTAGAAGATGTATTAGAGCTCACTCTATTACAATCACCAGACATCATGTCTCTCTACATGCAGAATGTGCAAAAGGCAGTTCTTTTGTTTGTACTGGAATCAGTTATTTGAGTGAGCTCTAATACATATGCTAGGAAAGAAAGCCCCCCTACAAGATATACTGGATCATTCATCTGACACCCAACTGCTGCATGAAGAGAGAATGAAGAGAAACAGATGCGGAGAGAGGAATAGTGAAGATAAACTTGAAACAATGCAGAAGGTTTAATTGATTGTATTTAGAAAGTTTCTTATTTCAGCACAATGAAACTTATATTAAATTTCCGCAATAGTTCCCCTTTAAGAACTCAAATTCTACTATTCGCCACCTAAAATCTAGCGAATTACTGTTTAAGTCGACGGGGGGATATCCAGGGATCAACTTGGAGTTGTTTGCAGCCTTCCTGGCATTCGAGTTTTTTTTCTAATAGAGTTTTTAAAATTCAAATCAAATTCAATTTTAGTTTTCGGGTCGATTGCATCCATCCGAGTTAAACAAAAAAAAAAAAAAAAAAAAAAAAAAAAAAAAAATTATATATATATATATATATATATATATATATATATATATATATATATATATATATATATATATATATATATATATATATATATATATATATATATATATATATATATATAAAATAATGTTTCAACATTATACTTCAATCACCATTTATTATATATCAGCATCGGATGGTTTGGAACTTTTTATTTTCTTGAACTGTTTAAGATTGTGGCACAGGATCGGAGCGCTACAGTTGGCTCCAGACACGCCACCTCTACATTACAACTTATCAACCATTACCCATGCTGGGTCAATCTTAGAGAATAGTTACAAGGGATCCCTTTGTACATGCAGCGCTGCCTAGTTTGGTTTTAAATGGTTTTAATTTGAGATATGGCATAGTGTTGAACAATAAATATTGCCTTTTACATATTTGAAGCATTCATGTATAATTGAGTAGTTGGGGGTCACATGGGCGGGGAGTTATAGTCCCACTTGTTGTGTATATATGCGTTCACACTTTCTCTTCTACGAATGTCTCCCATAGATTCCATTATAATGAAATAATTCAAATTTTTATAAATTACTTCCTTTTTCTCTGTAATAATAAAACAGTAGCTCGTACTTGATTCCAACTAAGATATAGGTAATCCTAATTGGAAGCAAAACCAGCCTATTGGGTTTATTTATTTTTTTTTTTCTTAAGTTTTTATTTATCATTTTCAATACAAGCAATTAAAGCATAGAAAGAAAGGAAAGGTAGAAGAAAGAAAAAAAAAATACAAGACATATATATGCACAATCGTTCATGATATATGTATTGACATATGTTTCACAGTACTGCTCAGTAAAGGTTAGGGGTCAGTGGTCATACATCACTGCTGAAGACCCAACGAGCATTAGAGTACCTGTTGCATCTAATCTCTTTGCTAAAACGGTAGTTCAAGTGTTCACCTCCTCAACGTCATGAATATCTAGCCAAGGGGACCATATTGTGTCAAATTTCCCAGAGTATCCCCGAGCTTCATATGTAAGCCGAACAGAAGGGAGCATCTTATTAACTAGGTTGACCCAATGTTCCACTGTTGGCACAGTATGCCCCATCCAGTTCATTACAGTTATTTTCTTTGCATAGAAAAGTAATGTTTTAGCGAGTGTTCTAGATTTGTTCAGCGGTAAGAGATCATCCACTAGGCCTAAAAGGCACAATTCAGGACTGCAGACATTCGGGAAGGCAATATTATCGACCAGGTATCTGAGCACTTCCTTCCAGAACCCAAGAATTAAAGGGCATTCCCAGATTAGGTGGAAAAAGGAGGCATCAAGCCCTTGACATTTAGGACAGGCAGTATCCACCCTTACCCCCATCCTTTGCAATTGTAATGGGGAGCAATACAACTGGTGTATCAATTTAAACTGAATCATTCTATCCCTTATCGATATAAGGTCATGGTACAAACCGTCAACAGCATCATCCCATTGCTCATCATTAAGGTGGGGGATAACTTGCACCCATTTCAGTTTCGCTGTAGTAAAGGGGGGAGGGACAGAGTCCATCAAAGAGCTATAAAGGCGTGACGCGAGATTGCCTGTTTGTGGATTATGGAGCACGGTTTCAATTGTTGGGAAGAGTATTCGAAGGCAAGCGATCCAAATTGAGCATGAAAGGCATGGCGCAGCTGCAAGAACCTATAAAATTGTATAACAGTTCCTCCGACTTTGGATTGTAGTTGCGCTAATGAGGGAAATACATTATCAATGAGAAGATCGCCTAATGTCCGAATCCCCAGTTTGGGCCAATATTGGACATCCTGCAGGGCCCTAAAGTGAGGAAGATGGGAATTACCCCAAAGCAGTGTAAATGGAGATAGAGTAAGTGAGGGGTGACCAGTTATGAGACATGCAAGAGCCCATGCCTTAAATGGGGTTGTAATTGTCATTGGACAAGTTATATAGTCACAGAGTTTCCTATAAGGGAGATGTCTTAACGCCTCCCATGAGCCTAGCTTAAGGGCCAATAGTACAGTGCCAGTGTCTGTTTCATCCATGTGTATCCAGCTGTGCATATAATATATCTGACTTGCCAGAAAATAGAGATGTAAATGTGGAAGTGCCAGACCACCTTTAGAAATTGGGGCGGTGAGCATTGTCCAAGAGAAGCGCGGGACCTTGTTGGCCCACAAAAAGGAGATAAGGATTGAGTTGATCTTTTGAAAGACCGTTTTGGGGATCCAAATTGGTTGTTGTGGAGTTGTGGAGTTTGTACAAGAATTTAGGGAGAAAAATCATCTTAAATAAATTCACTATACCCCAAAGTGTCAAAGGTAGAGTAGTCCAAACCACCGTAGCATTCTTAAACTGACTAATCACCGGTTGTATATTATCAGCAACAAACATGGATGGATCAGACGTAATGAGAATCCCAAGGTACTTAAATTTGGACAACCATTGAAGGCCTTGAGTAGTCCTAGGCTGATGAGGGATTGTGTCCAGTGGCAGAATAACTGACTTATTATTGATCACAAGACCTGAGTAGACACCAAACTTTTGGAGCGTCAGTAAGGCTGTTACAAGTGAAGTCTGTGGATCAGCTAGAAACAAGAGAAGGTCATCTGTGTATAAGGCCAGTTTATCCTCTAGGGGAGTCAAAGGCCTTGGCTGCGTCAAGTGATACCATGATTCTGGACCCGCTATTGTCATGAATAGTCTGAATGTGGGTGAAAACTCTTCTAAGATTAATGGCAGTAGATTTCCCTGGCATGAATCCCGATTGGTTCGGGTGAATAATGGAGGTAATGACATTCATCAGCCTGGTCGCTAAAATTTTTGCGAATATTTTCGCATCTGTGTTAATGAGCGAAATAGGTCGATATGAATCGCAAAGTTCTGGATCCTTGTCCCCTTTGTGAATTAAGGCAATAATTGCATTGTGAAATGAGGGGGGTAAGGAGCCAGAATCAATTGAACTCAAAAGGCTAGCATGAAGATGACGTATAATGTGAATGCCATGGAGAGCATACCAGGCCGACGGAAAGCCATCAGCTCCCGGGGCCTTACCACCCGCGTCGGCCATCTCCCCCTCTGTAATCGGATTATCCAGGTAGCTAGATTCCTCCGGTGTCAGGGTGGGAAACTCAATAGAGTTCAGGAAGGTACTAAGTTGTTCACCGGTGTAAGAGACTTTAGAGCTATATAGGGTTTTGTAATAAGAGGCAAAACAGCCCAAGATATCCCGGGGATCGGTAACCAGGGCACCTCCTTCATCCTTGATCCTGGGGATAAGAGTTTGAGTGGTTCTAGTGTTTGCTAATCTGGCCAGGAGTTTCCCTGCTTTGTCCCCCTGGTCAAACACCCTTTGAGAAGTACAGTATATAGCAGCCGTTTCCTGGTTATTTTGGTTTGCGCCAGTTCAAGATTCCTCTGCTTAAGGTTAGATTGGTCAGTCATATTCCTCTTCCGCGTCCTCTAAAGCATCCTGTGCTGCCTCCACTTCTAATTTATTCTGCCTTCTGGCCGCAGATATTTCCCTAATCAACACCCCCCTGGCTACCACTTTGGAGGCCTCCCAAAGAATTTCGGGAGATGCTGAACCCTGGTTAAGAGCCCAATATTGAAATATTCTTCTTGCACCCGTTCCCTAACTACGGGGTGACTGAGGACTTAGTCTCCAGTTAGTGTGACCACTATCTGGAGCAGAGAGCAGTGTTTCTATGAATGGGGTATGGTCTGAAAACGCCCTTGGTAAGTACTCAGCAGAGGCTACTAGTTGGGCAAAGTCTGCAGATGCCAAGGCCATATCCAGACGTGAAAGGGACCCGTAGCTAGCAGTATAACAGGAAGATTTCCGTTCAATTGGATGTTTTCAACGCCACAGCTCCAGCAGAGCCAATGACTCAACCCATTTAGACAAACCATTGCTGGAGCCGCCCGTGGTTCCCAATCTATCTAAAGTAGGATCCAGGGTGGTATTAAAATCTCCAAAAATACACACCGGCGCTGCCGGTAATGCGGCAAGGATATTGTAGATATGCTCAAGTAAAGTTAACGAGAAGGGGGGTGGGCAATATAGATTCACAAGGGTCAAAGACCTATTGTCCAATTTGCAGTGTAATACTATGTACCTCCCATAAAAATCAGAGCGAATGTCTAGGAACTCAAAGAGTACCCCCTTCCGAACTAGTATCGAGACACCCCTGGAATGACTTGAAAAATGTGAGTGATAAGCATGAGCCACCCTTTGCTTTTTAAGCGAGAGCAACTTTTGACCCATAAGGTGCGTTTCTTGGAGCATCAAAATATCTGGCCGATACTTTTTAATGTAATCAAAAAGGAGAGCCCTCTTAAATTTACTGTTCAAACCCCTGACATTCCAGGAGACTATAGTCCTATTCTGCATTTTGAGTTAGAGTAATAGAACAGATACATACATTCAGAGCATAGCAATACGTCACCAAAATACTCATTGAACCCTAAAGCAGCAGTTCTAGCATCATCATACACATGTGTCTTACAGCAAGTAAAAGAAAAAGAAGGAAAAGAAAGAAAGACCAAAAAAAAGAGAGTAGAAAAACAATTCCCATGAAAACCCATTCCCTCCCCTGCCCAACCTCAAAACTTTGGAGGGCCTTGACCCCGAACCATAGGAACTTCCTCGGGGGAGGATAGTAAGCAGGAAACGCCTGCTTGTGTAGTCACAGTCCAGGCTGTCCGTACCATAATGGTAGGGCCTTGTGCAATGAGAACAAAAGGAAAAAAGAAAACCTTGAACGTCTGTAGTGCTCCCTTCACGCTTTGGGCCTACCAAGCTAGCCCCCATCTGCTTCTAGTGCTGGAATGAGCAAGTATCCACGTAGCAAAAGGTCATATTCACTGTATGATGGGGGGGCTAGCTGGGTCAGTATTAAGTGAATAAGCATGGGAACCATCAACAGGAGCACAACTAAATAACTAGGGCTCAAAAAAGAGAATGAGGGAGAAAATAACAATAATACAAAAACAAAGAAGAAAACAAACAAAAAGGTGCGGTCAATCACAGCGTAGTCATGGACCATGTTCCAGGCAACTGCCCAGCAATTTGTAAAGTTCCATCACCGTCGTAGGCATAGAAGCACGTGAGATATCATGAAGAGCAGGTGAACCGACCAATATCCCGCTATCCGTGGCAAAGCCAAAACCGGCAATCTGATGGATGAGAACAGCGGGGATTCAGCCGAGAGTGATATGGTCCCGTATCAGCCAAATATGGTAGCTAGTCAAAGCCCACCCTAAGAGTAGGACTTGAGGTGAGACGCTTTGGCCTGCAAGATGGCGGATCCCTCGGAACAACAGCCATTATCAAACAAGTTATAGGACAACTCAAGTAGGGCGGGCCCAAATTAGCTGAACACTCACCGAGCGGAAAGAGCAGCTCCAGGATCACTACTCATGGGGGGGCATCATGAGGGGCATCTCGTTGTCGCCGCCCATCGAGCCATTTATCCGCTTCTCCCGGAGTATTAAAAAAATGATCCATCGATCACACGATGCTTGGCAGGGAACAATATAGAATAGGTATATCTGAGGGTGCGTAGCCGCCGTTTCACCCCGACAAATGATGCACGCTGTTTTTGCACAACAGTGGAATAATCCGGAAACAGGGATACCGGTGATCCATCATACACAAGCTGGCCTTTCTTGCGTGCCGCTATAAGCACAGCGTCTCGGCCCCTATAGTTGAGAAGGCGCATTATCAGAGGCCCGAGCATTAGCTCCAGGCGGTAGTGGCCTAGTTGGAACTCGATGCCCCTCTCAACTACCAGCATGGGGAAAAATACCTCCACTCCAAAGGTGTCCCGCAGCCAGTCCTCAATAAAGCGTTCCGGTGCCTGGCCCTCAGCCAGCTCTGGTAGGCCAATCAGTCGGAGATTGTTCCGACGAAGCCCATTTTCAAGATCGTTGTTCTTTGCATTAACCTCCGCCACTTGTCTGGCAAGTCGGGACAGTTCAGTAGGTAAGGGCCGAATCGTGTCTTCCAACGTAGAGACACGACTCTCCACCTCAGTGGTGCGCTTGCGCAGGTTCTGCACATCTTGCCGAATGAGTGAAATTTCAATTTTTATTAGGGATGCACCGAATCCACTTTTTTGGATTCGGCCGAACCCCCGAATCCTTCACGAAAGATTCGGCCGAATACCGAACCAAATCCGAACCCTAATTTGCATATGCAAATTAGGGGTGGGAAGGGGAAAACATTTTTTACTTCCTTGTTTTCTGACAAAAAGTCACGCAATTTCCCTCCCGCCCCTAATTTGCATATGCAAATTAGGATTCGGATTTGGTTCGGCCAGGCAGAAGGATTCGGCCGAATCCGAATCCTGCTGAAAAAGGCCGAATCCTGGCCGAATCCCGAACCGAATCCTGGATTCGGTGCATCCCTAATTTTTATAGTATCCAGCTGGTTAGTGGTGCTGGCGTGCATGTCTTTAATCGCTCAAAGGAGGTCGGCATTGGAGGGGCCCGATGGCTGAGGTTCAGCTCCATCGCCAGTTACTGTGTGCGGGTAGGCCTCAGCACCCTCGTGGTCCGCGTCTGGCTCAGATGCTGGGATGGGCAGAGATATTTGTCCATGCGAGTGGCACCAGTCTTCGGCCCGTATTTGCCCATGATGAGAGGTAGCTATTAACAAGTGTTTCCGTCTTTTTATCAAGCACAGAGCCCAGGATAGGTACAGGATCAATCTTTAAGGCACGGAGCAGCTAGTAGGCATGTCTGCTCAGGTCACCATCTTGGATCCGCCCCCTATTGGGTTTATTTAATGTTTAAATGAAATCCTTGAAATCATGACACTCCATATAGTGTTTGTGCAGAATACAATAACTGTGTGATATATAAATATGCAATAAATGCAACAATAAAAGATAAATAAAATCAATAAAAATTCCTGAGCGCCAGTCGGGGGAGCAGGGACGCAGTACAGTTATGGAATCATCCGGAAGGCTTGGAATCTGGGGGCTTCCGGATAAGGGATCTTTATGTAATTTCGGTTATTGTACCTTAAAGGGGTGGTTCACCATTACGTTTACTTTTAGTATGTTATAGAATAGCTAATTCTAAGCAACTTTTCAATTGATCATAAAATTTCATTTTGTGTTCTGATTTTTTTACCAGCTTTCAAATGGGGGTCACTGACCCCATCTAAAAATAGAAATACTCTAAATAAAACTATTAATGTATTATTTATTTTTAATAGCTTAAATTATTTGTCTTTTTATTTCTGACGTTTTTCAGTTTTCAAATAGGGGTCACTGACACCATCCAAAAAAAACAAATGTTCTCTACTGCTGCAAATTTATTGCTGCTGCTTAATCATCTTTCTATTCAGGTCCCCTCCTATTGATTTCCCAGTCTCTTAATTAAATCAATGCATGGTTGCTCGGGTAATTTTCACCCTAGCAACCATATTGCTGAAACGGGTAAACTGTAGAGCTGTTGAACGAAAAGCTAAAAAAACTAAAACACTAAAACAAACAAATAAAAAACACTCTCTACATCATAATGAAAGTTAAATCATAGGCGAGCAAACCCTTTTAAGGTGGCTAAAAACCAATTAAATTGAAATTAATTTAATAGGGGTGTTTTGCCCTCCCCCAGGGTTGCCGATCTAATTTTCAAAACCAGCCAAAGTTGGCTACAAAACTAGCCCAAAACTAGCTAAGAGGTACTTCAAAAGTAGCCGATAAATAGCAAAATAAAAAATAAATAAATAAATGAATATATCTAAAAAAAACTTTTATTGTTTTGAAAATTTTTACATGAAGCAAAATGGCACAGATTCTCCCATCACCAGGGGTGTAACTACAGAGGGGGGCCCAGGAGTCCCATAAGGCCTAATACATATACAATTTCAATAAATATTGGTAAAACAGCTGAACCTCTAGGCATTTTGGTGGGCAGCAGATTTTTGGCCCAAAATTGTCTGAAAATGAAAAGAATCAACGGAAAATGTGAAAATGCTTAAGAGGGACGGTAGACTGGGATACAGAGCCCAAAAATCGGCTAACTCCTATCTTCTACGCAAGTCAGTCCAATTGCATGCTGGGTATTGTAGTCTTACACTAAACCTGGCAGTTGGCAATTTGTTAAAGGAGAAGGAAAGGTTAAAACTAAGTAAGCGTTATCATACAAATACACCAGTAAATCCTCAAAGTAATGCTGCTCTGAGACCTCTGTCAAAAGAAACATAGCATTTCTTTCCTTCTATTGTGTACTCATGGGCTTCTGTATCAGACTTCCTGTTTTCAGCTTAAACCTCCAGGGCTAGGGCTTGAGCATGCTCAGTTTGCTCCTCTCTCCCTCTCAACTGTAATCTGAGCCCAGAGCTATGATTGAGCAGTGAGACTCAGGCGGGAAGTGATGTCACACCAAGCTAATATGGCAGCTGCTATCCTAAAAAAACAGAGATTCTAGAGCTGTTTACTCAAGTATGGTAAAGCATTCTGCAGAATAAATATAGTGTTATAGCTTGCACTCTTGTGGCTAATCTATTGGCAATAAACTACTTCAGTAGCTTTCTTTTTCCTTTAAACAAAAACTACATTACCCAACATGCATTGGGAGACGCAGGCTTGGCACATTAGGGCAAAAAAAGAAGAAACTTTGGCTGGTTTCCAAAGAACTAACCAGCCAAAGGCCCAAATCCTTACCTTGGCTACTTTGTACTTTCAAAACCCGCCTGGGCTTTTAATTAGTAGCCCAATTTGGCTGGAAACCCTTAAACACTGCCACCCCCTTCCCAATTTAATTCAGACACTTTAGTCACCATCAAGTACAAGCTACTGTTTTATTATTCCAAAGAAAAAGGAAATTATTTGTGAAAAATTAGAATAATTTGCTTTAAGAGGGGTCTATAGAATGGGCCTTCCCATTATTCCAGGGAAGGGTGTACATTCCTTTTTCAAACCTTAGTGAGCTTGACTAGCTGGACTGTACCACTGACAGTGGAAGAGGGGGAGCAGTAGAAGAGCAGCAGTTTGGACACCCCTCAATTGTATATACTGACAGTCAGACGTAGAGGGGGTTAATAGTCCCGGGCCCAGTTGGTTTTGGAGAACTTACTTGTATTACCGGGGCCCCTGTTTTCAGCGAGGGGCGTGGTTTGGAATGGAGGCAGTTACTAGGGCGCCTGTATCTTCTTCCCCCTATTCATCTCTCTGTACTTGTAGTTTCCTCACAGTTGTTGTCCCGGTGACGCCGTATTGAGGGATCGGCTACACTGAGGGTGTGAGTTCAAACGTCACCCCTCTAATCTAAGCAAATGCATCAGTCCCATTTTTCCAATCACATCCCACTATCCCGGATCGCTACTTACTCCTTCGGCAAAACTGTTAGCCACAAGACGCCGCCTCCTCCTCCTCCTCCTGTCTTTCAGAAAATCCCGACACCGCAAGTCTCATCACGCGAGAATTGGCGTCACGATCACACGTAAGCGCGGCGACGTAGCACGTAGCTGCTGGTGTGGGAGTGATGAGCGGAGCTTGCGTCACCGAGCGTTAGAAGCGCTAGTGACGTTTCCTTTTGTTGGAGAATAAACAATAAAGACTTTTATTACATGTTAAAGGAACACTAACACCAAAAAAAGTGTTGAAGTAATAAAAATTAGGGATATGCCGAATTCTAGATTCTGCCTTTTTCAGCAGAATTCGGATTTGGCCGAATCAGGGAGGGAAATCATGTGACTTTTTGTCACAAAACAAGGAAGTAAAAAATGTTTTCTCCTTCACACCCCTAATTTGCATATGCAAATTCGGTTCGGTATTCCGCAAAATCTTTTGCGAAGGATTCGGGGGTTCAGCCGAATCCAAAATAGTAGATTTGGTGCATCCCTATGGAAGGGGAAAGCATTTTTTACTTCCTTGTTTTCTGACAAAAAGTCACACAATTTCCCTTCCCGCCCCTAATTTGCATATGCAAATTAGGATTCACATTCGGTTCAGCCAGGCAGAAGGATTTGGCTGAATCCTGCTGAAAAAGACTGAATCCTGAACCGAATCCTGGATTCGGTGCATCCCTAGGTAAAACTGCTGTGTTTGCTTCAGAAACACTACTATCGTTAATATGCTGTGTAGCAATGGTGGAAATTGAAAAAAAGCTATATGGCACAGGTTAAATAGTGGATAACAGATAACACTATTATGTTCTACAGATAGAGTTGCCACCCGGCCGGTATTTTACCGGCCTAGCCAGTAAAACACCTGCCAAGTCTGGGGCCGGTAATTTGTAATACCCTTTAAAAAAAGCCCCTGGCCTGCCCCCAATTCACACAGAACTTAAATTTTTTCCAGCGCTGTGGACATCTCTGCGATGTTGCCCCGCCCCTTTTGTGGCATGCTACGTAGCTCCTCCCCCTTTTACATCACGGACCACCCCCTTTTTGTGCCCGTCCCCCACCGGCCGGTGTAAAGGTGGCAACTCTATCTACAGAGCTTATCTGCTGCGTAACCTGAGCCTTTTCTCCATTGAATGGCTGCTATTGGTACACAGCAGCTTATTTTTTATAAACAATATTATTTCTGAGACAAACACACCAGTTTTACCAGTACAGGGCAACACTGCATTATATTTTTATTACTTTAAAACAATTAAATTTTTGATGTTACTGTTCCTTTAACTGCCCTCTGCAACCTCAGCGGTAACCTCAGTAATTTATTATTTCTGCTCAAAGCTCCCACTTGTGCCAGGGAACTGAGAAATATTTTTTTTTGTGCAAACTAGGACTAGATGAAATTAAAGGGGTGGTTCACAATTATGTTAAAGGGGAACTCCACACAAACATAACTTAAAGGAACAGTTTAGTGTAACAATAAAAACTGGGCAAATAGATAGTCTGTGCAAAATAAGAAATGTTTCTAATATAGTTAGTTAGCCAAAAATGTAATGTATAAAGGCTGGAGTGACTGGATGTGTAACATAATAGTCAGAACACTACTTCCTGCTTTTCAGCTCTCTTGGTTTACACTGACTGGTTACCCTGGTTACCAGGCAGTAACCAATCAGAGACTAGAGGGGGGGGCACATGGGTCATATCTGTTGCTTTTGAATTGGAGTTTACTGCTGAGAATCAATTGCAAACTTACTGAACAGTTATGTCCCATGTGGCCCCCCTTCAAGTCGCTGACTAACTCAGAGTTATAGAGCTGAAAAGCAGGAAGTAGTGTTCTGGCTATTATGTTAGACATCCAGTCACTCCAGTCTTTATACATTACATTTTTGGATAACTAACTATAATAATAACATTTTTTATTTACCCAGTTTTTATTTTCACACTGAACTGTTCCTTTAAGCTTTTTGAAAAGTAAACATAATTTCAAGCAACTTTGCAATTTACATCAATTAAAACATATGCAGACTTTTCATGATTTTAATGGTTTCTGACAGTTCCCTAAGCCTGGCCCCCTGCTCTCCATCTGATCTGTCTGACTACTTTGCTGAGCTGGCTGACTACTGTTACTTTGTATCAACAGCCAACTGTCCTCAGCCTGCATCCTCCAAACCCCACAATTCCCTGCACACATAGGGTTGCCAGCTTTTAAAAAAAAATTACCAGCCAGTGGTGAGGGCGGGAACTGAAGGGGCAGGTTGTGACGCAAAAAGGGCGGAGCTAAGGGAATGTTATGTAAAAAGGGGTGGAGCCAAGGGGATCCTGCCGCAAAAAGGGGCAGGGCCATGTCATGAGATGCCTAGAGGATGACGAAAAGGTATGTTTCCAACGAAGGCCAAGAGCTTTTCTTAAGGGTATTTCAAATTACCGGCAACTGCATTGCCGGTAAATTTGTAATACCGACCCCAGCCTCGGCAGGTGTTTTACCGGCCAGTCCGGTAAAATACCGGCCAGGTGGCAACCCTATGCACACATGATTTCAATAAGGAACGGAACATAACAGTGCAATGCATTGTGGGTTATGTAGTTCCTGCATGCTGTCTGTAAGCTGTGAAGAAGTTGTTACAATGTGTAACATCAGTGTTTAGTCTCTCCTTCCCTGCCAGGATTTCAAATGATGCAGAAAGAGAAGAACTGTTAAACAGCTGGATTTCAGCATAGAAAATGGCATTTATTCATACTTTTTGAAGAAACAGGTAAATGTGATGGATATATTAGTGGTTTCTGTGTTATGTGGGCCTCTATATCAAATTTTGGTTTGGAACCCGGAGTTCCCCTTTAACTTTGTATGTTATAAAATGGGCAATTCTAAGCAACTTCTCAATTGGTTCTCATTATTTTGTATAGTTATATTATAGTGTAGTATAATAATTTATATTTTTGCTGGTACGAGAGTCCATGTTGGGGCACACACATGCACATAATGAGCGAATGCTGCGACTTGCTCATTATGCACATGCGCATGACATCAGAAGCGCATTATGCGCATCCACTATGTACAACATGGCCGCTTGTACCTGGAGCTGCTTCTCGGTGCAAGATACAAAGTTTCTAAAACTTAATTGACTTTTAGCAGAGAGCCCAGAATAGGTGGCAGGTGCACTACAATACTTTTGTAACAATTTAAGATAAGAGAAGAAACTATTGTAACTATGTAAGATAAGCAGGTCTCTTGGGGAAACTGATTTGCAGCTTAAATGGCAATTCACCTTCATTAGCAAAACTATAATAACATAAAAAACACAGAAATGTGTTCACACACTTTCATAACCTGCCAAATTTAGTAAAGTGAACATGGTAATTAGGGGTGTGGCCACAAAAATCGTCGTGATCAAAAACGTTTGCCATACAAATCTTTTTGTCCCTCTTTCTATTTCCAAAATGTTGGGAGGTATGCAACCAGAGTGAAGGCTCTATTAGCCAGCACCTTTGGATGGGGATATTATTTTTGTCCAATAGATACCTTTTAAAAGTTTTCAAATGGGGGTCACTGACCTCATCTACAGTCATATGAAAAAGTTCTGGAACCCCTCTCAGCCTGTATAATAATTTACTCTACTTTCAACAAAAAAGATAACAGTGGCATGTCTTTCATTTCCCAGGTACTGGGGTGTTTTCTGAACAAAGATTTTTAGTGAAGCAGCATTCCGTTTTGTGAAACTAAATCAAATGTGAAAAACTGGCTGTGCAAAATGTCGGTACCCTTATCATTTTGCTAATATGAATGCATGTAACTGCTCAATACTGATTACTGGCAACACCGAATTGGTTGGATTAGCTTGTTAAGCCTTGAACTTCATAGGCAGATCTGTCTGATCATGGGAAAAGGTATTTTAGGTGGTCAATTGCAAGTTGTGCTTCTGTTTTTGACTCTCCTTTGAAAAGTGACAGCATGGGGTCCTCAAAGCAACTCTCAAAAGATCTGAAAACAAAGATTGTTCAGTATCATGGTTTAGGGGAAGGCTACAACAAGCTATCTCAGAGGTCTAAACTGTCAGTTTCAACTGTAAGAAATGGAATCAGGAATTGGAAGGCCACAGGCACAGTTGCTGTAAAACCCAGGACTGGCAGGCCAAGAAAAATACAGGAGCGACATATGCGGAGAATTGTGAGAATGGTTACAGACAACCCAAAGATCACCTCCAAAGACCTGCAAGAACATATTGCTGCAGATGGTGTATCTGTACATCGTTCTACAAGTCAGCATAATTTGCACAAAGAACATCTGTATGGCAGGGGGACCAGAAAGAAGCACTTTCTGCTCTCACGCCTCAAACAGAGTCACTTGCTGTATGCAAAAGCTCATTAGACAAGTCACAGTCATTTTGGAACAAAGTGCTTTGGACAGATGAGACAAAAATGGAGTTATCTGGTCATAACAAAAAACGCTTTGCCTGGCGGAAGAAGAACACCACATTCCAAGAAAAACATCATAGAATTGTTTCTCCATACCCAGGGGCGATCCTGGCCCCTCTGCTGCCTGAGGCAGCAGCAGTTGCTTCTGCCCCCTTCCCTGGAAATTCGCTCTTAAAGTATCAGGAGCAGCTTTTTTGCTGCCCCTGTTACCTAGTGGGGCGCTGTTGCCTGAGGCGACAGCCTCAATTCGCCTTATTGGCGAAGCACCCCTGTCCATACCAGGCTACAGTTTCATGGACAGCCCTGCGCAATATGTTGGCGCTCTATAAATACATGTTAATAATGGATAGTTTTCTGGCGATGTGGAAGAGGAGGTTTCTTTTAATTCATGAAGTCACTCACTGTTGAGTGTAAGGGTGTGGGATGCCTCCTGCACCTTCTCTGTCCACTTCTCTGCTTTTTAGTCCATGCACATGGTAAATGGTGTGTGAGCTACTTTATGAACGTCATGGCTCCTAAATTGTGTCAAAGAGATTGAGCAAAACCAACTTTTAGGGCCCCAAGGGCCATTACATATGTTTTTTCATATGCCATTTGGCAGTTCAGGTGCGGTGGAGACAGGGACAATGAAAAAGAATGGACTCTGTTAACTCACGTTTCTATGGAGTAACCCTACCAGGAACGTGCAGACAAAAAGCCTTTACAAAAAGCCTGTTTGTAAAGGCCCTTATTGTATTCAGTTCTGATCTTTGTTCTAATGGGTTTGGGACTTTGCCTTTCAATTTGAAAAATAAATTTTAGCTCCATGTGCATTAGTACCAGCCTCAGCTCCCCCCCATTTGTCCGACCACACCACATATCTGACAAATCCCCACTCCTTTATTATATCACAACAACCACATAAATCTACAAAAGTGGCAACTGTTAGTGATGGGCGAATTTGGGCCGAATTTGTGAAACGGCGCTGGCGTCTCATTTTTGACACCGGTGTCCATTTCTGACGTCGGCGTCTTTCTTTTGGATGCCGGTACACATTCGCCGTGAAAATGCGCCAGCGTCAAATAAACGGAAGCCAGCGTCCAATTTTTTTTGATGCCGGCGAATTCGCAACGGTTTCACGAATTTAATCATTAGTGGCGAATCACGGAATTTGCGCCCATCACTAGCATCCATACATTACATGTATTTAGTACCTAGAGTGCTGCTCACAGTCACCTTTTATCATTTCAGCTATGTATGTATTTATTCATTCTGTCTGTCACCTTCACTTTTTTATTCCTCTTTTTTCTCACAGAATCTGGTACAACAGGAGGGAATCCTGGAGCTAATACCTGGTCCGGAGTTGGTATTTTAATGAAAGTGGTGTTACGTGCAACTGACTTTGGGGAAATTTTGGGGGCCACAACTGCACTTGCTGGTGTAAATGAGCCCCAAGGTTTTTAAAATTCCAGAACTGAATCATGTTTTAATGACAATAGGTTAAAAGGGAGTGAAAGGGTCATCCCAAGAGTATATGCCCCCATGTGTTCCTGAATCCTACCATATGCCTAAATGTCAGAATCCAATTTTGGGGAATAAATAGACTAAAAGTAGCAGCTGCAACCCCTGAACCTGCTGTAGTGACACCCATTGATTAGGACATGTGATTGCTTATGTTGTAGAGGTGTCTCTGATGGTGGTCTGCTCTTTTTTTATAATATTGTCCCCTCTAGTAGCTTACTGTTTGCAATGGGCGTGTAAAGAGGAAAATAGCCTCATACTTATGAATAAGTGAATGTTATTTGAGTAGCAGTGTCAGGATACAAAGCCCATTGTTACAGGCCAATGTATCATGTAACTGGGAGTTTATATATAAACATATGTGTGTCATTTTTAATATGCATTATTATTATTTTAAAAGCAGGGCCTTGTACTTTTTTTTGCATTAACACATTCCAAAAACACATAGGCTAACTGGCTCCTGATGAAACAGACCCTAGTGTGTAAATGATAGGGATCTGATGGACTGATGATCTCTGTAAAGATCTCTGGAGTATGGTACTACGTTAAGGATAATTTAAAAGTAGTATGCTCTGGGAAATGTATCCAGTCTCGAGTCTGTGGGAAAGTCCTGCAAATCATTAAAAAAAAATTCACAAATTAAAAAATGTCATTTATACAAGAAATCGTAGCTCATTTAAACATATTGAATCATCTCTTCTTGTGACTTGTATGTATTCCTGCTTCTTGCATTTCAAGGTCTACAAAAAGCAGGTTCTTTCCATTAATCCCCCCACCAGCCATTGTGCCAGGCAGCTGTACATCACTGACTCTGCTTGTAACCCTAAACCTCTCACAGGACACCTGATCATACTTATGTGTTGCTTTTCTCATGGATGCACCTAGGATACACAGGAGGGGACGAGCCTGGTGCTGGGTGAATGCTGTCATTAAAAGCCAGCGTGGAACTGTCCTGTCTGTGCTCCTCACATCTTTCCAAGAGACATAGAACAATAGTGCGATGGATCTCCTTAGTTCTGGGTATCGAAAAGTGCCGCCCAAGACAAGAAACTGAAGCCAAAACACTGGAGCACGTCTTTACTCCAGCCACCTTGGCTGTGCAAAGAAACAGAAAGGGAGAGAAATTCGATGGAATGGCCCCTTCATCATGAGAAAGGTACTTGTGGGATAGCAGTGTTGGTAAGACACTTTGGGGTTCTCTTTACAACTTGCATTCGTCTGTATCGGTATCCGTTATCTGGAAACCCATTATCCAGAAAGTTCAGAATTACAGAAAGGCCAACTCCTATAGACTCCATTTTAATTAAATAATTTGAATTTCTAAAAATGGTTGCTATAATAATAAAAAAAAAAAACGGGACACTGTACTCGATCTTAACTAAGATGTAATTAATCTTTATCCAAGGGCAAACCAATCCTATTGGGTTTATTTAATATTTAAATGATTATTTAGGACAGTTAAGATATGGTGATCCAAATTACAGAAAGATCCCTTATCTGGAAAACCCCAGGTACCGAGAATTTTGGATAACAGGCCCCAACCCAAGTTGTAACCCAACTACAACTTGTATCTTAAAGGAACAGTAACATCAAAAAATGGAAGTCTTTTAAAATAATGAAAATATAAAGTACAGCCATGCTGCATTAGTAAAACTGGTGTGTTTGCTTCAGAAACTCTACTTTAGTTTATATAAACAAGCAGCTGTGTAGTCATGGGGGCAGCCATTCAAGCACATGATACACAGTAGATAACAGATAAGTACTACTATAGTTTATATAAACAAGCTGCTGTGTAGCCATGGGGGCAGCCATTCAAGCACAGGATACACAGTAGATAACAGATAAGTACTACAATAGTTTATATAAACAAGCAGCTGTGTAGCCATGGGGGCAGCCATTCAAGCACATGATACACAGTAGATAACAGATAAGTACTCCTATAGTTTATATAAACAAGCAGCTGTGTAGTCATGGGGTCAGCCATTCAAAGCTGAAAAAGGAGAAAAGGCACAGGATACACAGCGTATACTAGATAATCTATGTACAATATAATGGGATTCTTCAGAATTTATCTATCTACGGTGTATCCTGTGCTTGAATGGCTGCCCCCATGGCTACAAAGCAGCTTGTTTATATAAACTATAGTAGTACTTATCTGTTATCTACTGTGTATCCTGTGCTTGAATGGCTGCCCCCATGGCTACACAGCAGCTTGTTTATATAAACTATAGTAGTACTTATCTGTTATCTACTGTGTATCCTGTGCTTGAATGGCTGCCTCCGTGACTAAATAGCAGCTTGTTTATATAAACTATAGTAGTACTTATCTGTTATCTACTGTGTATCCTGTGCTTGAATGGCTGCCTCCATGAGTAAATAGCAGCTTGTTTATATAAACTATAGTAGTGTTTCTGAAGCAAACACACCAGTTTTATCAATGCAGAGCAACACTACATTATATTGTCATTCCTTTAAAACTGTTTTAAACTAAATTAAATAAAGTTGCTGTTCCTTTAAAGGGGTTGTTTACCATTGAGTTAACTTTTAGTATGATGTAGAGAGTGATATTCTGAGACAATTTGCCATTGGTTTAATTTTTTTATTAAAGGTTTTTCCGTTATTTAGCTTTTTATTCACCAGCTGCATTTTAAGCAATCTGGTTGCTAGGGTCCAAGTTATCCTAGCAACCATGCATTGATTTGAATAAGAAACTGCAATATGAATTGGAGAGGCCTGAATAGAAAGATGAGTAATAAAAAGCAGCAATAACAAAAAATTGTAGCCTTACAGAGCAGTTTTTAGATGGGGTCAGTGACATCTCCAGTGTATTATATTGAAGAAACACAACTTAGGAATAAGTAGCTACAGTACATTGTCTAGGTAAGATGACTGCTAATGGCTAATAACTGATATATTTGCACCTTTGCAGGGGTCAAGGAGAGTCTCTTTATTTGATATTTTCCCAGAAACCCCCAATGAGCAGGTAAGTGTGAGTGGAGCTACTAAATGGTGCAGTTTTGAATTCAACAGTGAAAATTCAGCAAAATACTTTGGTTTTTGGGCAACAATTCTTTTTTTTTGTTGGACAACAATTATTTTCACACATTGGAGAGGTAGTCATTTTCGCGGCAAAACTCTGCGAAAAACTCCGCTCATCACTATTAAGGAGCTCACAAATGATTTGATACAGTAAATATATAAACCATTGTGAAAGAAAACGTAAATAACGACTGTTAGTCAAACAGATGTATTAAATGTCTGCTGACTTTTTTTTAATAATAGTGACAGTTCCCCTGCATGGGTACATGTGGCATTTAAATCACTGCTACTTATAATTTAAACAGTGCTGCTGAATGCTGTATATTGTTTTGTTCTAAATGAAAGAAATAGGAGGAAGGTAGAAGGATTCTTGCTGAGGACTGAAAGCCAGTCACAAGGCAGTAGCCTATATTGTAAGCAGGCATTGCAGGTCATTTCCTTTAAAGGAGAAGGAAAGGCTAAAATTAATTAAGCTTTATGAGAAAGATCTATATAAATACACCAGTAAACTCTCAAAGTAAGTCCTCAAAAGAAAACACCTAATTAATTTCCTTCTATTGTGTACACATGGGGGTAAATTTATCAAAGAGTGAAGTTCCGCCACTAGAGTGAAATTCCGCAGCTCTCAATTAATTTCTATGGGATTTTGAAAGGCGTATTTATTAGGGATGCACCGAATCCACTTTTTTGGATTCGGCCAAACCCCCGAATCCTTCACGAAAGATTTAAATTAAAATTAGGGGTGGGAAGGGGAAAACATTTTTTACTTCCTTGTTTTCTGACAAAAAGTCACGCAATTTCCCTCCCGCCCCTAATTTGCATATTCAAATTAGGATTCGGATTCGGTTCGGTCAGGCAGAAGGATTCGGCCGAATCCGAATCCTGCTGAAAAAGGCCGAATCCTGGCCGAATCCTGAACCAAATCCTGGATTCGGTGCATCCCTAGTATTTATCAATGGGTGAAAGTGAAAGTTCACCCTTTGATAAATACGCCTATAAAAATCCCATAGAAATGAATGGGGAGTGGCGGAATTTCACTCTAGTGGCGGAACTTCACTATTAACTTCACTCTTTGATAAATACCCCCAATGGTCTTCTGTATCAGACTTCCTGTTTTCAGCTTAAACCTCCAGGGCTAGGGCTTGAGCATGCTCAGTTTGCTCCTCTTCCCCTCCCTCCTCCCCTCCCTTCTGTAATCTGAGCCCAGAGCTATGAAGGAAGTGATGTCAAGCCAAGCTAATATGACAGCTGCTATCCTAAACTAATAGAGAGAACTTCTACAGCTGTTTAATCAGGTATGGTAAAGCATTCTGCAGAATAAATATAGTATTATAGCTTTCACTATTGTGGCTAATCTATTGTTAATAAACTGCTTTGGTTCCTTTCCTTCTCCTTTAAGTAAGAATTTCAGTGGTGTAGAGCAGAGATGCCCAGCCTGCAGACCTCCTGTATCATGGTGGCGCTGTTGTATTCAGGAATGCAATGGGATTTTATTTTTTTAGGACGTGACAGTTTTGGATGTGGAATGTGAGCAGGGAGTCCGGGTATCTGGCGATTCGGTTATCTCTCCGCCAGAGTCAGAGCCAGCAGATGGAGCCACCGTAATTATTCCTACAGTGACTGATGAACAGAAACAAAGTGAGTAAAAAAAAGATAGAAGTCTGTATGCCATCCAGGTCCCAACACCTGATCTGAACGCATACTTCCCGGCTGTCTCTTTTTATGTGGGACAGTCCCGATTTTGACAGCTCAGCCTGCAGTCCCCGGTTTCTTACTGAAATGTCCAGAATTTCTCTTTGATCTCCTGCACTGACTCAAGAAAAAGATACAAAGTTTCTGAAACTTAATTAAAAGAAGAGGCTTTTTGGCAGAGAGCCCAGAACAGTCAGAGGCTGCACTTGGATACATTTGTAATAATTGAAGATAAGCAAAGAAACAATTGTAACTATTTAAGATAAGCAGGTCACTTGGGAGAACGGAGACTAGCAGCTTAAAGGGCCAATTACTTTCATTAGCAAAACTGTTAGAACACATAAAATATTAAAACTCCCAGAAATGTGTTCAAACTTTCATAACCTGCCAAATTTTGTCAAATGGACATGGTAATTAGGGGATATGACAATAAAATGGGTGTGGCACAAGTTTTAGTCTCTCTTTCGTTTTTCAAATGTTGGAAGGTATGTGAAAGTCACGTGATCCTTTTGGCCCAAGCTATGAAACTATACGGGGGCCAATGTATGTTATTGAGGAGAGCTAAGTGGCATTTTTTAGGGCCCTGTAATGCTGCTGTAGGGAAAATGAGTGATTTGCGGATTAGAATAGAACAACGCCTTAATAATGGCACCATTCATGAAAGTGTCTGATTATGTTGGAATCAGTGCTGAGCCACTGTAGGGGAGCCCCTCAGCTCTTGTGCTAAGTATCAATAAATAAATAATAATAAAAATCTGTTTTAGATCAATGTCACCCTATAGATACCAACTGAACCCTTCTCAATACAGCCCCTATTATTAAAGGGGTGGTTCACCTTTTAGATTAAGTTTTAGTATGTTATAGAATGGCCAATTCTAAGCAACTTTTCATGATTTATTTTTTATAGTTTTTTAATTATTTGCTTCTTTTTCTGCCTCTTTCCTTTTTTTTAAATGGGGGTCACTGACCCTATCTAAAAAAGCAAGTGTTCTGTAAGGCTACATATATATTTTGCTATTGCTCCTTTTTTTGACTTATCTTGCTATTCAGGCCTCTATTCATATTCCAGTCTCTTATTCAAATCAATGCATGGTTGCTAGGGTCATTTGGCTGCTGAATAAAAAAATCTAAATAACTCAAAAACCACAAATAATAAAAAATGAAGACCAATTACACATTGTCTCAGAATATCACTCTCTACATTATACTTAAAAGGTAACTCAAAGGTGATCAACCCCTTGAATGGCTTATAATCCTCATAAACCTTGACAAATAATGACACGTCTGTACTTCCCATTCCTTGTAGATGTTTCCAGTGTTCCGACAGTGTGTGAGACGGAGACCAGGGCTGCGCCATGTTCTCTGCGAAATCTCTCCCGGATCCTCTTCTTTATTTCAGTCCTTCTATCTGTAGGAGCTGTGTCTCTGTCCATCTGCCTCATATGTGAGTAACCAACGTCTTTTATTCAAGACATTGTCCTCTTACCTACATCCCTACTTTATTCCCTACCCTCTTCCTATGCACTCTGAATTCCACCCTGTCCCCTCTACTGGACGTTCTGCACCCCTCCCTATATACTCTCACCACCCCTACACCCTTCTCCAATTCCAACTGTAGTTACTTTCAATTTTTTATGATGCCCTGGCACCCATTTATTGTCTGCCCTCTCTTCAAGCTAGAGATGCAACCAGTTCCAATTTTTTGGGTTCTCTTAAAGGAGAAGGAAAGGTTAAAACTAAGTAAGCTTTATCAGAAAGGTCTAAATAAATACACCAGTAAACCCTCAAAGTAATGCTGCTCTGAGTCCTCTTTCAAAAAAACCCCACAGCATTTCTTTCCTTCTATTGTGTACACATGGGCTTCTGTATGAGACTTCCTGTTTTCAACATAAACCTCCAGGGCTTGGGCTTGAGCATGCTCAGTTTGCTCCTCTCTCCCTCACCCCTCCCTGCTGTAATCTGAGCCCAGAGCTATGAGTGAGCATGGAGAGACTCAGGCAGGAAATTATGTCACACCAAGCTAATATGGCAACTGCTATCATAAATAAAGAAAGAGAGCTTCTAGAGTTGTTTACTATCTGCAGAATAAATATAGTGTTATAGCTTGTACTATTGTGGCTAATCTATTGGCATTAAACTGCTTTGGTAGCTTTCCTTCTCCTTTAAAAATAATTTCAGCTGGTTATCATTTCTGCGTTCCATCATTCTCACCACAACAATATTCACCCATAGCCTGATCTGCAAAACCTCTAATCCAATGTGGTGCTCTTTTCTCTTAGTGCAATATTTCTATCACCCTGTGGTCCAGAGAGCCTGCCCTGATTATGTGGATGTTTGTTCCTCCTCCTTAAACTGCTCCCTTGCACAAGGTGCCAACCTCTGCCCTCCTGGTAGGCAGCCAAGCAACGGAACCCTGGAAGGTGGTGAGAAAGTGCAGCTCAGTCATTGAAAGCTGTTCTAATGCCTATATCATATTTTAATGTGTTATTGCTGGAATATGGATTTGTATGACCTAAGAGAGGGATGCGTGCATGTGCTGCAGATCTGCTTGCATAAAGTCTTAATATCAATGGTGCTATCATACTTTTGATCTATGTACCCCAATAACCCCCCTATGTTTTTCCCCCTATTGGATGTACAGAGTATAAGAACCCAGTGTTGCTGCTGACGGGTCGCTCAGTGTTGCAGCTATACGGTGCTAGATCTGGCAGGTATTACACGGTGTGTCACCAGGGCTGGAAGCCGTCCCATGGCTGGACAGTATGCCGAGAGCTGGGCTTTAACAGGTACTCGTGTAAATAGGCAGAGAGTAATTCATGTGATGTACTGTGTTAAGTCTATGATAGTTAACTCACTGTTAGTACTACAATAATAAATAAACAAAATGCAAAACATATCTTTGCCTCCCACTAGTGGCAAGCTGGTTATGTTTAGTGCTTATTCCTACTGCATAATCCTGCTTTAAGAACAGTGAAAACAAATCAGAAATCAAATTATTTATAGTGCAAGGACCAGATATGAAGTCGCTTTAATTTCCCCTTTAAACTTCTATTATTCTCAGAAAACATCCACTTATTGCCTTTGCCTCTCTAAGGATATTCAGAGGTGTAGTACAATACTTCAATAAACTTGGGGCTGCAGGATGAACCCTGGAAGTAGATGAAGTCCTGCAAGTAGGGGTTTGGCTAGGCTGCATGAAGCTTCAGATTTCTTCCTCCAGCCTAGCCAATCCTCTTGAGGCTGTACCGGGACTTACATCTTAAAGGGAGACAATAATTCCTTTGTTTTTTTTTTCTTCTCTTGATTCTTTATTAGCCTTCCCTAGCCTTAATGAAAACCCCCTTGTGTACTACTCCTTCCTTGCTTTTCCATAAATCCTTGTCTCATTCATGACAAAACAGCTCCCGCAGTCCCTCGTTTGTACTGGAAAGTCCCGATTTACTCTGCACTGAAAAGGCAGGAAAAGAAACAATATTTCTACCCTAATTGGCTTTTGGCGGAGAGCCCAGAACAGCCACAACTGCAGATAAGATACTTTTGTAACAATTTCGAGATAAGCAAATAAGTAATTGTAACAATATAAGATAACAGATCTCTTGGGAGAAGTTAGACTCAGAGCTTAAAGGGCAAATCACCTTCATTAGCAAAACTGTAATAACTGAAAAAAAAACCACAGAAAATATGTTCAAACTTTCATAACCTGCCAAATTTTGTAAAATGAACATGGTAATCAGGGGATGTGGCCACAAAAATGGACGTGGTCAAAAAATTGTTGGTAGCTGCCCTTGTGTAATTTAAGACCCATGTTAGTAAATGGGCCCCAATCTGAGATTCCCTGTTGTGTGGCTTCCATAGATGCCAATTCGGAATCTAATACAATAGTATTAGGTGTAACATGCAAAAGATTTCCTGTTCTTTGAAACTCAGTACCACCTTAATTCCCATCCTTTTGTACTATGGCTCCTTACAGTATGATGTCTCACTGTCTGTCCTGTACCAAAAACTGACATTTATCCTTCTCTTCTCCCTCACAGTCACACAATGTCTTCTCCGGTGCCACTCAGTGCCATGAGTCCCGTTTTTCTGGAGGCTTTTGCCACTGTGAATAAAACTGATGGGACACCAAATAATCTGGAAACTTTCATGAGCCCTGTGTAAGTGTGTGTAAGGGTGTCTCATCACCAGCACTGCCCTAAACACCCACAAGATGGTGCTACTCCCCATACCATTGTCATCCTCTTTACTTGATGCACATCCTAGTTTATGGTAGATAAGTAACTGCATTTTAAATCCTAATATTCCACAATAAATATATACTGCATACTTAATCTGTTTTTTTATGGCACAGATTTATTGTTGGCTTGGAGTGGGAATGAAACCCCTCTCATCACCCTTCTAAATGGATCAATTTGTTTTTCAGCTTTACTTACTATGTTACTTGGCATTTAGTGAGAAAAATATGCTCAAGATTCCTTTACTCTGTTTCTTCCTCGTCTGTATTATAAATAGGCTGTAACAATACTTAGTGCTGTATACATATTAAATATAAATATACACACTTACAGGCACAAAAGGCACAAGTGCCAAAGTACTCAGGGGTATAAAATTGGAACCCTTATTGTGCACTAGTGAATGCAAAGCAGCTTAAATCGTATCTGAATGATACAGAAGCTTGGGGTTATGAGGAACCATTACAGGACTCTCCAGGCCACCATTTATGAAGCAGTGCTGCTAAACAATGGTAGTGCAGTATTCATGGGGAAACTGCGTGGCAGGATCAAACATACAAAAATAAATGTCCATATTTTGCACTTGCCTGTACTTTGTAAGTGACCCCTAAACTGCTTAGCAACCTTCACTGTACAAACTACAAAAGTCATGATCTAGCCCAAAATGAATACCAAGTGACCATGCAAATTTCCTTTTATACAGTACACAGGTAACAAGGTCGGAGTCTCCTTTTAACCCATTCCACAATGTACAGAGATCCCCTGCCACACTGAGAGATCTACACGTTTGGCGATGTCGCCAAACGAGCGGATCTCTCTCCAATATGCCCACCTTGAGGTGGGCGATATCGGGCTGATCCAATCGTGGGCCCTAGGGCCCAAAGATCAGATCATAACGATGGGTAATGGGTGGCCGGATCACGGGACCGCATCAACGAACAGATGCAGCCGCGATCCGATGGGATTTTTAGTCCTGTCTGACATCTGGCTGACTATCATAGTTACATAGTTACATAGTTAAATTGGGTTGAAAAAAGACAAAGTCCATCAAGTTCAACCCCTCCAAATGAAAACCCAGTGTAACGTTCAGTATCCCACAACCCAGAGTAAACCCCAATGTCCCGGGCTCGGCTCACGCTTCGGCCTATAACCGCCGCCTTTCACGTCGGGTGGGGCCCTCCGCTACTCGGATGCCGCCAGGACTTAATAGTGAGGAGACTGAGGGAAGAACTCTGGGCGAGCAAGGGAACTTAACGTAAAGGTTATCAAAGTCCAGGAACGGGCCGAGTCGAAACCAATCGGGAATGCAGTACAAAATCGGTAAGCAAAAGAGTAATCGAGGTCACAGGCCAGGTCAGCAACTAACAGGGTCGAAGTACAGAACGGAATCCAAAGAGTAGTCAGGAACAAGCCAAAGGGTCAGGGCAGGCGGAAGTCAAACAGGAATCAGGAATAGCCAAAGGTCACAACAAGAATCACAGAATAATCGCACCCAGGAACAGTATACAGAACCTACGTTGGGCAAGGCACAAAAGGACTGCTGGCCATTTAAAGATTTGAATTTGGCGCCATTGGACGCTGGCGAATCAGCGCCAGCGCAATCGCGCCAGCGTGACTGCCCCTTTAATTCCGGCGCATGCGCGCCGCACGCGCCGTAGGAGCCGGCGCCTGAGGCCTAGCCGCATCGGCGGCGGGGAAGTGAGACGGGCGTCCCCGTCGAGGGGGCGGCAGGCGTCCCTGCCGTCCCCTGGGTAAATATCTTACACCCAGTATCCATACACACACCCCTCCCTACTTTCACATAAATTCTATATACCCATATCTGTACTAACTATAGAGTTTAGTATCACAATAGCCTTTGATATTATGTATATCCAAAAAATCATCCAAGCCCCTCTTATAGTCATTAACTGAATCAGCATCACAACATCACCCGGCAGTGCATTCCACAACCTCACTGTCCTCACTGTGAAGAACCCCCTACATTGCTTCAAATGAAAGTTCTTTTCTTCTAGTCTGAAGGGGAGGCCTCTGGTACGATGATCCACTTTATGGTTAAAAAGCTCCCATGCTATTTGTCTATAATGTCCTCTAATGTACAACCCCAACCTTGACAGTCTCCCCTCATAATTTAAGTCTTCCCTCCCTCTAACCAGTTTAGTTGCACTCTCTCCAGATATCGATCAGGGAAGCCCATCGGATGGCCCCATACACGGGCCAAAAAGCTGCCGACTCGGTCTGTCTGCAGCTTTTATTGGCCTGTGTATGGCTACCTTAAGTTGCAGCACATTTGAATATCCCTGCAGACTCCCAGCAGTAGATATGCCTTCTTTGGGCATGGGGATCCAATCAGCTGTTGGAGAAGTTCTTCCTATAGGATAGACTCCAGGGAATTGCTGAGGATGGGTGCCGTCACAAGGCAAATGCAAGAAAGACAACCCCCTGTCCCCAGATCACTTTGTTTTAGTAGAGGGATGGATTTTGCTAGACCCCATGGGGTGAACAGGTTGTCCACTATGAAGCTCCAATGGAGATGGGGCAGGGTAATGTTCTGAGCTCTTCACTGTCTGTTTTATGCTGAAAATGGGGAACTATAGGAAAAAGATGCAAGCACATTTCAATGGTCAAACGACATGCCCTTCTTTATCTTAGCATTATTCATCACAGTAATGGTACTGTATCTTGTCTGTGCCACTGTATTCTGTTTTTAATTCTGTATTGTAAATAAACCAAAGGAGGGTTGTCACATGGGGTGATATACTCTCCTATCGCTTCTCTTTACAGGGATATTTGCCCCACTGGAGAAGGAGTTTCACTGCAGTGTACAGGTGAGAGGACTGACTGGTACTGACTGTGTGCTCAACTGTGCTTTCTTGTGAGTGTATTGGGTTCTGAATGGAGGCTGAGTGTGCTCCACTGTGCTAAGACCCATCTGCAGGTTCAGACTGGCAATCTGTGGATTCTGGCAAATGCCAGAGAGGCTGCTGTAAGATACCATATACAAGGCCGGATTTGCATCCCCAGCGATCCGTGGTCCTGGCACCCGCCGTCCGAGGCCTCAGGGTCCTAGCGATGTGGTCCGCACACACATCCCCCTCCCGCGAGCACGCATACGTATGCGATATTGCGCTGGGGAGCGCTGTTTTCCGAATGCGGCTGGGCGCCATGCCACCCCTAAACTTTTGCCCGGGCCTATGTGGCCTCGCCACAAATCTGGGCCTGGCCATACAGTCACTATTTAGTTGGCTGGTGGGGGAGGGGCTGTTTGGGCCTCTGTGTACTTGAAATGCCAGGGCCTATTTTGAATCCAAGTCTAGGCCAGCCCCTCTTTCTGTGGTTCTGTGTGTTTCATGTCCCCTTTGGGGGGTAATTGAGCAATTCTGTTTGATGTCCCACCTTGGTACTTTAAATGGGTTATTCACCTTTAACTAACTTTTAGTATGGTGTAGAGAGATTCTGAGACAATTTGCAATTGGTTTAAATTTTTATTTTTTTGTGGTTTTCCAGTTATTTTGTTTTTTATTCAGCAGTTTTCCGGTTTGCAATTTAGGCAATTTGATTGGTAGGGCCCAAATTCCCCTAGCAACCATGCACTGCTTTGACTAAGAGACTGGAATATGAATAGACGAGGCCCTGAATAAAAAGACGAGTATTAAAGTGGACCTGTCACCCAGATGCAAAAATCTGTATAATAAAAGTCCTTTTCAAACTAAACATGAAATCCAATTTCTATTTTTTATTAAAGCATTCATAGCTGTTGTAAGCTCATTTAAAAATCTCAGCTGTCAATTAAATATTGTCTGCCCCTCCTCTGTGCCTTAGGCATAGAGGTGGGACAGACAATTACTTTCACTTTCCATTCAGCACTTCCTAGATGTCACTGCTCTCCTCACATTCCCCAGTTCTCTTCACCATTTAATTGTGTAGCCAGGGCATGGGGATGGACATCAGGTCCCCCATTCTGGTGCACAAACAAGATTCTGAGATGATACAAGACTTGTCTTAATAACAGTGTCCACAAAATGGCTCCTGCCTGCTTGTTATAATTATGAATTCCCAGACTGATCGAAACAAGATTCAAATAATTTATATAGTGTAATTAAAGTTCATTTTGCTTGAATAATGTGATAAAATAGGATTTAGACATTTATTTTTTTTTAAAGGTCCCCTTTAAAAAGTAACAATAAACAATACATGTGGTGCCTTACAGAGCATTTGTTTTTTTAGATGGGGTCAGTGACTCCCATTTTACTCCCAAATTAAGACCAATTGAAAAGTTGCTTAGACGTAACCATTCTATAACATACTAAAAGTTAACTTAAAGTTAAGTCTGGTACAGGTTTCTAACAATACCAGTACTTTCAACTTGGCCACTGGTTGGGGATTCCATTATTTCTGTGTTCTTTACTGTCTCCTTAAAGGTTAAAAAAAGAGGTAATGATTGGGATCTCATTTCACCGGCTATAGGCATTATTGCTGTATGCACCTAAAAGTTCTGGAATATTCGGGAGCTGGAGCCCCCTAGTTGTTCGGGATCCCCTGAATCCAGGATTCGGCCAAGATTCAGCCATTTTTAATGGGATTTGAATTCGGATGAATTCTAGAGCCTGGCCGAACTGAATCCAAAAAATCATGTGACTTTTCATAACACAAACAAAGAAGTCAAAAAAATTGTAATTGTGCACTACACCCATGGTTGTCTTTTTCCCTTTGTTTCCATAATTTTCATATGCAAATTAGGTTCAGTATTCGGCCAAATCTTTCACAAAGGATTCGGCCGAATCATAGAACCGTTGATTAGGTGCATCCCTATTAGTTATGTATACTGACATCACCTTTGTGCTGCTTGTTTTAGACTGTGGTCACGCATCTACGGAGAGTCCGCGAATTGTAGGGGGGACCAACTCATCTTTGGGAAGCTGGCCATGGCAAGTCAGCCTGCGGTGGGACGGACGCCACATGTGCGGCGGATCCATCATATCTTCCCAGTGGGTGATGAGCGCTGCTCACTGCTTTGTGCTGTGAGTACCCTGTATGTAGAATGTAAAGAGATAGAGGGTGAAGTTTGAAAAATCTTAAAATCTTGAATCTTGCACATTGCACAGGTAAGTAAAAAAAAAGGCCTTTGGTGTGGGGCAAAACCAATTACACTGGGGGTCTAATAATTTCAGTGCCTTACAGTGTGTTGCAATGAGGACCCTATTGTTTAATCTAATTGGTTATGATTCTGTATTTTCAGTAACGGCTTCCTGACTGTTAGTAGATGGAAGATCCACGCTGGGTCCATCTCTCTAAGCAGTGGCATTGCCTATTCTGTCCGTAATATCTACTACAATGGACTGTACAGCTTGGAAACCAATGACTACGATGTGGCCCTTCTCAAAACCAGTGCCCCCATGAGCTTCTCGGGTAAATCCTGTGGGTCTGTGTATGTGTCACAGGTAGGACAGTGTGTGCCAAGAAAAGAAACATTAGTTGTCTCTTGGCCTTGATTGGGTATCTATCAGCCTCAATGTAGAGCAGATGTTTTAGGGAGGGTATAGCAGAGAAAAATGCAGACTGTAAGCCTTTATATTACACTTTCCCAACCTGTGGCTCTACATCTGCTGTTTGAGGTATTTCTGCCCACACTCATCCTCATCCAAATACCCCACCCCTCTGCTTTAACCTTTCCTTTTCTAACTGTCAGACTGCTATCTTCTCTCCTCTTACAGAGACCATGCGGCCTGTTTGTCTGCCCAGAGCCTACCAGCAATTCCAATCCTCGGGCAACTGTTGGATCATCGGCTGGGGTCACTTGACCGAAGGAGGTGAGCAGTGGTGTGGTTCTGAGTATAGCAAGTGGCAAACAATACCTTGGCCCACATAGTGAGCTGTTTTTCTTATATCAATAGATTATATTAATATACCACAGCCCCAGTGAAGCTTACAATCTATAGACCGTATCACATACAGACTGTGGTGAATTTTATCAGTACCTGCATTTGGCAACATTGTATCCATAAGGGGTGGGCTGAAGAAGCATGTAGGTGTCCCCTCTTGAAGAAGCATGTAGGTGTCCCCTCTTGAAGAAGCATGTAGGTGTCCCCTCTTGTCCCCCCCTAATTTCTCATTCAGACTTTCCAGCTAGGGTGCACTGGTGGACACATGGTGCTATGGAGCCCTATATTTACTGCTGTTTGCCATTTAATACACGGCACTTGTATCACTGTGCCTTGCATGCTGCACTGAATTAAGCATAAGGCCCAAAGGTTAAAGGAAAACTATACCCCCCCAAACAATGTAGGTCTCTATTAAAAGATACTGAGTAAAACAGCTCATGTGTAAAACCCTGCTTCATGTAAATGAACCATTATCATAATAATATACTTTTTTAGTAGTATGTGCCATCGGGTAATCATAAATAGAAAATTGCCATTTTAAAAAATAAGGGCCGCCCCCTGAGATCGTAAGATTCACTGTGCACACATACAAACCACATGTAAGGTCACATGAGCCAATTAACAGACAGAGTTCTGCCTTTTGCTTCCTCACTTCTTCCTGTTACAGTTAGTGTTGTAGTATTTCTGGTCAGGTGATCTCTGAGGCAGCACAGATAGAGTCACAAAATGGTGGTTCAAGGCAAGAGATGTAAAAGGGCAATATTTATATAAATATATATTCCAGTTTAATATGTCATTCAGTTTGATATAAACTATCTGTTGCTTAAGTATTCATTTTGGGGGTATAGTTTTCCTTTAAGTCGTGCTTAAAGGGGTGGTTCACGTTCAAATAAATAGTTGTTTTCAGGCAGATCACCAGAAACTTTTTCCAATGACTTTCTTATTTCTTTGTCTGACCATTTTTCTAATATTGTAGTGTCAAGTGTCTTTTTTTCACCTTCTGAAGCAGCTCGGGGGGGTCGCCGACCCTGTACACTGTTCTAAATGGATACCTTTAGTTTACACATTTCTTTATTTTGTCCCTGCTGAGCAGAATCTCTGGGTTTCATTACAGGCAGCTGTTAGAATTGATACAATAGTTGCTAATACTCCAGAGATGCTGCTGAGAAATGGATTGACTCAATGTTGCAAAATTGTTTAGCACCTGAATTACTGAGCTGTCAGACTCAAACACCAGAGACAGGGACATTCAACTTTAAACTTAGATTTTGGAAAAAACAGTGAAAAATAAATAATGGAAAGTAATTGAAAAAAGTCTTTATTTCTGGGGAACAATCTGAAAACAACTGAGTTGAAAAAAGTGTTTGGAAGGTGAACATTCCCTTTAAAGGGATTCTATCGTGATTTTTATGGTATTGTTTTTATTTCTAAATTACACTGTTTAGACTTCAAATAATTGACTCTATCATATAAAATCTTATTCCTGAACTATTTTTTTAGTTGTAGTATTGGTGTGTAGGTGCATCTCAGCTCATTTTGCCTGGTCATGTGCTTTCAGAAAGAGCCAGCACTACATGATGGAACTGCTTTCAGATAAGCTATTGTTTCTCCTACTCAATGTAACTGAAGGAGTCATAGTGGGACTTGATGGGGTGGGGTGATATCACTCAAACTTTCAGAGCAGAGTGACCAAAGTTTATCAGAACACAAGTCACCTTAATGAGGTCACCTGGGAAACTGACATGTCTATCTGGGCCAATGTAACCTCTAAGATGTGCAGTTACGAGTGCTCACACAATTTTTGAGGCCTGCGCACACAATAAAAGGTGGTGCACACAAAGAATTGTGTGTGAGAACAAATCATTTTTGACCTGCACACACTGTTGTTTAAAAGTGTGCACATAAGTTTTGAAAGTGTACACGCAACACATTTTTGCACACACAGACTAGAAAAAATTACAGGGAACATTGTCTAGCCCCATGTCAGATTTCAAAATTTAATATAAAAAAAATCTGTTTTAAAAATCGGATTTCAGGGCAGAATTCTACTGGAGCAGCACTATTACAAGATACAACCCTTTCTTTCGCAAATAACAGCCAAAATATGAATCCATGCCCTCATCCTATGCCATTTAGACTATTGCAATCTCCTACTTACCAGTTGTCTCCCACCATCCTCCCCCCAATCAATCTTAAATTCTGCTACTAGGATCCTTCTGCCCTCTGCTAAAAGGGAACCTGCTCAACCCCAACTAAAATCCCTAGCATGGCTAACTGTTAAAAGCAAAGGATAGCATATAAAAGAATTCTGGTAACATTCAAAGCCCTTCACTCCTCAGCTCCTAACTACATTCCTTCTCTTTTCTTGCTGTACTTTTCTCCTCCACTCCTCTCAGAGCCACCATCTTTTCAAAACAACAACATCCACTGCCACCTCTTGTCCTAAATCTTTCTATCTTGCTGCTCCTTACATCTGGAATTTCAACCCTGAATTATTGTGCAATCTCTTTGAGAAAAAAACATTTGGAGCACTAGAACATTAGTTTAGTCCTGGCACTTAAAGGACAATGCCTTTACCGTGTGCACTTTATCCCCTCCAATTTGTGCCTGTAAGTTAGCCACCCACAGTGTCGGACTGGGTCACCAAGGGCCCACCAAAAAACTTTAGACCAAGGGCCCACTCTCAGTACAATTTTCTTCCTCTCCTCACTCAACCTCTATTCTCCTAGTCTCTTTTCTTTACATACTATAATCTATGATTGCATCTAATTAGCCTCTTTGTTAAGGAAATAATGGCCATATAATAGGCCAAATGTTTAGAAGCAGGGGGGCCCACTGACACCTGGGCTCAGGGCTGATCCTATCAAATGTGGGGCCCAATTGGGACCATGTTGGCGGGCCCCGTAGACAAAGTGTTGCTGGCTACTGACACAGCAAGTATTTAGGAAAATAAGGGCATACAGGCACAAAATTTGAAAGGAAAGGGGCAGACAAGGTAAGAGAGTGAGAGGGATGAAATAGGGGCACATAATAGGGGCACACAGGGTAAGAGAGAGAGGGAGGAAATAGGAGAGTGGACTGGGCCAATTAGTTTGGGGCAGGCTGGGCCGATTCAGCTTGGGAGCAGGCTTGGTTGGATTGGAGGCAGGCAGGGCCTAGCAAGGTTGGAGGAAAGCTGGGCCTATTAGAGTTGGGGGCAGGCTAGACCTATGGAGTTGGGGGATAGGCTGGCTTATCAGAGTTGAGGGTGGGCTGGACCTATGGATTTGGGGATGGGCTGAACTCTCAAAGTTGGGGGCAGGCCAGGCAGCATCATGTGCTGAGGGAAATATTATCTGTGCTGCGCTGTGCTGCCCTGTTGTGCGGGGCCCCCAGCGGTGCGGGGCCCAATTGGGCCCAATTGGTCCAATTGGCTTAAAGCCGGCCCTGCCTGGGCTCACCTTGAGTTTTCTTGGTATCACAGTCCGACACTGGCCACCCACTTAGATTGTAAGTTCTATGGGGCAGGGAACTGGCTCTTACCACATTGCACTTAAAGGAATAGTTCAGTGTGAAAATAAAAACTGTGTAAATAGATAGGCTGTGCAAAATAAAAAATGTTTCTAATATAGTTAGTTAGCCACAAATTTAATATATAAAGGCTGGACTAAACAGATGTCTAATAAAACAGCCAGAATCCAACTTCCTGCTTTTCAGCTCTATAACTCTGAGTTAGTCAGCGACTTGAAGGGGGGCCACATGGGACATTTCTGTTCAGTGAGTTTGTAATTGATCCTCAGCATTCAGCTCAGATTCAAAAGCAACAGATATGACCCATGTGGCCCCCCCTCAAGTCTCTGATTGGTCACTGCCTGGTAACCAGGGCAACCAGCCAGTGTAAACCAAGAGAGCTGATCAGTAGTGCTCTGACTGACATGTTATACATCAAATCACTCCAGCCTTTATACATTACATTTTTGGCTAACTAACTATATTAGAAACATTTTTTATTTTGCACAGCCTATCTATTTACCCAGTTTTTATTTTTACACTGAACAATTCCTTTAAGCTCTATGTCCTCATATAAGCTCTGTGTACTTTGTGTATAGTTATTGTATTTTTTATGTTGCTTGTCCTGTGTGTTTTTTTATATATTGTACAGCACTTGGGGTCCTTACAGCGCTTTCCAAATAAAGTTATACATACATACATTTATGTGCACAAATGTCCTTACTAACATAACTGCAGTTATACATATTAGTAGCTACCATACTTTCAGTATAATTATATAACTAGGGAGTGCAGTTCTCTCATAGTTTAATAAGAATGCCTTTGGCTACTGCAGGATCCCACTCTGGTATTTATCAACAGAGATGTGCTGCGAGGGGATTTCCAGTGCACCCGGTACAATTGGCCTTTTTCTTCTATATACACTATACGACTGTCTAAGGTGAAATAAAAGGAAGGTAAACATTAGTCATAGATAGTCTATTTTCTATAACACAAACAGGGCATTAACTGAGTTCACTAGAAATGTTTGTGCTGACAGAAAATTAAACTGTAATCTTTACAATATCTTATCCTAATAAAGTACCAGTGTACATTACATTCCCAAGGTAAGGTGTCACTGACAGCCCCACACAATTATTTATTATATGTGGTTTGACCCAAGTTCATTTTGAGGAGGGACAAATGAGTTGCTTATTATTGACCCAGAGATCAGCAGTCTGCATATTAACCCAGGGGATTGGTCGAGGCCCTGATCAATCTGTCGTCTCTCCATATATGGTGATCAGTTAATGGGTAGACTGAGTTTAGGAATTCATATATACAAGGGGTGCTATCATGTTCTGAAAACGAACTGTTTTAAAGAGGGATAGTGACTACCCAGAAAGCTGCAGGAGCTCGTCAGGACATTAGAAACATAACCCCGTCACATAACAGTACATAGGTGCAATGTCAAATGAATCCCATATCGCTCTGTTATTTTTTTATATATATATATATATATATATATATATATATATATATATATATATATATATATATACTATCCATAGTGACAGTCTTGTGCTTTACAATCTAGTATTTCTGTCCTGGCATACCTTTTAACTCATTCCTTTAAATTAATCTCTCATGTGCCTACCATTATCTTTTCTAATCTCAGGCCTCATCTGTTATATCTCTCACAAGGGACATTATATTTATACCGTTCTGATCTTTTTACAGGACAGTTATCTCTAGTTCTAAAGGAAGCAAAAGTGCAGTTGATCAGCAGCCAGATCTGTAACCACTCATCCAACTATGCCGGGCAGATTAGTCCTCGAATGCTTTGCGCCGGTTACCAAGATGGTAGACTCGACTCATGCCAGGTATGATGTGTAAATAAACTCCAAGGCTCAGGCTCTATAGAACTTGTTGCTTCTGTATTGCCCCTGCTCTTAAAATCCTCAAACGTGGTGTATAAGAGCCATATTGGTGCAGTAGTGTTCTCACCTGCCTTTCATTGGCCGTGAGTCTGTCAGTGGCGTAACTACCGGGGGAGCAGGGGGTGCGATTGGACTAGGTCCCGCACCCCCTCAGGACCTCAGCTAACGCGCCACTAATTCCGCCGGTTCCGGGTGTACGGAGGGGGACGGGAGGGCCCGGCTGTGCGTCCCGCGCCCCTCTAGTTACGTTGCAAGGGGAGTCAAACACCAGAAAAACTTCAAAAGAGGCTGGCACAAGCCTGGAGCCACGAAGTAGTAAAGTCGGAGTCAAGTTGTAAAAGAGTTAAAAAAAAAAGCTTACATTTTATTTCCATAAGAAAACAGGCCTGACGCGTTTCATGTCTACCAGGGACACTAGCCTATGAGTAAGTGTACCTGCTTTTCAGCTCTCTTGGTTTCCACTGATTGGTTACCAAGCAGTAACCAATCAGCAACTTGAGGGGGGCCACATGGACCATAACTGTTGCTTTTAATCTGAGTTGAATGCTGAGGATCAATTGCAAACTCACTGAACATTTATGTCCCACGTGGCCCCCCGTATAGTCACTGACTAACTTAAGAGTTAGAGACCTGCTAAGCAGGAAGTAGTGTTCTGTTCTGTTATGTTAGACATCCAGTCACTCCAGCCTTTATACATTACATTTTTGGCTAACTATATTAGAAGCATTTTTTTTATTTTGCACAGACTGTTTACCCAGTTTTTATTTTTACATTGAACTGTTCTTTTAAAGGAGCATGTAAAGGCAAACAAATAAAATCCCATTTTTACTTTCTTTAATGAAAAAGAAACATATCTCAAATATACTGTAATTAAAAAACATGTACCTTTTATATAAGAAATCTGACTGTATGCAGTGAAATTCTCCCTTCATTTACTGCTGTGGATAGGAATTGTCAGACGGTCCCTAACTGCTCTGCAGGGAAACAATCATACTTATGAACAGCAGGGGGAGCCCCGCCTTACTTCCCAGCCATGCAGAACTCAAGCAGCTTTGTTTGTTTCCCTGTAGAGCAGTCGGCGACTGTGTAGAGATTTGTATTGGATTTTATTTTTGCCTTTATATACCCTTTACTGTTTCCAAATCCAGCTTCAAGAACAAACATCATGGAGCCAGATTTAAACAGATAAACTGGGATTCTATTTGGAGGATTATTTTGCTGCAGCCACTGGTTCTGCAGAGTTGGAGAAAGTTTGTAAACAATACAAAAACTATAAAATTCACATTAGATTAAATGACAACACAGGACCCAGTGCAGTCTGTATATTCTGATTATTAATCAGTCTTGCTGTATCGGCTTCTAGCAGATATTATTTGACTTGTGCTGTTTTGATCATTTATGACGATCCCTAAGCAGCCCAGACCACACTGAGCATGTGCGTAGTCTTGGTCTTGCAAAGATGTTTAACAAAGTTACAAGATGGTGACCCCCTGTGGCCAACTTTGAAAGCAAAAATCATTTGATTGATTAGGCTTGTGGTGCAGTAAGTTTATGTTTAGTATACAAAATACAGCATTTCTAGCCTTATTAAAGGAATGCCCTTCTCTTAAGCTATCTCAGATACTTCCACTTACCATAAACCGTCTGTTAACATTTAATTTGTTGTTTTCAATAAAATCACCAACTTGACCTCTCTGTTAAAAAAAAAAAAAAAAAATCGCACACACAAGGAAAATATTTAGTATGTATGCAGTTTCGTTCTCATCATTAGGCAATTAGGTTCAATGGATCTAGCCGTGCAGTATCTTATCGCCTTCGTTAAATTCTGAGGCCTGAAGACTAATAGATATTTAATCACAAATATGACATAAGTATGCAGAGAGTGAAAGCGTCACATCTTATTTACTTATCTCCAATCAATTGCACTCCCAGCCATAAAAACAGCCAGAGGGCGCCCATAAAGTTATTTGTGATAGGGAAACAAAACTGTTACATTCCATAGCCTCAAGTGGCCTCCTAAAAGTCTGAAAAACAACTTTGTGGACATTTTGCAAAGTATTTTTTTATTTTCCTTTAGGGACTTTATACACAGAAGCATTCTCACATACATTTGGGGTATAGTTGTTTATTCGTCACTCCCTCTCAACCCGTGCAACTAGCCAGATCTAGCACTAACCAAAGCACAAGGCTCCAGCATAAGTATCTCATTTTGACTTTTTGAGAATGTATTCAATTATATAAGATTACTGAATTGTGATAATTAAAATGTGTAGAATACCAGAAGTGTATCATTATCTCCCTAGTGGAATAAACTTAAAGGAGAATGAAAGGCTAAAATTAAGTAAGCTTTATCAGAAAGATCTATATAAATACACCAATACGCCCTCAAAGTAATGCTGCTCTGAGTCCTCTGTCAAAAGAAATACCACATTTCTTTCCTTCTATTGTGTACTCATGGGCTTCTGTATCAGACTTCCTGTTTTCAGCTTAAACCTCCAGGGCTTGGGCTTGAGCATGCTCAGTTTGCTCTCTCCCCCTCCCTCCTCCCCTCCCTGCTGTAATCTGAGTCCAGAGCTATGAGTGAGCAGGGAGAGACTCAGGCAGGATGTGATGTCACACCAAGCTAATATGGCAGCTGCTATCCTCAACAAACAGAGAGCTTCTAGAGCTTTTTACTCAGGTACGGTAAAGCATTCTGCAGAATAAATATATTGTTCAAGCTTGCACCATTTTGCCTAATCTGATAACAATAAACAGTCTCTGTAGCTTTCATTCTCTTTTAAAGGGGTGGCTCACTTTTAAGTTAACAATTCTGAGCAACTTTTGAATTGGTTTTCATTTATTTATTTTCTATAGTTTTTTTTTAATCATTTGCCTTCTTCTTCTGACTCTTTCCAGCTTTCAGATGGGGCTCACTGACCCCATCTAAAAACATATGCTCTGTAAGGCTACAAATGTAGTTATTGCTGATTTTTATTACTCATCTTCCTATCCAGGCCCTCTCCTATTCATATTCCAGTCTTGTATTTAAATAAATGGTTGCTAGGGTAATTTGGACCCTAGCAATCAGATTGCTGAAATTGTAAACGAGAGAGCTTCTTCTTCTGACTCTTTCCAGCTTTCAGATGGGGGTCACTGACCCCATCTAAAACACAAATGCTCTGTAATCCTACAAATGTAGTTATTGTTACTTTTGATTACTCATCTTCCTATCCAGGCCCTCTCCTATTCATATTCCAGTCCTGTTTTCAAATACATGGTTGCTAGGGTAATATGAACCCTAGCAACCAGATTGCTGAAATTGCAAACAGAAGAGCTGATGAATAAAAAGCTAAATAACTCAAAAACCACAAATAATAAAAAATGAAAACCATTTGCTATTTGTTTCAGAATATCACTTTCTACATCATGCTAAAAGTTAACTAAGAGGTGATTAACAAGTCCGGGATTTGGGGCGAGGCCACAAAGGCCCGGGCCTAGGGCGGCAGAATATTTGGCGGCGGACGGGCACTAGGACCACGCAGTCTCGGGTGCCTGCCCACTAAATCCAGCGCTGTGAACAACCCCTTTAAGACGGTCATACACAAACAATACTGTATCTGCTTATTGGGTTACCGAATATTTTGGCCAAATTGGACTGATCAGAAAAATTGGTTTGCAGGGATTATTTACATAACTGTTGAATATGGACCATATCCATAACCCACGTTGATGTCCTAATTGGTTTCTGCACCAACAATGATCAGAAAGGCCAGAACAAAAATAAAAAGCAATTCACAGAGAGCCAAGTTGGGGGCTGCCCTGGAATTAGTCAAAATAACGGGTGTCAAATTTATTGACATCTTTCAGACATTGAGGTACCATCCTGGCTATTCAACCTGCCCTCGACTACACATGCCTTTTAGGTTGCAAACTCTGCTCTAAAACAAAACATCCTATTCATTACCAGCCTTGTCTAATAAAGCTGTTGGGCTTTGAAGAATTGCTGTAAATTGGCCATAAAGTTGTCTGATAATTATCTTAATTCTTGGCAGTATTGATTACTGGGCCTATCAACACAAGATATGAGCTATGTTTACTTCGGCGCACTCTAAAGGCAGCAAATCAGCTCTTCAAAACATGTTTTCAGGGGACCAGCAAAAAAATGGTATAAAATCCAAGAAATCCAGAAAATCAGGGAAATGTATTATGCATAATATATAGGTGGGACCACAAAACAACAATGTAAAATGAGGGAAAACTTATAATCAGGGGATGTAAAATGGGGGTTCTACTGTAGAATATTAAATGATAGCTTCCTCTGGATCATCTAGAACACTGATCCCCAACCAGTAGCTCGTGAGTAAGATGTTGCTCTCCAACCCCTTGGATGTTGCACCCTGTGTCCTCAAAGCAGGAGCTTATTTTTAAATTCCAGGCAAGTTTTGGCTTCATGAAAACCAAATGCACTGCCAAACGGAGCCTCAATGTAGGTTAACAGTCCACATAGGGGCTACCAAATGGCCAATCACAGCCCTTATTTGTAGGGATGAACCGAATCCAGGAATCCTTCTGCCCGGCCGAACCGAATCCTAATTTGCATATGCAAATTAGGGGCGGGGAGGGAAATCCCATGACTTTTTGTCACAAAACAAGGAAGTTCAATTTTTTCCCCCTTTCCATCCCTAATTTACATATGCAAATTAGGATTCGGTTCGGTATTCGGCCGAAACCTTCGCGAAGGATTCGGGGGTTCGGCCGAATCCAAAATAGTGGATTCGGTGCATCCCCAAGAACATTTGTCATGCTTGTGTTGCTCCCCAACTCCTTTTACTTCTGAATGTTGCTCACCGGTTTCGAAAGGTTTGGGATCCCTGATCTAGAAGTTAGATAGGTACAGTGGCGGAACTACCAGGAGAGAAGGGGGGTGCGATTGGACTGCACCCCCTCAGGGCCCCTCGGGCAGCTTTGTACCGCTGAAGCCTTAGTGAAAATTGCATATGGAGGGGGGGCCCGGCTGCACCCAGGCCCGCACCCTGCTAGTTACGTTACTGGATAGGTAATTGTATTGTACTATAGAATACATGTAGCCAACACCCTGTTTGGACTCCTTTAAGATGTTCATTTGCGCTTATGTTTTTTGCACATTAATTCCCATTTCATTCTTTGGCACAGATAGACTATTTGTAGCTATCTGTGCCAAAGGGCTTCTAAGGAATTTTGCCTCTGCCTTACATGCTTGTATTGATTAATTTCAAAATGAATCAGTTAATAGTGCTGCTGCACTGAAATCCACTGTAAAGCAATAATTCCAGCAGCACTCCGATATGTGAATCAATTATTTATTCATGCCATTAGCAGAGCGACGTTTTGGGCTATTCCAGCCCTTTATCAAGCTAAATGCACTGTGTGACAACACACTTAAGTAAGTGATTTAGGGGGAGGGGTTACAACTTGGTTCCCACCTCCCAGTGTGGGACTCAATTCCCAGCATTCCCAGTGAAACAAACAAAAATTTGTGAATCATATACAATAATGGTGAATAATATAAAAGCAGTAACTGTTAAAACATTTATATTATAACAAATGTTAAAACATTCATATTGTAGCAAATGTTAAAATGTAAAGTGTTAAGTATTCTTAACATTCCAAAAAATTCCAAAAAAGTCCAGAAGAATCGTTTGATTCCAACATAATCCACCAATAATCCATGTGTTGTGCAATTGTGCCACTTTTATATTAAAAAAAGGATTAAAAGGTAAAAACATTCAGATTCTGTTTCCATTGATATTTAAACACTTACATATTTATGCTCAACATCTGGAGTGCTGAGTACCTACAGTTGTCAAGACACCAGCAAATCCCAGGATAAGAGCAGTAAAATCCTATAAAATAAAAATATAACGTATTTTACATTAAATCAGTATCACTGGGTATACTACATTGTATTACGTTGAAACAACTTGGCAGAGAGGAACACAGCTGTGCACCCGACGCTTCAAAAGGCGATTCAGTGTAAGTGTGGCACCTTTACTGATTTGTCTGCACTGAAATCCATTTCTCAAAAGAGCAAACAGATTTTTTAATATTCAATTATGAAATCTGACATGGGCCTAGACATTTTGTCAATTTCCCAGCTGCCCCTGGTCATGTGACTTGTGCCTGCACTTTAGGAGAGGAATGCTTTCTGGCAGGCTGCTGTTTTTCCTGAATATGTAACTGAATGTGTCTCAGTGAGACATGGGTTTTTAATATTGAGTGCTGTTCTTAGATCTACCAGGCAGCTGTTATCTTGTGTTAAGGTGGCCACACACGGGCCGATAAAAGCTGCCGACAGACAGAGTCGGCAGCTTATTGGCCCGTGTATGGGGGCCCCGATGGGCTTCCCCGATCGAGATCTGGCCGACTTTCTCGATCGGATGGGATTAAAAATCCCGCTGGATCGCGGCCGCATCTGTTCGACGATGCGGTCCCGCGATCTGACCGCCCGTTTGCGAATGCTAGGATCCGATTGTTGGGCCCTAGGGCCCACGATCGGATCAGCCCGATATTGCCCACCTCAAGGTGGGCATATCGGAGGGAGATCCGCTTCCTTTGGCGACATCGCCAAATGAGCGGATCTATCCATGTATGGCCACCTTTAGGGAGCTGTTATCTGGTTACCTTCCCATTGTTCTTTTGTTTGGCTGCTGGGGGGGAAAAGGGAGGGGTGATATCACTCCAACTTGCAGTACAGCTGTAAAGAGTGATTGAAGTTTATCAGAGCACTAGTCACATGACTTGGGGCAGCTGGGAAATTGACAAAATGTCTAGCCCCATGTCAGATTTCAAAATTGAATATAAAAAAATCTGTTTGCTCTTTTGAGAAATGGATTTCAGTGCAGAATTCTGCTGGAGCAGCACTATTAACTGATTCATTTTGATCCATGACAGTATCCCTTTAAGACAATACCTTTGCCACATGATTGTTATTGGCCTGCACTGGCTTGAACTGACCTTGTTTTTTTTAAAAAAAAAAAAAAAATCATTTACCCTGTCAAATCCCTCTACCCATACGTTTGCAATTAAATCTTATATATAACTGACCCTGTCAATCTCCTGTGCCCATGTGAATGTTCACCTAAATCTCAAGAACCCTGAAAAGTGATCCTTAAATGGGCAATATCATATCCTTTGAATTATATAGGTCATACCTAGGTTATCCGCAAACTTGCATTGCCTTACCCAAAGTAAGAGCAGCTATGGGGTGAAATGAGGCTTAGCCATTTAAAGATCCATTATTTCTTGGCCTCAAAAAATATCTGATAGCCACAATTACCCAGTCACTGAGGGCTATCAGTAGAAACAGAAGGAATAATTAAGACATGCACAAACTACATGGGCTGTAGATACTCTAAGTCTTTCGGTGGGTGGCAGTGTAGAGTGCCTAGTAGGACCCAGACTAATGTTATTTATAGGAGAATAAAACCCTAAAAATTAATTTGGCTAAAAATTCCATATTTTATATACTGCACTTATTGCACGAGGCTAAAGTTTCAGCTTGTCAATAGCAGCAATGATCCAGGACTTCAAACTTGTCACAGGGGGTCACCATCTTGGAAAGTGTCTGTGACACTCACATGCTCAGTGGGCTCTGATTGGCTGTTGAGAAGCTAAGCTTAGGGCTCGTCACTAATAATCCAGCAGAAAATGAGCTTCCCCTGTAATATACAAGAAATCCAAATAGTTTCACAAGAGGCATAAGTCTTAATATGTCATTAGGATAAGCTTACCGCTTTCCCATTTGGGTCTGGATGCACTTCACGACACTTCACATTAGGCAGGCACCAATCCGGAACATCCAACGGAAGTAGATTCCAAGAGCCAAAAATTTTATATAAAAAGTAATACTTTATTTTACATCACATCTAAAACAGAATAATAACGCCTGACACGTTTCGTGTCACAAGGACACTTAATCATAGGCCCCCTATCCCCTGTAATATAAGCTGATGCTACAGGGCTGATTATTAAATTCTGATGCTAATTACTGGTTTCTCTGCTGCCATGTACTAATTATGTGTATTAATTACTAATCAGCCTTATATTGTGACATTTCTATTCTATGTGTACTGTATATTGTGAGTGGGTCCCTAACCTCAGTAAGTGACAGCAGCACAGAGCATGTGCAGTGAATCAGCAGAAAAGAAGATGGGGAGCTACTGGGGCATCTTTGGAGACACAAATCTTTACTGCTAAAGGGCTGTGGTTGCCTTGGGCTGGTACAGAAGCACAAAACATAATGAACAACATTTCTATCCTACTTCTTTAGTTAAGATTTAGTTGTCCTTTAAACATAAGCTACCAAAATGTCTAATCTTGCCAAAATCTTGAGGTCCTAAAAAAATGTGCCTAATAACTGCTATTTACCTGCTGGTTGATGACATTTTCAGCATCTTGTAGTAAAGATCTTCAGAAGACATTCTTGATAGTTGCCTTGCTTTGAGGTGCCCAGTGAGGTGGAAGAAATTCAAAGACAATTACATTTGTACCGCCTCTGTAAAGATTGTTTCCATTAGTGGATACCAAACGGTCTTTTTCAGGTCTTCAGAGCAGTAGAAATGTCTAAAAAATGTTGAACGGGAAGGAGGGTTGGGATTAATAGAATGGTAGTGCTCATAGACCAAGGGTTCTGTTATTCAATAGGCCAGTGTAGACGCAGAACACTGATACATATCACTTTGTCTCTGTTAAGGGGGACAGTGGAGGACCCCTGGTGTGTCAGGAGGGAGGCCTATGGTGGCAGGTTGGCATTGTGAGCTGGGGAGAAGGCTGCGGCAGACCCAATCGCCCTGGAGTTTATACCAATCTCACTGAAGTCCTAGACTGGGTTTACCACCGGCTTCAGGTGAGTGATGGTGCTTTTACTTTTGACAAAAAAAGTGTCTGCTATAGGAGTTATTTATATAGGAGCTCTGGGCAGCTGTTCACCTGTCTGGCTGATTATGGCAGAATGCACGTTTCTATGCTCAGTGAATATGTAAACACAGAATTCATTAAAGGACCAGTAACAAAAAAAGTTTTAAAAAATTCCGTTAATATACTACGAAAAATAAACAGCAACACATATTATACTTTTGAATCGCAAAGTCTATCTAGAAATAACTTACAGAAACTCCGCTTGCGCTCCTCTTCAGAAAAGTAAATCGGGTGATCCATCGTGCGGCGCTCGATTTCTCCTCCCTGCCTTCTTTATAGGAGATAGCCAGGGAGGAGAAATCAATCGTTGTCCCGCCGCCTTTTCTGAAGAGGAGCACAAGCGGAGTTTCGGTAAGTTATTTCTAAATAAAGACTTTTAAAGTTTAAAATGTGTTGGGTTTTTTTTCATAGTGTATAACGAATTTATTAAAAAAATGTTTATGTTACAGGTCCTTTAATATAGTAGAACTCTGATTTTATGTACCTGGATTTTAGTGTTTCCTTCAGTTCAAGCAGCTTTCTCCAGAGTGTACATGATTTTGATGCCACCCCCTGAGAAATGGGTAATCTGGCTTCTACTGTAATAAGGGTTGCCACTTTTTCTGGAAAAAATACCGGCCTTCCTATACAGGGCTGGGCCAAGCAGCTCGGCCAGCACCATTGCCCCCTCTGCAGCCGCGCATGAGCGCATGTACGTCAGTGCGCGCTTGTACGCTGACTAGGGTTGAAACCTTTTAACAAAAGTTCCACCGGCCGGTGGAGGGGGCGGGAACAAAGGGGCGGACTGCAATGTCAAAGGGGGCGGGCCGTGATGTCAAAAGGGGCGGATCCACGGCCCGTGATTGGCTGGGGAGGATCATGACATCAAAGGGGGCAGAGCCTCGGCGCTGCGATTCTCAAGAAGCCGGCAAAAAAGTTGAGTTTGTGGGCAGGCCACGGGCTTTTGTTAGGTGTATTACAAATTTACCGGCAGATACATTGCCGGTAAATTTGTAATACCAGCCCCGGCCTTGGCAGGTGTTTTACCGGTAAAATATCGGCCTGGTGACAACCCTAACGCTTCACCTCTGGTTCCCGTGTACAGGTACGCAAACCACCGAAATTTGCCAGATTTTGCAGACCAGACAGGGGGTAGGTAGCAGTGCACAGTACGTGCCTGGCGCCCCCTAAGTTTTGCGCCCTAGGCACGTGCCTACTCCGCCTACCCCTAGTTCCGGCCCTGTTCCTATATATTTATCTCTTTTCCCTATTAATAACATTGGGTTCAACCATCATTTTTACTGGCCAGGTGGCAACCCTAACTGTAATTCTCCTTGTATTGTGACTTCTATCCCTAAACATTTGCAGCATTTCTAGCCTAATTTATTTTAAAGGAATTGTTCAGGGTAAAAATAAAAACTGGGTAAATAGATTGTATGTGCAAAAAAATGTTTCTATATAGTTATTGAAAAATGTAATGTATAAAGGCTGGAGTGACTGGATGTGTAACATAATAACCAGAACACTACTTCCTGCTTTGCAGCTCTCTTGGGACTAACCTCCGAAGATTCGCCAGCGACTGCTCCGCTCACATCCTTAACCTTAATAAAATAAAATAAAGTTGTTATATTGCCCTACACATGAGCCCAGTGTATAGTTTATGTGCCATATGTTAGGAAATGTAGGGGGGAAGCCGGGTACCCCAGAAAAAAATTACGATCTTTTGCAGCCTATCACCATATTTTTTTAGGAACTCCTATCTACTCTATTGCACTTCGTCTGGTCTGAGGTGGCGAAAGCAAGTCTGGCGCAAGAGATAAAATTCATCTTAGTGAATTTGCTAAAAAGCAGGAAGTAGTGTTCTGTTGTGTTACACATCCAGTCACTCCAGCCTTTATACATTACATTTTTGCCTAACTAACTATATTAGAAAAAAATTTTTTTGCATCTATTTACCCAGTTTTTATTTGTACACTGAACTGTTCCTTTAAGCTTTAAGGTGGCCTACACGGAGAGATCCGCTCGTTTGGCGATGTCGCCAAACGAGCGGATCTCTCTCCGATATGCCTACCTTGAGGTGGGCAATATTGAATGATCCGATCGTGGGCCCTAGGGCCCAACGATCGGATCCTAACGAATGGGAACGGGCGGTCGGATCGCAGGACCGCATCAACGAACAGATGCAGCCGCGATCCGACGGGATTTTTTGTCCCATCCGATCAAGATCTGGCCGACTTTCGGCCAGATCTCGATCGGGGAAGCCCGTCGGGGGGCCCCATACATGGCCACCTTTCATTTCCTTTTACAAATGCCTGTGTGCAGGCGTAAGAGCGACATTTACATTTTTTTAAAATATATTGATTTGTACCTACAATAGACACGGCCTGTAACTCTGTTTTTCTCTAGATGGACAGCGAGGTTACGTGACCCAAGGAAGACACACAGAGAAGAATATCAGAGAAAGAGAATAAAATTTGGTTGTTGTTTTTGACATGTTATTGTAATGTGTGTTGTGTTTGTTGGAGGCCATATTTTCGCACAATGTGCTGGTATGGGGTGCACAGCAATTATAACTAAATAGGGAGGCTATAGACCAAAGTCTTGTATTTCTACAATAAGTAATTATATTAAGAGGTATATGAATAACTTTAATGTTTGGAGGTGGGTTACTGTCCCTTTACAGCTGTACCTCCTACACTTTGGTGTACATGCACAGACACACAGCAACACTACAGCTTCCCAAACAGGATACGTAGGGTTCATAAGAAAATCACGTTCCCAGTTTACTGAACTATAAACCCAGGCTGTGTAATGAATGATGATTGAGCAGCTTGTATTTCTGGTTAGGGCCCTCCTGGGGTTCTTGTACTACAACTCTCATTGTCCTACTAACAGTCCAAGACCTTAAAGGAAAACTATACCCCAAAATGAAAACTTAATATGATATAAACTGTTACTTAAGTGGCATATTAAAGAATCTTACCAAACTGGAATATATATTTAAGTAAGTATTGCCCTTTTACATCTCTTGCCTTGAACCACCATTTTGTGATGGTCTGTGTGCTGCCTCAGAGATCACCTGACCAGAAATACTATAACTCTAAGGGGCAGATTTATCAAGAGTCGAATTGAAAATTTGAATTTTTAAATTTGAATTTCGAGTATATTTTAGTGTAATTAGACTAGGGAATTTTGAAATTTATCATGTACTATCATGTACTGTCCCTTTAAGAATTCGACTATTAGCCATCTAACACCCGAATTGGTGTTTTAGCCTATGGGGGACCTCCTACAATCAATTTTGAGTCGTTTGGTGGAGATATTCTTTAAAGAAAATGTTTTTTTTGTGAAAAAATTCCAATCGGATTCTATCGAAAAAAACATTTTTTTGGTGAAAAAAATTGAATTTTCAGCTCAATCCTATTCACCCATTTTTTTTTTTTTTTAATAAATTTCGATTGGTCATTTTTCCCCCCCGAATTTAGAGTTTATAGAAGCTGATGGGAGTTTTTTATAAACTCCCATAAACTTGAAATTCGACCCTTGATAAATCTGCCCTTAACTGTAGCAGGAAGAAGTGTGGAAGCAAAAGACACAACTCTGTCTGTTAATTGGCTCGTGTGACCTAACGTATATTTTGTAGGTATGTTTGTGTGCACCGTGAATCTTACGATCCCAGGGGGCGGCCCTTATTTTTTAAAATGGCAGTTTTCTATTTACAATTACCCAATGGCACATACTACTAAATAAGTATATTATTATGAAAATGGTTTATTTACACAAAGCAGGATTTTACATATGAGCTGTTTTATGCAATATATTTTTTATAGAGACCTACATTGTTTGAGGGGTATAGTTTTCCTTTAAGGGACGACTGGATAGTCATTAATAGAACATCTGCAGATTTGCTCATGCTGTAAAAAATATATATATGTGTATCTCTCGCTCATTGCTTAATACAATTACTGGCCTCAAGGGATTTCTACTTCTGTCTTTGGACAACTTTGTGACTGTGCCCCATGTTGGTTTCAAGTTCTGCCTCAACTGTAATCCACCACGTAATGCTAGGCCAGCCTCTCCTCTACTTCCCATCGGGTGTCCAGTGAAGGGCAATGTTGGTGGTTAAGTCTGAAGTACACCTCAGTACATGTCCAATCCACCTCCATTGCCTCTGCGTTATGATGGTGGCCATGTCCATTAGATGGCACTGAGTAAGAAGGTCATACATTGAAATCTTCTGTGGTCAGTCCTTCTCAGACCTGTGCAATGGAAGGCTGACAGCTTGGCTAAGTTATCTACCAGCGCCCTGGGCCATAAAGCAGTTTTGGCCAGACACAGTTCTGGTACAGGTGTAGTTTTGGGTTACTCAACTCGCCTCATTAGTGGAGCGCCCCTGGTTACTTCTGTACTGCTTGGACATCTCGTGATTCTGCCTCTGATGTCACCTTCAGTGCCATCATCTTTTCATTCAATGTTGCCAAGGTAAGTGCAAGCTGTGACTGACCTTCTTCTTCTTTACCTTCAACTTCAAAGGAGCAACATATATATAAATATAAATATATATATATATATATATATATATATATATATATATATACTGCCCCTTTAAATGGCTCCACACTTTTCCGAATGTTTTGGCCAATGGCACAAGGGAGGTTTTGTTTACTGTCCAGCAGAAAACAGTGGAATTCAGTAGCAAATGCTCCTGTCAGTGGTGTAACTAGCATACGGCAGGCAACTTCTAGGGAAAAGGAGCAAACCCCCCCCCCACCCAAAGGCTGTATTTACTGTCATTTAAAATCAAACTTCCAACTCCTGCATGAAGAGAGACAGATCCTGAAAGGGGGATTATAAGATTAACTGTATTATTTCAGAATGTTCAAATGATTATACAGGTATGGGAACCGATATCTGAAAACCCTGATACAAATTACAGGAAGGCCATATCTTATAGGGGCAGATTTACTAAAGAATGGGGTGGCTAGCAATAATTCACAAGAGTTGCCTCCTGCAGGGACATTGCCAATTCACTAACAGGCACCATTTCGCTAGCGAATGGGACCATTCGCACTCTATCGCCAGGCGACTTTTCGCTCTGGCAAACGATCATTACTCCGCAAATTCACTAAAGTGTGGATTTTACTGAACGTTACCTCTTTCGCCAGAGTTGATTTCACCACCTCAGACCAGACAAGAGCTAAAAAGCAGCTAGATCTTCCTCAATCTTCTGTCACTTACATCATATCCTGTGAGCCGAAAATGCATTAAAGTTCAAAAAATGCTGGCGACTTTTCCTTTTTTGAAGCGGAATTTCCTGTAAAAGTCCTGACTTAGATTTTTTTGGGTAAGCAGTTTTCTCCACACATTTCATAATATATGGAACATTTACTATACAGTTTGCTCATGTGTAGGGCAAGTCTCTTGTATTTATTAAGGTTCCCTGGACATTTGTAATAAAAAGTGGTAACTTCAAGCATTTGCACCAACATTTAAAATAAAGACGTCCATATAACTTAAAATTCCCCGCCAAATGCAAATTGAACTAAGCGCAAAATCACTAGTGAATTTTCAGTAGGCACAAAGGAACGATAGCGCATCTTCGCTATGAAATGCTCGCCCCGCCGAAGTAACGCTAGTGAAAAGTCGGCAGTGTCTGACACCCGGGACGAAACGTAGCATTTTAGTGAATTAGCGTATTCATAACGCATTCGCGCCTGGCAAAGTGGCTGCGAGGGGTAACCGGCTTCCCCCCTACATTTCCTAACATATGGCACATAAACTATACACTGGGCTCATGTGTAGGGCAATATAACAACTTTATTTTATTTTAATAAGGTTTCCCGGACTTGTGTAATGTAATGTATTTGCTGCAACATATACGTCCATTCAACTTTAACTTCCCACCATATGCAAATTCGCTAGTTCGCTAGTGCAACTTCGCTTTGCGCAGTAACACTAGCGTAACTTCACCAGCATTCTGTGCCCTGGACGCAACTTCAGATTTTAGTGAATTAGCGTTGTCCTGGCGGATCCACGCCTGAAAAATTGTTGCGCTGTGAGTGAAGCCGTCGCTGGCGAATTTTCAGAGGTTAGTGAATTTGCCCCAATGTTGTCATTTCTGGTGTTTGGATTCAAAATGGCGCTAGGACTCACAATGATATCTGAACCTGATTCTTTAGGAGCAAGTTTGCTGCGTCAGTTGCCACTATTTTGGATTCGGCCGAATCCTTTGGCTGAATACCGAACCAAATCCTAATTTGCATATGCAAATTAGGGGTGGGAAGGGGAAAACATTTTTTATTTCCTTGTTTTCTGATAAAAAGTCACACGATTTCCCTCCCGCCCCTAATTTGCATATGCAAATTAGGATTCAGTTCGGCTGAGCAGAAGGGTTCGGTCGCATCCTGTTTAAAAAGGCCGAATCCTGGCTGAATCCCGAACCGAATCCTGGATTCGGTGCATCCCTAATGAGAACCCTGCAGCTACTGATGTTTTTGATGGAGCCTCTGCTTCAATAGGTGCAATGTGCACAATCTGCAGTAGGAGGCGGGTCAGAACCAGCGGCAGAACCAGTCAAGGGGGGCTTTTTCCTTATTGTATCAACTTTTTTGTCGCAGTGAATTTTTCCATGGCAAATGTTTGCCACAATTTCGCTAAAAATGGTGGATGCCGAAATGCAGAATTTCTGAATCATCTCTAGTTACTGTTTATATGTAGCAACTGTAACATTTTGGGAGTCTAATGGATTCTGAACCTTATTTCTTAACCCTTGCACGTCTGTGTAACGAACCCCAACACGGATCTGTCAGAATGGGAAGTGCTTCTCTGGTCACGGCTGCTAGAGAGGAAAACTGATGAATCATGTTGCATCGACAGAATATCCCATAGCTGAGCACAATACATACCAGCAGCCCCGCTTCTGCAGGACATAACCGTAAATATACAAACCCCCCTTTCTGTCTCTCCCGGGTTCTACAGAGTGCAGTGCATTTCCCCAAAATGCTTTCTCTTTAGCACACGGGCCGTGTAGGGGGGCTGCATTGTGGGTCGAGTTGCAATAAAAGCAAGGAATGCATTTGTGCTGCAAGAGGTGTGTCGCTAGTGTACGTGTGTGTACGTGTGTCTCGGCACATCCACAGCTCTCTCTCTCTCTCTCTCTTTAACCCTTGTAGAAAAATTAAGAAAAGGACAACCCAAAAAGTGTCTGCCTAATTTTTCATAATATTATACTGGGGGTTATTTGGGCAGTGATAAAACTGACTATAGTGTGTGTGTGTGTGTAGAATGTTATAGGGACTTTGATTCTGAGGGCTCTTACACCCAGGCATTTTTTTATTCCGTTCAGCCGCAGGGGTAGACGCACTCAATTATTGTGAAGGGGGCTGTACTCACACAGACACAAGTAAGTTTTCGAACGCAGGTGGAATGCAACATGCTGCGGCCCACCTGCATTTGACGCTTACATGCGTCTGTGTGAGTACAGCCCCCCTCACAATAACTGAGTGTCTACTCCTGCGCTCCCCTGCGGCTGAACAGAAGAAAGCGCAACGCAGGGGAGCGCAGAGAAAAACGCCCATGTGTAAGAGCCCTAAAGCTATGGCACACAGGCTGAAGGGCTCTGCTGCAATCAATCTGCATAAATAAGCAGCAGACCCGCTCCGCAGTGGCGTAACTTCGGATGCCAGGGCCCCCCTGCAAAGAAATTTTCAGGGCCCCCCTCTGTACAAAATAGTGGGAGATATGCTGACTGAACAGTGAGGAATAACAGTTGTGTTTTAGTGATTGTATTTGCCCATGGAAACATAGCAGCAATGCGATTTCTCCTACCTTAGCTCCCTGAAACTTCTTTAAACTGCAGCATTAAATAAACCCAATAGGCTTTTTTTTCTCCAATAAGGATTAATTATATCTAAGTTGGGATCAAGTACAAGCTACTGTTTTATTATTACACAGAAAAAGGAAATTATTTTTATTTCTATAAAATGGAGTCAATGGGAGACAGTTATTCTGTAATTTGGAACTCTCTAAATAACGGGTTTCCAGATAATGGATCCCATACCTGTATATACATTTTTTTAAGAAACTCTTTTCACACACTTTTTTTTTTTTGAGAAAAACTATGAATTCTGGTGGAAATCAACAAAAACACAAGTAGCATAGAAGCAAGCACAAGCTCCTCTCCTTCTGGAGCTGCCAGCTCCCCCCTCCCTCTCAGAAACTAAAGGTGGACTGGACTCCTTGACTGTGACTTACTTCCCTGCTGCTGCACATTCATTTCTATGTGATCACGGAGACACTTGTTAGATAAGCAGGATCAAGCTGCAGCAGCACATTCACTTCTCACAAGTCTCAGTGATCACATAGAAATTAATGTGCAGCAGCTGCAGGGAAGTAAGTCAGTCTATGAGTCCAGTCCACCTTTAGTTTCTGAGAGGGAGGGGGAGTGACAGAAGTTTAGTGTGTTAAGGAGAGAGAACAGAGAGTTTTAAAAACTCACGGAGGCTGCTGCAGTGGGAATGGGGAGGCGGGTTGGCGTGCCTGTGCTGTGGCATCATCGTAAGAGGTCGGATCCCAGTCGGCAGCAGTTTTCTCAAGTGCAGCAGGTGCGCGTGTGACGTGCTGCTGCGACGTTCTGCTCCTCTTCCGGCTCCCTCTCTGGCTTCCTGTTCCCCGCTGGCCACTTCCACTGCACCGACTGGGGAGGGGGGTGGTGCGAAATGCTGCAGCCTAGTTTGGACACCCCTGCCCTAAATGATTCTGGCTGGTTACACATACTGAGGAAGCAGGCCCCTGCCGGGCCCCCTGTACCTCCGGGCCCCCTTGCGACTGCGGGGTCTGCTTCCTCGGTAGTTACGCCACTGCCGCTCCGTGTCAATGCTCAAATGATTTGAAGCTGATCCGCATGAGTGCACACACGCAGTGGAGGTCAGCCTGGAGATGCCTCCTTTTCGAGTATTGTGTGCATATACTGTAGGTGGATCAGATTCAAAACGACACTGAGCAGATCTGCTTCTCTCAGAATGCAAAAATACACAAGCTGAGAGCAGCAGAGCCCATCAGCCCATAGTCCCACAGCCATAATGAAATATGTTGGTGCTACATAAAGAAAAGGCTAATAATAGTAGAACAATTATGGCTTACTCTGCCGGAGAAAATCTGTCATTTCGTTGCACGGTTGCAAATAGTGACAAGCCCTAACTGGTTACTTCCAGTGATGGGTGAATAAATTCGCCAGGTGCGAATTGCAGCGAAATTCCGTGATTCCCAAAACTGCTGCGAAAATTCGCCGGCGTCAAAGAATTTTGGACGCGTGGCGGAAAAGTCGCTCATGTCAAACCGCCTCACGTCAACATTATTCGGACACCCATTGATTTTGAAGCTGGCATCAGAATTGATGCGGGTGTCAAAATTCGCATTTCAAGAATTTCGCAGAAACTTTTTGGCGAACCGAAACGGGACAAATTCGCCCATCACTATCTACTTCCCAACCGCAAGTCCTATTCTACTTTATGAACTGCACCCAACCTGACTCCCCTCTGATCACTTGTACACTGGTGGTCTCAGCTAAAGGAGGGATCAACACTATTGCATGGCCAACATGGAAGGATCAGAAAAACATGGTTCCCCAGAATATATTGTAAATGACTCACCAAATAGTAAATGTGGTCCGGATGCACCAGCCCCAGACCCCCAGCTTTAGGGAGCGGTACCTCACAGGATTTAAAGAAGAAACAGGGCACTCAAACGGATTCACAGGACCAATGAATATTAGTTAAAAAAAATAGTTAAAAAAACCCATGACTAAGCACCCTGGGTGGGTGTGAAACGCATAGGGCAGATGCAAATATACATTTTTAACTTTGTACAAATAAAAGATATTTTTTTTAACTAATATCCATTGGTCCTGTGGATTAGTTTGTGTGCCGGTCAGCCCTGTTTCTTCTTCAAATCCTGAACATGGAAGGACACTGCTTGAGGTTTGACCCACCACCTGAGTGGACAGCACCTTCGTAGGCCTGAGCCTGCCCAACCAGGTTTCAGATAAACCCTCTCATCACCATGAGCAGCTGTCTGGACTTTGCAAGATTTATTATGAAAATTACAATTCCATTCGGAATTGCAACATGATTCATGATCTCATAAGGATGAACCTGGTGTATCCCTGTTTATAACAAAGACTCGATATCCATTTCAGAGCATGTAGTTATTCGCTGTTGGGACGTGACAACAGGGAAGGTTTCACACCTGGAATCTGTGAAGAGCACACCTAGATAATTTGTATTTTAGATTAGACAAGCAGACTGCAAGTCACTGTGATCTTGTCACGGGAAGCTGTAGAATAAGGAGATTATATGGCAGCAGCAGCTAATGACCTTGAGTGGGGAAACGTAAACCTACTCTGAATGGTAAACACAGTGGCCATTGGATTCAGGGATGGGATTATGGTAGTTAAGTCAAGTTTTGCTCTGAGTCCTAACTCTCAGAGGATTCCTTCTGCGGAAATGACCTTTATGTTATTAGTGTTTTTTTGATTATTTATTATTACTTGAAATATATGCAGGGCGTTTTCAGTTTTTATATCAGGAATGTCCAGCCTGGGTCTCTGATTTATTTGGCACGGTGCACTTGTGCAGGTATGGGATCTGTTTTGGAATGATTTCCTTTTCTCTGTGATAATAAAACAGTACCTTGTACTTGATCCCAACTAAGATGAAATCAATCCTTATTGGAGACAAAACAAGCCTATTGGGTTTAGCTAATGTTTCAATGTTTAGCATACTTAATGTATTGACATTCAAATTATGGAAAAATCCCTTATCAGGAAAACCCCAGGCCCGAGCATTCTGGATAACAGGCCCCATACCTGTACCTGAACTCATGCCCCTCCAGCTTTCCATTATATCTGTATATCTATACAAGACCACCTGACAGCCACCACTGGATTCCTACAACTTCAAATGCAGAAGTGACTGGGCTACTATGTAGACACGTTACCAAACTGTTCTTAATTGGCCACACTATTTAGCAACCTATGTGCAAAAAAGAAAAAAGGGTAACTATCCAACCCACGGAGTATTTGCAGAGGATCACATTCCATTCATTCAACAGGAGGTGTGTGTGAGGGTTGCTTGACATGAAATAAGGGATTGAAAATGTGCCAAATGTGTACATTTTTTGAGTGCTTAAAGGAGAACTAAACCCTAAAAATTAATATGGCTAAAAATGACATATACTAAACTTATTGCATCAGCCTAAAGTTTCAGCTTGTCAATAGCAGCAATGATCCAGGACTTCAAACTTGTCACAGGGGGTCACCATCTTGGAAAGTGTCTGTGACACTCACATGCTCAGTGGGCTCTGATTGGCTGTTGAGAAGTTAAGCTTAGGGCTCGTCACTAATTATCCAGCAGAAAATGAGCTTCCCCTGTAATATAAGCTGATGCTACAGGTTTGCTGATTATTAAATTCTGATGCTAATTACACTGGTTTCTGTGCTGCCATGTAGTAATTATCTGTATTAATTACTAATCAGCCTTATATTGTGACATTTCTATTCTATGTGTACTGTATATTGTGAGTGGGTCCCTAAGCTCAGTAAGTGACAGCAGCACAGAGCATGTGCAGTGAATCAGCAGAAAAGAAGATGGGGAGCTACTGGGGCATCTTTGGAGACACAGATCTTTACTGCTAAAGGGCTGTGGTTGCCTTGGACTGGTACAGAAGCACAAAACATCATGTACAACATTTCTAGTTACTTCTTTAGTTAGGCTTTAGTTCTCCTTTAACCCTGGTGCCAGGAATCTAGAAATGTAAACAATGCCAGGAAGGTAGTGCCATATCCACCAAAATGCTGATTCTGCCATATCTGTAAGTGGCACAACCCTATTGTGATGAGTGATTCCTTCTCCATCTTGACTGCTGGCATCTCAAAGGGCTCTGCGTTTCGCTTTCTTCCGTTCGGCCGCAGGGGAGCGCAGGAGTAGACGCAGTCAATTATTTTTAAGGGGGCTGTACTCACACAGACACATGTAAGCGCCAAACGCAGGTTGAGACACAGCATGTTGCATTTCACCTGCAATCGGCGCACACATGTGTCTGTACAGCCCCCTTAAAAATAATTGACTGAGTCTACTCCTGCGCTAAGGCCTATGGCAAACACATCGATATTCCAGGTACTAAAGGCTACAGCAAAACACTCATATTGGTCTTCAAAGCTGCCCATGGCAATAGAGTGCAAGTGTCACCACTCTGTGAGACTCAAGTTAGCCCTGCCAAATTCCTATATTTGATATAGGGCTTACATTTCATTACTAAATAGAACAGTTTTTGATCAAATTGCTGCTAGCCAGGCCCAACGTCCCATGTCCCTTTCATGTAGCAGCACAGGCAACATTGCACCATGTCACTGAGGATTCCTCGTGGCTACAGGGAGTTGCAGGGAGATTTTCCACAACACTGAGCCGGCAGCTATTATATTATTGTGAGGCTGGAAATGCTCAGAGGGTCTCAGTGCCTGCGCTACGGCAGATACAGAGGGGGCTGCAAACATCACTGTATAAGGGGCAAATCAGGGGATTTTGCCATACACTACCCATAATTCCTTGGGCCAGATAAAACCTTCTTCAATTAAGCGTGATTTAACAGTGATAACATTGGCCGTGAATGTTGAAATGTATATTTTATTAGGTTAATACAATTTTTGTTTTATCTCCTCTCCCAGGCTGTCTGTAAACAGTAACACATATTAATTAAAGGGCAAGTTCGCCTTTAAGTAAACTTTTAGTATGTTAGTATGCTAAGCAACTTTCAATTGGTCTGCATCATTTATGTTTTTTTTAAATTTATTTATTTGCATAGGGTAATTTAGACCGTAGCAACCAGATGGCTGAAATTGCAAACTGGAGAGCTGCTGAATGAAAAGCTAAATGACTCAAAAACCACAAATAATCAGGATTTCACTCTCTAAAAGTTAAAGTTGTTCAAACTGGGTAAATAGATAAGCTGCGCAATATAAATAAATGTTTTATTTAGAGTTAGTTAGGCATAAATGTAATATATAAAGGCTGGAGTGACTGGATGTGTAACATAATAGCCAGAACACTACTTCCCAGGTCTGAACTGAGAATAGGGTTGCCACCTTTTCTGGGAAAAAATACCGCCATTCCTATATATCTATCTTTTTTGCCTATTAATAACATTGGAATCAGCCATCATTTTTACCGGCCAGGCCGGTCCTGTCATTAGGGTTGCCACCTTTTTCAGGAAAAAATACCGGCCTTCCTATACATTTATCTTTTTTCCCTATTAATAACATTGGGATAAACCATCATTTTTACCGGCCAGGCCGGTAAATTACCAGCCAGGTGGCAACCCTGTTTGGCATTTTAGGTACACAGAGAGGCACAAACAGCTCACTAACTACTGACTTTCTATGGCACCTTACAGCAGCCTCTGTGGCATTTGCCAGACCCACAGTTTGCCAGTCCGGGCTTGCTACTTCCTGCTTTGCACTTCTCTAACTCTGAGTTAGTCAGAAATTTGAAGGGGGGCCACATGGGACATAACTGTTCAGTGAGTTTGTAATTGATCCTCAGCATTCAGCTCAGATTCAAAAGCAACAGATATGACCCATGTGGACCCCCTTCAAGTCACTGATTGGTTACTGCCTGGTACCCAATCAGTGGAAACCAAAAGAGCTGCAAAGGAGGAAGTAGTGTTCTGGCTATTATGTTAGACATCCAGTCACTCCAGCCTTTAAACATTACATTTTTGGCTAATTAACTATATCAGAATTTTTTTTATTTTGCACAGTCTTTCTGTTTACCCAGTTTTTATTTTTATACTGAATTGTTCCTTTAACATAAATGTGAACAACCATACGCATGCGCAGTAAAGAGGCGCCTCGCGTGCGGCTACACATCCTGAAACGGAATGTTCCTCACACTGGCGTCACCGCCCCTCGATACGGGGATTGGCCAAAAGCCTACCTGTCACAATACCGAACTCGCCAACCTTCTCCCATTGGTGGACGCGTGGAGATAGCCGCACCCCTCTGAAATAATACGCGATTCATGGTTACTCAGCCAGTGAGTCCACATTGCTCAAGGGAACCTGATATAAACGCTCACCGCGATGTTGTTCGTAGCTCTGAAACAGGCGGCGCTTGGGCAGTGCAGGAGATACAGCGCTATTGCTGCCAGCAGTGGTCTCGTCTTCAGGCAGGTGGGTGTTACCACTGTGAGGGGGAATTCGTGACGGCGCGGCGGAACATACCAAATACCAACAGAGGGGTGGGCGAGGGGGTCTGACTCTGTATAGGTGGTACAGCTGTAGGGGTTTTAGTCATTGGTAGCACCCTGCTGCCTACTATTTAAGATGTGTGTCACGCTGCTTGGTTCAGTTGTACAGTAGCACTCCATTGTTTTCTGTGTGACAGAATTAAATACAGCATCAGTGAGTGGCCAGACCAGTCTGTAAGAAATAACATGGCTAGGGGGGACTGTCTGACAAGGAGCAAAGCTTCTTCCAGGTCTAGTAACCCATAGCAACCATCAATGCTGCCACCTGATTTATAAAGAGTTCAGTGGCAGCTGGGATGAGACCTGTGGGCAGTTCTGACTTCCCTAGACCTCAACTGCTGATACTCTTCTACATCAGATGTGAGCGAAGCCTTAAAGGGGAACTTTTCCTATTCCCGCGGCCACTCTGATTGGCTGATTGCCTGATTGCAGCATGAGTCGGCAATGTACCGCTGCTGCTGCTGACACTCTGCATAGTTGGGATGTTTGCGGGAGGACCACAAGAGTTCGGTTGAGGGAGCACATTAAAAATAATATATTAAAAAAAGGAAAAAAAAAATGATTTTTAGCGGTTTCTGCATTACTGGCAATACTAGGATTTTGGGGCAGCAAGGCTATGATAAACAGAATGCAGGAAGTGCATAGACAGTTGTCATTGTCACCGACACTCTCTGACCTTCAGAGAATCTTGCACTGATATACGTCTGGTATACGTAGTCTAAAATTGCCAGATCAGAAACCACTACAGATAGAAAATGAGTGCAAACATGCATATTTGCCAATATATTAATGAAACCTTTCCACCGTGTTTTTTTTATTTTTTTACTTGATGGGATCTGTTATCCAGAAAGCTCTGAATTACAGGAAGGCCATCTCCCGTAGACTCCATTTTAACCAAATAGTTTAAAAATTGTAAAAATGATTTCCTTTTTCTCTGTAATAATAAAAAAGTTGCTTGTACTTGATCCCAACTAAAATATAATTAATCCGTATTGGAGGCAAAACCAGCCTATTGGGATTAATTAATGTTTCAATTATTTTTTAGTAGACTAAGGGCAGAGACACACTGGCAGACTCTGGGGAGATTAGTTGCCTGGCAACAAATCTTCTTCTTCGGGCAACTAATCTCACCAAACTGCTTCCGCCAGCTGAAATGTAAATCGCCGACGGGAAGGCACTCGTAGAGCTTCGTTTTCCGAAGTAGCCCTAAGTTTCTTCTTGAGGCAACTTCGGGCGACTTCCTAAAGCAAAGCACTCAGAAGGCAGTTCGGGGAGATTAGACGCCCCGAAGAAGAGGAGATTTGTCGCCGGCGACTAATCTCCCCGAATCTGAGTGTGTGTCTCTGCCCTTAAGGTATGTAGAGACAAATTACAGAAACCTCCATTATCCGGAAGACCGCAGGTCCCGAGCATTCTGCATACCCGGTCCCATACCTGTATTTGTAAAACACGTTTGCATTTTATAGCAATAGCTCACTGCCTGTTTCTGTCCTCTGCATTTCTGGTTCTGACTCCTGAAACAATGTAGCAGCAGTCAGCTGATGAACAGACATGATGAAGAACTGACTTCTGTACATTGTTTCACAAATCCGATCAAGAAACTGACTGCTTTCAATTTCAATTGCATATAAAAATGTTTTTATTTTATTTAAAGATCGATTCTTTCATTATTTCATGAGGCTCTTGAATTTACTCAGCACTGTGCAATATGTTGGCGCTCTAAAAATACATGTTAATGATAGTAATAATAATTTGCAAACAAATAGATTTAAGGTGGAGTTTTCCATAAACACATTATTATTGTTTTTAAAGGTACACTAAACCCTGCTGAACTGCTCAACCAAACTTTTAATCGGTTGTTGCTGGACTACAAATCCCAGAATACTTTAACATATTGTAAAGGTTAAGGCATGCTGAGAGCTGTAGTCCAGAAACATTAGGGTTGTATTCTTAAAGCAATATTGAACAAACAAAACCTCCCCCCCTCCCCAGCTCTACAAGGCAGCCTTACAATGCAAAATAATTCGCCGTGAGAATGCAACCTTGGGCAAAAGCAGCTTTGCAACCTTTGCAGTTGTGGAATTGCTGCATAGAACAGGGGTCTGCAATATCCAGCGTAAGTTTGTTTGACTCATATAATGCTGGGAAGGGACTCCCTGTTAGTCCGTGGGCAGAGGAAATGGAGTTAAAGATGTGGCACTTGCTCAGAGATGTGGCAATTGCAGAAATCTATATAATCTGCTCCAGGATTTCCTTTTTTGTCCCAATCTGTACATTCATTCCCCATCGGCATCAGAGCGATGTTGTTTCCCAATGATGAGTGAAAGCCGAGCCAGCCAATTACACTGCACTGCTCAACAGCTCAGTTTATTGACTTCTGACTTGGCCGAGGGATATGGTGAACACCGTGGCGGTCACGTGATTGCTCATCTATTTACAGTGCTTCACAAGGCTAAGGTGTGTTACTTCCATAAAAACTTCCCGGTGGCACAATACAAGTCCCTTAAAGGAACAGTTCAGTGGAAAAATAAAAACTGGGTAAATAGGCTGTGCAAAATAAAAAATTCTTATAATATAGTAAGCCAAAAATGTAATGTATAAACGCTGGAGTGACTGGATGTCTAACAGAACAGAACACTGCTTTCTGCTTTGCAGCTCTCTAATTCTGAGTTAGCGACTTGAAGGGGGGCCACTAGGAATATAACTATTCAGTGAGTTTGCAATTGATCCTCAGCATTCAGCCAAGATTCAAAAGCAACAGATATGACCCATGTGGCCCACCCTCAAGTCTCTGATTGGTTACTGCCTAACCAATCAGAGGAAACCAAGAAAGCTGAAAAGCAGGAAGTAGTGTTCTGGCTATTATGTTAGACATCCAGTCACTCCAGCCTTTATACATTACATTTTTGGCTAACTAACCATATTAGACACATTTTTATCCATTATTTATCCAGTTTTATTTTTTTTATACTGAACTGGGAAAACTTTACCACAAAATGAATACTTGAGCAACAGTTTATATCAAATGAAGTGCTATATTAAAGAATCTTACCAAACTGGTATTTATATTTACTGTAAGTAAATATTGCCCTTTTACATCTCTTGCCTTGAACCACCATTTCATGATGATCTGTGTGCTGCCTCAGAGATCACCTGACCAGAAATACTGCAGCTCTAACTGTAACAGGAAGAAGTGTGGAAGCATAAGACACAACTCTGTCTGTTAATTGGCTCATGTGACCTAACATGTGTGGTTTGTTTTTTATGTTTGTGTGCACTGTGAATCATATGATCCCAGGGGGCGGCCCTTATTTTTTTAAAATGGCAGTTTTCTATTTATGATTACCCAATGGCACATACTACTAAAAAAAGTATATTATTATGAAAATGGTTTATTTACATGAAGCAGGGTTTTACACATGAGCTGTTTTATGCAACATATTTTTTATAGAGGCCTACATTGTTTGAGGGGTATAGGTTTCCTTTAAATAGATCTGAGCTGTCAGATTTAACCTCTTGAGCGCTGGAAGGCCGAGCGCTACATACTAGGAGCGAGGAAATCTGTTATTATCAGAAATCACTTGGGGATGTATCATTGTAGGCTAAAGTCCAGTAACCCATAACAAGCAATTCATTGTTTGCCTTCACTAGTCGGCACAGATACTGGGAGGAAAATATTATGAAAAAAAAAAAAACATAGCTTCCTTTTTTGGATTGTTATTGACCTGGGGGAACCCTTGTCTGTGTTACTTCATGAACCCCCTGACTAATACTATTACTATAGATAATGTATGTTTATTGGCCAGACCTGGAGTAAAGGTTTCTATTGTGAATCCCAATCACTTGAACCCAAATAATAATCCGTGCCAGTGTCCGATTGCTTTCATTGTTCTTTCATTGTGCTTTTCATTGATTTTCCTTTACTCCTATTCTCCAGCATATTTCAGTGTACATCTTACTCTCTTCCTGCAGTTGTTTGAACCAGTGAGTTGTACGTACACTTACCTACTGGCTGATAAAAACACCAAGGAGGCCATTCTTATTGACCCGGTGCTGGATAAAGCAGAGCGAGATGCAAAACTCATCAAGGACCTTGGGCTTAATATGATCTATGCAGGTGAGGGCTACTGCATGGCAGTGTTTGGTTTGTTCACCTTTGAGGTAACTTTTAGTATGAGAGTGATATTCTGAGACAACTTGTAATTGGTTTTGATTTTTTATTATTTATGCTTTATGAGTTGTTCAGCAGTTTGCAATTTTAGCAATCTGTTTGCTAGGATCCAAATAACCCTAGCAACCATGCACTGATTTGAATAAGACACTGGAATATGAATAGGAGAGGCCTGAATAGGAAAATGAGTAATAAAAAGCAGTAATAACAATACATTTTAGCCTTACAGAGCATTTCTTTTTTTTTGGATAGGGTCAGTGACCCCCATTTGAAAGCTGGAAAGTGTCAGAAGAAGAATGCAAACAATTTTAAAAAATATAGAAAATAAATAATGAAGACCAATTGAAAAGTTGCTTAGAATTAGCCATTCTATAACATACTAAAAGTTAACATAAAGGTGAACCAACCCTTTAAACTGGCATTCTGGACGTGGGAGAAAGCATGGTACAGGCTTTTGCGGGTGCTGCCGGGCTGTGATTGGGAACTTTTGCTTCCATGCGGGGAGGGAGCAGTCCCTGATGTGCAATTAAACCTGTTATACAGCAGCATAAGAGTAATAAGTCTGTATAACCAGCATAGATTTACTGGGTACAAAGGGTGAAGCCTGTCCCTTTTACACCAGAACCAGATGGGTATAAACAGTGCCGTCCTTTTCATATTCATTGCTGTGGGTGACAGTAACATGATTTAATATGCTGTAAAGGGACGTTATATTGATCACATAAAAGGTTTGTGCATGGATTTTATTGCTAAAAAGGCACTTCGGTGTCTAAAAGATGCATTGTTAAAGGACAAGGAAAGTAAAACTAAAGGAGTAGCTAGAAATGTTGTACATTATGTTTTGTGCTTCTGTACCAGCCCAAAGCAACCACAGCCCTTTAGCAGTAAAGATCTGTGTCTCCAAAGATGCCCCAGTAGCTCCCCATCTTCTTTTCTGATGATTCACTGCACATGCTCTGTGCTGCTGTCACTTACTGAGCTTAGGGACCCACTCACAATATACAGTACACATAGAATAGAAATGTCACAATATAAGGCTGATTAGTAATTAATACAGATAATTGCTACATGGCAGCACAGAAACCAGTGCAATTAGCATCAGAATTTAATAATCAGGAAACCTGTAGCATCAGCTTATATTACAGGGGAAGCTCATTTTCTGCTGGATAATTAGTGACGAGCCCTAAGCTTAACTTCTCAACAGCCAATCAGAGCCCACTGAGCATGTGAGTGTCACAGACACTTTCCAAGATGGTGACCCCCTGTGACAAGTTTGAAGTCCTGGATCATTGCTGCTATTGACAAGCTGAAACTTTAGCCTCGTGCAACAAGTTCAGTATATAAAATATGGCCTATTCATTTTTAGGGTTTAGTTCTATTTTCAGATATTGCATTTGAGGGCGTTGTATCCTTAGATTATAAGCATGCTCTTTTCTTTAAAGGGGTGTTTCACCTTAAAGTTAACTTTGAGTATGTTAAGAATTGCTAATTCTAAGCAACATTTCAATTGGCCTTCTTTTTTATAGTTTTTTTTTATTTAATTGCCGCCTTGTGACTCTTTCCAGCTTTCAAATGGGGGTCACTGACCCCCATCTAGAAAACCAAATGCTCTGTAAGGCTACACATTTATTGTTATTGCTACTTTTTATTACCCCTCTTTCTATTTAGGTCCTCGCCCATTCATATTTGAGGCACAAGCAACTTTTCAATTGGCCTTTTTTTTATATAGTTTTTGAATTATTTGCCTTCTTCTTCTGACTCTTTCCAGCTTTCAAATGGTGGGTCACCGACCCCCATCTAAAAAACAAATGCTCTGTAAGGCTATACCGTTATTGTTATTCCTACTTTCTATTACTCATCTTTCAGGTCAGGCCTCTCCTATTCATATTTGAGTTTCTTATTTAAATCAGTGCATGGCTGTTAGGATAGTTTGAACTCTAGCAACCAGATTGCGAAAATTGCAAAACTGGAGATCTATCGAATAAAAAGATAAATAACTCAAAAACCATAAATAATAAAAAATGAAAACAAATTACAATTTGTCTCAGAATATTACTCTCTACATCATACTAAAAGTCAATTTAAAGGTGAACAACCCCTTTAAAACCAACAATGTAAGTAGTATGACGGCCCACAGTCCCACATATATATTCTCTATATTTATCATATACAGATATAAATAAGACTATTGTGCTGTATAACCACAACTCCCTGCACCCCAGAGCACCTTCTCTGGGCAATTTGAGTTATAGATATTGAACATCTGTAGAGCTCTGTGTTGGCAACCTCTAGAACCACACTCCATGCAGCAGTGAATAATAGTGCTGGCAAAATGTAGTCTCTTTTGGGCAAGAGAGTTCCTGCAGAGCATCTGTAATAAAGCTATTAGACTTTGCTCTCTTGCTATTGGCAGGAATAAACAGACATTCATTATTTCCTGGTCAGGGCAAAGCAGGGTAATTACCATTAACTGTGCTGGCAGTGCCTTGGGAGTCTGGACATAACCCCTAGCAGCCTGTCCAATCTCATTATGTTTTTTTTTTTCCACAGCCAACACCCACTGCCACGCAGACCACATCACTGGCACGGGCATCCTGAAGAAGCTTCTCCCTGGCTGCAAAAGTGTCATCTCCAAGGACAGCGGTGCCCGTGCCGATCTCTACATACAGGAAGGAGATCAAATCAAGTTTGGGAAATTTGTGAGTGTTTTTGCTAGGGATGCACTGAATCCACTAATTTGGATTCGGCTGAACCCCCAAATTCTTCGGTAAAGATTCGGCCGAATACTGAACCGAATCCTAATTTGCAAATGCAAATTAGGGGTGGGAAGGGGAAAAACATTTTTTACTTCCTTGTTTTGTGACAAAAAGTCGCGCGATTTCCCTCCCCGTCCCTAATTTGCATATGCAAATTAGGATTCAGTTCGGCTGGGCAGAAGGATTCGGCCGAATCCGAATCCTGCTGAAAAAGAGTTTCTGTCATGATTTTTATGATACAGTTTTAATTTCGAAATGACACTGTTTTAACTACAAATAATTCACTCTACAATATAAAATTTCATTCCTAAACCAACAAGTATATATTTTTTTTAGTATTAATATTGGTGTGTAGGTGCATCTCAGGTCATTTTGCCTGGTCATGTGATTTCAGAAAGAGCCAGCACTTTAGGATGGAACTGCTTTCTGGCAGGCTGTTGTTTCTCCTACTCAATGTAACTGAATGTGTCTCAAGGGGAACTTACCTAAAACAACACTTTCTTTTCCTAATCCAACACATGGTGACAAACGAAGGGGTTCATAATGACTACACCATATTTTTATTTTTGTGTTGTTGTTTGTTTTCTCCGTGGCCTTAGGCGCTGATCCATCATTTGTGAAATCTTTTTATAGAGACCTACATTGTTTGAGGGGTATAGTTTTCCTTTAATGCTCCGACACCACAAGTGTGGATAACAAAAAAGTAACATATTGAGAGTAAAGTAACCCAAGCTGTAATGTTTTGTGACACTTGCAGTGGGTAGAGGCGCGTTCCACTCCAGGACACACAGACGGCTGCCTCACATACGTACTGAATGATAAGAGCATGGCGTTTACTGGAGATGCGCTTCTCATCAGAGGCTGCGGACGAACAGATTTCCAGCAGGGTAAGAAAAAATATCATCATCCTCTTCCTCCTCAAGGGGCAAAAAAAGTTATGGCCTCTAGAATGGAGTTCTATTCCCAAACACTCTATATTGTTATTGGTTTCTTTTATCCTTTCTTACTTTTGGTGTTATTGTTGTTTGCAGGTTGCCCCAAAACTCTGTACCACTCTGTGCACAGCAAGATATTCTCCCTGCCTGGCAACTGCCTCCTGTACCCTGGGCATGACTACACAGGTGGGTTGAGGAGGGTGTGATACTGTGTTGGGCACACACTATGGGGGTTATTTATCAAAGTCCGAATTTATCTCAATATTTTCTGCAACAAACTCCAATCAAATCCGCTCTGGCTTTTTACGCTTCTTTACTATTACATTTTTCTGAAAATTTGCTTTGCAGGAAGAATTCTGATTTTCACGATTTTTTTTTCAGATTTTTCCATCCGATTTTCTTTTTAAAATTTTAAAGACTCCGAAAAGTTTACGGTATTACACGAAACCCAGCGCCCATCAAAAAATCATTGGGACTTCTCCCATTGACTTATATGCAACTTCGACAGGTCTGAGATGCCGGATTTTCAGATTCAGAATTTTCCATCCTCGGGGTTTAATAAATTCCGAAAAATTCTAGATTTTTTTAAAAGTCAGATTTTATATAAAACCCCCCCCTGTATTTCTTATAGGTGGTCTTTCACTCATTACCTCCCTTATCTGCAGCCGTTGCCCTACCCCCAATTGATAGACCCCTGGCTATAGACCCTTACTGGGTGGGTATGCAGAAGCAAGACTGACGGAAGTGACTGAAAGCCTGTTTGGTTGTGGGCTCTAGAGCAGCTGTGGCTTATTCTTTAATATTGAGCTGGCAGCTTTCTGGTGCCATCTGAGCAACAACCCCCTGCAATACGAGGTTAGGGGCTAGTGAGTTAGTGGCAGTGTTTGGAACTTTCTCAAACTAAATTAAATTTGCAGAATGGACAGCTTCTTTCCAGTCCGGAACAACAGTGGTTTTAATAATGTGGGTCAGAATCTTTGGCATTAACAAATACAGATTAGGGGGACTTGTAGGGGCTTATATGAGCTGGGCTGCAGGGAATGTGCTCCATCCCTTCAGCACCGAGCAAAAAGCAGGAGAAAGCAGTGATTGGCTTCACAATATACAGGGGTTCCTCTAACTGGAAAAGCCTCCTGCATATTAAGATTGCCTAAAGGAGAACTAAAGCTTAACCAAAGAAGTAGCTAAAAATGTTGTACATTATGTTTTGTGCTTCTGTACCAGCCCAAGGCAACCGCATATTCATTCTTAGGGTTTAGTTCTCTTTGAATAGTTTTTTACTTTTTTGTTATGCATTAATTGTCCAGGACGACCCCCCCCCCCCATGCAGCCACCCCCTGACCTCTCATTCCCTTTGTTACAGGTCAGACTGTGTCATCAGTAGAGGAAGAGAAGCGCCTGAACCCTCGACTCACTAAAGACGAAGCAGAGTTTGTGAAGATCATGAACAATTTAAACCTGCCCAAACCTAAACAGATAGGTGAGACGAGTACATGTTATTTGTCCTCTGCTAAACTACGCTCATCCATGGCCAAGGACAGAGACCAAGTACAAATATTATTAGATCACATGCACTGCCACCCCAGTGTCTAGGTTTCTGCTCACCATCTCATACAATGCAATTAATATGTTTGATCAGATAAAAACTTAGTATACTTATAATTACTTAGTGTAACTCTGCTATGGATTTCCCAACTTTGTTACCTTCCCCCAGGCCTAAGCCTATTGAAGGCAAAGTCATATCTATTAGCGCATTCAACACAGTTAACAGGGTGTGATTTCTGCTCTGTAGTGTCAGGAGCGGGAGCTTCCTTTTCGGCACCTGCCTGTCAATTTATTGAGATAAGATATTCTTCCACATCATTAATGCGTTCTTCTCCTTTCTCCAGATGTTGCTGTTCCAGCCAACTTGAAATGCGGCATCCAGGATCCCTGATGACATCACTTTTATCCCGATGACCTCATTCTGATGTCTAATCAGCTGCTGGCCGTAACATTAGAAAGAAAATGGAACTTTCTATTTCTACAATATTTTTGTATGAGGGGCAGGTGACTAAATGCTCCTTTTATTTTTAACGGGTGAAACAATGTTTGTCGTGTTCTTTCGGGGAAGATGGTTTTGCTTGCCTTTTTAAAGTTCATACAATGAGCTCATACCTGCTTGATGCCTTCCAAAAAAAATGATCTCTTTTGATAGCCCAGGTACAGAGCCTGCATTGCTGTATATTTTGTAAATTATTTGTTTTTCAAGTAAAATATCAATCCCACCTCATTGTCCCATTCTTTGTTCTATACGCTGGCTCTTTAAACTGGGTGGTGTTGGATATAGGAGCTCAGAGGCTTATGGGGTCTGTGCAGAGTTTAAAAAAAGAAAAGAGTACAGAACACTGACCCGTGACTTGCTTCTCACAATACAACACAGTATGTCACTAGTACACAGGATGTGTTTCAGTGCATCATGGGGTTTGTAGTCATTTCACAAGCCAGCTCACAAGTGACTCTATCTTTGCCAGTGCGGACTGAATGTGAATGAAAACCTGGGAATTGTAGGCTGGAAGCACAGCGACAGAGCACGCATAATATCTGCCAGGCTCTTATATGACCCACTATTGCTTTAAATGAGAATTAAACCCTAAAAATGAATGTGGCTAAAAATGCCATATTTTATATACTAAACTTATTGCACCAGTTTCAGCTTGTCAATAGCAGCAATGACCCAGGACTTCAAACTTGTCACAGGGGGTCACCATCTTGGAAAGTGTCTGTGACACTCACATGCTCCGTGGGCTCTGATTGGCTGTTGAGAAGCTAAGCTTAGGGCTCGTCACTAATTATCCAGCAGAAAATGAGCTTCCCCTGTAATATAAGCTGATGCTACAGGTTTGCTGATTATTAAATTCTGATGCTAATTGCACTGGTTTCTGTGCTGCCATGTAGTAATTATATGTGTATTAATTACTAATCAGCCTTATATTGTGACATATATATATATATATATATATATATATATATATATATATATATATATATATATATATATATATATATATATATATATATATATATATATATATATAAAAATATATATAAATATATATATAGTAAGTTAGGTTAACAAAAGACACCTATCCATCAGGTTCAACCTTTGAACTCTATTTTAACCTGCCTTTCTGGCAGTTGATCCAGAGGAAGGCAAAAACCATCTGAAGTCTCTCCAATTTGCCTCAGAGGGGAAAAAATTCCTTCCTGACTCCAAAATGGCAATGGGACCAGTCTCTGGATCAACTTGTACTATGAGCTATCTCCCATATCCCTGTATTCCCTCCCTCACTTGCCTTTCTTCTAATCGGAATGAGAGACCTCATGTCAGCTGGAAGGACCTACTGGTAAATAAACGACAATACATAGTTAACATATCACTATTATGTAATAGGGAATAAAGATAAAAATATAGGAAGGTCAGTGATCCCAATGTTATTAATATGGAATAAAGATAAATATATAAAGATAAGTGCCTCTTCTCCAGCGTGAACATCCCCAATTTGGCCAGTCTTTCCTCATAGCTAAGATTTTCCATATCTTTTACCAGCTTAGTTGCCCTTCTCTGTACCCTCTCTAATACAATAATGTCCTGTTTGAGTGATGGAGAACAATACTGTGCAGTCCAAAAAACTATTTTTCTTCAGCACACCACTTACTTTTTCTTTTTCAGGGTGCATCCACTCCCAAGCTGCCTCCAAGTCAGCCGAATTCCTTATCTTGAATAATAGAATATGAAGCACCCCATCCTCAGGCTTTGCCTTTAAAACATTTTATTTCAGCGAAATTCACACACAAGCTTTCAGGGGGAAAACCCCTTCCTCAGGTGCCTGAGGAAGGGGTTTTCCCCCAAAAGCTTGTGTGTGAATTCCGCTGAAATAAAGTCTAAGTCTAATTTTTCACCTTCTAAAGCAGCTCTCGCAGGGGGGGGGGTCGCTGACCCTCTAAACTATTCTAGATTGATACATTTAGTTGATACATTTCTTATCTTTGACCCTGCTGAGCAGAATCTCTGGGTTTCATTACAGGCAGCTGTTAGAATTGATACAATAGTTACTAATACTCCAGAGATGCTGCTGAGAAATGGATCAACTAATGGAGAAAATTGTTTAGAGTCTGCACCTGAATTACTGAGCTGCCAGACTCAAACACCAGAAACACGAACATAACTGAGATTTTAGGAAAACTGTAAAAAATAAAAAATGGAAAGTAATTGAAAAAAGTCTTTATTTCTGGAGAACAATCTGAAACCAACTCAACTGAAAACGTTGTTGGAAGGTGAACAACCCATTTGAGTCACACACATTAATTATCATTATAATAAATGTATATGTTGTTTCTCAGTGTCTAATTTATATTTACCAGTATCTGAAGATACAGTATAGGCATTAAGTCTTAAAGGGCAAGTTAACCCCAAAATAAAAACATTGACTAATAAAAGAAAACATAATTCTAAGCAACTTTCCAATATAGATTTATTAAACTTTATTAAATGTTTAGTGCTTTTAAAGTTATTTGTAAAAACAATGAAGCTATTAAAAACAGCATTTGTTTAACTCCTGGTTGTTAATTTTTTAACGATGTTGCAAAAGTCTTAGTCCCCCAGCAAAGACAGGTCTGTTAATCAGCTGCCTTGTCTTACATTGTATCAACTGTCTGATCAGGGCAGAGAAAATAAAGGAAAACTACTTTCAATAGCAATACATATACAAAAACGTAGAAAAATTTAATCAATGTATACTGCAAAATTGCTCAGAAATATGTTTTATTTTACTCTGCAAAAAAACTCTATTTTTTTTGGGTTGACACTTCCTTTAAAGGGCACGTAAAGGCAAAAAAAAAGAAGATCCCATTTTTAATTTCTTAAATTAAAAATAAGCCTATCTCCACTATGCCTTAATTAAAAAATGTGTACCGTTTTTATTAGAAACCTGACTGTATGCATTGAAATTCTCCCTTCATTTACTGCTGTGGATAGGAATTGTCAGACGGTCCCTAACTGCTCTGCAGTGAAACAATCATACTTATGAACAGCAGGGGGAGCTACCGCCTTGTATCTCAGCCATGCAGAACTCAAGCAGCTTTGTTTGTTTCCCTGTAGAGCAGTCAGCGACGGTGTAGAGATTTGTTTTTGATTCTATTTTGCCTTTATATTCCCTTTACTGTTTCCAACTCCAGCTGCAGGGACAAAGATCATGGAGCCAGATTATACAGATAAACTGGGATTCTATTTGGAGGATTATTTTGCTGCAGCCACTGGTTCTGCAGAGTTGGAGAAACTTTGTATTAAACAATACAAAAACTATAAAATCCACATTAGATTACATAAAAACATAGGACCCAGTGCAGTCTGTATATTCTGATTATTAATTATTCTTGCTGTATCGGCTTCTGGCAGATATTATTTGACTTGTGCTGTTTTGATAATCTATGATGATCCCTAAGCAGCCCAGACCACACTCAGCATGTGTCTTGGTCTTGCAAAGATGTTTAACAAAGTTACAAGATGGTGACCCCCTGTGGCCAACTTTGAAAGCATAAATCATTTGTTTGATTAGGCTTGTGGTGCAGTAAGTTTATGTTTAGTATACAATATACAACATTTCTAACCTTATTCTATTTTAGACTTTATTTCCCCTTTAAGGCAGGCACTTCAGAAAGAGAAATGTTCCTCCTGTTTGATCATTGATAGTAGCACTTTGTCATTGTATATATATATATATATATATATATATATATATATATACGTATATGAAAAAAAATCAGTTCATGGCATAAAGCAAGCTTTCCATATGAAAATGAAGATATAGATCCACATGCTACAGGATAGGGTTTCACCTGTTTGATGTAACTACAGTAAAGCTTACTCTATGAACATATAGGCAGCCAAGGTTAGGAATCAGGACAAAGGCTTTTAGTTGTTGTTAAACTACACTCAGTGGGTGCTGGGAGTTGTACCCAAGAAGAAGAAAGGGGGCTGCAGGTTGGGCAACGCTGATATAATGTGTTAGAGCACTTGACTCTTCCTGCTGTTACTATTTTGCCCTTCTGCATCTGCTGCAGGGCTTGGGTTTTAATTGCATCCGGTGGGACCTGGTTGTGGAGTAAAGTATGAGTAAGTGGTTAACAGGTGGTGTATTGCAGAGGGCATTCCAGTTGCAAATTCTATACCGAGACCCCTGGGTGTTTAGTTCAGCCACTGTCTCTTTCTAACTGCAGTCTATTCACATAATGGGGACCTGTGCAGTCATCACACCATAGGCTGTCAGAGCAGAGCATGATGGAAGGTGCAGTGTAACAGTATAAGTAAGGGGCCCAATTGCTCATCACTGTTATAGACAACCCCCAGATTCCTCCAGCAAGATAAAAGTATTTTGGGAGTTGTAGTGCAGCAAAATCCAGGGATTAAAATCTAAGAAAGAGATAACCCCCAGCTCCCAGGATACTGTAAGAGCACATGCACCTTCTTCTAAAAAATAAAGGAAACCCCTACACAAAATACAGTATGTTGCTTTATTTCAATTATACACTGTGCAACACTGCCATCTAGTGTCTGAGTCTATTATATCATTTGCTATAACTCGGTAAAAGAACAGACAACGCAAATGAACTAAATAAAGGGCAACAGTTCCATAGTCACATGTAGGCACAAAACTACAGGTCCAGTCATTTTATGCAGTTTATGAAGTACAGGTTATAATGAATATCCATATATTTAACAACAGGGGTACATACTCATACCTATCAATATGTAATTATAATGTGTGTTGCTTTGTGGGATGTGGCTGTGCAGTATGAAGGTGTGAAGGTTGTGTAGATAAAGGCAGAGAGCTGGAGGGTTGCCTGTGTCACACTGTGGTGCCATGAGGGATTTGGAATGCACCAATGAATAGCAGGAAAGGGAAATTCTAGGATTTTGTAGGTCACAGGGTATTTCCTAGAAGCCTCTGTACAGAGCATATGGGTTTCAACTGGCTTCACACAGACACCGCTGGACAACTGCCAGTTATATCTGTCCTTGCACTGCATCCATTAATAATCTGTAATATAAATCCTTAGAAATAGTGGTTAGTGATGTCATTTTATAACTGGTGCATAGTGATGTCACCATGAAATGTGTGTATTGTAAAAATATTAGAAGTCACCTTGGAGTTCCATGACCTGTATAAAAGCACCCGGCCTCCGAGTCTGAGCCTTGATATGGTCATGAGACTCCTGGGAGACTTCTTATCCCCTTATATTTGTCACTTCTATCTACATTGAAACTCCTCGGTAACTTATAATATACTTATATTTTACAAGAGGGGGTACTTTATTCAGTATATAATGTAGCGTTCTTTGTTAAACACACACCTTCAGTGTAATCACATTCACTCTTATCAGTGTTAGAGTTCCCAATATAAAACCTCAATGGGCAAGTGAATTGATCAAACACACACAAACCATCAGATCTAGTGAATCATGTGTTTTGAAGAAGGGAAAGATCTTTATAGAGCAGCGTCGGACTGGGGCCCACCAGGGCTGCTGCCTCAGGGCCCCCCAACACCCTCTGGCCCCCCTCCATTTATCATACCAAAAAAAGGCGGTTACAAAAGTTACAAAAATAATTGGTGAGCCCAACGCGTTCCGACCATAGTGGTCTTCCTCAGGGGCACAAATAAATAAAGTAAAAAAAAAAAAAGAAAAAGGCAGGTATGATCAGTAACATTGAACAGAAATTGACTTCTATGTACATACAAGTTATATACTCGATAGGGATCCCATTCAATGCCAACAAAGAACTTTCTCTGTTCAAGTTATATAGAAGGGGTTAGAGAAATTCATGTTTAATCAAAGGTACTGGAACAGACTAGCTTAACAAGAAGAGTCCACTAGGGGGCAGTCTTAGTTAATGTCTGATTCCAATGAGCTGTGGGAACTAACATCATAAACAAAAGGTTTGTAACCCTTGTGGGCCCCTTTATTAGTGCTGCTGAGGGAAGGTGCAAAATACAAACTACAGACGCAAAACCTTATATTTGCACCTTACCATGCAGGCTGCAACTAGACTCTTTGTGCTTCTAGAATATAGCGCAGGGCATCTCTACATACAAGGTGAGTGGTAGGTGGGTGGCATACGAGTTTCCCCTGGAACACCCCATAATTTATATATAAAACATGCCCATTGCTGTAGATCTAGGATATGTGGGACATCAGTGCCGCCCATTGCTCTGGGCCTCCCTGGGAAATTCAGTCCCAAAGTCAGTGACCTCCAGTTGAGAGAAGGTTTCCAACCGATTGTCAGATTTGCTACAGGCTGTAAATCACTGGTTACTTAGGAGGTTTCACCTACAAGGAATTTGGCCGAGGCTTGTGTATTTATTTTAGAAGTAGCTTAGCATCCTAACATTTACTTAAGTGCTTGGCATCCCTTACTGAGCCTGAGCTTATCCATCCCACACTGTGACACTCAGCAGTAACCCGGCCGAATGGAGGAGACCATTGCTCCCGCTCAGTCCATTCAGGTTTGGGAAATACTTATAATATAATATCCCTTTCTGGCTGCTCTCCTGCAGAATATCATAAGCATTGCGACTCTCAGCCGGACCCTAACAGGGTAGTGGAGGAAGTTAAACTGCAGCTCTCAACATGGCAATAAATTTACAGAAAATTGTACATAGATCAGCGCCCATGGCAACAGAGAAAGCAGAAACCCCAAATAGTGCAGCAGGTTTAGATATTTCGAGAGCAACCAGTGTTGGAAAATATTCTTTCAGGCGTACTTCCCCTTAAAACTTTCTGTTAGCAGTAGTGATATATGCAGTTATTTCTTAAAGGGATCCTGTCATCGGAAAACATGTTTTTTTCAAAACACATCAGTTAATAGTGCTACTCCAGCAGAATTCTGCACTGAAATCCATTTCTCAAAAGAGCAAACAGATTTTTTTAAATTCAGTTTTGAAATATGACATGGGGATAGACATATTGTCAATTTCCCAGCTACCCCAAGTCATGTGACTTGTGCCTGCACTTTAGGAGAGAAATGCTTTCTGGCAGGCTGCTGTTTTTCCTTCTCAATGTTACTGAATGTGTCTCAGTGAGACATGGGTTTTTACTAATGAGTGTTGTTCTTAGATCTACCAGGCAGCTGTTATCTTGTGTTAGGGAGCCGTTATCTGGTTACCTTCCCATTGTTCTTTTGTTTGGCTGCTGGGGGGAAAAAGGGAGGGGGGTGATATCACTCCAACTTGCAGTACAGCGATTGAAGTTTATCAGAGCACAAGTCACATGACTGGGGGCAGCTGGGAAATTGACAATATGTCTAGCCCCATGTCAGATTTCAAAATTGAATATAAAAAAATCAGTTTGCTCTTTTGAGAAATGGATTTCAGTGCAGAATTCTGCTGGAGCAGCACTATTAACTGATTCATTTTGGAAAATTGTTTTTTCCCATGACAGTATCCCTTTAACATCCAATCAGTTACCACCACCATTTGGCTAAATTTCCTACTGCAGAGAACCTTGGGGGAAGTAGGGCCAACTGATGCTTGAGCCAACTACCCCCAAGTAGGTCCAACTAAAAAAAAATTTAGTTTTTTAGTAAATATTATTTAGTTTCCACCCACCCAATACATATCTGCCTGTGTAAATGTGAGAAGGATGAGCCCTATTGCTGGTGCGGTTAGAAGAATTCTCCATAAATGTCAGGCAGTTAATATTCCCCGTGTGCCAGAGGCCCTGCTCCCATTAATGAAATTCCAAGTTATCATCTTAAATTGGCTGCAGTGGATCCAGGGGTGCTTTGCATAAAGGGAGGGGGGTTACTAGGTTAATTCATATTCACTTTTCTTGTGTATTTCTTGTTGTCCATGCAATGAGTGCAATACAAAGCTTACCATTATAATATTGTACCAAACCCAACTAATAAAAGCCATTGTATAAACTAAGCCGCAATGGACAGTCGCTGACATAAATAAATGCTCTTTTCTTGTTCTGTATACTGAGCGCTGATGGGTTCTGAGCATTCACCCCATGTTTCCTGGCAATCACGCGGGATGTTTATTGTATGGCCGATCTTCCCCCATAGAGTATAAAGAACTACACTGTAATGATCCATCCTTCTGCTGTGTGTTGTAGTTCATTTCAGGCCGTTTTAAATAGGTATTTCTGGATCTTGTGCCTCCAGATATTGCTGAACTATAGCTGCTTGTTTGTTGTAACCTTTGAGGGTTGTAGAAGTTGTAGTTCAACAAGATCTGAGAGCACATTTACAAGGCTAAATGTAGCACGCGAGGCCCAGGGGCATCTTAAGTGACCCCTCTGGTCTATGTCCAAGGTAAATCTCCCGTAGCCTCAGGTAGACTTAGAGCGTAAGCTCTGTGGGTCACTGTGAGTGAGATATAGGATACGTTATCAGGAAATTAAGGGAAGGCTGTCTCCCATAGACTCCATTATATAGTGAATAAAGTACCCCCTCTTGTAAATTATAAGGATATTATAAGTTACCGAGGAGTTCCACGACCATAAAAAATGCAGGTCATGGAACTCCGAGGTTACTTCTAATATCGTCATATTTTACAGGGGGTACTTTATTTATTATAATACACAAGTTTTATTAAGTCATGTGACAAAAATGACATCACTACTCACCGTTTATAAATGATGACATCACTACTCACCGTTTATAAGGATATTACTTACTTACTTGTTTTTATACAGGTAACTTCTAATATCCTCATATTTTGCAACAGGGGGTACGTTATTTATTATAATACACAAGATTCAGTAAGTCATGTGACAGAAATTACATCACTACTCACCATTTATAACTGATGACATCACTACTCACCGTTTATAAGGAACAAGTTTTTTTTTACGGTCATGAAACTCCTCGGTAACTTATAATATCCTTATGATTTACAAGAGGGGATACTTTATTCACTATATAATGCAGTCTATGGGTGACAACCTTCCCTTAATTCAGAGCTTTCTGGATAATGGGTTTCCTGATAACGGATCCTATACCTATAACGCTCTCACTCAGTCACAGTGACCCACAGAGCTTATGCTCTAAGTCTACCTGAGGCTACGGGAGATTTACATTGGAAGCAGACCAGAGGGATCACTTATAAGTATATAATTCACAAGATATTCATGGCTTTTGTGTATTATAATGAAATAATAAATTTTTTTAGAAATGATTTCCTTTTTCTGTGTAATAATAAAACAGTAGCTTGTATTTGATCCCAACTAAGATATAATTAATCCTTATTGGAGGCAACAACAGCCTATTGGGTTTATTTAAAAATTATATGATTTTGTAGTAGTCTTAATGTATGAAGATCAAAATTACGGAAAGATTCCTTATCCGGAAAATCCCAGGTCCCGGGCGTCCTGTATTAAAGGTCCCATACATTTGCAGCAGTATAAACAGAACACCATTGGGGGAATGTTATAAAAGTCGGTAACGGAAAAACGAATCGCAATGCGAAAATTTATGCCTTTGCATTTTGTTTTGCGCAAATTCAATATAGCTTTTTGCAGAAACTGTTTAGCAACCACTCCCGACAGTGGAAGACCATTTGCGAATTTTATAGTTTGTGCCAATGCACAGTCAATATAATAAATCTTCTTACTGAAAAAGTCGTTATGTTTGCTCCAAAAGATGACGACACCTTCAAGCACTTCTTAAGAGCGCGCAAATAAAATTCGCAATGCAACGACAGTTTAAGGAACAATATTAAATTGCGAGAGGTGGATTTTAATTCTTATTGGTGCAAATTGTTTTGCTCTTTGCCACTTTTATTACATTCCCCCGTATAAGCAGAACGCATTGCTCAGAATGGGAGAACTCCATTGTTCACAGGAGCCTGATGTTACTGGTTCTTTTTGGATTGTGAAATAAAAGCAAGTGCTTGTGACAAAAAGCATGAAACACACGAGGGCCTGAAGCCAAGAGGGGAGAGGGGGGCGTATTTATTTCAGAGGGTGGTCTGCCCGGGCCGCAACATGAGGAAACATTTACAGAGTGAGTAATGGATCTCGGAGGCGACAGGGGGGAGACATAGAGGAATATGAGAATGCTTTGGGGGGATACAAAGACTTTCTCTCCTTGTGAAAGGGGCCAATGTGTTGTGGGGCCGGCGGGGGATAAATAAATTGCTTCTCTATTTTCTCTGGTGCACAGGCTGGTCTGTATATAGGGATCGGCCACAATATTCATAATAAAAAAAAAAGCAAATGAAACATTAGCACATGATGTAATATTTCTCAAGGAAATGTCAGTACAGTAATGGGACCTGTTACACAGAATACTCAGGACATGGCGTCTTCCATAAGGATGCACCAAATCCACTATTTTGGATTCAGCGAACACCCGAATCATTTGTAAAAGATTCTGCCGAATACCAAAAGCAAGCCGAACCCTAATTTGCATATGCAAATCAGGGTGGGGAGGTAAAAAAGAGCCGCGCAAACATTTTTTTACTTTCTTATTTTGTGACACAAAGTCTGATGGTTTTTAGGATTCAGTTTTGGTTCAGCCAGACACGAGGATTCGGCCGAATCCGAAATCCTGCTGAAAAAGGCAGAATCCTGGTGGAATACCGAACCGTATCCTGTATTCGGTGCATCCCTAGTTTTCCAGATATGGATCTTTCTGACATTGGGATCTTCATACTATAAGGGGTTATGTAATAAAAGGCACTAAGTTTGCCCAGGTGCAGCAACTCATAGCAACCAATCAGCAGGTAGAATTTACTGGTCACCTGTTTAAATGTTTATTGGCTGCTATGAGTTACTACTACTGGGCAAATAGTGCCTTATATTACATATGGGGGTTAGTCTGCTAAAAAAAACATTTAAACATAATTAAACTATTTTGGATTTGGCCGAACTCCCTAATCTTTCGTGAAAGATTCTGCCGAATACTGAACCGAAGCCTAATTTGCATATGCAAATTAGGATGGGTGAGGGGAAAAAGTCACATGGTTTTAAGGATTTGGATTCGGGTCGGCGAGGCACAAGGAGTCAGCAGAATTCAAATCCTGCTGAAAAAGGCAGAATCCTGGCCGAATACCAATCAGAATCCTGGATTCGGTGCATCCCTAGTTTTCCAGATATGGATCTTTCTGAAATTTGGATCTTCATACTTTAAGGGGGTTATATAATAAAAGGCACTAAGTTTGCCCAGGTGCAGTAACTCATAGCAACCAATCAGCAGGTAGAATTTACCGGTCACCTGCATAAATGTTTATTGGTTGCTATGAGTTACTGCTACTGGGCAAATAGTGCCTTATATTACATATGGGGGTTAATCTACTAAAAAAATCATTTAAACATAAATTAAATCCAGTTAAATTAGCTTCTCATAAAGATTAATTATATCTGAGTTTGGATCAAGTACAGGTATGGGATCCGTTGTCCGGAAAACCGTTATCCAGAAAGCTCAGCTCGCATCGACTCCATTTTATCCAAATAATCCAAATTACTCTCCACACACGTTCCGAAAATCGTACGAATCCTTGATTCGTACGATCAGATCTTTGCGTCTATGGCCAGCTTTAAGGTGTGAAGATCCAGGAAACCACCAGGTTCCAAGCATTCTGGGTAAGAGGTCCCATACCTGTGTAGATATGGGATCCATTATCCAGAAACCCATTATCCAGAAAGCTCCAAATTACAGAAAGGCCGTCTCCCATAGACTCCAAATTTTTAAAAATGATTTCCTTTTTCTCTGTAATAATAAAACAGTAGCTTGTACTTGATCCCAACTAATATATAATTAATCCTTATTGGGAGCAAAACCAGCCTATTGGGTTTATTTAATGTTTACATAATTTTCTAGTAGACTTATGGTATGAAGATTCAAAATTACGGAAAGATCTGTTTTCTGGAAAACCCCAGGTCCCGAGCATTCTCGATAACAGGTCCCAGTACAATGCACTGTTTTATTATTACAGAGAAAAAGGAAATCATGTGCGAAAATGTGAATTATTTCATTATAACGGCGTCTGTGGGAGACAGCCTTTCTGTAATTCTGAGCTTTCTAGATAATGGGTTTCTGGATAATGGATGCCATACCTGTATTGGTAACACAGACATCTGCTGATGTGGTTCTGAACTGACCGGTGAATACATCGCTGTGTCTGTTCTCGTGCATCTGGGATTATTTTTTTGGTTTTCTGCTTTGGAGAACCAAGACGGGCAGTGACATTGACTAGGCAGAGTGGGAAAACACTATTTTTTTTTTTACCCTTTAGGCCCCACAGCCTTTGGTTAATAAGTGCATTATACTTGTAAGGGTTAAATGGGGATTGATGATGATTCAGCCATAGCGATTGATGCGTCAGCTCATTACACAATTCAGATCCCATATTAGAAGGTAGGTCGATGCTGACACAGCAGAAATCTCATTTGGAAATGTAATGTAGGTGAAAGAGCTCCTCTCCTCCTTCCCTAAACTGCACGTAACATCATTCCAACTATCAGCCTGGATTTAGTTGTTTGGCTTCAAAGGTGTGAAGTGTCAGCTCTGCAGCCTACCCCTGAGGTTCCCAAAATGCGGGACTGCAACAACCCTAAAAGGGGTAGTGAAAATCGTACAAAAATTCGAATCGTAAGAATTTTTGGGATTTTCCGCCTGAAAAATCAGTTTTTGCAGATATTTTGCCCAAAACCACAACATCTTTGGCTTATTGCACAAAACCCAGCGCAGATCAGTTTATCCTCAGAACTTCTCTCGTTGATTTATACACAACCTCGGCAGGTCTGAGATGCCAGATTTTCGGATTCTGACTTTTTCCATCCTTGGGGGTATAATAAATACTGAAATTATTCAAGTTTTTTTTTTTTCACTAAAAATTCAGATTTTATTGTAAAAAAAAAAAAACTTGAATTTTTCGAGTTTATGGCATTCAGACTTAATAAATAACCCCCTTAGTGTTTAATAGAATGGCTAATTCTAGGAAACTTTTCAATTGTTTTTTGAATTTTTCTTTTGAATGATTTGCCTTCCAGCTTTCAAATGGGGGGGGGTCACCGACCCCATCTAAAAAAAATAAATGCTCTGTAAGGTTCCACATTTATTGTAATTGCTACTTTTTATTACTTGCTTTTCAGTTCACGCCCCCTCCTGTTCATATCCCAGTCTCTTCTTCAATTAATGCATAGTTGCTAGGGTCATTTGGACCCTAGCAACCAGATTGCTGAAACGGCAAATGGGAGAGCTGCAGAATAATAAGATATATGATACAAAAACCACAAATTGCAAATTGTCTCAGAATATCATCCTCTATGTCATACTAACAGTTAATTTAAAGGGGAACAACCCATTTAAAAACCTGTGGTCTAACCCATTAATACTAACAGGGCCGGCCTTAGGCCAATTGGACCAATTGGGCCCAATTGGGCCCCGCACCTCTGGGGGCCCCGCACCACAGATAATATTTCCCTCAGCACATGATGCTGCCTGGCCTGCCCCCAACTTTGAGAGTCCAGCCCATCCCCAAATCCATAGGTCCAGCCCACCCTCAACTCTGATAAGCCAGCCTATCCCCCAACTCCATAGGTCTAGCCTGCCCCCAACTCTAATAGGCCCAGCTTTCCTCCAACCTTGATAGGCCCTGCCTGCCCCCAATCCAACCAAGCCTGCTCCCAAGCTGAATCGGCCCAGCCTGCCCCAAACTAATTGGCCCAGTCCACTCTCCTATTTCCTCCCTCTCTCTCTTACCCTTTGTGCCCCTATTATGTGCCCCTATTTCATCCCTCTCACTCTCTTACCTTGTCTGCCCCTTTCCTTTCTATTTTATGCCTGTATGATCTTATTTTCCTAAATACTTGCTGTGTCAGTAGCCAGCAACACTTTGTCTTGGGGCCCCGCCAACATGGTCCCAATTGGGCCCCACATTTGATAGGATCAGCCCTGAATACTAAAACCAACCACATATAATTCAGGAGAGGGACAGGAGGTCTAGAATATTCATCAATTGGAGGGGGGCACATAAGGTACATGATTCTTGCATTTAATGAGGCCCAATTTGAGAATTAACATCCCAACACCTTACTGAAGTACAGTGGGCTACATTATGGATTCTCCCATAGAAAACTACTGGCTGTGACTACTGCCGCTTGGAAATACTGGCAGTCTCATGTTTCTGGCTACTCCCTGTGGAATCTCCAGTCGCCTTTATGTCTCCATACAAGGCCAGACATTCACTCATGGAAAACATCTGGCACATCATGGTATACTTAGCACCCTATGTACAGCAGTGTACAGCATCCCATACTTATAACCCAGGGAGCAGCTACTCCAAAGCATGCTGGGAAATATTCAGTGCCCTGTGCCAGAATAATAATGAGTTGAGCACTTTGCTCTCCATTCATAAATAAACCCCCCTGGTCTTGTTTATTATGAGGCTTTCCAGCTGTTACCAGACTACATCTCCCAAGAGCTTGAAAGATCCCTGCCAAAGACTCCCACCATAAGGCATTTACAGCAGTGACTTTACTAGGCACAGTATTAGATCAGGGCTGTGTTTTTGGGTGCAAGTAGGGTGGCATTTTGGGGCCTGCAGAGCAGTAGTTGTAGATGGGAAGAGTGAGGGAGAAGAGGAATATCAGAGAACCAGTAGGACAAAATGGTACCAGTAAGACTTTATGGCTCCCTGGTAAAACCCTGGATACCCAAATGATCTCTTTGCCCTCAACTTCTGTATAGAAACACTGCACCAGTGGCGACTCCAACCAAGCCGGCTGGGCACCCTAGGCAACCTGTCTGGCTACCTCACCCCCTCTCACATGATTGACAGAGCACCCGCTCAGTTGCACAGTGACGTCACACGGGAATACCTCCCAACAACTGAAAAATGAAAAGAGGGACAAAAAGTTGTGCCGCAAAATGTTTGTGGCTACGCCCGTTTTATGCCCACACCCCTTAATTACCATGTCTATTTCACAAAATTTGTCAAGTTATGAAAGTTTGAACACATTTCTGGGAGCTTCAGTGAAATGTTTTATGTGTTGTAACAGTTAATGAAAGTGAATTGCCCTTTAAACTGCGAGTCTTAGTTCTCCCAAGAGACTTGTTTATCTTAAGTGGTTACAATTGTTTGTTTGCTTATCTTAAATTGTTACAAAAGTATCTAAGTGCAGCTGCTGGCTGTTCTGCCAAAAAAAGCTTCTTATTTTAATTAAGTTTGAGAAACTTTATATCTTTTTCTGGCTGTTCAGTGCAGGAAATCATTTTAGTAAGAAATTCGGGGATTGCAGGCTGAGTGGTCAAAATAGAGACTGTCCCACAGAAAATGGGACAGTTGGGAGGTATGCACCTGGGAGGTATGCACAGGGTGCCACAAAGCGCACATTTTATTTTGAATGTGGGCAAGAGGGCCTGGACTAGGGATAAGTAGATGGTAAGTGGTACGTGCCTGACGCCCTCTCTCAGGGTCGGACTGGGCCGGCAGGACACCAGGAAAAAACCCAGTGGACCCCAGCCCTGATGAGTCCCGCCGGTCCAGACCTGCTCCTTGTACGAAGACTCTACTGCTGCTTCTGACCTGCCAGGCCCACACCATGGCCACAAGAAGTACGTGCGGGGGGGGGGCAGGGTTGCAGTTTGTCGCTGAAGAGTGATCACACTTTAATTTAATTTATTTGACGGCACAAACTATATATATAATGAAACTATAGAATTCTTAACGAATCAGATGAAAATTGAGCATAGGACTGGCCAAATATGGGATGACTTTGACGTAGTTGGCCAACTTAAATATATTGCAATATATGGACAAACAATCCCTGTTTTGTTTAAAGGGTAAGGCATTTTTCAGTAGCAGTAGCACAAAATGTCTCTGTCTTAAATATATTGATAATGGGTTGAGTGCTGAGGACTCTTGTTATTGTCTATATGTATTTTGTGGTCACAGCCTCATTGCACCCCCCGCTTAATGGTTTTAAAAACTAGTGGTGAGCACAACTTTCCCTTGTTTGTTATAGTTATACAGGAGCAGTGACCAGCTCCATGTTGTAGCTCCCACCCTCTCCAGCTATAGTCAGGTGATCCCACTGGTGTCTAATAAAAGGGCAGCCAAGTTTGGGAGTTTTACTTTGAAAGCAGCAAGTAAGTTGCAGGTAAAACATATTCGTCCCTTTTATAAAATGTATAATGAAACTATATAATTCTTAACAAATCAGATGAAAATTGAGCATAGGACTGGCCAGATATGGGATGACTTTGACGTAGTTGGCCAACTTAAATATATTGCAATATATGGACAAACAATACCTGTTTTGTTTAAAGGGTAAGACATTTTTCAGTAGCAGTATGCACAAAATGTCTCTGTCTTAAATATATTGATAATGGGTTGAGTGCTAAGGACTCTTGTAATTGTGTGTATATATATATATATATATATATATATATATATATATATATATATATATTTGTGCCTTAATGACAGCTGCTCTCCATTTAGTATGGCATAACTTTTAGTATGATGTAGCGAGTGATATTCTGAGACAATTGGTTTTCATTTTTTATTATTTGTGGTTTTTGAGTTATTTAGCTTTTTATTCAGCAGCTCTCCAGTTTCAGCAATATGGTTGCTAGGGTCCACATTACCCTAGCAACCATGCACTGATTTAAATAAGAGACTGGAATATGAATAGGAGAGGCCAATAAATGTGTAGCCTTTAGCATTTTTTTAGATGGGGTCAGTGACCCCCATTTGAAAGATGAAAGAGTCAGAAGAACAAGGCAAATATTTAAAAAAACGATAAAAAATAATAATAAAGACATTGAAAAGTTGCTTTGAATTGACCATTCTATAACATACTAAAAGTTAATTGAAACGTGAACCACCCCTATACTTGCGCTTGGCAGGGTTGTCCACCGCCATCTTCAGCCACTTCAGATCCAGTATATGACTCCTGGCGATCTATGACCCGAAACATGCGCAGTGGAAGCCAGGACCAAAGTGTGATGTGTGTGTGGGGGGGGGGGAGCAAGGGGCAAGTAACCATTCAGGGAAAGCAACTGTGTAGTTTGGGTGAGGGTGGGGGGTGGGGTGGGAATTGCTACCAGCAGTATCTGTTTATTTGCATATCTATCTCCAATTCAGACTGGGATCTGCATATGTACACCCAGCTTTATGCTAAAAAATCAGTTTCAATATCTCCAGGGAGGACTGAAAGCACCTACACCTATATATAAACATATAAATGCAAACAGATGCTAAATGTAGTTACTCAAATACATTTAATTGCATATAAACTTGGAGGTGGTTAAATAATATTTACACACAACAAACCAATTATAGATCCCTCTGTAAAACCCAATGTGCATCTCTATAATTAACTACATGGAACATGCTGGTGTCGTTACACCAAGGTACCCCAAGGGGCCATATTTATGGAATAATTCATCAAAGGAAACACACAGGTTTATCCTGCACATCGTATACAAGAGACAGATCATTGTATTTCAAGCTGCCCTGTCTCTGTGATGGACTAGCCCCCTGGGTCTTTAGATGATTAGCAAATTAGCACAGTGACACCTTCAGGGGCTCCTGGGAATTGTTCTAAATTAATTTGGGGTTTCAGGGTCCAACCTATTGTTGTACAACATAAGGAGCCTATTAACACAGACAGCCCTGCAATTCTCATCCTCGGCCTTGTAGGTTGGTCCTTTGGCCTTCAGGATTGATCCAAGGTCTCCAGGGTGAGGGAGCAGAATTGGTTGCAGTGGAAATCCTGAGCATGTACTAATGTATATCAGTGGGAAGCAAAATAGCTTTATTCTGTGCATGTAATAATAAAGTTATCTTAAGTCTTCTCTTACAGCAGGGTTGCCATCAGGGGGACACGGGGTACTACTGTATCAGACCTGGGCCTAAGGGGGGGGAAGCGCTGTGCTGCACCTTTCTAAATAGCGGGGCCCCCCTTGAATGCCGAGCCGCATTGTAGTCTCGAACCGCCAAATTCCCAAAGAGCCGAAGTTGAAGTCCTGAAGGCGTGAAAAGACCCAAAGTCACAAAAGGAGCCAAGCTGAAGTCCAGAAGCCGAGAAAAAAACCTGGTCACGAAAGGAGCCGAAGTTGAAGTCCTGAAGCTGTAAAAAGACTCAAAGTCACGAAAAGGAGCTGATGTTGAAGTCCCGAAGCCGAAAAAAGACCCAAAGTCACGAAAGGAGGCAAGGTTGAAGTTTCCAAGCCGCGAAAAGAACCAAAGTCACGAAAGGAGCCGTACTTGAAGTCCCGAAGCCGAGAAAAGACCCAAAGTCATGAAAGGAGCCAAAGTTTACGTTCCGAAGCCGCAAAAAGACCCAAAGTCACTAAAGGAGCCGAAGCTGAAGTCCAGGAGCCGAGAAAAGACCCAAAGTCACGAAAGGAGGCAAAGCTGAAGTTCTGAAGCCGCAATAAGACCTGAAGTCACGAAAGGAGCTGTAGTTGTTGTCGCAAAGCCGTAAAAAGACCCTAAGTCACGAAAGGAGCTGAACTTGAAGTCCCGAAGCCAAGAAAAGACCCGAAGTCACGAAAGGCGGCAAAGTCGGATCTTCCATAGTCACCAACCACCGAATTCCTGAAGAGCTGAAGTCCCAAAGAACCTGAAGCTGCGAAAAGACCCGAAGTCCCGAAAGGAGCCGAAGTTTAAGTCCTGAAGCCAAAAAAAGACCCAATGTCACGAAAGGAGGCAAAGTTTAAGTCCTGAAGCCATGAGTTCAATTCTACTGAATACCAATGTCTGTTTTTTTATTTTATTAAATCCCTGGCCACCAATGTATTATTTTAATACTCTATAGGCCCCTGCCACCAATGTTTTTTAAAAAAAATATTCTCTGGTGCCAATGTTTTTTTTTTTTTAAAAAAAAAAAACTTTTATGGAGGCCCTGGCATCAAATTTTTTTTTTTTTTACTTACGGGGGGCCCTGACCACCAATGATTTTTAAAGAACTTTTATGGGGAGCCCTGGCACCAATGTTTTTTTTAACTTATAGGGGGGGGGCCTGGTCACCAATTATTTTTTTTAACTTGTAGGGGGGGGCCTGACCACCAATTTTTTAAAAGAAACTTTTATGGGGGGGCCCTGGTGCGACAGTTTTTTTTTAACTTATAAGGGGGCCCTGACCATCAATGACTTTTTATAACTTGTGTGGGGGGTTTTACCATTTTTAGTGCTGATGTCTGTGTGGTCTTTTAACTGTGCTGTGGGGTGGACGGGATCTGGGCTGGGGCTTGGGGGCTGGGGTGGACCTTGGGCCCCGAAAATGTTGTACGGGGCCCTGTGATTTCTAATGGCGGCCCTGCTTTACAAGTCTGCATAGGTCCCTGCTACATTCTGACCACGGGTCCAGGAGCAAAAAGATTGGCTTTGGCAGCATTGCACTTTAGTCACAACATAATTTTACAATCCTGAATTTTAAGGGGCAGATTTATCAAGGGTCAAATTGAAAAATTGTAATTTTTAAATTGTAATTTTGAGTTTATTTTGGGGGCAGATTTATCAAAGGTTGAAGTGAGCATTCGAATTCAAAAAATTTAGAATTTTGAGCTAATTTTTGTGTACTTCGACTAGGGAATATTACAAATTTAATTCGAATTTGATAAATTTCAAAATTTATCATGTACTGTCTCTTTAAAAATTCGACTTCGACCATTCGCCATCTGAAACCTGCCGAATTGCTTTTTTAGCCTATGGGGGACCTCCTATAACTCGGAGTCAATTGGTGGACTTTTTTTTTGTTTTTTTTTTAGAAAAACTTCAAACTGTACGATTCAAATGTGCTATTACTTTGATTCGAAATTCAATCTAAAACTGACCTATTCAATCAAAAAACGGACCTATTTGGCCAAAATAAACCTTCGGTTGGTCTTTTTGAATTCGAATTTCGAAGTTGTTCAAATTCGAAATTCAACCCTTGATACATTTGTCCCTTAGTGTAATTTGACTAGGGAATAGTTCAAATTCGATTCAAGTTTAAAAAAAAAAAAAAAAAATCTAAATTTGCATTTCAACATTTATCATGTATTGTCCCTTTAACAATTCGAATTCGGCTATTCGCCATCTCAAACCTGCCGGATTGGTGTTTTAGCTTATGGCTGACCTCCTACAATCAATTTTATAATAAATGTTTGGTTTTTTTTTTTTGGGTGAAAAAACTAGAATCAACTTGGATTCGATTTCTATTCGAGTTTGCAGGTCGATCCTATTCACCCAAATTTAAATAATTCACATTTTTTAATAAATTTTGATTGGTCTTTTTTTTTTTTTTTGAATTTCGAGTTTATGGGAGTTTTTATAAACTCTAAATTCGACCCTTGATAAAGATGCCCCTAAATGTTGCCTGAATTTATAGCATTTATGAGGTCCCAAGTACCCAAAATGAATAAAAACATTCCCCTGAATTTCCATTCTCCCTGGTTTCTTGAGAAGCGTCAAACTGAGGTTCTACTCTATGTTCTATTACTATGTTGATGTCATTGTCCCTATGATACGGTCTATAGGGACTATGGTCAAATTTCAAGTGATACACATTGTAATTGTTCACTATCACATGGGGTCCCTCTGGTTCTGGGGGGGCCCATACTGTTCACGTCTGTAATACTTGATTCTCCCCTTTAGAAGAGGCGGTGGGAAAGAAGTTAAGGGGTGTTGGGGTAGGGGAAATTGATCTCTTACTCCCAAATGTCAAGCAGATCTAAACACTACAAAATACACAAGTGTCAAGTAAGTGCACATTTAACTATGGATATATAGTGAATAAAGTACCCCCTCTTGTAAAATATAAGGATATTATAAGTCACCGAAGGGGTTCCATGACCATATAAAATGCAGGTCATGGAACTCCGAGGTTACTTCTAATATCCTCATATTTTACAACAGGGGGTACTTTATTTATTATAATACACAAGTTTTATTAAGTCATGTGACAAAAATGACATCACTACTCATCGTTTATAAATGATGACATCACTACTCACCGTTTATAAGGATATTACTTACAAGATATTCATGGCTTTTGTGTATTATATACTATTTTGCACTGGAACGTACATATCATTATGGCTAGAGCTTTCCTCTCTATGAACTGCACTATATAAATGACGAGGTGTATCTGAAGCTTGGGGTCTCCCTAATGAGAATCTTGTGGTGGCAGCAGGAACAGACTGTTCACAGGATCAGATTAATCAAAGAAAAAAAAAAAACAAGTCTGGAAGTAATTACAGTTGTTCTTTGATCAGTCCCATATTTATCAAGCAGGGCCCCCCAGCTTCCTGCACATTGTCTGCTACACAGGCATCAGTGCTGACAGTATTCCTCCATCCACACTCTAGGGGGGCTCCCTCCCAGCAAAAGTCCAGCGCTGGTGCAGCTTCCGTAGTAAAGGATATAATATTAGGGTCTTTGCATGGTCCATTCTACAGCTCAGAGACCTGCACCCAAAGGTAACGGTATGGTATCCGTTATCCAGAAAGTTCTGAATTACGGAAAGGCTGTCTCCCATAGACTCCATTTTATCCAAATAATCCAAATCATTGTAATAATAAAACAGTAGCTTGTACATAATCCAAACTAAGATATAATTAATCCTTATTGGAAGCAAAACCAGCCTATTGGGTTTATTTAAAGTGACATTAAAAAACTACTTTTTAAAATATGAAAGTACATTAAAAGTTACCTATGGGTCGTGTTGGTTGTTCTTTGCTGAGAGTTTTGTTTTTGTAAGTTATTGTTAGTTGAAGTTCCTAAACCTGACTGTTTTGCCAACCTGACTGTCCCTCCTCAGCCGTCAGTTAAAGTTTCTAATGCTAACGGACTCTTGCTGCACAAATATGGCAGCCCCCTCATACAGGAACATGGGGCATCAGACAAGTAATATAAATTGTGCAAATACTTTATGGCAAAGTTATAAGTTGCTTTCAAAGGCAATATTATGATAGATGTAAAAAAAAAAAGTAAATTTCTGGTGCCAGATTCTATTTAATGTTAATATGATTTTCTAGTAGACTTAAGGTATGAAGATCCAAATTACGGAAAGATCCATTATCTGGAAAACCCCAAGTCTCGAGCATTCTGGTTAACAGGTCCCATACCTGTATTGGCTAAAGAGCAGGGTGCAAAGTATGAAAAAACATAGCGGCTTGCATTGTTTTTTTTTTGCACTTTGCACACTTCTTCATTATTAGTAAATAACCTCTTTAGGAATGCTGTAAAAATGCATCAGGTAATAGTGCTGCTCCAGCAGAATTCTACACTGAAATGCGTTTTTCAAAAGAGCAAACAAATTTTTTTTATATTTGATTTTGAAATCTGACATGGGGCTAGACTTGTTGTCAGTTTCTCAGGTGCCTTCAGTCATGTCTTGTGCTCTCATAAACTTCAGTGACCTCTTACTGCTGTGCGGCAAGTTGGATCGATAGTAGGTATGAGAATAGAACTCAATAGTAAAAATCCAAGTCCTACTGTGACTCCTTTAATTATATTAAGTAGGAGAAATAAAAACCTGTCTGAAAGCAGTTCCATGCTTAAGTGCCGGCTCTTTCAGAAAGCACATGACCAGGCAAAATGACCTGAGATGCACCTACACATCAATATTACAACTAAAAAAAAATTGTTGGTTGATGAATAACATTTTTTATGGTAGAGTGAATTATTTACAGTGTAATTTAGAAATAAAAACTACACCATAAAAATCATGACAGAGTCCCTTTAATGTTTAGTACAAAAACACAACATTGTAAGCTGCAGTGTTGATCTTAAGAAACACAAAAAAGTGACAGCAACTAATCTCAAGTGTCATCTTTGAGCCTTCCAGACAGGAATGTGACTATCCTGAGTCACCGGATAAGACCTTTCTGCTGCAAGTTGCACCTAGTTTGGCTGCAAGGTAGAGACAACTATGGCTGGAGGCCTGGGGGTAAAGAGACAGGGGCCGATTAGCAAAGGTCATATAAACAGCACACAGACACAACAAAATAGTAGCCATGGGCCATCAGACAGGGGACAACTGACAAAGAAGAATCAGTAGCTCTGTGGCCTGAAGGAACCAGCGACTCTGGAAGTACCAGACATTCCCTCTCTAAACCTTACGTGTAAATATTCACTTGTATGGTGAGTTGGGCAAGAGAGTCGTCCAGGTGGTGGACCAAAGTTGCCTTATTTATTAATTTGCCTCCTCACTAAGAGATCAGAACACAACAGAGGCTTCAGTAGACAGAAGAGGGACCAATGCAGGTCATAAAGAAGCAAGGGAGCAACTGTAGCCTTTGAGCTGCCATCTTTATCTCTGATGCTCCTATTTTGTTTCATCTCATTGTCTTAGCTGTGAGGCTGCCTGCACTGGAAATGAGCACCAAACATTGATATTTACACTTCATGGGGCGCATTAAAAGAACCTGATGTACAAATATTTGCACAAAATATATGTTTGTGTATGTTCCATATCTGGGAATCTAGTCAGGCCCAACATGCCGTGCAGAAAGTGTTTGCTTCTAGTCTCTTCTGGTCTACCATTGATATTTCCTCTACACTCGCCCGCAATAAATTGCTTCTCCGTCAGCAATAATTGAAATCGCCAGCCTCATAAAGTCACCCGAAGTTTCCTCACGAACCAACTTTGGGCGACTTTTAGATAAATTAAGCGACACGTAGGTTTTCCCACAGGCGATTTCAATTATTGCTGGTGGAAAAGCATTTTCAGGAGATTTGTCACCCACAGTAATGCCAATTTATCACGGGGGTGTCAAAATCTCCCCATCGGCCATTACCCTAAAGCAGGGGTCCCCAACCTTTTTTACTCGTGAGCCACATTTAATTGTAAAAAGAGCTGGGGAGCAACACAAGCATGAGAAAGTCCCTGGGGATGTCAAATAAGGGCTGTGATTGGCTATTTGGTAGCCCCTATGTGGACTGGTAGCCTACAGGAGGTTCTGTTTGGCAGTACTCCTGGTTTTTATACAATTAAAACTTGTATCTGAGCCTGGAATTCAAAAATAAGCTCCTGCTTTGAGGCCACTGGGAGCAACATCCAAGGGGTTGGAGAGTAGGGATGTAGCGAACGTCGGAAAAAAAGTTCGCGAACATATTCGCGAACTTGCGCAAAAATGCGAGCGGTTCGCGAACGGTTCGTGAACCCCATAGACTTCAATGGGAAGGCGAACTTTAACATCTAAAAAAGACATTTCTGGCCAGAAAAATGATTTTAAAGTTGTTTAAAGGGTGCAACGACCTGGACAGTGGCATGCCAGAGGGGGATCAAGGGCAAAAATGTATCTGAAAAATCTGCCTGTGTGTGCTTGGAAGAGATAGTGTAGGGGGAGAGCTGTTAGTGATTTCAGGGACAGATGATAGTAAGTTTGCTGGCTAGTAATCTGCTTGATACTGCTCTGTATTGGAGGGACAGAAGTCTGCAGGGATTTGAGGGACATTTTAGCTTAGGTAGCTTTGCTGGCTAGTAATCTACTGTTCTCTTTAAACAACTGCCATACATTGACCTTGTAGGCATTGTTTGCCCAGTTTTTTTGGACGCAGCCACTGAAGCACAGTTGCCAGAAAAAATATGCCATATAAATGCTGAAAATAGTAATTTTTCGCCATACGTTGACCTTGTAGACATTGTTTGCCCAGTTTTTTTGGACGCAGCCACTGAAGCACAGTTGCCAGAAAAAATATGCCATATAAATGCTGAAAATAGTAATTTTTCGCCATACGTTGACCTTGTAGACATTGTTTGCCCAGTTTTTCTGGTTGCAGCCACTGAAGCACAGTTGCCAGAAAAAATATGCCATATAACTGCTGAAAATAGTCATTTTTTGCCATATACGTTGAGTCAACGTATGGCAAAAAATGACTATTTTCAGCATTTATGTGGCATATTTTTTCTGGCCTCTGTGCTTCAGTGGCTGCGGCCAAAAAAACTGGGCAAACAATGCCTACAAGGTCAACGTCGTTGACCTTGTAGGCATTGTTTGCCCAGTTTTTTTGGCTGCAGCCACTGAAGCACAGAGGCCAGAAAAAATATGCCATATAAATGCTGAAAATAGTCATTTTTTTGGTCGCAGCCACTGAAGCACAGTTGCCAGAAAAATTATGCCATATAAATGCTGAAAATATAAATTTTTTTGGTTGCAGCCACTGAAGCACAGAGGCCAGAAAAATTATGCCATATAAATGCAGAAAATATGCATTTTTTTGGTCGCAGCCACTGAAGCACAGTTGACAGAAAAATTATGCCATATAAATGCTGAAAATATAAATTTTTTTGGTTGCAGCCACTGAAGCACAGAGGCCAGAAAAATTATGCCATATAAATGGAGAAAATATGCATTTTTTTGGTTGCAGCCACTGAAGCACAGAGGCTAGAAAAATTATGCCATATAAATGGACAAAATATGCATTTTTTTGGTTGCAGCCACTGAAGCACAGAGGCCAGAAAAATTATGCCATATAAATGCAGAAAATATGCATTTTTTTGGTTGCAGCCACTGAAGCACAGAGGCCAGAAAAATTATGCCATATAAATGCAGAAAATATGCATTTTTTTGGTTGCAGCCACTGAAGCACAGAGGCCAGAAAAATTATGCCATATAAATGCAGAAAATATGCATTTTTTTGGACGCAGCCACTGAAGCACAGTTGCCAGAAAAAATATGCCATATAAATGCTGAAAATAGTCATTTTTCGCCATACGTTGACCTTGTAGACATTGTTTGCCCAGTTTTTTTGGTTGCAGCCACTGAAGCACAGAGGCCAGAAAAAATTAAACCAGTAGGGTTTGCACCCTAGTTTGTAACGGTGGCGGAGGGAGGAGGACGCTAAAGGACAGCTGTGTGTGGAGTCATGAGGCTTGAAGAGAAGGACAGCTGCATAGAAGTCAGAACAAGTCTTCCGGCGTGCAGTAACCCTCCGAGATCCACCCCTCATTCATTTTAATAAAGGTCAGGTAATCGACACTTTTGTGACCTAGGCGAGTTCTCTTCTCAGTTACAATCCCTCCTGCTGCACTGAAGGTCCTTTCTGAGAGCACACTTGAGGCTGGGCAAGACAAGAGGTTCATGGCAAATTGTGACAGCTCTGGCCACAGATCAAGCCTGCGCACCCAGTAGTCCAGGGGTTCATCGCTCCTCAGAGTGTCGATATCTGCAGTTAATGCCAGGTAGTCCGCTACCTGCCGGTCGAGGCGTTCTTTGAGGGTGGATCCAGAAGGGTTGTGGCGCTGCCTTGGACAGAAAAACATTTGCATGTCTGATGTTACAGACCAGCCAAAGGGCTTTGTCCTTGCAGGTGTGCTCGTGGCAGGATTACTGGCACCTCTGCCCCTGGAATGTTGATGAGTTCCTGAAGTGACATCACCCTTAAAAGCATTGTACAACATGTTTTGCAGGCTGGTTTGTAAATGCCGCATCTTTTCGGACTTGTGGTATGTTGGTAACATTTCTGCCACTTTATGCTTGTACCGAGGGTCTAGTAGCGTTGCGACCCAGTACAGGTCCTTCTCCTTAAGCCTCTTGATACGGGGGTCCTTCAACAGGCATGACAGCATGAAAGACCCCATTCTCACAAGGTTGGATGCAGAGCTATCCATCTCCGCTTCCTCATTATCAAGGACTGCATCATCCACGGTCTCCTCCCCCCAGCCACGTACAAGACCAGGGGTCCCCAAAAGGTCACCACTAGCCCCCTGGGAAGCCTGCTCCTGTTGGTCCTCCTCCTCCTCCTCCACAAAGCCACCTTCCTCCTCTGACTCCACTTCTGGCACCTCTCCCTGCGTTGCAGCAGGTGCCTGGGTTCGTTCTGGTGATTCCGACCATAAATCGTGCGCTTCCAGCTCCTCGTCACGCTGGTCTACAGCCTCATCTGAAGGGTATTAGGTCGCTGATGGTGCCTTCGGTGCGACTGACCATATTTGTCACCTCTTCAAAAGGTCGCATGAGCCTGCAGGCATCGCGCATAAGCACCCAGTAACGGGGGAAAAAAATCCCCAGCTCTGCAGATCCAGTCCTACCACCCAGTTCAAAAAGGTACTCGTTGACGGCCCTTTGTTGTTGCAGCAGACGTTCCAACATAAGGAGCGTTGAATTCCAGCGAGTCTGGCTGTCAGAAATCAAACGCCTGACTGGCATGTTGTAGCGCTGCTGAATGTCAGCAAGGCGTGCCATGGCTGTGTAGGAACGTCTGAAATGGGCCGACACCTTTCTGGACTGGGTGAGAACGTCCTGGAATCCTGGGTACTTGGAGACAAAACGTTGGACTATTAAATTTAACACATGTGCCATGCAGGGCACATGTGTTAAATTTCCCAGTCTCAACGCTGCCAACAGATTGCTTCCATTGTCACACACCACTTTTCCGATCTGCAGTTGGTGTGGGGTCAGCCACCGATCGGCCTGTGACTGCAGAGATGACAGGAGTACAGATCCGGTATGGTTTTTGCTTTCCAGGCACGTCATCCCTAAGACAGCGTGACAACGGCGTACCTGGCACGTCGAATAGCCTAGGGGGAGCTGGGGGTGCACAGGTGTGGAGGAGGAGAAGGAGGACCCAGCAGCAGAGTAAGAAGAAGAAGAGGAAGAAGACGAGGTAGAGAGCGATGGAGGAGTAGAGGTGGTGGCAGAACCGCGTGCAATCCGTGGCGGTGACACCAACTCCACTGTTGTTGTTGTTGAGCTACCCATTCCCTGCTTCCCATTCCCAGCCATTACCAAGTTCACCCAGTGGGCAGTGTAGGTGACATACCTGCCCTGACCATGCTTGGAGGACCATGCGTCAGTAGTCATATGGACCTTTGGCCCAACACTAAGTGACAGAGATGCGGTAACTTGGCTCTGCACATGTTGGTACAGGTGTGGTATTCCCTTTTTAGAAAAAAAATTGCGGCTGGGTACCTTCCACTGCGGTGTCCCAATTGCTACAAATTTGCGGAAGGCCTCAGAGTCCACCAGCTGGTATGGTAAAAGCTGGCGGGCTAAGAGTGCAGACAAGCCAGCTGTCAGACGCCGGGCAAGGGGGTGACAGTCAGACATTGGCTTCTTACGCTCAAACATGGCCTTCACAGAAACTTGGCTGGTGGCAGATGACTGGGAATGGGAACAGGTGGTCAAGGTGGAAGGCGGAGTGGAGGGTGGTTCAGATGGGTCAAGGAGAGCAGAGGTAGAGCAGTAAGATGCTGGACCAGAAGGAGTGTGGCTTTTAGTTTGCCTGTTGCCTTTGAGGTGTTGCTCCCAAAGTGCTTTGTGCTTGCCGCTCATGTGCCTTCGCATAGAAGTTGTACCTATGTGGCTGTTGGGCTTACCAAGGCTCAGTTTCTGACTGCACTCATTGCAAATTACAATGCTTTTGTCAGAGGCACACACATTAAAAAAATCCCACACTGCTGACTTTTTGGAAGTGTGCGATCTGGCGGTAACAGTAGAAGTTGGCGGCATTGGCGGCAATGGCGGGTGCGTTGGCTGGCTGAACACAGGTGCCGATACATGTTGTTGCCCTACTGATCCCTGCGGGCTGTCCTCCCTGCTTCTTCTAAGTCTTATTCTCCTACTGCCTCTCTGACTCTCCGTCTCTCCATCTGAACTACCCTCCTCTTGCTCTCTTCTACTAGGCACCCACAAAACATCAATCTCCTCATCATCATTCTCCTCAGATGCATCAATTTCTTCTGACACATCACAGAAGGAAGCAGCAGCGGGGACCTCCTCCTCATCACTCATCATTATGTACATATCTGTCGTGTTCTCTGCCAGAATTAAATCTGGTGTAACGTCCTCATCTCCTTCATCTTCTTCTGCCAATAATGGTTGCGCATTACTCAGTTCAAGAAACTCATGGGAAAATAACTCCTCTGACTCCAGTGAAGAAGGGGCACCGGTGGTGGAGGAAGTGTTACGTGGGGTGGCCATAGCAGTGGAGGATGAGGAGGATGTTGTGGTAAAGTTAGAAACGGTAGAGGATGGGGTGTGCTGTGTAAGCCAGTCAACTACCTCTTCAGCATTTTGGGAGTTCAGGGTCATTGGCTTTTTAAAACTGGGCAATTTGCTAGGGCCACAGGATTGCATAGCAGCACGGCCCCTAGCACGGCCTCTGCGTGGCGGCCTGCCTTTGCCTGGCATTATTTTTAAAAAAACAACAACAACAAAAACTCAGTTGGTTTTTCTGGAAACGATAATACACACAGCTAGATGGCGGTTTGAAGAAAACACTGTGCAAATAATGCCTACAAGGTCAACGTATACACAGCGGTGGATACGGATTACGTAAAATATAAGAATGCTGCTTGAAAAAAAGTAACTCAAGTGGTTTTTCTAGAGACGATAATATTATCAATATTTAGACAAAATGTGAACAAGCTCACACAGCTAGATGGCGGTTTGAAGAAAACACTGTGCAAATAATGCCTACAAGGTCAACGTATACACAGCGGTGGATACGGATTACGTAAAATATAAGAATGCTGCTTGAAAAAAAGTAACTCAAGTGGTTTTTCTAGAGACGATAATATTATCAATATTTAGACAAAATGTGAACAAGCTCACACAGCTAGATGGCGGTTTGAAGAAAACACTGTGCAAATAATGCCTACAAGGTCAACGTATACACAGCGGTGGATACGGATTACGTAAAATATAAGAATGCTGCTTGAAAAAAAGTAACTCAAGTGGTTTTTCTAGAGACGATAATATTATCAGTATTTAGACAAAATGTGAACAAGCTCACACAGCTAGATGGCGGTTTGAAGAAAACACTGTGCAAATAATGCCCACAAGATCAACGTATACACTACTACAGCGGTGGATACGGATTACGTAAAATATATTATGGCTGCTTGAAAAAAGTCACTCCGGTGTTTTTTCTGGAGACGGTAATATTATGGATATTTAGACAGAATGTGAACAAGGTCACACAGCTAGATGGCTGTTGGTTGAATAACACACTGGGCAAAAAATGCCTACAGGGCAAATAATGCCTAAAAGGTCAACTTATACACTACTACAGCGATGGATACGGATTACATAAAATTTATTATGGCTGCTTGAAAAAAGTCACTCCGGTGTTTTTTCTGGAGACGGTAATATTATGGATATTTAGACAGAATGTGAACAAGGTCACACAGCTAGATGGCTGTTGGTTGAATAACACACTGGGCAAAAAATGCCTACAGGGCAAATAATGCCTAAAAGGTCAACTTATACACTACTACAGCGGTAGTAAAATAAAAAAAAGTAAAATAAAAAAAAAATGAATATTAAAAAAAAAAAAATTACAGTTGGTGCTGCTGAACTACTAGGAGCAGCAGATTAGCACACCAGTCCCACTCCCCAACACTGCTAGACTAATAGCACTGGGCTCTTATAGTAGTAGTAGTAGTAGTAGTAGTAGTAGTAGTAAAACAACAAAAAAATAAATAAAAGCAGTCCTTACAAGGACTACTGTTATTGCAGCAGTCAGCAGATGAGATCAGAAGCAGGACAGCTGCCCACTGCAGCTACATACAGAGCACTGCAGTAGAAGGTAGATTACTAGCCAGCAAAGCTACCTAAGCTTAAATGTCCCTCAAACCCCTGCAGACTTCTGTCCCTCCAATAACAGAGCAGTATCAAAACGATTACTAGCCAGCAAACTTTCAACTGTCCCTGAAATCACTAACAGGCAGCAGCTCTCTCCCTACACTATCTCTTCAGCACACACAGGCAGAGTGAAAAAAACGCTGCAGGGCTTCGGTTTTTATAGGGAAGGGGAGTGGTCCAGGGGAGAGCTTCCTGATTGGCTGCCATGTACCTGCTGGTCTGGGGTGAGAGGGCAAAAAAAAGCGCCAACAATGGCGAACCCAAAATGGCGAACGTCGCGCGACGTTCGCGAACTTCCGGCGAGCGCGAACACCCGATGTTCGCGCGAACAAGTTCGCCGGCGAACAGTTCGCGCCATCTCTATTGGAGAGCAACATGTTGCTTGCGAGCTACTGGTTGGGGACCACTGCCGTAAAGGGTAGGGTATTCTGAGACAATTCGCAATTGGTTTTCCTGGTTTTTGAGTTATTTAGCTTTTTATTCAGCGGCTCTCCAGTTTGCAATTTCAGCAATCTGGTTGCTAGGGTCCAAATCCCCCTAGCAACCATGCATTGATTTGAATACGAGACTGGAATATGAATAGAAGAGGGACCTGAATAGAAAGATGAGTAATAAAAAGTAACAATAACAATGAACGTGTAGCCTTACAGATCATTTGTTTTTAGATGGGGTCAGTGAGCCCCATTTGAAAGCAAGAGAGAGTCAGAAGGCAAATATTTAAAAAAAAAAACTATAAAAAAAGAAATAATGAAGGCCAATGGAAAAGTTGCTTAGAATTAGCCATTCTATAACATATTAAAAGTTAACTTAAAGGTGAAGCACCCCTCTAAGGGGCAACCTGACATGGTCTAAGAAGGAAACCTGTACTTTATACTTTCCCTTGCCCAGGTCTCGTGTCCCGGGGGACATGGGGACCAATACAAAAAAATGCAATATATTTCTCTGGCTGTATTTCTGGTATTATGCCCTATTTTGCTCCCTGGCACAATGAACAATAACTCCCAAGTTAAGCAAGTGCAGGACAAGGTTTAGCCTGGCTCACTCATAGCTCCAGGCACAAGTGCAAGAACAGGATGTTGAGCAAAGTTTCAGCCGTCAGAGACCAAGTGCATAGCTGTTGTGTTCACGGCAATGATTGGAGCAGGGTTGGGGCTCTGCACTTTCTGCCCAAATTGAAAATTCCAGGTGTAACCCCCAGACTGTGGCCCTTTGTGTGTGTATGTGTGTAGCAATATGTCCTAACCACCTGTCATTTCCCTCAATAAGAAAATGCTCTTTTTACATGAACTCAAGAAAACACCTCTGGCGTTTGTACGAGAAAAAGCTTTTCTTCCCCCAACACTTCCTGAAGCTGAAACACCTACACATCTGGGACACATTAACGTTACTCCATCGCCACCGACATTGACAAATAATGACCTGGGATACTCGCTATAAGATTTACTCTTAAAGTAGCCCTGTGTCCTCCCAACATGCCCGATCCCACAAATTGCCATTATTTATAGGGGACCTTATGCTGGCCTTTCATTGTGGTTATAGACAATGATTGCAGTTGGTTAAGGGGACCTGTCACCCTAAAAAATAATTCCAAATTATTTTCTATCATGTTAGTTGAGCAAAATAAAACTTACTTACACTACATTTATTATTTCAATTTTGTTTCCTTCAGTCTTGGAATTACAGAATCACAGCAAGTAGGCAGGAGCCATTTTGTGGACAGTGTTATTAAGATAAGATGTGTATCACCCCAAAATCTTGTGTATGAACCAGAATGGGGGACCTAATGCCCATGCCCAGTGCCCTAACCAATTATAGAGTGTGAGGAGGGAGGGGGAATGTGGGGAGAGCAGTAACATGTAGAAAGTGCTGAATGGAAAGTGAAAGTAATTGACTGCCCCGCCTCTATGCCTGAATCTCGTGGGCCCCTAATCTTTTGGGCCCGCCGGCCCAAACTAACTCGCTCCCTGCACTTCGTTTCCTTCTCTCTCTGAAGCCGGAAGCACTAACGTGCTGTGCTGGAAAAAGGTTCACGTGAGCACGCGAGCCAGGGGGTGGGAGGGGGATAGTGCAGAGGGAACGTAGCAGCTGGGGGGCCCGGAGGATCGTGTGGGGGGCCCCTGAGGCTGCAGGTCTGGAGGACCCTGGGCCCCCCAGTCTGACGCTGCACAGGCACCACCAACCAGCGTCAGACTGGGCCCCCCAGTCTGACGCTGGTTGGTGGTGCCTGTGCAGGGGCCATAATAAGAAAACTAAAGGTGGCCATACACAGGGACATCAGAATGGAGGCTATATGGGCGGTCAGATTGCGGCACCGCATCAACAAACAGATGCGGCCTGCAATCCAACAAGATTTTTTACCGTGCGCGATTGGCATGGCCAGACAGGGCAGCCATCAGGGGGGACAGGGGGGAGAGTTGTAGGGGCCCGAGGGTAAGGGGGGCCTGGCCACGCCGCACTTACTTGATTAGCCGGGCCCCCCTGCTTTCTGAGAGCTGCTGACTTCGGGAAGGCAGGTCGGGAGCACAAGGGGAGGTATCTTCTGTCCATTACTTCCCCTTATTGGTCACTGAGTTTAAGTCCCGGTTGAGCCGCTCAGGGATTGGATAGCTGAGGTTTGAACTTCTCCTCCAGCTCATCCAATCACCATGCAGCTTTACCAGGACTTAAAATTCTGTGACCAATAAGGGAAGAAAATGCTGTCACTTGAAGAAGATGCAGCCACCTGTGCTCCCCTCCTCCCTTCTGTAGTTGGCAGCTCACTGACAGCAGGTGGGCCACACTAATGAAGTAAGTGCAACATGGCAGTTGGCCCTGGCCAACAATGTTCTTATAACGTGGGGTGGGGGCCTGGCCACCAATTTTTTCCCCCATGTGGGGTCCTAGCCACCAATATTTTTTAATGGGGGGCCCTGACCACAAATGTTTTTTTAATGGGGGGGCCCTGACCACAAATGTTTTTTTCAATGAGGGGGCACTGAACACCAATGTTTTTTTATTTTTTTATTAACATATGGGAACCATAGCAACCAATGTTTTTTTTTTTTAGTGTGTGGTGGACCTGTGGGACCTGTAGGTGGGGCTTGTGGTGGGCACAGCCCAGGGGGCCCAGGAAATTTTTTCGTATGGGGCTCTGCGATTTCTGATGGCGGCCCTGTGGCCAGATATATATTGGGGAAGCCCGTCGGATGGCTCCACACACAGGCCAATAAGCTGCCGACTCGGTCTGTCGCCAGCTTTTATTGGGCCGTGTACGGGGGCCTTAAGACTTGTATGTTTCCACTGATTTCTCTCCACCGTCTCTGGTTCCTCTGGGTTTCTGCAGCCAGGCAGGGGGTGTGGGCAGCTTGTATTTAATTAGTTTCTGGTCGGAGCGGTGCAAATACACAGAAACTTGTTGCACAGCAGAGACAGCCTATTGTACTTACTATAAAGGAAACCTTTTCTACAATGGAGTTTACATAAGGTTTGTTTTGATAGGCAGCAGGCGAGAGGGAAGAGAGACAGGGGAACATGAGTGCATGGGGGGAGGCACAATGGAGCAGAGTGGGAGGAGGAGTGTGTAAAGAGGGCTGGATTTGCAAAGTGCAGGCACAAGAGCGAGAGAAGTGAATGATTCACACTGTCACAGGCTGCTGGCTGCACCTATTCCTCTGTTCTGCCTGAAAACTCACCAGCTGTTGGCCATTGGGCACAGGTAACCACCACTCAGAACCTGAGGATGCCACTCACAGCTTTTCCTTAGCCAACTATACCCCTGGCACAGGTATTATTTTTGTTCCTGGCACCTTATTCACTCATCCCGGCACAGGCACCCACTAACCACCTGAGCACCGTCACCATCTCACCCCCTGGCACAGATTTCAGCTAATCATCATCATCATCATCATCATCATTTATTTATGTAGCACCGACAAGATACGCAGGGCTTTAATCCTGTGGATCAGATTCTCATTCCCTCTCTCAGTCAGGCACTCACTCACTCACTCACTGAGACCAGTACCGGCTCTGGCTGTGGAACTGTACAGAGAAGCTAACGAGGAGTGGGAACTGACTGGGCACAAGGGAGACTTTGGTCCTGGAGAGCAGCGGCTCAGAGATCAGTCTGCTAAATACAGCCCCTGCCAAGGTAACTATATATCTATATACATCTGCTCTCTCTCTCTCTCTCTCTGGTTATTTCTCTGGTTAGGCATTTCCTATAAATGGGATACAGGTGGGATTTAAAAAAAAAAAAAATCACTGTTAACCTTTGACTTACTGTACAAAGTGCACATGCCAGCTCTCATACAGATGTATATGAGGGGGATATGATTAATTATAAACAGATCTGACCTCTCAGTTCAAGGTTTCCCCTAGTTGCACTTGACAACACTCCCTGCTTTTTTTTTTTCTTGAGGTAATAGGTAGAGACATAAGGTTGGATGTTTAGGATTGTAAACCTTAACTACAACTCCCAGAATCCTCAGTCTCTGGGTGATGTTGGCTTTGCAGAGATCTACATTAATAATATCCATTATGGTATATAGAAAGGCAGTCAGCTGTCCTCTTGATGTTACGGAACTGTAGCTCACAGCATTCTCACCTACAGCCAAAGGCTGACAAAAAATGCACTACAACAGAATTCCCCCAAAAGATTTTGACCTGTGGTCATCAGGTTGGTGCTGGTAAATTAGGGACATACCATTTCAACTGGCTGGGTAGTGTTTGGTATTTTTGTTAGCCGTGGCTTCTGTATGTAACTTTAGTTTGCTGTAAGCACGGACAAGCCCTGTATATAGGAGAAACTTATGTTTATATGTATGTGTGCCATTTTGGAAAAAAAAAAACACATGGAAAAATGCTCTGTTTTTCCACTTAATCTCATCTACATAGAAAACAGATGGACTCAGTTCAAGTGCTTGGAAGTGACATATTTATCTGTTGGATAAACTGTTATATATATATATATATATATATATATATATATATGCCTTGTTACATTGTGTAGTATAAGGCTACAATGCAAGAAAGCCACAACTACTCTGGAAAATTGTTTCCATATAATATTGCATTTGATAGAGAACGTGCTTAGTGATGTCATCGGCTCTAAATAGGTGTTACAAAATGTCATTGGCTATAAAAGGTGCATAGTGATGTCATCAGCTATAGGTCACCGAGTTCCATGACCCGTCAGAACCTTGTGGCTTTGGCCGAGGATTATTCACATTTTATTCAGTAGCGTTTGCCCTACACAAGATTTGGACAGTTGGAATAATATTCAACAATTTGTCCATAAAGAGTCACAGAATATGCCATAGGCTGAACAATATTTTTCTTTGTTGCTAGAGATATGTGACATACGGAATGTTTATTTAGTTGATGTGACATCATCAGCGGCGTTGCTTCTGTGTTGTTCAACAAATGGATATTAAAGGACAAGGAAAGGTGGAATCATGTCGTTAGGCAGCCCTTACTTGAGACCCTGGGCTGGTGCTCCTCTTCTTCTCAGTGATGTGCCGCCATACTCATCCAGTGCCGCTGTATCCTCAGTGCAGTACAGAAAATGTCATTTCTATTGTACATATGTGCTTGTGGGACGCTGGGACAATCGAAGAGTGTGACAGTTATATACTCCTGGTTAGTCCACTTGTACATGAAGAGGAGCTCCCACCTGTGATCTGAAGTAAGTGACTAGAATCGCTAGTGGGTGCCTAAGAACTTGGCTCTATCCCCAGTGATTCTACCTTTCCTTGTCCTCTAAATTGCATTTGTAAATGTGTAATGGTAATAAAATGAGCCAGCCCCTGAGTGTCCCAGTGTATACTTGCCTAGGGTACCTAGATTTCAGCAAGGGTATGTACTTATAACACAGGGGACTGGTAATCCCCAAGGATGAAAAAAAGATAGGAGGGCTCCAACTAAAGAACAAATATGGTCCTCTTTCACAGTTACTGCAGTAAAAACCTTTCCATATTCAGTGGGCCCCTAAAAGTTACTTTTCCTATTTCACTCCCCCCCCCCTTGCTAAACCATTGTAAAGTAACCCCCCCCCCCCAGTAATCCAAGAATGATCATCACCTCTAGTATCAGGGTCTTCAACTTCAGGCCTCTGTGGCAAAGCTAGTCAACCCCCGGTGCTCCATCTGTTGTTAATCTACATCTCCAAGCAGATCTACCGGTACAATCATTATCTGCTCAGGCTGCAACTGAAAATTAGTGATGAGCCAGCCATGTATTTCGAGTGAAATTGTGAATTTCGCCATGTGCAAATGCGCAAATTTTTTTCATGAAACTGCGGCGAAAATTTGCAGAGATAAAAAAAACCCTTAAAGGAGAAGGAAAGGCATCGCTCCATGGTGCTCACTGGAATAACCCCGGGCCGGTGCAGTTTTCTACTGATAGGAGCACCGGCATGGGGTCTAAGGTAAGTCAATACAATCACTTGGGGGTGCCTAACATTTGGCACCCCCAAGTGTACAAAGCCTTTCCTTCTCCTTTAAAGTCCTGTATCATTGCTGCTATTGACAAGCTGACATTTTAGGCTGGTGCAATAAGTTCACTATATAAAATATGGTATTTTTAGCCATAATAATTTTTAGGGTTTACTTCTTCTTTAAACTTGTCACAGGGGGTCACCATCTTCGAAAGTGTCTGTGAGAAGCTAAGCTTAGGGGTCGTCACTAATTATCCAGCAGAAAATGAGGTTCTCCTGTAATATAAGCTGATGCTACAGGGCTGATTATTAAATTCTGATGCTAATTACACTGGTTTCTGTGCTGCCATGTAGTAATTATGTGTATTAATTACTCATCAGCCTTATATTGTGACATTTCTATTCTGAGTGTACTGTATATTGTGAGTGGGTCCCTAAGCTCAGTAAGTGACAGCAGCACAGAGCATGTGCAGTGAATCAGCAGAAAAGAAGATGGGGAGCTACTGGGGCATCTTTGGAGACACAGATCTTTACTGCTAAATGGCTGTGGTTACCTTAGGCTGGTACAGAAGCCCAAAACATAATGTACAACATCTACCCTACTTATTTAGTTAAGCTTTATTTAGTTCTCCTCCAGTAAAGGGGTGTCCAACTTTTAGTGTTTAAAAAGTGATTATATATTTGATGATATTCATTGATGTATTGGGGCAAGCTTTGAGGCCAGTGTGCCCAGTGTTAGTAAATGAGTCCAGTAGGAACTAATGTCCTTTTATTATCATTTTTCCAGTAATTGGTCCCAGGGGGCCATTTGGTGCACCTGTTACAGGGCAGCAGTCAGACAGACAATTCTGGTGGAAGCAGATGACAGACTGTGGGGGAAAGCTGTCCTCTATTTCTAAACTTTCCTGCTGGGAAATGTGAGAAGAGGGATCTGCTTTCCATTGCTGATAATACAAATAACAGGCAAGAAGTAAAGTGATTTGTTGCTTCAGGGCATGTCATGGGCTGAACTATTTAAGTACCTATGTGAAGTCGGGTTATTGGAGCGAGGGACCCATATAGTATTCCTCAGGTTGGGAAACACTGATTTATGTAGTTGTCTATGGCTGGGGTCTCTAGTGTTGCCCGTGGCCCTGTATACACTCTGAGCAATTTGTTTTCTGAAGTCTCCTGAAGTTGCCTGACGAGGAAAATTCGGGCGACTTTGGAAAACGAATCGCTCCAAGTGCCATCCTGCCGTTGTTTTACATTTTAGCAGACGGGAGGGCAGTTCGGGGAGGAAAAGAAGAGGAGATTTGTCGTCAGGCGACTAATCACCCCGAATCTGCCTGTGTGCCCTGACCCTTAAAGGGGATTTGGGCTGATACCTCCCATCATCCCTCTGCAAGGTGGCTGGCGGTGGCTGCAGATATTAGTAAAACTCTTGTTACAATAGCCCATCTCACATAAATAGGGCACAACCAGCAGCCAAAGCGCCACCTACTTCATTTGGCACAAACATCTGTTTAGGAAACGTAACATCCTGAGATAACTCAATCAAATATGACGGGCTTGCTACCCCGAACTGTATGAGGAAAAGCAGTCAGTCAATGAACTGCTCCACACCAGGCTTGCAAAGGCAAAAGGCATTTATTAATAAGGCTATAACACAGCCTGACACATTTCATGCTTTTCTCAAACATCATCATAGGCAAATGCTAAATATCAGGGATTACTAATTTAACGAGCTAATGAACTCATCATAATTAATTGTCACCTTAGCCAAGCTTCTCTTTTTATGTTGGGAGGCTACAGGTGGCTGCTGGGAGATGCAATGCTGGAGTAACTGGGGTCGAAGCCATTATGATTCTTTGCCCCGGGCTATGGAAAAGTTTTATGCACTAATTGCGGTAAATTATTTGCAGGCTTCAATATGGCACTTTGGTGAGGAGGTAGAGGAAGGGAGTGTGGAAGAAGCAGAAGAAGAGAAAGTAGAGAGGGGAGGCAAAATAGAGGTACAAGTTGTCTTATATATTATACTGTATTAGTTTAGATGTGATTCAACAGTTTGAATATTTAGCCAGGTACCCTAAATGGCTTAAAATTTTCCTGGGCAACCTCTAGCCAGATAGGTCAGTTTCTGGTTTGAGAGAGAGAGAGTAATTGTAGACACCCATTTCACTTAATTCATTGCAATTAATTAATTACAATAGGTTATAAACCTGTAGAAGTTAAGCAGTGGGTAGCAGAGGCAGGGTATGGGAGAGAAGATAAGGAACGGCAATGGGCCCAGAAGCACAACAGTAACCAAAGACGTAGTTATGATGTGCCCAGATTAATTTGCTCAAGTGCAGTTGTCAATAGCAACCAGTCATATTTTTAAAACATTGCATATCTGAGATTCTTCTTATTTATGAATATATTGTGTATACAGCAAGTTGATGTCCAGCCTACATACACCTGCCATGCTTTTGTCACTCGCCAGCAAATACCAGCTGGTCAGAGCCTGTGGAATCCGGGACAACGACGCTGGGTGTGTTCATTTGTGTAAAACGAAGCTGTTGTGTGTGAAAGGTGTGTGCACGTGCCTCATTCACTGCACCTGAAAAGACAGTCGATATTAGTGAAACTCTTGGTACAATAGCCCATCTCACATAACTAGCAGCCAAAGTGCCACCTCCTTCATTTCACACACAGATCTGTTTAGGAAACGTAACTTCCTGAGATAACTCAATCAAATATGACGGGTTTGCTACCCCTAATTGTATGAGGAAAAATAGTCAATGAGCTGCTCCACACCAGGCTTGCAAAGACAAAAGGCATTTATTGATAATGCTATAACACAGCCTGACTCATTTCATGCTTCTTTTAAACATAGTCATAGGCAAAGGCTAAATATCAGGGATTACTAATTTAACGAGCTAATGAACTCATCATAATTAATTGTCACCTTAGCCAAGCTTCTCTTTTCATGTTGGGAGGCTAGAAAGAAGTCCAATATATACAGTGTATATATATATATATATATATATATATATATATATATATATATATATAGATCCCATACCTATATATATACTTGTTTACTTAAAAATCATTTCTTAACTAATCCCAATAGGCTGGTTTTGCCTCCAATAAGGATTAATTATATCTTAGTTGGGATCAAGTACAAGCTAATGTTTTATTATTACAAAGAGAAATCATCTTTAAAAATGAGAATTATTTGAGTCTATGGGAGATGGCCTTCCCGCAATAATTTAGAGCTGTCTTGATAATGGGTTTCTGCATAAGGGATCCTATACCTATATACAGTATATATATATATATATATATATATATATATATATATATATATATATATATATATATATATATATATATATATATATATATATATATATTAGGGATGCACCGAACCAGGATTCGATTTGGGATTTGGCCAGGATTTGGCCTTTTTCTGCAGGATTTGGATTTGACTGAATCCTAATTTGCATTTGCAAATTAGGGGTGGGGAGGGAAATCCCATGACTATTTGTCACAAAACAAGGAAGTAAAAAATATTTTTCCCTTCCCACCCCTAATTTGCAAATTCAAATCAGGATTTGGTTCGGTATTTGGCCGAATCCTTCTTTCGCAAAGGATTTGGGGGTTCAGCCGAATCCAAAAAAATTTATTCTGTGCATCCCTAATATATAGTATATAGTATATATGTAGTGTATATATATATGGTATGAGCAGCATTTCATTGTGTTTTTTAATATATATATATATATATAGTTTTCAATGCAAATAACTCCTGTTCTTTTCCAAAATTTAGCTACAATGAGCAATTTGTTCAGGGCTCTAATCTTTGGCATTAGGAAGTGAGAAATACATGTTCTACTAGGGGGATGGGAACTATGTGCTGCTGCTGACTGCACCGCTTTGCATATAACCTTGCTATATCATGTGTATGGGTCAGACAGGTCCTTCTGCTGCCAGCACTAAATTGTACCAGGAATTTGTCCAGGCAAACAGGGATTGCTAAAAATGCTACTCTAATGTGTCATCAAACATTAAAGAGACAGGCAGCTTCTGAGCTGCTGATCAACTGCAACTCGCAGCATCCTTCAAAAGTCATTGAGCTTGTCAGAGGTGCAGATTGAACATCTCAAAATATACAATAACAATTCTATAGTTAATGGGTTTCTTACGTTATTAATTGGGCTACTAACTACAAATCCCAGCAGCCTCCTAGGGCCAATAGCGAGATGTTTGTATGCAGGTGACTCTGCACTGTGTACAGCACATGGGTATAATTATATTAAATTATGCTTATTTATCGCCTTAACCCTATTGAAACCTTAACCTGTTGGCCTCAAATTATTCTAAGAATGTTGCAGGGGAGGAAATCTAAGCAACTTTGAAGCTGCTTCAATTAAAGTTAGAATTCGGCTTTTTACCTGGAAAATAAAAACACTGTATGTCAGTTTCATTAGCAACTAGATTCCACCATAACTCTTCCTCTCTTTTGTTATTAAAACTCCTCTATGTTGCTACCTTCAGGGACCCTAGCAACCACGTAGAAATGAAAACCGAAATACCAAACCTGAGAGTTATGGAATGAAAAAAGTCAAATAATTGAAAAAAATATATATATATATTTTTAAAAAAGAAAAGAAAAAACCATGGTATGCCCCTGCCAATACTGTGGTTACTGTATAAATAATCACACCATATAACTAATACAAATATTTCTTTTTCTATAGTCACATAGATAAGAAACATCTATTTCTGCTCTAATAACTGATATTGCGCCCATAGTTAGAGCTGCAGTCTGATTGGCTGTTTTGAATTCCAGCTCCCAGAATTCTCAGCACTCAGCAGGCTTCTCTCTGGCACTTCTTATTTGAAAGATTTTCCTGTAACATCAATGGTCTTTCACTTCATAACAACCTGGGAGCTGCCCCTGCAAAGCCCCTAGTTTTCCCATTTTCATTTCAGACATTGCAGTAACAGTGTTGGTATTTTTCCCTGAAAATAAAAACCCTTTAATTTCACCTGTGCGGCTAATATCAAACCAAAAACATGAGCAAGTGAGGGTGGTCCTGCTGTTGTAGAAACATAGTAATTAATGGGCCCCATTCTACTTAGCAGCGCACTATCCCCCTGGGGGTTCAGGTTCTTAGTTCGCTTTACACCGGTCCCCCCTTGGGCCGTTGAATGCGGCCCTAAAAATGCTTTCCAAATAGAACAGCCCCAATCCCAATTAGGGTTGCCATTTTTTTCTGTAAACTATATTAGCGGTGGATTGTACTATAAATGGGGGGCAATGATGTCACATCACAACGTCATACAGTCAAGGGGGTCAAGTGTGAGTAAGGAAGGGAGAAAAGGGGAGGCAGCTGGGGTATTAGTTAGTTATTATTAGGGATGCACGATGCACTATTTTGGATTCAGCCAAACCCCCAAATCCTTTGTGAAAGATTTGGCCGCATACCAAACCGAATCCTAATTTGCATATGCTAATTAGGGGTCGGAAAGGGAAAACATTTTTTACTTCCTTGTTTTGTGACATATGAAAATTAGGATTCGAATTCGGTTCAGCTGAGCAGACCGAATCCTGGATTCAGTGCATCCCTAGTTATTATAAATTTATGCAGGTATATTGTCAGTAATTTTGTAATTCTGGCCCAGCCTTGGCTGGTATTTTACTGGCTAGACTGGTGAAATAGCGGCCAGGTAGCAACCCTAACCTCAATCTACCATGGCCTTGCCCCTTTATGGTGAAATATAATCTGTCCAATACCAATCCGTCCCCATCAACACAAATTGGAGTGTCACAATCCCACTTCTTCCCTCCTAATGTCTAATGGGCACTTACTCCTTCCCATATACTAGAAATCTTGGTACCCCCCCATAGTCATTGGATGGTACCAATGTAGGGTTAATAATATAATAATAATAATAATATTAATAATAATAATAATAATAATAATAAGATAATACATAAGAGCCATGACTATCCTGGAAATTCTATCCATATATATATATATTTATTATTATTATTATTATCAGTTTTTTGGAGTTTTGTATTACATTTGAACTACATAACCATAATACAAAATATCATAGGCGACAGATTGATATCTGAGAAAAAGGGAAGAAAAGAAAAATAATAGGAAAACGAAAAGAAAACAAAAAAAGAAAAAGTGACTCTGGGGAGGTCATGTAACAAGGTTTGAACGTAGAATGTAGAATTCTATCCTTATAAATGGTACGCAGTGATGTCATCAGTTAGAATAAGTGATGTAATTTGTGTCACTTGAAACTTGTGTATGTATAAAGAATAGTGTAGCACAATATGAGAATACTAGAAACAACCTCAAAGTTCCATGACCTCATTGGCCTTCAACCTTATGCTTTGGTTCAAAAAGAGATACATTATCCACAATATAAATAGTGTCTGATTATAATTAGCACTCGTGATGTAAGTACCTCTGTACTGAGGATATTATAAGTCAATGTGGAGCACAATAACCTGTATCATACCTCCCAACTATCCTATTTTCTGTGAGACAGTCCTGATTTTGACAGCTCAGCTCCGGACTGTTCTTAAAAGATCTCCTGACATCAGAAAAAGATACAATGTTTCTAAAACTTAATTAATTAAGAGACTTTTTGGCAGAGAGCCCACAATACGCAGCACCTGCACTGAGATACATTTGGAATTATTTAAAATAAGCAAAGATACAATTGTAACAATATAAGATACACACGTCTCTTGGGGAAACTGTGACTTACAGGACGATTCACCTTTATTAGTAAAACTGCTGTAACACATAAAACTTGACCCTAAGACCACCAGAAATGTGTTTAAACTTTCCATAACCTGCCGAATTCTGTAAAATAGATGTGGTATTCAGGGGGCGTGGCCACAAAATGGGCTTGTAGCGCTGCAGATCTTTTTGTCCATTTTTACAGGAATGCTGCCTGAAAATTCTTGGCCCATGATACAGGTATGGGATCCGTTATCAGGAAACCTGTTATCCAGAGAGCTCGGAATTACAGAATGGCGTCTCCCATAGACTCCATTATAATGAAATAATCTATTTGCCTGAAAATTTTTGGCCCATGATACAGGTATGGGATCCGTTATCAGGAAACCTGTTATCCAGAGAGCTCGGAATTACAGAATGGCGTCTCCCATAGACTCCATTATAATGAAATAATCCATTTGTTTTAAACACGATTCCCCTTTTCTTTGTAATAATAAAACAGTAGCTTGTACTTGATCCCAACTAAGATATAATTAATCCTTATTGGAGGCAAAACCAGACTAGTGGGTTTATTTAATGTTTATATGATTTTCTAGTAGATTTAAGGTATAAAGATCCAAATTAGGGAAAAATCTGGAAAACCCCAGGTGAGCATTCTGGACAACAGTCCCCATACCTGTTCCTTGTACTTGAGCCAAACTAAAATATCATTAATCCTTAATCCTTAAGGCAAAACATTTCTACTGGGTTAATTAATATTGAAATTATTTTCTAGCTGACTTAAGGTATGGAGATCCAAATTATGGAAAGATCCAGAAAACTCCAGGTCCCGAACATTCTGGATAACAGGTCCCATACCTGTATATCTGTATATGATGGATTTGTTGTCTCCTCAGTTATCTCTAGTTATTCCACTGCTTACATGGGACAATTTGTTCTTGGAATGAGCTGCTGGCAGAGACTTAGCCCCCTTGGGACCAATCAGAAAAAGAGAAGTGAGATGTGCTGCTACCTGTGCATTGTGCTTTCACATTGTGTGGAACTATAAGTTTCATCCGGCTCTGACTGGGAAAGAGTTAAGGGCAGGGCCAGCCAGAGGCAGAAGCTGATGTTGTAACTAAGAAAACACAAGACAAACAGGTAATGCAAATACATGGGATGCGAGTGTGACATGTGTGCGACCAGGATGCGCGTGTCATTTAACCTTTTAAAGGAATGGAAAATACAGGTTGGCTGTTAGGAATGTGTTGTGTACAACAGTGTGACCCATAAACACAATAACTGACAAATAAAAGGGCTATAAGTCATGTCCTTGGGTTGCTCTGGTATTTAACGCCCAATATTCTGTATTTTCCCTTTTTTTTTGTTATTTGTTTAACCTCAGGTATCACTGGAGGCTTTTTATCATGTGGATTCACTGATAAAAGTACAGATGGAAATTCAGGCATGGGACTTTCATATGTTTATATTGGCAGTGATGTGTGTGTTATTTACATGAACAATGTGAGGCCTGAGAGGCGTCTGTTGTTGTGGTGCCCTAGAATGCAGTATAAAGTATTTTCACCAGTTAAAGGAAAACTATACCCCCCAAACAATGTAGGTCTCTATTAAAAGATACTGAGTAAAACAGCTCATGTGTAAAACCCTGCTTCATGTAAATGAACCATTATCATAATAATATACTTTTTTAGTAGTATGTGCCATTGGGTAATCATAAATAGAAAATTGCCATTTTAAAAAATAAGGGCCGCCCCCTGAGATCGTAAGATTCACTGTGCACACATACAAACCACATGTAAGGTCACATGAGCCAATTAACAGACAGAGTTCTGCCTTTTGCTTCCTCACTTCTTCCTGTTACAGTTAGTGTTGTAGTATTTCTGGTCAGGTGATCTCTGAGGCAGCACAGATAGAGTCACGAAATGGTGGTTCAAGGCAAGAGATGTAAAAGGGCAATATTTATGTAAATATATATTCCAGGTTGGTAAGATTCTTTTATATGTCATTCAATTTGATATAAACTATCTGTTGCTTAAAGGATAAGTAAACCTTTCTTAAGTATTCATTTAGGGGGTATAGTTTTCCTTTAAGGGGCGAATTTGTCCTGAATTTAGCGAATTTCCCGTGAAATTCACGAAACAGGCGAAAAATTAACGAAACTCCATTACGGTGTCAAAATGGGCGCAGGCATCAAAGTTGACACTGGCGGCCATTAAAGTCATTGGGAGTCCATTAATCGTCGCCTTTAATTTATCATGGCAAATTCGTGAATTTATTAGCGGATGGCAAAATGCGCAAATTCGCGCCTTGAGAATGAATTCGTCGATCACTAATTTTCACTGAATAGGGTGCATGCCCATGGACTCATGTATACAGGCAGTTAAAGGGGAACTAAAGTCTAAAATAGAATAATGCTAGAAATGCTGTATTTTGTATACTAATCATAAACATGAACTTACTGCACCACAGACCTACTGTAATTAAACAAATGATTTATGTTTTCAAAGTTGGCCACAGGGGGCTGTCATCCTGTAACTTTGTTAAACATCTTTGCAAGACCAAGACTACGCACATGCTCAGTGCGGTCTGGGCTTCAGTTGGGAGATGAAGCTTAGGGATCATCATAAATTATCAGAACAGCACAGGTCAAATAATATCTGCCATAGAAGCTGATACAGCAAGACTGATTAAGAATCCAGAATTCAGAATATGCAGACTGTACTGGATCTGCGGATACAAATCTCTACACAGTCGCCGGCTGCTTTGTAGGGAAACAAACAAAGCTGCTAGAGTTCTGGGAAGTAAGGTGGGGGGAGCTCCCCCTGCCATTTAAAGTATGATTGTTTCCCTGCAGAGCATTTAGGGACCGTCTGAAGTTTCCTATCCGCAGCTCTCAGAGCAAGTAAATGAAGGGAGAATTTCACTGCATATAGTCAGGTTTATTATAAAAACAGTACACATTTTTTAATTAAGGTATATTGGAGATGGGTTTCTTTTTCATTAAAAAAAATAAAAATTGGATTTTTTTTTTGCCTTTTCATTCCCTTTAAACACCCAGGGTATAAAATACATTAAAAGCGTGGCCACGGCTGTGCCAGATGCAGCAGAACCCAGCATGCTGTATATCTCTACTTTGGTGCACAGTTCTAATATAATGTATGCCCCCCTGCATTTAACATGTGCCATGCAGCCCAAAAACCCAGGCCTAAGTGCAAGAGCATAAAGACTATGGCTACATAGAGGCAGAAAACTGATAGCAGAAATCCCCACTGGCCAACCTCAAAGTGGGGGGTGGGAACAAAAAGGAGCGGACCATGATGTAAAAAGGGGTGGAGCCACAGCGTGCGATGACAAGTAGGCAGACAAAAGGTATGTTTTGAGTGGATTGGGGGTGGGCCAAGGGCTTTTGTTAGGGGTATTACAAATTTACCGGCAGCCACATTTCCTGTAAATTTGTAATACCGGCCCCAGCCTGGCAACCCTAGACAGCGCTAGACAGGGGCGACAGTGGGCTAGGGGCGCCTGCTATATAAATCCGGCCCTGGATTTTTGCCCGTCTGGCCTTAGCCTAAAACACCATGAATTGTGTCTGGCTTTGCAGAAGTGGGGATTTACTATGGCACAGCGATTACAACCTTTCAAAACTGGAACACTAATTTTGATCCCAGTTAAGGCACTAGGGTGCAAGGAGGTTGTATGTTCTCTGTGTGGGGTTCCTCTGGACAATCCCATTTTCCTCCCAAAATATACAGGCAGGTTGGCTCCCAATGAAACAGACCAGAGTGTGCGTGGCAGGGATTTAGATTGTAAGCTCCACTGGGGCAGGGACTGATGGAAATAATGTGTAATGTCAGTCCAGTGCTTCAGGGTACTGTATATTAGTGTTAAATAAAAAGTATAATAAGACAATCTCATAATTGGTTCAGAAGGGTCTGAAGTTTACAGGGAAGTGTTTTTTGGAGAAGTGGAGGCTGAACAGACTGTAATCAGGGAAACATGAGAAGGGGGTTTCACTTAAACAAAAGCACCGCATTTGGCACAGACTGGGCAAGATCTCTCACTTTCTCTTTCATGTTAATTATGAGGAATCGGTTTCCAACTTGCAAAGGAGTATTCAAAGCAGATCAAACTAATAGTTATATGAGCAAAACAAAAGCAAAGTTTGTGGCTTATTAAAGGGAAACAGCTACTACTCTTTAGAAACCAGACTATGACAGTTGTGCTCAGGAAACAATACAGAAAAACAATTACAACCTATGATCAGACTTCCCCATCTCCCGACCTGCCACTAACCATTCAGATTAAATAAAGTAGTAAAAGAACAGATGAGCCGATGTTCAGCCCCTGACAGCAATCGTACGAAAGTTATGTCTGACAAAAACTGGCGACAGTCTCCCTCTGAAAATCGTACGATCGGCAATACACACAGAGATATTACCTGCAGCCAAAAGAAATCTTTTAACCTGTCCGATCGACCAAACAATTGATCTCCGCTGGGCGAAAAATGTCGGGATTCTCCACACACGGTCCGAAAATCGTACGAATCCTCGACCAGCCGGCTTAAATGCGGCCCTGCTAATACTGACCATAATGCCCAACCATCTGAGCATGTTTGCATATCTACAGTTGTCTTCTACAGACCCTTTTTGAAGAAGATCCTGATACAGTTTGTTTCTCTCAGAGTTGCTTGTTTGGGGCATTGCATGGAAGGTCATATTACCCAATAACCAACCTAGTTAGTCAGATTATGTCCGACTTGACCTGTGTAAATGAGTACTTTTCCTTTAAATATGTGATGGGTCAGATTAAAAAAGTCTGGTAAATCCTGTTAGCCCCAGGACTGCATGGCACCATGGCAAACACTTGGGTGGTGTTCCCTATATCATAGGGTGCTCAGTATGAAAATATACAGACAAATGAAACTATTATTGGGCATCAAGAGGGTCTCTTAAAGAGGTAATTATCATACCATAACATATAATGTGCCGATATCACAATATTCCTGCCTGTTGATGTCTTCCCAACCAAGTGCCCGTAGGCTGACATTTGTGAATGGATTAGTAATTAGCATGGAGAACGGAGGTGTGCACCCATGTGCAGGTGTGTATGGGAACAAACGCGTCGGGACAGGCATGAAATGGAATAATAGCATTGTCTGACCCTTAAACTTTAACGGCTGTTAACGCCCAACCAATGAGAACAAACAACATTTCCTACTCTCACGTTGTGGCAGAGATTATTTTATAAGTTTCCGGAAATGTATGTAGATCCTGGAAAAAAAAAGCTTTCTCTACTTTGTGACCTCCCAACCTTGTAAAGCAGTAAAATAATCTAAAACCTTTTTGTTGAATAAAAGAGATGTGTGGTGAAGTGCTGGTAAAAGGAAGAATGTAAAGTGACCAGAATGTTTGTATTCATGCACCATTAAAGTCCTAAAGTGGGAAAGGGCAGAGACACATGCTCAGATTCGGGGAGATTAGTCGCTCAGCGTCAAATCTCCTCATCTTCGGGGCAACTAATCTCCCTGAACTGCCTCCGGCCGGCTAGAATGTATATTGCTGGCGGGATTGCAATCGGTGCCGTTTTCCGAAGTTATCCAAAGTTGTCTCACGAGGCGACTTCTGGCAACTTCGGAAAGCTGCCTCCCGCTGGCTAGAATATAAATCGCCGGCGGGATGGCACTCAGAGCGCTTCATTTTCCGAAGTTGCCCAAAGTTAGGAGCCGGCGGGAGGCAGTTCGGGGAGATTAGTCGCCCTGAAGAAGAGGCAATTTATCACCGGGTGACTAAATCTCCCTGAATCTGAGTGTGTGTCTCTAGGGATATAAGAAGTAGAGAACAAACAATAGGGCAATAAATGTCTATTTAGCTTCTTACATAGTGGAGATTCTCTTGCTATTCTGACCTCTTCCTCTAACCTGTCACTTTTAGGCTACTAGGGTCACTGACCCCCCCAAAATAAACAGAATGCACTGTGAGCTAAATTTTTTGATTTTTGCATAAAAAAAAGCTTCTGTTCTGAACACTATGGATTGGTTGCTAGGGTCAGTGACCCTGTCAATAGAATTCCACTCATACCAAACAAGTAAATAGAAGAACAAAAAAATTGAAAAAACACAAACAATATAAATTGCAGATTGTTTTTGGATACTATGGTGATGGCCAGCTAGTAGTCCATGGGCAGCACTTTCATGTACAAGTACAGAACCCTTTCAATATGGAAACATTCTCAAAGCCCCATATGGTCCCCAGTTCTTTGCAATCAAGCATAATGCTAGTGCAAACCACAGACTAAACCAAAGAAACAAACAGCATTGTCATCATGAAGTTCAAGGTATAAACATCCTTGTAAAATGAATGGCAAACAAACGCATGACTCAATACACTTGAGATTTCTCTTGGTTAAACTGTTTACTTTTCTGCCTTCCTTTCCCTGTAACCACTCTTTTGAGCACTACCGGGGGTGTTGAGCTTCTTTGCTCCACCATTGGTCATTTTACTCTAAATTATGATAATTTCAGTTTGCCTTATGATTGCAAAGGGCAGACCATCTAGCTGATTGCACCATTCTAATTCTAATATCCATTTTTTAAATTGTTTTTATTTTTTACAACCATACATATTAATTTTTGCAGTAATATTATCACATATTCAAAATTTTACAAGGATGGGGGGGGGGTCAATAAATTCCCTTTGATTATTACAGAGGATCTTGTTTGTGCATTTCTTCCCGATTTGTGTGATATGTATACAGATGTGGTGAGATGTAAGATAAATGGAGTCTAGAATTGTTTATAGGGGAACTATCATGAAAATAAAAAAAAATAATATGTTTCCTTAAATATTCTGCATAGTTTCTGAAATAATCAAGTTTATGTTCACTATTCCTCTCTCAGCATCTGTTTCTCTTCATTCTCTCTTCATGCAGCAGTTGGGTGTCAGATATTCATTGACAGTTAGATCCAATATATCTTATAGGGGGGCTTCCTTTCCTAGCAGATGTATTAGAGCTCACTCAAATAACTGACTCCAGTACAAACAAAATCTAACAAAATAACTGCCTTTTGCACAAATTCTGCATGTAGAGAGACATGATGTCTGGTGAGTTTAATAGAGTGAGCTCTAATACATCTTCTAGGCAAAATGAGCCCCCTATAAGATATATTGGATCATTCATCTGACACCCAACTCCTGAATGAAGACAGAATGAGGAAATCTAAAAACAATATGATAAACCAATTAGAATCAAATAAGCCGGTTATTGGCCATATCTGTGACTATTTGGGATATCCATTATTACCATATATTGGTGGACTCTGGGAGGCAGCCTGATTCGTCGTCAGATTGAGGTCACTGTTAGTTAGGATCAGGGGGTGGACTACATGAACCTTTCGATGTCCAATGAGAACAAGATTTTGGGTAAACGCTTCTTTGGTGTCTTAGTTATTTTTGAAACTGTGCCATATTCAGCAGTATTTCCAACATTGACAGTATTGGACTGGGGTGTCCATGGCCCACTGGGGCTAAAACCTCAAGGGACCCCATGCCACCACCATGAATCTACAGTGCCATGTGGAGCAGACCTAGCTCAGCAGTGCCCACCAGTTTTTTTTCCAGTGTCACATGCCTCAGGTCAACTTTCAACCTTGAAATAATCTAGGGGTGACCCTGGCCAAATCTTGGGCCTTATAGGGTGACACAGTTGACACTAGGTATTAGAGTGCATCCATTTAAAATGTCCAGTAAAAGATACTTGCTGATTGGTTGCTATGGGTTACTAGACTTGATGCATACTTAACAGGCCACATGAAAGGATTGTGCACCCTGTGGTGTTACATGTGTTGTTCAACTACAAGTTCCAACACTGAGCATCAACTAATTGCTGGTAATCCTTTGCCCTCTACTTCTATATGAAACATGTGAAGGAGCTGGTACAACTGTTGTGTTTGCTTTAGAAACACTACTATAGTTTATATAAACAAGCTGCTATGTAGCCATGGGGGCAGCCATTCAAGCAGAGGATACACAGTAGATAACAGATAAGTACTGCTATAGTTTATATAAACAAGCTGCTGTGTAGCCATGGAGGCAGCCATTCAAGCACAGGATACACAGTAGATAACAGATAAGTACTGCTATAGTTTATATAAACAAGCTGCTGTGTAGCCATGGGGGCAGCCATTCAAGCACAGGATACACAGTAGATAACAGATAAGTACTGCTATAGTTTATATAAACAAGCTGCTGTGTAGCCATGGAGGCAGCCATTCAAGCACAGGATACACAGTAGATAACAGATAAGTACTACTATAGTTTATATAAACAAGCTGCTGTGTAGCCATGAGGGCAGCCATTCAAGCACAGGATACACAGTAGATAACAGATAAGTACTACTATAGTTTATATAAACAAGCTGCTGTGTAGCCATGGGGGCAGCCATTCAAGCACAGGATACACAGTAGATAACAGATAAGTACTACTATAGTTTATATAAACAAACTGCTGTGTAGCCATGTGGACACCATTTCAAGGCACAGGTTACTTAGCAGATAACAGATGCACTCTGCAGAATACCATTGTATTGGACAGAGTTTATATGCTATCTGCTAAGTAACCTGTGACTTTTCTCCTTTTTGAGCTTGAATGGCTACACAACAGCTTGATTATATCAACTTTAGTAGTCACATAACTTAACTTAACATAACATTTACCAGTGCATGGTAACGGTATATTATTACTGTTTCTTTAAGTGTTATTAAGAGTCCAACATTACAGGTGCCAGTGACTTTCCTATATTGCAGCTGTTGTGTCCCTATAAACAAAAAGAGGAGCCCAAGGGAGATTTTGGATCTGAATATTTAATGGAGCAGCTTGATCCTCCATTGTTGCTCATGTCACAATGTCTTCTTTTGGTTGGGATGAAACCAGAACTTTTATCTTTGAAAGTTCAAAGTGAAAGAGCCATGAATCAAATATAGACATTAATAGTCCTATTTAGAGTCGGTGGTTCTTGTTAGAGCAAGCAGGCTGTGTTATCTGACACTATGGCAGATTGATGCACGTTGATATATAAACATATCAATAATTTATAAATTATATTAGGGTCTGGTTTTCTCCATAAAACATTAAACATAAGCAAAATTTGCAGCCACCTGCCTAATAATCTATGGAGAAGTTTAAGTAATCCCAATATGGCTGCCTTCAATGATATCTGGATCTTTTGCAGCAATGCCGTTGCCCAAGGATTTCAGTTTTCACAGCATGCTCCACCTAGTGGCAGAAGGCAGAATTTATTCATATTTATAAATATTCACATATAACTCTAAACGGTGCAAAGAAAAACCAACAAGAAAAACAAAAGTGACAATGTTCCTTAAAGGGATTCTATCATGATTTTTATGGTGTACTTTTTATTCTAAATTACACTGTTTATACTGCAAATAATTCACTCTACCATGTCAAATTTCATTCTTAGCTCAACAGGTGTATTGTTTTTTTTTAGTTGTAATAATGGTATGTAGGCGCCATCTCAGGTCATTTTGCCTGGTCATGTGCTTTCAGAAAGAGCCAGTGCTGCACTATGGAACTGCTTTCTGGCAGGCTGTTGTTTCTCCTACTCGATGTAACTGAAGGAGTCACAGTGGGACCTGGATTTTTACTATTGAGTGCTGTTCTTATTTCTACCAGGAAACTGTTATCTTGTGTTAAGGTGGCCACACACAGACCGAGTCAGCAGCTTATTGGCCTGTGTATGAGGCCCTCCAACAAGCTTCCCCGATTGATGTCTGGCCGAAAGTTGGCCAGATGTCGATCGGAAAGGACTAAAAACTCCGTTGGATCGTGGCTGCATCTGTTTGTTGATGTAGTCCCGCGATCCGACCACCCATTACCCTTCATTATGATCCAATCGTTGGTCCCTAGGGCCCACGATCAGATCAGCGCGATATCGCCCACCTCAAGGTAGGCATATCGGGGAGAGAGCTGCTTGCTTGGTGACATTGCCAAACTAGTGGATCTCTTAGTGTATGGCCAGCTTTAGGGAGCTATCTGGTTACCTTCCCATTGTTCTGTTGTTAGGCTGCTGGGGGGAAGGGAGGGGGTGATATCACTCCAACTTGCAGTACAGAAGTACTGACTGAAGTTTATCAGAGCACAAGTCACATGACTTGGGGCTCCTGGGAAACTGACAATATGTCTACCCTATGTCAGATTTCGAAATTGAATATAAAAAAATCTGTTTGCTCTTTTAAAAAATGGATTTCAATGATGCGTTTTGAAAAAAAAAAAATTCCCTTTAGAAAAACATGTTATCCCTTTGATTAAGGACCATTCCTAACTAACTCAAAAACTTAACCACAACTTTAAAAGTTGTTGATTTTTGACTGGTCAGGTGTCTAAGAATAAAAGTGAGGATTAAGCAGGTATATAAATATCTGTATATTCCAACACTGTAGGATCAGCATACAAAATACTCTTACTAGTTCAGCCTGACAATGGAAAGGTGTGCCGTGCAAGGTGAAATTGTACATTTACAAGGATGAGGTTGAGCTGAATATTACAATGGGGCTGGTGTGAGAAAGCAAAGAGAAGTGCTTAATGTAGTCTTTATGGCTATTATTAGGCAACTGTTTGCTCTTCCGCTGATACTGTATATTTTGTATGACAATACACATTCCTAAACGTTAAATGCTGGAACGTGAGTTTGTGTTGTATGGCAGAATGCACTTATACATTGCTAGATACACTGATCTAAATATTTCCAGACCGAGGCCGATCTTCGGGGACACGAACCATGAAACTTGCTTATCTGTTTTTTGAAAAGAATAAAAAACAATAGAGTCATAGATGGACAAATGTTGTTTTTTTTTTTGTCTTTGCTTTGGATTGTTGAACACAAAGGCCAGAATAGTAGGAAGAGAAAAGTGTATTCATATTGGCAACCCAAAAACTGCATTGTGCATATAGTAGCATAGAGCCCCAGAGCCATGTCTTACATTGGGTGGAATAGTCAGGGTTACTGAGCTACACTCACCTGCAGTAGATTCAGACACCATGAAAGTCAAAATTGCAAAGAATTCAGGGAGCCTCTCTAGGTGGCAGGTCTAGGCGGGCTGAACTGATCACAATGCAGATGTCTACTCTAGATGAGGACCTCCCGATGGGATATTCTCAGTGTTTCCAGTAGATATATGGCTGATCCAATGTCCAATTTATAATCAAATTATTTTGTCTAAGGTCTAGATATCTCCCCATAGCTCCCCAGGAGCACTGAGGGAAACTGACCAACTCAACTACCTTTTATAAGTTACTTCCTTAACTGAAAGTTAAATGCCCAAGTTCGATCCTGCTTATTGTTTCTAGAATCTAGGGCAGGTGTCCCCAAACTTTTTTACCACATTCAATTGTACAAATAGTTGGGGACAAAACATGGAAATATTCAAATAAAGACTGTTATTGGTTATGTGGCCTGCTAGTCTCAAGGAGACTCTGATTGGCAGTACAAATGAAAACTTGCCTCCAAGCCAAGAATTCCAAAATAAGCACCTGCTTTGAGGCAACTAAAAGCAACATCCAAGGGTTGGTGAGCAACATGTTGCTCTCGAGCCACTGGTTGGGGACCACTGGTCTAGGGTAATAGCAGATCCTGGGATCTTTAATGCCACTTGTGACATTTAATTTATAATGAAGCAACTCACAATATTGCCATTATTTCCCCTTTGGCCAAAAGGAGAACGTGTTATGTCAGACATGTGAAAGAGGAAGAGAAAGCTCCTGGAACCGTGGGAAGTCCCTAGAATAGTAGCTGTAAACATTGTACCAGAATTTCTTTGTAATGATGAATTTTGCCACACAGAAGATGAAGTTTTATAGATGTTAACGGAACAGTGACTGTGGGTATTCCCATAACTTGTTGCTGGATCAGCATATTCACAGATCATTGAGAATGTCCTCTTGGAACTGAAAGGAAATCCCCTGATACAAATCTGCTGGGAAAACAAATCTCCAGATCAGCGAGAGTACTTTTTTGAAGCTCTTGTCTTTTCTTAGAAGGTTTAGTTTGTTTTACTTTTAATTTTTTATCTTGGTCTTCTCATATTTTGCAAGTTGCATGAGTTGGGCTAAATGAAGCAAAATTCCTCAGTGAGGCTCATTTGATAAATGATCTTGTGTTCCCGTACGTGTGGGGAGAAGGGTAAGTGGGTAAGGAAGGAAACCACCTTACATGCTCATACAAGCAGGGGAGAGTCAGTAAGAGAAGAGTACGTTATCTAGGTAAGGGAGAAATCTACCTTTGGTCTGCAAGGGTTAGGCAAGAAGAGTTGTAAGTAGGAACGAGAAGTAACTATTAACATTACATGACCTTATAAAGATAGGAATTACTTTATGCGGCCAAAATCAGGAAAAGTGAGTAAGAGAAGAAGGTGACTTTTGTGGCCATATCTAAAAAAGAATGTCAAGAAAAGCATGGTGAGTGGCCTTCATCTACAGGGGATAGTCAGGGTGGAGAAGTGTTAATTGAAAAGCTTCAGCTTGTCTTCCATTGGTTTGATTGGCCATCTAAATAGCTACTGTACCACATCCCAAAGCTGTAGCTATTAAATGTAAGAATGAATTATATTGTTCAATTCCTAACTCTCCTTCACTCCCCATACAGAGGGCCTACTGCAGTAACTCATGGTTGTAGGAAACCCAGGATTCCTCCTGGGCCAATCAGAGCTTCCAGTCCCCAGGGATCCAGTCAACCAGAAAACAAAACCTATGTCCCCTGAGCGAAAGAGTGAGGAGGATTGTCGGTGTGAGCTCCCGGCAGAGGAAGTGGAACGAGATTCTGTATCCTCCGAGGGTGGACGTGTGACTGACAGTACCGATGAGGAGGAGTCCAGCAGCACAGAGAGTGCACCAGCCCAGGTGGGTATCATCACAGGAGGAACCTTTTTCCCCCAAGGAGGTCCATTGACCATGGAACCTATTCAAAGAAAATGCCCTCTCTAATCCTGAAACATTTGCATTTTAGCTGAGGCTCCAAGGCCACTCCTGCAAAAAGCTGGACTTTCTGCATTTATCTTATTTAGGAAGTGGAATGAGGGAATGTTCTACAAATGGAGACAGAGTTCAGAGTTAAAAACGTCATGTGAGACCACTGGGCTCCCAGATATGAGAAGCTGTTGAACAGCACTTTGAGATAAATGGTGTCACCCTGCCTTTATAAGGTGCTTATGGTAGGACAGGCCTTGGATAGAGCAAGACCAACCGTAAAGTTTATCTGAGCCTCACACTTTCTGCTGACGTCTTTAAACTCTACAAGTGACAGGGTGATAATGAGGGACGGACCAATAATCTGGAGCCAGGGGTTTTTCATACCTGTTTCATTTATGTGTTTGTAATAGTTAACTCAATATGAAAAATTCTTGGGATAGGCCTGAATCTAGAGCTGCCCCTAGAAAAATATAAAATAATGTCCCCATGAAAACCCAGAGCTTCCATAGCCTTGTATAGCTTTCTTAATAGAATATCCAGGAATCATAGAATGGACACGACAGTAACGAAAACAGGACTGTGCACGGCTTGCACAATATGTATATTTAAAGTAAACACTTCATCATATCTCTTCTGACTTCTCCCTGTGCCCTGGCTGATGTCACCCTGATACCTCGGAATGAAACCCAAAGGGAGGGACATCAGTAACCAATTAATGCCCAGACATTTTTATAGTCAGCATTTTCACAAATAAATATAAGCCTTGGGGTTGCTTTTATATGAAAAACAAAGATAAAATTACAAATAGTAAGTCAAGGTTTTACTTCGTCTTCCCCTTTGTTTATGTGTTTCAAAGATATACATTGAACTTCCTAATTCTGCAGTGGAAACAGAACTTTGTTCTTTTCTTTAAAAAAAAAAAAAATACTGCAAACAATATGGCTTTTATACCTGCTATCCCACAGTCACAGTCCCTTCCCAGAGACTATTATCCCACTGTTACTATAGACACCATCTCTCCCTACTATACCTGCTATCCCACAGTCACACTCCCTTCCCAGAGACTATTATCCCACTGTTACTATAGACACCATCTCTCCCTACTATACCTGCTATCCCACAGTCACACTCCCTTCCCAGAGACTATTATCTCACTGTTACTATAGACACCATCTCTCCCTACTATACCTGCTATCCCACAGTCACACTCCCTTCCCAGAGACTATTATCCACTGTTACTATAGGCACCATCTCTCCCTACTATACCTGCTATCCCACAGTCACACTCCCTTCCCAGAGACTATTATCCCACTGTTACTATAGGCACCATCTCTCCCTACTATACCTGCTATCCCACAGTCACACTCCCTTCCCAGAGACTATTATCCACTGTTACTATACTCACCATCTCTCCCTACTATACCTGCTATCCCACAGTCACACTCCCTTCCCAGAGACAATTATCCACTGTTACTATAGGCACCATCTCTCCCTACTATACCTACTATCCCACAGTCACACTCCCTTCCCAGAGACTATTATCCCACTGTTACTATATGCACTGATGCTGTCTTCCCGATTAAGTGGTAAATATATATGGTGAGTTACTGAGGTATCCCAATTGTTTCTTACCTATAGTTGCTCTCTGGGAAACCACTATGCTCCTGACCCAGGATATCCTTAAAAGCCTGGACCTCCTAACACAGCTCTGCTGATATGACCAATCTTATAAATTCTCCAACACTGCAGTCATTCTGAGAGAGGGTGGGTGTAGTCTGAGACATAGAATGCTTTCATGGAAAGCTTATACAATGGTTTTACATGTCTTTGATTTCTTGCTTTTTTCCCCAGCAGGGGAAGACCATTGGCAATGCAGTTCAGAGGTGCCTGGAGACTGAGCAGCTGAAGGTCATGAACCATATTTCAAAGCTGGAACAGAACCTGCGGGAGTTGCAGCTGCAGAGAAGGGAGCTGAACATAGAGGTAACATATAGGACCATTCTGCACCCCATGAGTCTCTTTCTTTCAGCAGTCCCATCCGCCAGAGCATGCTGAGGTGTAAGTGATGCTTGGCCATCACAATCACATTATTTTCAACAACAAAATATTCAGTTTTAGTTACCTGAAATCTTCTCCTGATCTAGTGCGTAGCTTAACGACCCAAATATGAGGCTAAAATAACATCCATTGGACAAATATCAGGGATCTGATCAGATTGTAGCATCATGGGCTCTATGGGTATGAACTGCCCTTGGTAAAAATACAAATGGCTTTTCTACACCAGTGGCCAACAGTAATGTCTGGGTATTACCTGGGTACACTGGAGCATTTCTCAGCAATAACTACTTGGCACTACAAGTGAGAACAGGGGGTGAGGCAAGGAGTGAGGGGGTTGCAGACAGGGGCGATCCTGGCCCCTCCGCCGCCTGAGGCAACTTGGTGTTGCAGCCGCCTCCCTCCCCCGGGCGCTCACCTTTTTGTACTAGAAGAGCCGAATTTCCCATTTGAAAACCGTAAATTTGGTTCTTAAAGTACCAGGAGCGACATTTTTGCGAGTTTCTCACCTCGCCTCATTGGCGGAGCACCCCTGGTTGCAGGTCTGTAATTGTATGAGGGTTGGGGACAAATATAATATTTGCAGGGTTGCCAGGGCAGTAAAGATCTGTGTCTCCAAAGATGCCCCAGTAGCTCCTTGTCTTCTTTTCTGCTGATTCATTGCACATGCTCTGTGCTGCTGTCACTTACTGAGCTTAGGGACCCATTCACAATATACAGTACACATAGAATAGAAATGTCACAATTTAAAGGAATAGTTCAGTGTGAAAATAAAAACTGTGTAAATAGATAGGCTGTGCAAAATAAAAAATGTTTCTAATATAGTTAGTTAGCCAAAAATGTAATATATAAAGGCTGGCGTGAACAGATATCTAATAAAACAGCCAGAATCCAACTTCCTGCTTTTCAGATCTATAACTCTGAGTTAGTCAGCGACTTGAAGGGGGGCCACATGGTACATTTCTGTTCAGTGAGTTTGTAATTGACCCTCAGCATTCAGCTCAGATTCAAAAGCAACAGAAATGACCCATGTGGCCCCCCCTCAAGTCTCTGATTGGTTACTGCCTGGTAGCCAGGGCAACCAGTCAGTGTAAACAAAGAGAGTTGAAAAGCAGGAAGTAGTGATCTGACTGACTTGTTATACATGAAATCACTCCAGCCTTTATACATTACATTTTTGGCTAACTAACTATATTAGAAACATTTTTTATATTGCACAGCCTATCTATTTACCCAGTTTTTATTTTTACACTGAACAATTCCTTTAAGGCTGATTAGTAATTAATACACATAATTACTACATGGCAGCACAGAAACCAGTGCAATTAGCATCAGAATTTAATAATCAGCCCTGTAGCATCAGCTTATATTACAGGGGAAGCTCATTTTCTGCTGGATAATTAGTGACGAGCCCTAAGCTTAGCTTCTCAACAGCCAATCAGAGCCCACTGAGCATGTGAGTGTCACAGACACTTTCCAAGATGGTGACCCCCTGTGACAAGTTTGAAGTCCTGGATCATTGCTGCTATTGACAAGCTGAAACTTTAGCCTCGTGCAATAAGCTCAGTATATAAGATAAGGCATTTTTAGCCATATTCATTTTTAGAGTTTAGTTTGCCTTTAATAATCACAGAATCACATTGAACATTCCCCTCTCTCTTTCTCTTCACCATTCTCCTGTGTTTTGGTTTCATTACTGACCTGTTCCATTCTATAACCCCTCCCCGTACAAAGCGCGTTGCATCCCGACAAACCTGTATTTCCAGACCTCACGCCCTGAGGGGAGGAATGAAACTGCAGTCGGGAAGGGGTGGGCCCAGGGTTGATGACAGACATTGAAACCGGTATTTAGCGCTTTTATAGGAAGACTCTGTATTTACAGAATTCATTTCTCCTGTGGCTGCTACACTCTTATGTTTTTAATTATGTATGGGGGATATAAACCTAAAAATAAAATTTAGCCTTACAAAACTGAGCAACTTTTCAAATATACATTCATTACACCTTTCTATTGGTTTTAAAGTTATTTGTAAATATATTTGCTTTAGGAAGCAGCGTCTGTCTGTCCCTTTCTGTTCTCTGCACTGCTGGTTCTGAGTTCTGAATCAATGCTGGAGGAGCTAGTTGATTAGCGGGCCTGTCTAGGACGGATGGGAAATGACATCTGCTATATTGTTTCAAGAGTCTGAACCACCAGTGCAGAGAGGGACAGGCTTTGAAACCACTGATATATGTTTGGAAGGTTGCTTAGAAGGATATTTTCTTTTGTTTTTCCAAACTGTATTTTTGGCTTTACATCTCCTTGAAGCTTGTTCCCTTGCAGAGATAAAAAGCACTAAGTTGTGATCTGACAATTATGTTAGACATCTGGTCACTCCAGGCTATATAGATGACATTTTTGGCTAACTGACTATAGTAAACACATTTTTTTATTTTGCACAGCCTTTCTATTTAACCAGTTTCATTTTTATACCGAACTGTTCCTTTAAGATGAGTGGAAATGCACCTCGGGGCAGCTGATACTCTTCATAATCGTTTGATAATCAGGAAACTGACAGTCAGCAATCATGTGACAGATAATGTATTATCTTGTAACTGCCAACTGATCACTGGCATTCTGTAACTGCTTCAATTTTATGTCCATTAAAAGCCTGAGTAAGTATTAGTAAGGACCCCGCCATTAGCGATGGGCGAATCTTTCCCATTTCTTTTCGCTAAGAAAATTTACGAAACTCCAGAAAAACTTGCGAAATGGGGAAAAATTCCCGAAAAGCATTGAAGTCAATAGGTGTCAAAATTATTTTGACCCGTGACAATTTTGACACAAGCGACGATTTTTATACCTGCGACTTTTGTCCAAATGCATTAAAGTCAATGGGCGTCTGAATAATTTTGACTTACAACAATTTTGATGACAATTATTTTTTCACTGGGAATATTCCCACAACGAATTTTTACTGCAGTTTCGTGAAAATATTCACCATCCGGACATTTGTTACAAATTCATTCCTGGCGAATAAATTATCCCATCACTACCCCTTATACCTACCAACTGTCCAGTTTTTCGCGGGAAAGTCCCGATTTTGACAGTTCAACCCACAGTCCCGGATTGTTACTGAAATGTTCTGACTTTCTATTTGATGTCCTGCACTGACCAGCCAAAAGTCAGCCAACAAAGTTTCTAAAACTTAATTGACTTTTGGCAAAGAGCCCAGAATAGGTGCAATTAGATACAATTTAAGATAATCAGCGAAAAATTTGTAACAATTTAAGATAAGCAGGACTATTAATTAGGGGTTGTGGCCATACAAATGAGCATGGTCCTTCTTTCTATTTCCAAAATGTGGGGAGATATGACACATTTCAGCCAAAGAATCTTCCTTTTTTTGCTTTTGTACAACCTAAACAACACACTGTACTTAATGGGAAAACAGTGTCAGACTGGGGTGTTCAGGGCTCACCGGTGTTGCTGCCTGGGGGTCCCCCAACCACGTTTCAGGCTACAGCTCCTCCAAACAGGGCTGATCCTATCAAATGTGGGGCCCAATTGGGACCATGTTGGCGGGGCCCCTAGACAAAGTGTTGCTGGCTACTGACACACCAAGTATTTAGGAAAATAAGGGCATACAGGCACAAAATAGAAAGGAAAGGGGTAGACAAGGTAAGAGAGAGAGAGGAATGAAATAGGGGCACACTGGGTAAGAGAGAGAGGGAGGAAAAAGGAGAGTGGACTGGGCCAATTAGTTTGGGGCAGGCTGGACCGATTCAGCTTGGGAGCAGGCTTGGTTGGATTGGGGGCAGGCAGGGCCTATCAAGGTTGGAGGAAAGCTGGGCCTATTAGAGTTGGGGGCAGGCTAGACCTATGGAGTTGGGTGATAGGCTGGCTTATCAGAGTTGGGGGTGGGCTGGACCTATGGATTTGGGGATGGGCTGGACTCTCAAAGTTGGGGGCAGACCAGGCAGCATCATGTGCTGAGGGAAATATTATCTGTGCTGCCCTGTGGTGCGGGGCCCCCAGAGGTGCGGGGCCCTATTGGGCCCAATTGGTCCAATAGGCCTAAGGCCGGCCCTGCCTCCAAATGCTGCCTCCCCCGCTAACCTTACCTCTTCTTGTGTCAAAAAAGGGACGGGGCCCTCCGGGTTTTTCCCCAGTGTACCGTGAGCCCAGTCCAACCCTGGGTGCAAATGAAACACACCACTTGCCAAGTGTTGGCAAGCCCTTTATTGAGATAAAGTTAATTTACAACCTTTATGTTCTCAGCATGCAAGGGGGCATATATACCGTCATTATAAACTTCCAGTCGTTGGTATTGTTGCAGGTGAATACGTGGAAGGATGTGGGGATTATATTCTGCATTGTGGCTGTAAATAGACACATAACAAAGGCTGATATTGGTAATGGGGACAAAATGATTGAATGAAATAAATGAAAAATAATTTATATCAGATGCTGAATAAAGTACAGACCCTGTATACATGTCCTTATGGTACACAGCTCTATAAAATATGCCCAAAATACCAGGACCAACCCCATAAACACTCCTGGGACACAGAGGCTTCTCAGAAGCCTGGGATTAGGTTTCTAAAGAAGTGGGAATTGGGTTAATAATTGCGGTGCTTTGGTTGCTTTGTCACAGTTCCAAGGAATTTCTAGCAAACATGAAGGAGGCCCCTGCCTTTATTTGTGGCTCTGTCTTCCTGACACCTAAAAGGCAATGCTGTTTATTTTGCGGTACTTGTGTCATTACACACCCACAGTGTCCCCACCTTAGCTCAGGGCTGCCGCCAGAATGCTTTTATTCTCCCATGCTTGAACATAAACACTGATATACATTCCCACTTGCAACTCATCCCACTGCCTTGTGTGCCAGCACTTAGAATTAACCCTAACCCCTCGCAAACTCGATTTCTCTCTCGACTTACATAAATATCCCCTAAAATCTAATTGATGAAATCTGTCTCCTGATAGTGGCAGTTGTGTGTTAGAGCAAGTGTGAGTTGTTTCAGCTTTGCCCTCTATTTAACTTTGTTTCTTTGTGTCTTACAAGCGCCATACATTAAAAATTGGACCATCTTGTACTAACAGGCATAGGATCCATTATCCAAAAAACTCAGAATTACAGGAAAGGACGTCTCCCATAGACTCCATTTTATCCAAATAATCCAAGTTTTAAAAAAACAGCATTCTTTTTATCTGTAATAATAAAACAGTAGCTTGTACTTGATCCCAACTAAGATATAATTAATCCTTATTGGAAGCAAAACCAGCCTATTGGGTTTATTTACTGTTTACATGATTTTCTAGTAGACCATAACTGCCCCGTTTTAACAGTCCCGATTTTAACAGCTCAACATGGAGTTGAGGATTGATAGTGAAATGTCCCGACTTTCTCTTTGATCTCCTGCACTGAAAAGCCAGAAAAAGATACAAAGTTTAATTGGCTTTTGGCAGAGAGTCCAGAATATGTGGCAGGTGCACTTAGATACTTTTTTAACATTTTAAGATAAGCCAAGAAGCAATTGTAACAATTTAACAATTTAAAATAGGCAAAGCAACAATTTACCTTCATTAGTAAAACTGTAATAACACAAAAACCACAGATATGTGTTCAAACTTTCATAACCTTCCAAATTTTGTAAAATGAACATGGTAATTAGAGGGTGTGGCCAGAAAATGGGCGTGGTCAAAAACTCCCAACATTTTGGAATCAGAAAGAGGGACAAAAAGATTTGCTGAGCGGAGCTCTGCAGATTGTTTTGACCACGCCCATTTTAAGTCCACATCCCCTAATTACCATGTTCATTTTACAAAATTTGGCAGGTTATGAAACTTTGAACACATTCCTGTGGTTTTTATTTCTTATTACAGTTTTGATAATGAAGGTGAACTGCCCTTAAGATGTGAGTCTAAGTTCTCCCAAGAGACCTGCTTATCTTAAACTTAAAACTATCTAAGGGGGAAATTTACTAAAGGGCGAAGAAAATTCACCAGCGTGATGTCATTTTGGCACTTCGCCGATTTACTAACGGTAGCTGGTGTAATTTCACCAAGGAGATAGACTCTGGCGCAACTTCGCACTCTAACGCCAGGCAAATTTTCGGTCTGTCGAAAGAGCGTTACTACGCAAATTCACAAGGTTTTTGATATTACTGACTGTTACCTCTATCGCCAGACTTGCCTTCACCTCTTCAGACCAGGTGAAGTGCAATAGAGTAGATAGGACTTCCTCAAAAAAAAGTTGAAAAAGTCCCAAAAAACGCTGGTGTCTTTTCCTATTTAAAGGGTGATAGACTCAAAAAGATCGTACATTTTTTTTGGGGTACCCTCCTTCCCCCCTACATTTGCTAACATATGGCACATAAACTATACTGTGGGCACATGTGTAGGGCAATATAACAACTTTATATAATTTTATTAAGGTTCCCTGGCCTTGTGTAGTGTAATGTATTTGCTGCAGCATATATGGCCGTATGCTAATTAGCCAATGCTAGCGTAACTTCAAACGGCTGAGCATAATTTCGTTAAGTTTGGTACCCTGTGTGCAACTTCGGATCTTCATGAATTAGCGTTGTCCAGGTGAATTTACGCCTTTCGAAGTGTTGCAATGTGCGCGAAGCCAGCGCTGGCAAATTTTCGCCGGTAAGTGAATTTGCCCCTAAGTATCTATTCTGGGTTCTCTGCCAAAAGCAAATTAAGTTAGAAACCTTTTCTGGCAGGAGATCAAAGAGAAAGTTGGGACATTTCAGTAACAATCTGGCACTGCTGGTTGAGCTGTCAAAATCAGGACTGTCCTGAGAAAAACGGGACAGTTGGGAGGTATGATACTAGTATGTTGCGTAAGTAAATGAACCCAATGAACAGTACAACAGAATGATGGTCATGCTGTATATGGCCACTCATACCGTATTGGTCTCTTTGGCCCACAAACCTATTGGTTGGATAGCAAATAGTATGGTGGCCTACCAGAAAACCTTCAAAAGGGTGGTTCACCTTTAAGTTAACGTTTAGTATGTTATAGAATGGCCAATTCTAATTGGTCTTCATTATTTTTTTTATTTTTGTATAGTTTTGAATTATTTGCCTTCTTCTTTCCAGCTTTCAAATGGGGGTCACTGACCCCTTCTAAAAACAAATGCTCCAGAAGGCTAAAAAAGTATTGTTATTGCTACTTTTTATTATTCATCTCTCCATTCAGGCCTCCCCTGCTCATATCGCAGTCTTTTATTCAAATTATTGCTAGGTTGCTAGGGAATTCGGGAACCTAGCAAACAGGTGGCTGAAATTGCAAACTGCTGAATAAAAAGCTAAATAACTCAAAAACCACAAATATCAAAAAATGAAAACCCATTGCAAATGGTCTCAGAATATGGTTCTCTACATGATATTAAAAATGAACTCAAAGGATAGCAGCCCCTTTAATGAGACCCAGGACACTCTACATAAGTTGTGCAGCAGCTCTTGCTTTTTTCCAAAAAGTAAATACAAAGTTGCAATTCTGTTCTCATTCACTAAACTGTATACATTGGTTTAATTCTAAAACAAACACAGTTTGATGATTGTGTCCCTTTCAGGGATTTTCCATTTCCACGCACAGCCAGAGGAAACATTCCCTGTATAATATACACACATAAAGCCACAGCACGGCTCCCGCACATCTGTCACCCATTACATTGTGTTTAACGAATGAGAACTGAGAAATACAACTCTGATTGACTTTCATAGACGAGCCCAAATGCTCTCGCTTTGATGAATGGCGAATTCTCTTTAGTTACAATTGAAAAGTTCAAATGCCACAGCAATATCCTTCCTTTTTGTTTCTACTGTCTTAAAATGATTGGTAACTTATAAAGCTTCTGATTCTTCAAAGGGCCGATGTCATGGTGATAAAATATCCACCACAGCTGTTGTAGATGTTCCCTAACTCTGGTATGATATAGAATGGCCCATTCTTAGGAACTTTTCAAATGGTCTTCGTTATTTATTTTTTATAGTTTTGGAATTATTTGCTTTTTTTCTTCTGACTCTTTCCATCTTTCAAATGGGGGTCACTGACCCTAGCAGTCAAAAAAAATCATTTTTTCCTTGAGGCTACAACTTTATTATTATTTTTTTATATTACTTATCTTTTTTTTTTTTTTTATTTTGAAAATATTTTATTTGATTTTCATGATAAACAAATAATAACAGTATGACAGCAAATTTTATGCAGATGAAAGACATGTTATAATCGATACAATGGCATAAAATTATTAAAAACTAAATACTTATCTTTTTAATTACACCCTCCTCTATTCATATTCCTGTCTGAACCCTAGCAACCAGATAGCTGGTTAAAGGAGAAGGAAAGCTACCAAAGCATTTATTGCCAATAGATTAGCCACAATTGTTCAAGCTATAAGACTATATTTATTCTGCAGAATACTTTACCATACCTGATAATCCGCTCTAGAAGAGCTCTCTGTTTGTTTAGGATAGCAGCTGCCATATTAGCTTAGTGTGACATCACTTCCTGCCTGAGTCTCTCCCTGCTCACTTATAGCTCTGGGCTTAGATTATAGCAGGGAGGGGGGAAAAGGGAGGGGAAATGGAGGAAGGAGCAAACTGAGCATGCTCAAGCCCTAGCCCTGTAGGTTTAAGCTGAAAACAGGAAGTCTGATACAAAAGCCCATGAGTACACAAAAGAAGGAAAGAAATACTGTGTTTCTTTTGACAGAGGACTCAGAGCAAAATTATTTTGAGTGTTTGCTGGTATATTTATATAGACCTTTCTGATAAAGCTTACTTAATTTTAGCCTTTCCTTCTCCTTTAAATGCCAAACTGGAGAGCCACTGAACAAAAATGAGGACCAACTGCAAATGGTGTCAGAATAGAATTCTCCACATCATACTAAAGGGTACAATTAGAGAGTGGGAGAGAGAAAACGAATGCAAAGTCATAAAGTTCAGAAAAAAGAAAACCACGGTATGCAGTGAATCAGGAATCGTTCTCCAATCTAAATACAGTGCTATTACTGAATATTGAGAGCAGTGGGTTGGACCTCTCTTATTATTAGGCTTCCTCTCTATACTGAGTTATCCATGTAGAACACAAGGATTCATCTGTTTCATCCGGACTCCTCCTTCCGCTGAGGGATCAGCTGCTCTTGGGGCTTTTGTGGCTGAAACAGGTGCGCACCACAAAGTGGGTGTAGTGACAGTAAAACAATAGGGAGACTTAACAAAACATAGGCCATCATGTGTGCAACTGTACATTCAGCCTCTGCACTTGGCTAGTTCATTTCCAGCAGAGAAATCGGAACTCCTTCCCCTGAGAAAAGCCATGGAGTGAGAGCGGAGTGCAGGAGGTCAGTGCACAGTTGGATTCATGTCTTTCCATTGTTCTGCCCCAACACTTGACCCCAAGGAATAAGTGTCAGTGTATAACAGAGCTTCTGTTTATCTATGTACACTCTTCACTTTGTTTGCCAAGAAGGCAGAGCTTCTGTAGCACTGATGCATGGAACCGGCTGCTTGGCTGAGAATATGTGGGCCGTAGGGAGAGTTAGGATGACATTACCGGTAGTGTTTGTGCAGCTTTTAGGAAGCTTCAGAACAATTGTGTTACTTAATGGGACAATGGTTTAGAGTGGGGGTCCCTAAAATTCTTTATCTAAGATCAACATTCAGATGTTAAAAGAGTTGGGGAGCAACACAAGCATGAAAAATGTTCTTGGTTGATGCAAATAAACACTGTTACCGGCTATTTGGTAGCCTCAATGTACACTATAAGCCTACAGGAGGCTCTGATTGGCAGAATACTTGGTTTTTGTGCAACCAAACCTTGCTTCCAAACAGGGTTGGATTGGAGCCTTGGGGGCCCACCGGGGCTGCAAACGAAGGACCCTCCTGGCAGTCTCCGGGGGAACCTACCGACCTCCGATTCCGTTGCCCGCCACCGATGCGGGCGCATGCGTGAACACGGAGTGTATGTTTATTTCTTCATGGGGGACAGGTCTGACACTGCCTCCAAGTCTGGAATTGAAAAATAAGCACCCGCTTTGAGCCACTGGGAGAAAAATCCAAGCCTCCAATGGGTTGATGAGTAACATGTTGCTCATGAGCCACTGGTTGGGGATCACTGGGTTAGAGTGTGGGAAACATTGAACTTGCCATATGGCTGAAAGGACTTGGTATTCATCATTTATAGTCAAAAATTAGTGTGCTCTTGGTTGGACCATACATGCTTTCAAGAGTCAAGTCAAGAATGAGTTTATTGTCATTTCATCCATATACGTTTGTACAATACACAGTGAAACAATACAACGTTTCTCTAGGACCATGGTGCTACACACAACATAGATGTACCAGACAACAGACAAAAAGTGCAAGTGCAAAAATATGTAACTCCTGCAAGACAATTCAGCACAGTGCAGGGACAGGACAAGACAGTGCAGATGTAATATGTTAAGTAAATAATGCTAAACGTCAGACATGATGGGTATATCATTGTGACATGACAGTAGGAAGAACATGATAAAGAACATGACAAAGTGCAGATGGGCTCATAGGGAACAACTGTATCCAATGGCTATTCATCCATACAATGGCGTACAGTGGCTGTGTAACGTTGTGGTATATAGTAAGGTCAGATGGAGTGTGTGTGTGAGAGAGATCTGTCCGGTCCCTGAGTATTCAGGAGCCTTATGGCTTGGGGGAAGAAACTGTTACACAGTCTGGTAGTGAGGGCCCTAAAGCTTCGGTACCTTTTTCCAGATGGCAGGAGTGTGAACAGTGAGTGTGAGGGGTGTGTTGGATCAGCCACAATGCTGGTGGCTTTACGGATGCAGCGAGTGGTGTAAATGTCTGTGATGGAAGGAAGAGAGACACCTATGATCTTCTCTGCTGTCTTCACTATCCTCTGTAGGGTCTTGTGCTCCATGACAGTGTAGTTCCCAGCCCATACAGTGATACAGCTGCTCAGGATGCTCTCGATAGTCCCTCTGTAGAAGGTTTTGAGTATGGATGGTGGGAGATGGTATCTCCTCAGCTTGCGCAGGAAGTAGAGGCGCTGTTGGGCTTTCTTGGCTAAGTAGCTGGTGTTGTGGGACCAGGTGAGGTTCTCTGCCAGTGGTTCAAAAATGATAGGTGTCGATACAAAACAGCGCAGAGGTTCTGCTGCAAAAGTGCCTTTGTTTAACACGACATGTTTCGAGCACCAAGGCTCTTTATCAAGTGTTTCATACACTTGATAAAGAGCCTTGGTGCTCGAAACATGTCTTGTTAAATAAAGGCACTTTTGCAGCAAAACCTCTGCGCTGTTTTGTATCGACACCTATAATTTTTGAACCACTATTGATGGCTTTGGATGGAAGCAAGGTGCCGCGATACCTATACTAAACCACAGAGGAACAAGTACCAGTTTATTACATTTACTACTAGGTTCTCTGCCAGGTGGACACCAAGGAATTTGGTGCTTTTGACGATCTCCACATTAGAGCCGTTGATGTATAGTGGCAGGTGGTCACTCCTAGTCTTCCTAAAGTCAACAACCATCTCAGAATCAAAACAAAATAGAACATAGGCACACTCCACATACTGCTTCTGCAAAAATTTTTTTTTTAAAAAAGCTTCTTTTATTTGTGAGATCCCAGCATCTCCGAATCCAGGATTCAGTGCAGGATTCGGCCAGGATTCGGCCTTTTTCAGCAGAATTCGAATTTGGCCGAATCCTGGTGCATGGCCGAACTGAATCCAAATCATGTGAGTTTTTTTCACAAAACAAGGAAGAAAAAACATTTTCCTTTCCCGCCCATACTTTGCATATGCAAATTAGGATTTGGTTCTCGTCTGAATCTTTCACAAAGGATTTGGGGATTTGGCCAAATCCCAAAAAGTGGATTTGGTGCATCCCTAATAATAAGAGAGGTAGAGAATGTTATACTGCCCACTATAGCCCCCCATAACTGAGGAATAAGAAAAGGAATTGATACCTTGCTTGTGATTTTTTTGTTTCTTTGGAGAACTAGTCTGTTTGTAACGTTGGCTATTAAGCTCTCTTTTTCCCATGTAGGTGGAGATGGAGGTGGCCCTGCTGGAAGGGGAGCTCAGGACAGAAAGGAAGGAAATGGAAAAAGAGGAGGAGTTAATAAAATCATTGCACAAGAAGCTGAGAGAGACGGAGGGGAGGTGGCAGGAGGAGAAAGACAAGGTGATAATGGAATCCACCTATTAAACTTAATGGATAACATGTCTTGTCATCAGCAGCTAATTCACCGAACTGTTATCACCAGCTCATGTTATTACCGCAGACCTAGTGAAGGCCTGGCAAATTATCAAAGAGTCCCGGCACACCCCATGTAGTGCCTGCCCAGCCAGATGCTCATTAGATATTGGTTGCATGAGACTGTATATTATTGGCCCCTGCTTATTGTGTGAGTTTGCCATAACATTTCTCCAGACATCACATATCAGGGAACCCTTGGTCCTTCTGGTGCTTCAAACCCTCAGAAATGTTGACACATAGTTATCTGAAGACATATCAAGGGTGCATGTGCTTCATAGGCTTAACCAATGGCTCCTGGAGAGATGATCTCACTCTGGGTTTGTATTGTTCCTTCAGGATAAGATCAAACTTAGGGAGGAGAAGAAGAAAATCAAGGATCTGGAGCAGAAGATCAGTGAGGGCAAGTCCCAGCTTGAGAAGCAACCGGAGAGCTTGCGGGAGCAGCAAAGAAAGAATATACAGGAGGTGAGTAGGGACAGCAGGCATAGTTCAGTTCAGTGCAAAACAGCCATTCACTGACTTGCCCAGTTATCCCTTCCATATATTTGTGTTCTGACGCCAACATCAATAGGTGTTAATAATCTGGGCTATTTTTGTAGAAGCCTGCAATTACACGTTACCAAATGGGCAGGCTTTTACTGTACCAGCCTTTTTCTTCTAGATGACGGAAACGATGGAGGCTGCCGTGAAGTCCTTTGAAGACCTGGAGTTCCAGCAATTGGAGAGTGAGAGCAGCAGGGACGAGGAGAGGGAAGCATCTTACAGACAGATCTCCCAGGAAATATCCAAACATCAGAATGAGCTCAACAGAAGGAAGGTGAGAAGGCAGTCTGGATTTATATGCACTAAGTAGAAATGTCTGGAGTCTGGTGCATTAAATGCCCACGTAACCACCAAGTAGGACTTTCTGGGGCATTAAATGATTCTCAGTTAGAATGTCCCACATTGCTCTGAATCTGCTGTTTCTAACATCCGACAGTAAAGGGTGAAATAGAGTCATCTATCCTGGGGTGTGTGAACACAGAGAGACCTGTCATTACTGCAATGTTGTTGCCTGACAAGATCCATGACTATATATTAAAGGTCATTTTTCTCTAGGACAAGGTGCTGTGTCTGGAGGAGCAGATAAGGGGAGCCGAGGATCAAGCACAAGTGGAGAGGCAACAGCTCAGCGAGGAAAATACTCGAGCCTTCCAGTCTCTCAATCAGGTAATGGGTCAGTAACATAGGAAATAATGGGAAACCAAATTCTTGACTCTATACATACTGCAGTTATGTAGAGATATTAGATAGATGTGTCACTTTGTGATTTGTATGAATATGATAATGATAATGCTAGTGTCTGTCATAAGGCATTGTTTCCTATTTTAATGAATGACCGGCAGGTAAGGGTATCTTGATTCCTCCAAGCCTAAATCTGTGTTTCTTCTGAAGGAGAAGGACAGACTTCAGTCACTAAATGTTCTCTCTGGGAAGGACCAGGGACAGAATGAGAAGCCAAAAAGCTCCACTAGAAAAGTAAGTACTGCAAGGACCTCATGGGGGTCCCCATCATATCATTTATATGTTGCCTTTTCTGACACCTATTGGCCATCATGCTGACTACAACTGATTTTGAAAGCCACATGAATAGAAAATGTACTGTGTATATCTTTCATGGCTTCCATATATATATATTTAGCAGTCCACGAAAGCACTCATAGCAGTCGCCATCCAGCGTGTATCAACAAATCATTTATTGGTGCATGGTGTATCAACGTGTTTCGCCTGACCTGACGACGGCTCCCGGTGAGCCGAAACGCGTTGATACACCATGCACCAATAAATGATTTGTTGATACACGCTGGATGGCAACTGCTGTGAGTGCTTTCGTGGACTGCTATAACTATTTATTGGTTAGCACTATGTGAATGGTGAGTGCCGATAATCTCAATCTCTCTCTCTCTCTCTCTCTCTCTCTCTCTCTCTCTCTCTCTATATATATATATACCTCTAAATTCCATGCACCATACGCATGTCCTGCCCTGCATTCCAACCCTCCATTCTATGACCTATATTCTCTCTGCAACTGTTGTGTAATAACAGCTCTTATGCCTAATCCTCGCTCTGTAATCCCACAAGTGAAAAACCCACTTCTTTTACAATTAAACACTTTTTAATTATTTGGGGATTAGCAACAGAGGGACACTAGCTGCATGCAGGAGAGCCATTGGCTGGTGGTCTGACTCATAATGGAATTATTTGCAGAAGGGAAGGCAGTCAGCTGTTAAGGCAATGCTTATGTAATAAAGAACTCCTGCCCCAGGCACTTTTGGTAGAACTGGAACCAGAGCCTTTTGATATATTTGGAAAACTTCCTTTGATCTCTTAATCCTGGAACATGTGTAGTTTATATACTATAATCATTTCTTATTGGACGTTCACTGAATCGCATCACTGACCACATATGTGGTGCAGCATAGTTTTTGGTAATTTTTGATCTCCATCCCATTATCATTCACATTACTTTTTTTAATACCTACTTTCTTTCTTTCTAGGTCCTTCAAAGAACCAACAGCTTACCCAAAAGAAGAGCGAGTGCTCCATTTGTCCGTCCTACAGACCGTCCACTTTCTCTCCATGGCACCAGTGAGTAATGAGCAATGAAAAAAACTCCCATGTAAATCTGATTTTTGTCGTGTGTTGCCAAAGTTGAATGTTTTATTCTGGAAATCAGTGCAGCACAGTAATATCTGTGTATGGAGTTCCTTGAAACACAGAATGAATATAAAAGGATGTATAATAGGAATATTAATGTGTCTGAGAGATGCCGGGGCTCATTATCTAACCCAGTGATCCCCAACCAGTGACTCATGAGCAACATGTTGCTCTCCAACCCCTTGTGTCGCTCCCAGTGGCCTCAAAGCAGTTGCTTCTTTTTGAATTCTAAGCTTGGAGGCAAGTTTAGTTGTATAAAAACCAGGTGTACTGCCAAACAGAGTCTCCTGTAGGCTTCCAGTCCACATAGATGCTACCAAATAGCCACTCACAGCCTTTATTTTGTACCCCCCGGAACTATTCCAGCTTTTGTTGCTCCCCAACTTTTTTTACATCTGAATGTGGGGACCCCCAAGCTAACCTAACAGTTAAACTGTCTCAGTGCAGTAACCCATAGCAACCACCCAATATTCTATATTCTCAGCTGGTCTTATCAACTGTAAAGCTCCATTAGGACCATTTTGGTGAAGCCTGATAGACTTGGTATTGCTGGTTGGTAGGCCAGAGGGCCTCTGGAGGCAGTGTTTGACTGAGTAAGATGAGGCCCACCGGAAAATCCAGGCAAACAAAGGGCCCACCACTCCGGTCACACTCTTCTCACCCCAAGGGCCCGCTTCTCCAGTCACACTCTTCACACCTCAATGGCCCACAGCTCTGGCATGCCAACTAGGGATGCACCGTATTCCAGGATTCTGTTTGGGATTCGGCCATGATTCTGCCTTTTTCAGCAGAATTCGGATTTGACCAAATCCCTCTTCCTGGCCGAACCGAATCTGGATCCTAATTTTTCGCTAAGGATTCAGGGGTTCGGCCGAATCCAAAAAAGCGGATTCGGTGCATCCCTAACGCCAACCCACACCCTGATGATTACCTGCCATCATTGCACAGCGGACTACCAACTGCCATGTTTAGGCTCCCTAGTACTCCCATCACTCAGCCTGCCAAGATGCCTGGGACAAAGGGGCCCAACAGGACCAGGGCCCACCAGGTTTTTTACCGGTGCCCCAGTGGGCCATTCCCACACTGTCTGGAGGTGTCTTCTGATAACTTCCACTGTAGTGCTGCTTGTTCACCTCTCTCTTGCTCCATTACTCAGCAGCATTTCATGGCACAATCAGGCACCACTGTAACCCCCAAACATTTAAAAACACAAGCAGTTTACAGTACAGACTTTAATATCAGTGATCCCCAGTGCTTTCTTCTCCCCTTGTGTGTCTGTGACAAACTCTGCGCAGGTGGGCACCTGGGAGATATATCACTGTGCAGGGCTCCATGGATGCAGGGCCCAATAAATTCAGTCGGTCTAAAGTCAGCTTTGCCTATATTTATAACTACAATTATGAATGAAAACCGAAAGAAATATCTTTATTAAACATAACCGTGCTGCTAAAGTCATGCTCAGATAGTGACAATTAAATGTGTTTCCTTCCAGCCTGCTTGGAAAGCGCAGGGCTTGCATTGCATTTGGCCGTGTCCTCTCACAATACAGGTGGCCAGATTGCACTAGCCATCAGCCCAAATATGCAGATAACCCAAACTCGGCTCCCGCAGGGCGACGACAGAAAAGGATCCAACTGGGAAAAAATTCCAAGTGACATCTCCACACTGCAGCTGAGCTATGGGTAATTATGGGTTGACCGTTTTATTAAAGGAGATCTATAGCTGCCATCTTATTGCTCCCTTAACAACCAGACACAATAATGTGATGATGAATAAATAGGAGAGGGCTGAAGTAACAAAAAAAAAAGGAATAGTTCAAAATAAAGTGAGAGAGAACGGAAAACAGCTGCAAAGTTGCTTAGATTGCATTCATGGGTCATTTTAACAGGGTACCCAATAAAATGAGAATATGCTATTTTCAACTAATACAAGGAAACTGATTATCTTAAATTAATTTATGTTATTTTTATTTTTCTAGACCGTTGCCCAAAATAGCAGAAATAGAACGGCAGCTGCGAGAGGCCTTGGCAGAGAAAGAGCGACTACTGAAGGCTCGAGTGAGTAAAGAGTTATCTGTAAGGCTTCCCATGCCACGTATAGGCTGTAAGCCGGGAATGGAAAGCCTCTCTATGCTTCTTATAGCTAGCAGAGGATTCTGGGAGCTTCCAAAAACCCACAAGCTGGGTACTTTAAATGGGCTGTTCACCTTTAAATTAACTTTTAGTATGACATGGGAAATTCTGTTCCGAGACAATGATCAATTGGTTTATTTTTTTGTAGTTTTTCGGTTTAGTTTTTTTTTTCAGCAACTCTCGTCAGCAGCTATTTGGTTGCTAGGGTCTTGTATTCCTTAGCAACCAGGACATAGTTTGAATGAAAGACTGACATATGAATAGAAGATGGATTGACTAGAAAGATAAGCAATAGACTGTAATAATAACTATTAAACTGTAAGCTAACAGAACAATTTTCATTTGAAACTTGCAAAGATGTAGAAGAGGAAGACAATTCAAAATCTATAAAAAAATAATAATAATAATAATAATGAAGACCAATTGCAAGGTTGCTAGAAATAGGATATTCTGTAACATAATAAAAGTTAAAGGGATACTGTCATGGGAAAAAACTTTTTTTTCAAAATGAATCAGTTAATAGTGCTGCTCCAGCAGAATTCTGCACTGAAATCCATTTCTCAGAAGAACAAACAGATTTTTTATATTCAATTTTAAAATCTGACATGGGGCGAGACATTTTGTCAATTTCCCAGCTGCCCCCAGTCATGTGACTTGTGCCTGCACTTTAGGAGAGAAATGCTTTCTGGCAGGCTGCTGTTTTTCCTTCTCAATGTAACTGAATGTGTCTCAGTGGGACATGGGTTTTTACTATTGAGTGCTGTTCTTAGATCTACCAGGCAGTTGTTATCTTGTGTTAGGGAGCTGCTATCTGGTTACCTTCCCATTGTTCTTTTGTTTGGCTGCTGGGGGGAAAAGGGAGGGGGTGATATCAGTCTAACTTGCGGTACAGCAGTAAAGAATGATTGAAGTTTATCAGAGCACAATTCACATGACTTGGGGCAGCTGGGAAATTGACAATATGTCTAGCCCCATGTCAGATTTCAAAACTGAATATAAAAAAATCTGTTGGCTCTTTTGAGAAATGGATTTCAGTGTAGAATTCTGCTGGAGCAGCACTATTAACTGATTAGTTTTGAAAAAAAATTTTTTCCCCATGACAGTATCCCTTTAACTTAAGGGTAAGGGCACACGCAAAGATTCAGGGAGATTTCGCCTCTTTTTCGGGGCGACTAATCTCCCAAACTGCCTCCTGTCAGCTGGAATCGAAATCACCAATGGGACGGCACTTGGAGCGATTAATTTCCCAAAGTCGCCCAAAGTTTCCTCGTGGGGCGACTTCTGAAAATGAATCGCACCGATTGCCATTCCACCGGCGATTTACATTCTAGCCGGCAGGAGGCAGTTCAGGGAGATTAGTGGCCCCGAAAGAAGAGGAGATTTGTCACTGGGCGACTAATCTCCCGAATCTGAGTGTGTGTCTCTAAGGGTGAACCAGCCCTTTAATTGAATTTGTTTTGGACCTAATTCCACCAATATCTGCCAGTTGAAAAAATAAATCGGATCACCCAAATGAGGAGTCAGGAAACACTGCAGACACTAGGAGCCAAGAGATCATATTTTCGGGGAATTCTGCCCTATTCCAGGCAGGCTCTGCATTATATACAGGCTTCCCCGTGCTTCTCAGCAGTGCAGCCTCCAGGCAGGTCACATGATGGTTACACTTGGGTTTCTCGTTTTTGGGGAAGTCGTTCGAGGGTTGGGCGCTTGTTCCTCTCTCTGTGTCAGATTGGAAGGCAGGCAGGATCCCTACAGTGCAAATGGGGGTATGTATAAAGGTGCAGCCTACGGGAAGATAGCAATGACTATAACTATATGATCATATTGCTGTAAGTATAACCATATCTTTCAGCTTTATGACATGGCACTGTATATGTTTTTTTAAATCTCTTCTGTTCTCTGTCTCTAGAGATTAGATTAACAAGTAGTTGGTACCACCATCACACTGACAGGCGCTGACAGATAGTCCCTGCCTCTCTCTCAATAACACATTTCTCTTATTCAGCACCTGGACCCTGTGTGCACTGAGGCTTTGAGCCAAACACTTAATTATTCTGCTTATACATTTCTTAGTCCTTAGCTCTTCTCTGTCTTCTCTCAATTGTATTAAACCTTCGTATTAAACCTTTGATATTCACTTGTGCTCTTTAGTCCTTATACACGATACATTTCATTTCCTTGTCAGTAGATATACAAATTCATCTCTGACTTGATTTACTGCAACGGCCATAAAACACAGGGATAGTATCCAGTATTCATATTCTGCCCGAATAGGGAAATACAAAGTGTGTCCAATGTTTATCTGTGTAGCACTGATTGGGCTGGTAAGAACAAGGAACTTGCTTCTTTATAGATATATCTATATACTGTATATATGCCTGTTTGTTCTCTCTCTCTCTCTCTCTCTCTCTCTCTCTCTCTCTCTCTAGAGATATATTTGTCACTTGGCACCCAGGTCACATGGGAGTGCACCTATATAACTGTGTATATATATATATATATATATAGAAAGTCCTTGATAAAGGCCCCAATGCGGGCCGAAACGTTGGTTTCACGAGTGATGACTCAGAGAGGAGGGAAGGAAGAATTGGGGAGAGTAAAGGTGGGCCATACGTGCACCCGAGCCTGACCCGTCCTACCTTAGTCCGCGTCGCCCACATCTGACTTCCGGGTTGCTTTTATAGACCCGCGCCGACCCGCCCTGCCAATGACATCACAAAAGGGGAGGGGTCTATAAAAGACGAACCCGGAAGTCAGAAGCCAGCATTTGGCTAATCCACAGATATTATCGTTTTTTTCATACTATATTCGGTGCATGTATGGCAGGAGATGAACAGGTCAATACAGGCAGAAGACTTGGACATTGGTCGGCTCGTTGATTGGGTTGGTTGTAAAATTTTGAGTGGGCGCCTTTGAAGGCCATTGTTACTGCTGAATCATCAGATACAGGTAGAATTCTATTGTTTCTACAATGATGATTCAGCTCTACTCGTGTGTTTTGAAACAAATGACCTTTCCTGGAAAAGAGCACAATTGTAGCATGTATGGCCACCTTAAGAGTGAGGGAGATGAAGAAGGGAATGATACAATAAATCTTTTAAACAATAGGTAGGTCTGAACGAGCACTGGACATCCGGCAGATATCCAAACTATAAGAATTATATATTCTATATTATTATAAGCACTGGAAAATGTCAGAATGGGATATGATATGGAAAAACGTGGACAGCTTTGGTGTTGGGATGTGGAACTTATTGTGTGAGTTGCTACACTCATTGAATACACATAGTGCAACTTGAATGTATGGATCAAGGGTCTGTCCAACTTGCAGCTTTAAAGGGGTGAAATGGGAACCCTACTAAGAATCTTGGGGCGACTTCCAGTTAGATATTGAAAGCTTGGTGCTTTCTCAAGTCTCATGCTGAAAGCTTGTGCAAGGACTTGAACTTACTATGAATATCTAGATCTGTAGGCGACTAAACACTTACTCCACATAAACTTGTGTATCCGTAATCTGGAAACCCATTATCAAATATCTGAATATGCCCATATACTCCATTTTAATCAAATAATTAAAAACTTTCTAAATTATTTATTTTTTCTCTGCAATGACAAAACAGTACCTTTGTACTGAATCCCAACTAAGATCCTAAAATAAAATCTTAATTGGAGGCAAAACAATCCTACTGGCTTTAATTTATGTTTAAATAATTTTTTAGTAGAAAATCCAAATTATGGAAAACCCCAGGCCCCCGAACATTCTGGATAACAGGTCCCATACCTGTACTACAAGGGGCAGATTTATCAAGGGTCGAATTTGGAGGTGATGGGAGTTTTTTTAATCAAAGGATTTTCCAAAAAAACTTAGATTTTCACCAAATGACTCCAAATAGGTTCTAGGAGGTCCCCCATAGACTAAAACAGCAATTTGGCATGTTTTAGATGGCGAATAGTCAAAGTCCAATTTTTAAAGAGACGGTACATGATAAATCTCGACATTCCTGTTTTTGATTTTTTTTCAAATTCGAAGTACACTAAAATTAGCTCGAAATTTGAATTTAAAAATTAGATTTTTCTATTCGACTCAATAAATATGCCCCTAAATGTGTACATGCACTTACAGAGTATGTCTATGAAATATCCAGAAAAATAGCAACCTCACTGTTTTTCCCCTCAGGAGGAGAAGAGAGCTGCTAAAGAGATGACCCGGCGCTTAGAATCGAGTCAGAACCAGGTGAAGACTGAAGAACCAGCGCCAGTCCCAGAGAAACCAGTCCTGCCAGAGACCAAAGCAGAACCTGTAAGTGTGTCATATATTGGGGAATCTACTCTTCTCTACAGAGATATCTTAAGGGGGTTGCAAATAATTCTGGCTTCCCCAGGTCCTGCATATTCTGCACATTAAAGAACAAAAAGTGGTTGAAGCTAATATTGGTGAAGCACAGTGACAATGGGGCAAGATAGTGGCAGTTTAGCAAACAGCCTTTCAGTCGTTGTTGTATTTCAACCAATAATGAAGGGCCATAGACTGTACAGTCCTACCTTACACCATATATATATAATGGGGCCCCTACAAAAGTTTGCTTTACTCGGGGCCCTACAAACAATAGGCATCCCAGTTTGACTGTACCAGCAATTAAGTTGTATAATGGAAGTGGATGTCTAATTATATTTTCAGGAGAAGGTCCTTTCTGTCCTGCACTCGCCTCCGACCTTAGACCTGCGATCACACTTAGAGGCATCGGGCCACAGTGTAGAAACCTGCCCCCACGTCAGGGTCAATACCACGTGCTGTAAAGGTTATCTGGTGAAGATGGGCGGCCGGATAAAGACATGGCGGAAACGATGGTTTGTGTTTGACAGACAAAAGAGAAGACTGGCGTATTACACAGGTACCTGACTGTCACTTTTCCTTTACTGTCATTGCCCACCAACACTCTAACATTATATGTTTCTAGATGGATTGTTTGCTGAAAACCCTTTATCCTTTCCATGCAGATAAAGATGAACAGAAGCTGAAGGGTGTGATATATTTCCAGGCTATTGAAGAAGTGTATTACGATCACCTCCGGAGTGCGTTTAAGGTAATTTGGTAATTATGCCATTCAAGAAGGGGGACTTTTCAGGGTATCTGCAAGGGATACTTGGTATAACGATCAGTAAGTGAGCTAGAACCAATGCAGAAAAGCTCAACTGCTTTTTTGGACATATTTAGGGAAAAACATTTCAGAAAAGCAGATCTCTGACACTTGGAAATAGGGAACCGTCATAGCAATGCTTGTGGGGTCTTATTTATCAAAAGCCTAAAATTTATGATAATTTTCGCTAAAATAGTCCGACCAAATCCGCACAGATTTTTTCTCTTATTTATCAATAAATTTTTCCGAAAATTTCCTGTGTGGGAAAAAACAATAAAATCGTGAAAAAATTTGAATCGTATGAATTTTTCAGATTTGACGCTCGAAAACTCAAATTTTTAGAATTTTTGCCCAAAATCTTCGGATTATTCCACAAAACCCAGCGCAGATCATGATATTTTCGGGACTTCTCTCATTGACTTCTACTGAACTAGTCAGGCGTGAGGGTTTTTCTTCCACTAAAAATTCGCATTTTATAGAATTTTTTTTTTTGGCAATCGGACTTTGAAAAATAATCCCTTCCGTGTAGCTTTTTAGTAGTTTAAGTGTGTAGTAGTGATATGCGAATTTCTCCCGTTTCGCCCAAAAAATCGAAAAATTTGTGAAACTCGAAAATTTAAGTCAATGGGTGAGCGTCCCAATAGTGTTGATGCATGACGATTTTGATACGAGCGTCTTTTCGGACGGGCATCCAACATTTTTTGATGCTGGCGAATTTTTGCGGGAGTTTATTCACCAGGGCCAGGCAAATCTATTCGCCCCTCAGTAGTGTGTAGGGTTCCACCTATAGTCTTTATATCTGCTGGAAGACCAGGCTCTGTTGACTCTGGGGAACCTTGGAACTTCCACCACCCAGGACCTGTCAATAGCTCCATGGTTGCTACAACAACCCCCACTCTGAAAGTGTGTCCAAAGCTGTACTTTTCACACTGCACTTGCATACCTAAATGTCCCATAAAGTCTTTGCTCTAGGGCAATGCAATAATACAATTAAAAATGTTCATTCCTTTTAATGCCCATTACTGCACAGTGTTTCTTTTATCTCAAACTCAGCATAGATACTGACTTCAGGGGACTTCCTCTTAGGAAGTGAAAGCTTAAAGAAAACAAAAACTCTATTTTATATTTTGTTTTCCAGAGTCCGCATCCAAAGCTGACTTTCTGCTTGAAAACCTTTGAACGCCTTTTCTGCATGGTAGCACCTACGCCAGAGGCTATGAGGATCTGGATGGACGTCATGGTCACTGCTGCCGAGGAAAACTCTCGATACTAAGAGCAAGTGGTCTAAGGACCTGAGCCAAGGGACTCACGGGGGTTTAAGAGAAGACAAGATACTGACAGGATGAGAAAGGGGAACTGGAGGGAAATCACAAAAAAAGGAACATGTGGTTTCAGGAAGAGACGGCTTTGCAGAAGTAAAGTGCTGGGAGGCCTGGCTGGATATTACATAAACCACATATTGACTGAGCTGGTATTAAAGAAGAGACAACATTGATATTGCGATACATTCTCAAACTGTCCCATGAACTGACGTTTGCTCTGCAGAGACTTGAACTAAATAGGCATGTAAATAGACAAAATAATGATGACATGATGATGATGTGTGCCTGTGAATAATGTAAATATGTTGGAAATAACATGATCTGTGGGTTTTTTTAATGTGTTGGGAAAACAAAGACCTGCAACTGCCACATGGAAGACTGCAAAACTGTTAACATTTTTAGTTACTGAAACTCTCAGGAAATTACGGATGGCATTGCCAATGAATGACCTGATGGTGTAAAATGCTCATAAATAATCAAGAAATGTAGAATGAACACTATAATGTGCATATGGAGGTTGACCCTGGGGAACCTTGGAACTTCCTCCACTCTGGAAATACTCTGGAAATACTCTGCTAAACCACAAGACCCAATCAGGCCCGGACTGGCAATCTGTGGGTTCTGGCAAATGCCAGAGGGTCTGCTATAAGGTCCCATTGAAAGTCAGTATTAAGTGGGCTGATGGGGGCTGTTTGGGCCTCTATGTGGGCTGAATGGGCCTCTGTGACATTCCAGGGCCTATTTCAATTCTCAGTCCAGACCTGGACCCAATGTGCCTTGGACGGCTGGATCTACTGAGTGTGAAAGTCATGTGCAGCAATATGCCAAAGACATGTTTGAACTGGAGGACCATAGACCATCTGCTTGTATTCTTTAATGTTTCAGTGCAGAAGAAAGATGACATAATTAAAGTTATGGTGATATCGGCCAAGGAACTTTTGTCTGTAATCGGAGACAAAGAGAATTACATTTTGAGGTCTTTTAATAATGTATTATAAATCCCACATCGATGCCACAATACCTACTTCATGCTCTCAACTGATTCTATTGCCCTTGAGTTACTGCTTACACCAAAACTATTTAATTTTGTATTTAAGTTATGGGATGTAGCAGTTCTGATCCTGGTTATCAGATTCATGTTTGATTTGTTTTTTTGAACGTGTCTGTTTTCCAAGCTCAGATTTCTAAAACGGGGGTTCCTGTAGCCGTGAACCACATTCAAATGCACCTATGTGGATTGGCTGCCTACAAGAGACTCTGTTTGGCAGTATACTTTGTTTTTATGCAGCTAAAACTTGCCTTCAAGCCAAGAATTCAAATACAGACACCTGCTTTGAGGCCACTGGGAGCAACACCTAAGGGATTGGTGAGCAACCTGTTGCTTGTGAGCCGCTGTTCTTGGGGAACACTGTTCTAAAGCTTGGAAACTTGAACAAGAAACCTGAAAGGCTGACAATTCTTAAGGTGGTTCAAATGTGTTCAAGCCTGTCCTCTTGGATGAGACAGTTGTTCATCTATAAATATTTTTGAAGCGGCATCCAGTATTGGACATAGTAGGAAACAAGGTTAACTTACCAAAAGTGATGGGGTGTCCAGGTGCTCAAGCCCCAGACCTTCAGCTTGGGAAGTCAATCAATATACTTATATGTAGTAGTAGGCCGGCACAAACCGGACTTCACCCCATTACTCGATGTAGTTAAAAAAGTAGTTTATTCAGCAGCATCTAAAAAAAAAAAGCCTTACTCATTTCGTGCCTTGTGGGCACTTAGTCATAATTGCTCATCGATTTGTGATAATTGGTTAATACGGAGCAATTATGTTCTACTCATTATCCAAAAAGCCTGATGTGACAACCAGTAGATGGGTGGAATTATTTGGAGGGAGAAAACGGAACTAACTTTGTCTCATATTTTATCGCTAGTGTGTGTGTGTTACAAAGTGTAACGTTTGTTCCAGAACCTTTGTGCCACTGCACTTCTGTACAGTTCCTAGATTTGTGTATATAAATGCTTACTCTGTACTGGAACAAGCTTTGGAATTGTCTGCTATGAACACAGCATAGTATTTTATTTATTATATATAAATAAACATGTATGGTATATTTTTGGGAAGGTCAAGCTATTGTGTTGCTAATAAATGTGTTATTGTATCTAGCAACATTAAAAACGGAAAACCACTGTGGCTTTGATTTCAGTAACACATCTTAACCTGTTTAGTAGGGGTACTGTACAAACCTGACGGGCTGGAGTCCCACAGTGTAGATTATCCATGAGACCCAAAGTGAACTTTGAAGCACTATATCCCCTGATGAGTCTCTGTCTGATCTCTAGCCAGTAACCATTCATGATTTATTCTCTACTTGTTTGTCTGTCTTTAGTTTACAAAGACAGGTTCAAAACCTGAGGACTGGGACACAAACTGCAATTATGGATGTCATTTAAAGTGTGAAATTCTTGGATAACAACTCTGTGTCCTACTTAAAAGTGAGGACAAAGCAGTATCATTAGAGGCCACTACTGAAGGTTTTTCCATATTATTATCTGTATCTATGACAAGCACACTTAGGGTCAGGCCACACTGGGTGTTTTGGGGAGATTTGGTTGCCTGTCGACTAATCGCCTCGTTTTTCGGCGACCAATCTCCCCAAATGCCTTCCCTGACTCTGCGCGGGCTAAAATGAAAAAAACGGCAATTCGTTTTCCGAAGTTGCCCGAAGCTTCGGGCGACGTTGGAAAATGAACTGCCGCGTGTGATTAGCGCTGTCGTTTTTTCATTTTAGCCACCCGCAGGGACATCGTAAATTCACTAACAGATGCAGGTGCCAATCTGGTAGCGAACGTGACCGTCGCTAGCGTTCATTCACACTCTATTGCCAGGCGACTTTTCACTCTGGCGAACAATCGTTTCTCTGCAAATTCATGTGCGGATTTTACTGAACGTTACCTCTTTTGCCAGAGTTGACTTTGCCACCTCAGACCAGTTGAAGTGCTAAAAAGGAGCTAGATCTTCCTCAATCTTCTGTCTAGGGATGCACCGAATCCAGGATTAGGTTTGGGATTTGGCCAGGATTCGGCCTTTAGCCAAATCAAATCCGTATCCTAACTTGCATAAGCAAATTAGGGGTGGGGAGGGAAATCTCATGACTTTTTGTCACAAAACAAGGAAGTAAAAAATATTTTCCCCTTCCCACCCCTAGTTTACATATGCAAATTTGGATTTGGATTCGGTTCGGTATTCGGCCCAATCTTTCGCGAAGGTTTAGGGGGTTTGGCCGAATCCAAAATAGGGGGTTTGGCCGAATCTAAAATGATGTCTCTTTCATCATATCCTGTGAGCTAAAAATGCATTAAAGTTCAAAAAACGCTGGAGACTTTTCCTTTTTTGAAGCGGGATTGGCTGCAGAAGTCCTAACTTAGACTTTTTTTGGGTAACCGGTTTTCTCCACACATTTTATAACATATGGAATTATGTTATATATAATAACTCTATATTAACTCTCTTGTCTTTATTAAGGTTCCCTGAACATGTGTAATAAAAAGTGGTAACTTCAAGCATTTGCACCAACATTTACAATAAAGACGTCCATACAACTTTAAATTACCCGCCGTATGCAAATTGACCTAACGCAAGATCACTAGCGAATTTTCACTAGGCACAAACGAATGCTAGCGCATCTTTGCTATGAAATGCTCGCAATGCCAATGTCGCCAGCATTCGGCACCCAGGGCGCAACTATGCATATTAGTGAATTAGCGTAGTGGTAGCGAATTTGCGACTGGTGAAGTGGTGGGATGTGTGCTAAGCAGCCGTTGGTGACAATTCGCCCTTTAGTGAATCTGCCCCCCTGTCTGCCACTGGGAAATTCAAATTCCATTGTTATAGAATCACAAAATAGTCCAAATGTTGTTACACATTTCCCCTGGTCTGTTCGCAGCTTTGCTCTTTGGTATGTTGGCTTCCAAGGACCTATTCATTCATAGTTGTGACACATGAAATGTATTTGCAAATTGCTGTGGGAGAAAGAGAAGAACGACTGTACATGATCCCAAACATCTCACTTGCTGAGTCAGCATTACTTTCTGGGTTCTGTGGTCCCATCACGTGGTATTTCTTGGAAAAAAAGGAAGTTGTTTTTGTTCTGTGTGATTTAAAGCAACATACCAATTCTGTCATAGAGAAACCAATGATTCACTTGTCCATCAAAATCCATTCCCTACATTTTTCAACATTTATTTATTGATACAAAAACGTGATGATGATGATGATGATGGTGATGTTTGTTCCATTTCAATCCTATTCACAACTATACACCAGTATTAGTAAATTCATGTTCACTATATACTAAATCACGAGGGGCCTTATATATCAGTATCCGAATAATTATTTAAATAAAAAAAAGTTCAACCAAACTAGAATCCATGTGACCTTATTTATTATTAAAAAAAACAAGATTTCATTGGATCGGGCACAAACTAGATAAAATCGAGTGAAAACCTGAATCGTACAATTTTTTTCTGGCTTTTCCCCAAAATTAGGGATGCACCGAATCCACTTGTTTGGATTCGGCCGAACCCCCGAATCCTTCACGAAAGATTCAGCCGAATACCGAACCGAATCCGAACCCTAATTTGCATATGCAAATTAGGGGTGGGAAGGGGAAAACATTTTTTACTTCCTTGTTTTCTGACAAAAAGTCACGCAATTTCCCTCCCGCCCCTAATTTGCATATGCAAATTAGGATTCGGATTCGGTTCGGCCAGGCAGAAGGATTCGGCCGAATCCGAATCCTGCTGAAAAAGGCCGAATCCTGGCCGAATCCCGAACCGAATCCTGGATTCGGTGCATCCCTACCCAAAATGCTTGAATTTTTTCACCGAAAAGTCAGAAATAGTCAGATTTTCGGCCTAATTTCAGCACAGACCACAACAACTTTCAAACTTATTTTCAACCTCGGCAGGTCTGAGATGCCGGATTTTCAGATTCTGACTTCTTCCATCCTTGGGGTATAATAAATCTCGAAAAATGTGAGTTTTTTTCAACTAAAATTTGGATTTTTTAGTAAAAAAACTAAATTTTTTTTAGTTTTTGGTATTCTAAACCCCCTAAATGTTTAGCATATCTTAAATAGTCTCCCCAATATGAATTCAGCCCAATCCTCCAGTTTAATTCACCCCTGGAGATAAAAATATTTTATGTCATACATTTTTAGGAGCAATATTTTTGTATCTATAGCTGTGGGCATGTTCGAAAAAATCCAGTGACTAGAACAATTATGGGGGAGTGTAATTAAAGTTGGTAACGGAAAAAATATTAACAATGCGAAAAGTGATGCCTCATGCAAACAAGTTTTCCTTTGCACAAATTTAATACAGCTTTTGCGAACCCGGAAGCTGTTTAGCGACCACTTCCGACAGTGGAAGAAAACTTGCGAATTTTAGAGTTTGTGCCAGTGCGCAGTGAATGTAATAAAACTTCTTGCTGAAAAAGTTGTTCCAAAAGATTACGACACCTTCAAGCACTTCTTAAAAGTGAGCAATGTGCAATGAAAATTCACAATGCAATAACAGTTTAAGGAAGAGTATTACATTGAAAAATGGAAATTTTTATTTCATATTTGTGCAAAGTTTTTTGCTCTTTGCAACTTTTATTACATTCCCCCATTAAGCTTATTTGACCTTAATGTTAGAGTGATGAGTACACAGATACCCTTTATTATGTCTTACAGATTACAGATACTAATTGCCGGTTGGTTGCTATTGGTAACTGCACCTATGTGAGTAAATCATCCCTAGTCTCTTACAGTTAAGGTCTTATTTTTACTGAGAATATTTTCTTATAGACACAGCTCCACAACCTTGAATAATTATATTGTATTATCTGTGGTTTGCCTCCCAGGACAAGTGATGTGCACAGATTCTATATATAATTACCCTTCAAAATAAAGTCTAGTGTGGATTCCTGGTTCAAGTTGAGTCAGATTACTTATTTGAAGGAACTACACAGAGCTCCAATATGGCCCAAGGTTGAAGGAACATCTATTTAAAATGTCCGAACAAAGTTGACCTTTGTGGCACACTTTTACACCCACAGACCATGGTCCCTACCTCAAAATGTGTTCCACCACCATAAAAATTCTATTGGATCATTTACATGAATATATTTCAACATCAACACATCTTCCCCTAAATTCTTCTAGTATTCTTTAAGAAATGAATCAGTGAAGTGTTTCCCATTGGTGTTGAGCCTGACATTTCATTCCCTATTTTAAACTTGTGCTGACAACGTTTATTTGCACAATTTATGGATGATAGATACAGAGTAAGGTGGTGTCACCAGGGCAAAACAGAAGAACAAGGAGATGACAAGTGTAATACTTCATATAATGGTTGACCAAGCGGTGGACTTTAGCTGCTGTAGAATATCTTTATGCCCCAAGCCTCATCAGCACAATAGACAGTCATACATAAACGCATAAGGAGGAAATTAAAATGTAGTCAATTTAACATGTAAACAGAATAGTAAAAAACATTATACAGAGAGGAAATGTTAAGCTATTTCCATTGGTCTTCCTTGATGATCTTATGATTTACACAAGAAGACATTGTAGAGTCTGATAATGATCAGATTTTGTGTCCATGCCAGTGGTTATTCCAGCTGAATCTGACAGTTGAAAGCATAAAGGTTTACACAGTTGTCATGTTTAAAGAACTGTTCATTTTGCTGGTTAGATCCTCAAGCAAAACCAGGGGTGGCAAGTCTTCTTACTGGGTCCTGTTGGAGAGGTCACAGTTGCAAAGATTCCCTTCACAGCATGCGCCCTTAATCTTGAGGGAAGAGACTTTCAGATGATAAAGTCTGAACAGGGCACCGAGATCTTAGTGATCGGTATCACAACTGTTTGGTTACCTGGTGAGCAAATAAAACGTTTTTTTATAATTATGAATTATTCCTCTATTGTCAAAGGGATTATCTGGTAATCCTAATCCTGTCTATGTTGAATGGCAAGGGATGGTTATGAAAAATTCAGGTGTGTAGGAACATGCAGGTACAAAATAATCTTCCCGTTTTAGCCTATAGCAGCCACAGTGTAAAGAACTTGCAGAGACACGCCCTGCGACAAGTCTCCTCTTCTTCGGGGCGACTAATCTCCCCAAACTGCCTCCCCTGCCTTCCTGCCGGCTATAATGTAAATCGCCTGGTGGGATGGCACTCGGAACGAGGTGTCAACTTCGTAAAAAAAAGCAGCTCGAGTGCCATCCCGACGGCAGTTTACATTCTAGCCGGCGAGAATGCAGGGGATGCAGTTTGGGGAGATTAGTCACCCCGAAGAAGAGAAGATTTGTTGCCGGGCGACTAATCTCCCCAAATCGCAGCATGTGTCTCTGTCCTTATTGGGCTATTTACTAAAACAAATGTATCTCATTATTTTATTTGACACCCGATTCGCTTGTTTTTTTTTTTTGGGGTTATTTCCCTTGTACAAAATCCATTACAGATCACAATATCATCTGCCTTTGACTTCTGCATGACCTCGACAGGTTTGAGATGGAGTATTTTCCGACTTTTAACAAGTTTTTTTCCCACTAAAAATTCTAGTTTTCCCCCATAAAACCTTGACAAGAAAAAATTGAGCTTTAGTAAATAAAGTTTCATGTAATAGCAAATATACTGCATATGATTCCATAAGGATAAAGGAATGAGCTCTTGTTCTACATACATGCCAATTTGCCTGTAATGCCTAGACCAATGATCCTCAACTATTGGCTTGCGAGCAACATGTGGCTCACCAACACCTTGAATGTTGCTCGTAGTGGCCTCAAGGCAGGTGCTTATTTTTGAATTCCAGGCTTGGAGGCAAGTTTTGGTTGCCTAGAAAACAGATGTACTGCCAAACAGAGTCTCCTGTAGGCTGCCAGTCCACATAGAGGCTACCAAATAGCCAATCACAGTCCTTGTTTGGTACCCCCAGAAACCTTTCTCATGCTTGTGTTGCTCCCCAACTCTTTTTAATTTGGAATGTGGCTCATGGGTAAAAAAGATTGGGGACCCCTGCCCTAGAACATGTTTCTAAATAGTCCCCATGACACCTAAAAAACACCTCTTGTCTACATTAAACAAACCCAATTCTTTTCAGTATTTCTTCGTAATGTAGTGTTTCCATTTCTTTTATCCACTTAGTTGCACTTCTCTGCACAACTCTGTTTAGGTTGGTTTAGGTTGACATGTCATGTTACAGCACGATCAAGGATTCGGCATGTTTCAACCTTATCTCGTAAATACAATACTGGTTTTTAAGCCGAGGCAGGGTTTAGGTTTTAATACTCCAGTGAAAAGATCAATTGTTTGGAAAAGTTTTCCTTTTACGCCTCCACTTTCAACAATTTAATAAGCACAGCTGTCATCCTTTAGTACATTGTGCAAATAAGGTGAGAGTGAGTTATATACGGAATCTGCACATGATCTGAAATGATCCCTTTCCTTGAATCAAAGTATCTAACATTCATGTAGAATATAAAAGCTCACATGCATCAATGGGACCACTCTTTTTCTTTTGGTTATTCAGAATTATTGTAAAATACATGAGAAGGCGATTTGTGACGGGAACTCATGATTCACTCAACAATGGGTCACAATTTTAATCCTTTCGGTCAGGACCTGAAAAACTTTCTCATATCAACCACCATGTTATAGTACTAGAAGTGTTCCTGATTGTAAATATAGTTATTACTAGTCTTTGGACGAGGCCACCTCTCTGCAGTTTTGGACCCTTCCTGGTAGACCTGCACCAGCCCTATTTTTGGAACCTTCTGCTCTAAACAGCTCTTGCGTGTCTAGCTCATGGGTTTAGCTATTAATATTACTATACAGCACCTTATTAGGTGGGCTTTAAATACTGCTTTCAATTTGCTGAAAGGGCGTGTAAAGCAAAAAAATAAAATCACATTTTTCCTTTCTTTAATGAAAAAGAAACCATTCTTCAATATACTTCAATTAAACACTATGTGCTGTTTTTATAAGAAACCTGACTGTATGCAGTGAAATTCTCCCTTCATTTACTGCTGTGGATAGGAATTGTCAGACGGTCCCTAACTGCTGGGCAGGGAAACAATCAAACTTATGAACAGCAGGGGGAGCCCTCGCTGTTTTTTGATCCCCTTTACTGTTTCCAACTCCAGCTGCAGGGACAAAGATCATGGAGCCAGATTTAAACAGACAGACTGGGATTCTATTTGGAGGATTATTTTGCTGCAGCCACTGGTTCTGCAGAGTTGGAGAAAGTTTGTATTAAACAATACAAAAACTATAAAATCCACATTAGATTACATGACAACACAGGACCCAGTGCAGTCTGTATATTCTGATTATTAATCAGTCTTGCTGTATCGGCTTCTGGCAGATATTATTTATTTATTATTTACAAGATGGTGACCCCCTGTGGCCAACTTTGTAAACATAGATCATTTGTTTGATTAGGCTTGTGGTGCAATTAGTTCATGTTTATGTTTAGTATACAAAATACAGCATTTCTAGCCTTATTCTATTTTAGACTTTACTTCCCCTTAAATTCTGCCCTGCCCAGCTTTCCTTGCTATTCCGTATCTTGCTCTGTTCCTCTCTCCAAACCTGATCTTGCCTTAACTTATTCTACCTTGTACCCCCTCATCTTGCCCTGACTTTTCCAGTCCTCTCCTGCTGTCCTGCTCTCCAGTCCTCTCTTGCTATTCTGCTCTAGTCTCCTTCTGCACTCTATCCCCAGTTTGATCTGATCTACGCCCGCACCATCCTGTCCCATCCAGTCTGTTCCTGTTCCGCTCCTGCTCCATCCAGTCTGTTTCTGTTCTGCTCCTGCTCCATCCAGTCTGTTCCTGCTCCATTCAGTCTGTTCCTGTCCTGAGTCGTCGCCCTCTTCATCCTGCCTAGTCCAGTCCTGATCTTCGCCCTCTGCGTCCTGTTCTGCACCTGATCCAGTCTGACTCTTCGCCCTCATCAACCTGTTCCTGCCTTCCCTTTACGTGTTCCCTAGGCACATACAGCTCCTGCCTTAAGGACTCGCCCTTTCCCCATCAGTCTCCACAGTGCCCCCTACCTAATCTTGGACAATGGGGAACTGCTTTGTACAATTTCAAGGCTTGGCTCATTATTGTTATGGGACTGCTGAACCTCTCTGTTTGTATATAAAATCCAACATTTCTATCCGTATCATTTTTAGGCTTTAGTGCTTTACATTTTTTTATTCCATAATACCTTACGAATCATGTGTCCAAAGTCCATTTTGTTTGGGCAGGGCACCCATTAGTTTTTTGTTGTATCTTTTCTGTTTCCTTTTTGTTAATCACTGCATAATATTCTAATGCTCTTTATATTAAATATTAGCATGTATATTCCAAAATGTTACATTCTGCTTTTAAGAGCATTAGTTCTATATACAAATTGCACTTACTTGTCTCTAGAGTTGGGTTGGTCTCAATACAGTTTTGATCTGGACTACAAGAAGTCTTTGCTGCTTTGTCCTCCGAACAGCTTCCATCATTATAATCAACGCACGACTAGCACTCTAAATATTCAGCCTCGGCTCCTAGTGAATTTAAAAAAAAGTAAATTTTCAAAATAAAACATGGTCTGAATATCTAGATTTTTCAAAATGTAGCTTGGTAATGGCGGAGCTCACCCAGACTCGTATACCCCTCTGATCGGTGCTCCAGCGAGATCCCGGTACGTTCTCCACCGCCTTATGCAATATGTCATCTAACCCGCTTCCGAGCGCTGATCCTAAGAGGAGAGATGTTTTAATTTCAAAATCGGCTTTTATTCAAGCACACATTTTCAAGTTACAGCAGTGGGGTGTTTTCTGGATAAGGGGTCTTTGAATTTCCATACCTTAAATCTGCTAAAAATCACTTAAACATTAAGGGGCAGACTTAACAAGGGTCGAATTTTGAATTTGAAAAACTTTGAAAGACCAACTCAAATTGAATCAAAGTTTTTTTGACCGAATAGATCCGTTTGCGATCGAATAGGTCAGTTTTTGATCGAAGTTGAATCGTACGAATCAAAGTGATAGCACATTCGAATGGTACGATTCGAAGTTCTTCCAATAAAAACGTTGTTTTTTTCAAAGTCCACCAATTGACTCCAATTAGGTTCTAGGTGGTCCCCCATCTGCAATTCGGCAGGTTTTAGATGGCGAATGGTCGAAGACAAATTTTTAAAGAGACAGAAATATGAATTTTCAAATTTTTTTCAAATTCGACTCGACTTTGATCTATTCCCTAGTCGAAGTACACAAAAATTAGTTTGAAATTCAAATTTTTTAATTCGAATTATCATTTCGACCTTTGATAAATCTGCCCCTAAACAACCCAAATGTATTGTCTCCAATAAGGATTCATTTTATTTTATCTTAGTTGGGATCAAGTAAAAGCTACTGTTTTATTATTACAGAGAAAAAGGAAAAAATATAATTATTTGATTAAAATGCAGTCTAATACGGTCTTTGATCTGTCCATACAGCATGAATCAACTGCTTTTTATGGCACAACTACCGTATACGCTTCTTAGCATTATTAGACAGACTTGCAGGCTGGAACATGTTTGAAGGTTACACAGTAATTGTGGTTTAATATGAAATTCTGTTCCATGAACAAATTCTTTTATTAAGCTGATGTTTGGAAGGCAATTCAGAATTACAATTTTAAATCTGGAAGAAACATAGAATGGTGAAACAGAAGTATTAATACAAGGGTAGACAAAGTAGAGAAAGAAATCATTAAAAAGTTAGTGCAATCGAGACACTGAGCTGAAAGCAAAAAGAAAATAAAATTTCCCATTGGACTACAAATTAAAAATTATTTAAAGTATATGATTTCAAAGAGGAAATTGAATTTGTCCTGAGGGTCAGATTTATTAAGATTGCAGTCCACGAGTATTGAGTATTCAAGTTGTATTTTCTGGTCAAAGCTCACATTTTCGGGTAAAATATAAAAACTCAAATTGATCAAGTTTTTCTTAAAAAAAAAAACCTAAAATTTTTGATAATTCTTATACCTCGAACTTGAATCCAAAAACTAGGGATGCACCGAATCCACTATTTTGGATTCGGCCGAACCCCCGAATCCTTTGTGAAAGATTCGGCCGAATACCGAACCGAATCCGAACCCTAATTTGCATATGTAAATTAGGGGTGGGAAGTGAAAAATAATTTAACTTCCTTGTTTTGTGATGAAAAGTCACGCAATTTCCCTCCTCACCACTAATTTGCATATGCAAATTCGGATTCGGTTCGGCCGGGCAGAAGGATTCGGCCGAATCCGAATCCTGCTGAAAAAGGCCGAATCCTGGCCGAATCCTGAACCGAATCCTGGATTCGGTGCATCCCTACCAAAAACCTGTTGAGGTTCTGTACAAGTCAATGGCAGAGGTCCCTGGAACCACTTGAAGAGGTTAACAGCCTGCTTCATGTTCGAGTTTTTTGTTTTTTTTTGGAGGGTTTTGGTTAAAAACTTGTATCGAGTAATCGATTTGATCGATTGAATCGATTTTTTTCCACGGAAAACACGATTGATTAGAGTTTTTGTGTTGCGGAACTCAAATTCGCACATCGGGGTGTTTTGCTATTTGAGTTTTTTCTTAAATAAGATACCATTCGAGTTTCGAGGTCATTCGAGTTCATTCAAGGTTAAAAAAACGTTAACACCGGACCTTTGATAAATCAGCCCCCGAGAGAGTTTCTCTCTTTTCTACCCCCGAGATACTCTGATGTGTGGGTTAGAACCTTCTGGTATTAAATGAAATATATCATGTTTGGGCAGGGCCGGATTTACATAGCGGACGCCCCTAGGCCCACTGTGCATCCCCAGTGTTTTTGAACCAATGTGGGTGTGGTTGGGCAGCATGCCACCCCCCTAAAATCCTGCCACCCTAGGCCCGGGCCTAGGTGGCCTTTCCACAAATCCGGGCCTGTGTTTGGGATCAGACAAATCCTTCTCCTGGTTTTACGTGAAACTAACATTAGGGAACTTGAGCCCATGATTTTGTTGAAGAAGATTATACAGGGAACATTTTGGGCAGAGACACAAGGTCAGATTCGGGGGGGGGGGTTAGTCGCCCAGCGACAAATCTCCTCTTCTTCGTGGCGACTAATCTCCCTGAACTGCCTTCCCCTGCCTTTCCGCCAGCTAGAATCTAAATCGCGGCAGGATGGCACTCAGAGTGCTTCGTTTTCCGAAGTTGCCAGAAGTTTCCTCGTGAGACAACTTCGGGCGACTTCAGAAAACAAAGTGCTCCGACTGCCATCCTGCCGGCGATTTGGAAAAGGTCAAACTATAACAAAAAAACTAATTCTGTCTATGTATATTGATCCATTTCTAGCACATTTGGTTACACTATTGCCATCATATTTACATGACACTATGGACATACTTTTGGCTTTAGCTGAGCTCCTGTGGAATTTGGAGGGTTTGTTTGTAAAACTTTATAGTGGATATCTAATAAACGTCACTAAGTTTGCGCATGGGCAGTAACCAATCAGAAAGTAGCATTTACTGGTCACCTGTTTAAAAGCAACCATCTTATTGGTTGCTATGTGTTACTGCTCCTGGGCAAATTAAGTGCATTTTATTACATTTAGGGGTTTGTATCTTAATTATTCATTTGCATTGAGCACAGTGTAGGTTTAAAGGCTGTTAAATAGGGATGTAGCGAACGTCGGAAAAAAAGTTCGCGAACATATTCGCGAACTTGCGCAAAATTGCGAGCGGTTCGCGAACGGTTCGCGAACCCCATAGACTTCAATGGGAAGGCGAACTTTAACATCTACAAAAGACATTTCTGGCCAGAAAAATGATTTTAAAGTTGTTTAAAGGGTGCAACGACCTGGACAGTGGCATGCCAGAGGGGGATCAAGGGCAAAAATGTATCTGAAAAATCTGCCTGTGTGTGCTTGGAAGAGATAGTGTAGGGGGAGAGCTGTTAGTGATTTCAGGGACAGATGATAGTAAGTTTGCTGGCTAGTAATCTGCTTGATACAGCTCTGTATTGGAACAAAAAAATAAATAAAAGCAGTCCTTACAAGGACTACTGTTATTGCAGCAGTCAGCAGATGAGATCAGAAGCAGGACAGCTGCCCACTGCAGCTACATACAGAGCACTGCAGTAGAAGGTAGATTACTAGCCAGCAAAGCTACCTAAGCTTAAATGTCCCTCAAACCCCTGCAGACTTCTGTCCCTCCAATAACAGAGCAGTATCAAAACGATTACTAGCCAGCAAACTTTCAACTGTCCCTGAAATCACTAACAGGCAGCAGCTCTCTCCCTACACTATCTCTTCAGCACACACAGGCAGAGTGAAAAAAAGCTGCAGGGCTTCGGTTTTTATAGGGAAGGGGAGTGGTCCAAGGGAGAGCTTCCTGATTGGCTGCCATGTACCTGCTGGTCTGGGGTGAGAGGGCAAAAAAAAGCGCCAACAATGGCGAACCCAAAATGGCGAACGTCGCGCGACGTTCGCGAACTTCCGGCGAGCGCGAACACCCGATGTTCGCGCGAACAAGTTCGCCGGCGAACAGTTCGCGACATCTCTACTGTTAAACACTTTTTGGACAATTTGATCACTTAGGGGCAGATGTATCAAGGGTCGAATATCGAGGGTTAATTAACCCTCGATATTCGACTAGAAATTGAAATCCTTCGACTTCGAATATCGAAGTCGAAGGATTTAGCGCAGAAAATTTGATCGAACGATCGAAGGATTATTCCTTCGATCGAACGATTAAATTCTCCGAATCGAACGATTCGAAGGATTTTAATCCAACGATCGAAGGAATATCCTTCGATCAAAAAAACTTAGGCAAGCCTATGGGGACCTTCCCCATAGGCTAACATTGACTTCGGTAGCTTTTATCTGCCGAACTAGGGGGTCGAAGTTTTTTTTAAAGAGACAGTACTTCGACTATCGAATGGTCGAATAGTCGAATGATTTTTAGTTCGAATCCTTCGATTCGAAGTCGTAGTCGTAGTCGAAGGTCGAAGTAGCCCATTCGATGGTCGAAGTAGCCCAAAAAACACCTCGAAATTCGAAGTTTTTTTACTTCGAATCCTTCACTCGAATTTAGTGAATCGGCCCCTAAATCTTTTTTACACTGATTTTTTTCGTTACAGGGCACTGATTTTATTTTAAATCACACTTTTCTAAAGGCAAACTTATGGGAGTTATTCAGGGTTTTTTATGTGCCGTTGGGAGGATCTGTGTGGGGAAACTATGGTCCGCCCCCCATATACTTTTTTGGAGGAGGTCCATAGACGATATCCTTATTATATGGAGAAGTCCTGAATCCCTGTTTATTGACATTAGTAATTATCTGAACTTGAAATTTAAGGCTATTGTTTTGACTTCTACTATTAGAAGACATCAAATCGTTTTTCTTGATTTCATGAATTCAATTGTAGATGGTGCTAATTGCACTACTACCCACTTGATGGAAGTGGATGTCAACTCCTACTTACCCACTTGATTGTTGCCACCAGAAGGCCCAGTTAAATGGGGTCCCTTATGGTCAATTTATCAGAGTGAGAAAAAATTGTAGTAGGGTGGAAGATTTTGAAGGTCAGGAGGAGGTTATTAAAAATAGGTTTTTAGAAAAGGGTTATGTGGAGGACTTCTGTGGAGCTCTGAGGAGCTTCTGATAAAGTGCCAGGGAGCCACAAAACGCGTCAAGCCGGCAGCCGAAGTGTGTGTTTTGCTGCTGTAATTATGGAGATTTTAAATGAATTTTTGAATAAATTTTGACTTTTTAAAAAATTTTTAACAACTGGCCTCCTCGGTGCTCCGTTCTTTGAATCTATTATGTGGAGGACAAATTAGAAACAGATGTAGAGAACGTGAGAACTCTAGATAGAAAGGAATTATTAGCCCCTTAAAAAAAAAAAAAAAGGATAATTTAACATTTTAATATTACTTGAATGAATTCTATCACTGATGGTGATTTTTTTTTTCTAAGTTATTGATTTTTAGTGTTCCTATGAATTTTATATGAATTGCAGCGTTTGAGATGGCCGGCCATTTTCTTAATATGTTTTAAAGGGGTAAAGTACTGATTTTGATATTTATTCATTTTATTGATTGTAAGGGGCAGATTTATGAAGGGTCGAATATCGAGGGTTAATTAACCCTCGATATTCGACTAGGAATTGAAATCCTTTGACTTCGAATATCGAAGTCGAAGGATTTAGCGCAGAAAATTCGATCGAGCGATCGAAGGATTATTCATTCGATCGAACGATTAAATCCTTCGAATCGAACGATTCGAAGGATTTTAATCCAACGATCGAAGGAATATCCTTCGATCAAAAAAACTTAGGCAAGCCTATGGGGACCTTCCCCATAGGCTAACATTGACTTCGGTAGCTTTTATCTGCCGAACTAGGGGGTCGAAGTTTTTTTTAAAGAGACAGTACTTCGACTATCGAATGGTCGAATAGTCGAACGATTTTTAGTTCGAATCCTTCGATTCGAAGTCGTAGTCGTAGTCGAAGGTCGAAGTAGCCCATTCGATCGTCGAAGTAGCCCAAAAAACACTTCGAAATTCGAAGTTTTTTTACTTCGAATCCTTCATTCGAATTTAGTGAATCGGCCCCTAAATCTTTTTTACACTGATTTTTTTCGTTACAGGGCACTGATTTTATTTTAAATCACACTTTTCTAAAGGCAAACTTATGGGAGTTATTCAGGGTTTTTTATGTGCCGTTGGGAGGATCTGTGTGGGGAAACTATGGTCCGCCCCCCATATACTTTTTTGGAGGAGGTCCATAGACGATATCCTTATTATATGGAGAAGTCCTGAATCCCTGTTTATTGACATTAGTAATTATCTGAACTTGAAATTTAAGGCTATTGTTTTGACTTCTACTATTAGAAGACATCAAATCGTTTTTCTTGATTTCATGAATTCAATTGTAGATGGTGCTAATTGCACTACTACCCACTTGATGGAAGTGGATGTCAACTCCTACTTACCCACTTGATTGTTGCCACCAGAAGGCCCAGTTAAATGGGGTCCCTTATGGTCAATTTATCAGAGTGAGAAAAAATTGTAGTAGGGTGGAAGATTTTGAAGGTCAGGAGGAGGTTATTAAAAATAGGTTTTTAGAAAAGGGTTATGTGGAGGACTTCTGTGGAGCTCTGAGGAGCTTCTGATAAAGTGCCAGGGAGCCACAAAACGCGTCAAGCCGGCAGCCGAAGTGTGTGTTTTGCTGCTGTAATTATGGAGATTTTAAATGAATTTTTGAATAAATTTTGACTTTTTAAAAAATTTTTAACAACTGGCCTCCTCGGTGCTCCGTTCTTTGAATCTATTATGTGGAGGACAAATTAGAAACAGATGTAGAGAACGTGAGAACTCTAGATAGAAAGGAATTATTAGCCCCTAAAAAAAAAAAAAAAAGGATAATTTAACATTTTAATATTACTTGAATGAATTCTATCACTGATGGTGATTTTTTTTTTCTAAGTTATTGATTTTTAGTGTTCCTATGAATTTTATATGAATTGCAGCGTTTGAGATGGCCGGCCATTTTCTTAATATGTTTTAAAGGGGTAAAGTACTGATTTTGATATTTATTCATTTTATTGATTGTAAGGGGCAGATTTATGAAGGGTCGAATATCGAGGGTTAATTAACCCTCGATATTCGACTAGGAATTGAAATCCTTTGACTTCGAATATCGAAGTCGAAGGATTTAGCGCAGAAAATTCGATCGAGCGATCGAAGGATTATTCATTCGATCGAACGATTAAATCCTTCGAATCGAACGATTCGAAGGATTTTAATCCAACGATCGAAGGAATATCCTTCGATCAAAAAAACTTAGGCAAGCCTATGGGGACCTTCCCCATAGGCTAACATTGACTTTGGTAGCTTTTATCTGCCGAACTAGGGGGTCGAAGTTTTTTTTAAAGAGACAGTACTTCGACTATCGAATGGTCGAATAGTCGAACGATTTTTAGTTCGAATCCTTCGATTCGAAGTCGTAGTCGTAGTCGAAGGTCGAAGTAGCCCATTCGATCGTCGAAGTAGCCCAAAAAACACTTCGAAATTCGAAGTTTTTTTACTTCGAATCCTTCATTCGAATTTAGTGAATCGGCCCCTAAATCTTTTTTACACTGATTTTTTTCGTTACAGGGCACTGATTTTATTTTAAATCACACTTTTCTAAAGGCAAACTTATGGGAGTTATTCAGGGTTTTTTATGTGCCGTTGGGAGGATCTGTGTGGGGAAACTATGGTCCGCCCCCCATATACTTTTTTGGAGGAGGTCCATAGACGATATCCTTATTATATGGAGAAGTCCTGAATCCCTGTTTATTGACATTAGTAATTATCTGAACTTGAAATTTAAGGCTATTGTTTTGACTTCTACTATTAGAAGACATCAAATCGTTTTTCTTGATTTCATGAATTCAATTGTAGATGGTGCTAATTGCACTACTACCCACTTGATGGAAGTGGATGTCAACTCCTACTTACCCACTTGATTGTTGCCACCAGAAGGCCCAGTTAAATGGGGTCCCTTATGGTCAATTTATCAGAGTGAGAAAAAATTGTAGTAGGGTGGAAGATTTTGAAGGTCAGGAGGAGGTTATTAAAAATAGGTTTTTAGAAAAGGGTTATGTGGAGGACTTCTGTGGAGCTCTGAGGAGCTTCTGATAAAGTGCCAGGGAGCCACAAAACGCGTCAAGCCGGCAGCCGAAGTGTGTGTTTTGCTGCTGTAATTATGGAGATTTTAAATGAATTTTTGAATAAATTTTGACTTTTTAAAAAATTTTTAACAACTGGCCTCCTCGGTGCTCCGTTCTTTGAATCTATTATGTGGAGGACAAATTAGAAACAGATGTAGAGAACGTGAGAACTCTAGATAGAAAGGAATTATTAGCCCCTAAAAAAAAAAAAAGGATAATTTAACATTTTAATATTACATATCACTGATGGTGATTTTTTTTTTCTAAGTTATTGATTTTTAGTGTTCCTATGAATTTTAGATGAATTGCAGCGTATGAGATGGCCGGCCGTTTTCTTAATATGTTTTAAAGGGGTAAAGTACTAATTTTGATTTTTATTCATTTTATTGATTGTAAATGTGGCAATAAAAAATCAACTGTGAGTATACAAATTTTTAATTGTTTTTTTTTTTAATTTTATGCCCCGAAGGGACTAGAGGGGATTGGTGGCTGTGGAAGTCCAATTGATCTCCTTGGTGCCACTAATTCATTTACTCAAAAAATGATTTCCCTTTATTTTAAGAGCATAAAATAACGCCTAAGTAAACAGTGACTGTTATAATGAAATATTGTCATAGATCAGTGATCCCCAACTAGTAGCTTGTGATCAATATGTTACTCACCAACCCTTTGGATGTTGCTCCCATTGACCTCAAAGCAGGTGTTTATTTTTTAATTCCAAGGTTGGAGGCAAGTTTTGGTTGTATAAAAACCAGATGTACTGCCAAACAGAGTCTCCTGTAGGCTGCCAGTCCACATAGGGGCTACCAAATGGCCAATCACAGCCCTCATTTGGCACCCCATGGACTTTTTTCATGCTTGTGTTGCTCGTCAACTTTTTATACATCTGAATGTTGCTCACGGGTGAAAAAGGTTGGGGATCTCTGGCATAGATTAACCTTAACTTTAGAAACCAGGCTAAGGAATGCCCAAGGTTTACTTGGTAGAACATTTTCATCTACCATTTCTCAGACTGTTTTGTCCAGTAACACTGCATTCACAACACTAGTGAGTTATTAAATGTTGAGTTTGCAAGATGTGCAAAGAAAATGGTATAACAAGATGTGGGAAGTCGCACAACTGTCACACTTTTCTTTTTAATGGGGTCAAGTATTTTGCTGTGAACCTCTTAAAGGAGAAAGAAAGTCCTGTTATACTTGGGAGTGACAAAATTTAGGCACCCCCAAGTGATCACATTTACTTAAATGTAACCCCGGGCTGGTGCTCCTATAAACAGGAAACTACGGCCTGGGATTCTTCCAGCGAGCACCACGGAACAATCGTCTTCCTGCTTCTTCTTTCTTCTCGTGGCTGCACATGCACAGTAGAGTAAAAGCTAAACTTAAAAGTTGGCTATTTCTTTATACTGCGCATGCATCTGCCCCGGGAAATTTGAAGAAAGAAGAAGCAGAAAAACGGTAGTTCGCTTGAAGAATCCCGGGCCTTTGCAGTTTTCTCCTTATAGGAGCATCGACATGGTGTTTCAGGTCATGCGATCACTTGGGGGTGCCTAACCTTTGTCACCCCCAAGTAAAAAGACATTTTCTTCTCCTTTAACATCTTTATTATTCCCTCCTCTAATAAATTCACATAGTTGCAAGTCATTCTTTCCAAAGCCCTTTGAAGCTGTTAATCCTCAACTCGTCTTGTAAGGCTTTCCACTACAGGTTGGTGTAATTATTGTGGGATCTGGAGTAGATGTTTACTTGCTGTAAAATGGAAAACCAGGCCAATGTCCACTATATGTGAAATTTGGAGAATTTTTTTTTAGCTGTCATAGAAATTCTTGGAACTATAACAAGAAAACTACAATGTTTCCAGTATCGGTAACTCTAAGTGGAGAACCCCTGCAGTAGAATAACACAGTAAAGTCACAATAAATAAGGTGATATAAATATTTTATTGTTACAAAGGGCCAATATACAGAGAACAGACTATGAAAGCAGATTATGAATTAATTTTTACAGATAGTTAGCAGGTCAGTTGACTGACGGACAGATATAAATATATACTATAACCATGACTCTAGTACCCTTAATCTAAGGCAATAGGGACACCATCAAAACCATCGAAGCATTGAGTGGTGGAGGCTTCACACAGCCGAGTTACAGGAATGAGAGGGATGTCGGAGGAATAGCAAATGTTTTCAGTTGCACAGCCCTGAAGAGCAAACTGTATGCAGTCGCCTAAGAGCAAAGAGTTTTGGAGATGTTTAGGGCTATGGACAAACACAGGTATAGTAGATAAGTACATTCAAATCAGTCCTAGTCTAGTTTGCTGCGGCACATCAACATTTGAGCAGTTTGCTATGGGTTGTAGGGCCAGGCAATCTCAGCCACATTTGTGAGTTATCTAGGGCTATATTCTTTATGGTTAGTAAAGTAATCCCCAAATGTAATAAAATGAACAATGTTTGCCCAGAAGCAATAACCTATAGCCACCAATAAAATGTTTTCTTTTAAACAGATGACCAGTAAATGCTACCTCCTGATTGGTTGCTATGGGTTACTGCACCTGGGCAAACTTAGTGCCTTTTATTACATAACCCCCAAAAAGTTCTAAACAGCTTAGGTAAGAATTTCTTCTAAGTGGAGGTTATAAGACCTCACAAGTCAGAAAAGCAATACGTATACCCCTTTTACTAAGGAAGTTACTAACAGTAATTATCTGCATTAGGTGTACATTGTTCTGTATGCACAGACTCATGCAAACATGTTGCACAAGAAATCACTAGAAATATGAATGCCACATTCTGTACAGTCAGCCTCATGCAGAGACTGTTTGCATTATATAAATGGATTGCTATAGGATTGTTCCTCTATGGCCAAGCAACATCCACCTTTGGCCAGAGACTTGGTCACTACTATAAGTCTATATATTATATATATATATATATGTTCATTGCTCTGTATTATACATTTTACACCAGGATGTGCATTTCTTCCACTTACCTTGATCTGAGTCTGACATCTTTCCATAGAAGCTAATGCATTTATTCTCCGATCCAGTGCATCTAACCGTAACATTGGCCTCGCAGAAGTTGGCATTGATTTCAAAGCAGGAGGGACATTCCATCCCATTCTCTGTGGTGTTCTGGGAAGGAGCTGAAAAAAGTTGGATAGATGAACTCAGCTTTCTACAAGATCATGTTATCATACTGTATTTTGAGGCTGTTTTTATTGGAGCTGGCCATTGACTCTGCTAAACGGTAAGGCCATGGGCACGGTACTATAACTTCCACTGCATAATTCCATTGTGAGAACTTTCCCATAGAAGAACTCTGGTAGCTTTTATTTTACCATTCCTAATTGGAAAATTTTTAGATTTTTACACCATGCATTGGTGTACATTACCTAGCTATGGCCCAGGTTTGCCCCCCCCCATTCAATTTTTGGTAAATTCCACCTCCTAAGTAGGACAATTCTGAGGCATGTGATTATCTCAACCTTCTGTTGTGGGATGCTGTCTCTTTTTTCCAAAATAGGGAGGTAGTGCTTTCTTATTATATTGTTCTCAAAAAGAAAGGAAAAGCAGTAGAAACCAATTTAATGGAAGATGAGCTCCCTCAACTGGCCAAAGCATAAATCGGCATGTATCTACTCCACCCTAAAATCAGTGGGAGAAACCATCTGACCTGCTATCGCTGCCTGTACTTGTGAAAGAGAACGGCCCAAAAGCAGAAATTATAGACAATAAGAATTCTTTCTGTGGGTAAGTACTGTGGAATTGAGTGGAATCAGCATGGGATGTGTTGAGTTGTAGTTAGAAGCAGCTGGAAGGCTTCCAAGTAGACATACCTATTACAGAGTGACGGTATGAACTTACTACTCAGGACAGGAAAGTTACAGAATGAACTGTGGCATGATAACTTATTGTGCATGGTTATTATTATATTATTATTACAGAATAAATTGGGTTATACCAACTTACTGTGCATGGTAGCGTTGTTACAGAACTCTGTATCACAGCAGGAAGAAGTGAGCTCCATGTTAGTGGTCGTTGTACTCACATGGTAGGAGATATTACACATCTCTGGATTCATATTGCATGACTTGAAGATTGTTGGAGAAGAGGAATTTCCTGTATCAAAGAAAGAAAACAACAGAACTTGGTACTATATTTATGTTTTGGGGTTATTTCTCTATCTGGGTAGAGTGGGAATGAGACATATTGGGTGTTGTATGATGATGTACCATATATGATGGTGATATAGTGTATCTAGGCACTTTGTGATGATGGAGTGTATCTGGATAAGGTGCAATGATGGAGCAATACTTTCAGAAGGGTGGAGCATATTTGCCCATTGCAATCAACAGTGTGATAATGGAGCTTATCTGGGCACAGTGTGATGATAGAGAACATCTGACTGCATTGTGTTGATGACACATCTATGAGTTGGGTGACTATGGAGTCTGTGACGTATTTCTGTAGTGTTCACTTACCATTCTGTATCTGTACATCAGTGATGACCGTCAAACAGGACTCACAAGTCACCAAGGAGCCTTCACAACTGGAACTGGTTTGATTATTGCACTCTGTGCATAACAGACAGTTACCTGAAGAATTATAGAACAGGGGGAGAGGTAAAATTGTAGCACACAGAACAGCCTGACACTGCTGAGCTATTATTAATCTTGCATATATCTTTAATAACAATGTTCTTATTCTGTAACCTAGTGAGCCAGTTAATGAATAAGGATTCACTTTGGCTTTTGATTTGAAGACAGTTGCTTGAGACAGCTTTGCCAAGAAACTAAATACAAGCCCCCCATATAGTACTTCTATACCAGGGATCCCCTTTTTTTACATGTGAGCCACATTCAAAAGTTAGAAAGCAACACTATTAAGCAAAAAGTTCCCGGGGGTGTCAATTATGGGCTGTGATTGGATGTTGGTAGTCCCCATGTGGACTGACAGCCTACAGGAGGCTATGTTTGGCAGTACCCTGGTTTTTATGCAACCAAAACTTACCTTAAAGGAATTTAAAAAAAAAGCACCTGATTTGAGGCCACTGAGAGCAACAGCCTAGGGGTTAGTAAACAACATGTTGCTCACAAGCTACTGGTTGGGGACCATTTTTCTATAATATGTTAAAGTACAGAGGCTTCCAAACACACATCAGAAATGCAGCATAAAATTAATAGGTATATTCATTTAAACCTGGCACTGCTAGTCCCATTTAATGGAAAAAAGGCTCAAACATCTATTGTTTTTACCAGATTGTGGTCCTCAGACGATTGATTAAGTAGAAGCAGAAGCAAAACATGATCAAAGAAATCTTACCTGCTGTTATGAACACACAAAAGATACAGACGCTGGTCAGGAACATTCTCATTGTGATCGAAAATCTGCTTCCACTTGGATCTTCTTCAGCTCTGTGACCAGCCAACTTATACCAAGGGCAAAGGGAGGGATCGGAAATAATTGTCTGTCACAATTTGTATCTGATAAAATCTACTGTCAACAAACTATTAACTGTAATTAGTAAATCCATTTGGAATATCGTCATCAAGTAGAGTATTTTGACCTCTTTAGAAGAGACTATGACTGTAATATGCATTAGCTTAGTCTTTATATGGAATAATACCTTGTTTGCAAAATATTCAATATTCCAGGAGATGATGCTTGAGGTCCTGGTGTGTGGAGGTGGAACTTGTTGGTAAAAATGTATTTTCTTTAAGGTGTTGCCCCAACACTACTAAGTACACTTATACTCTACATTTGTCAAAATGGTGGACAAATGAGACTAACAGCAATGCAGCTCCAGAAAAGCGGAGTTTGCCTTTTGGGCAAGCAGAACGTTAATCTCAACAACTATTTTGCTACAAGGGGTGATATATCCCTTCAATAACTCAAAAGTATACAGGAAACCAAAGGCTGAAACCAAGCATTGTATCACTAATTTCCCCCTATTGTGTTGCAGCTGCCACAAGACCAGGAGAAAATCTTGTGAATGAGAGCAAATATTTCGATTTTTACTCTTCTTTTTTCAAAACTGCTCTTAAAGTGAGAGCTATCTTGATAAAATAAATTATGCAGGAAAAATAAAACATTTAACTCCCTCGTAACATATAGGGGCCGATTCACGAAGGGTCGAATATTGAGGGTTAATTAACCCTCGATATTCGACTAGGAACTAAAATCGTTCGACTTCGAATATCGACACAAACACGTTTGATTTGTAAAAGTAAAGAAAATACACAGAAAAGAACTACAATGCCAGTTGGATAACCAGATGGAGCTATACACTGGAATATGGGACACCTGGATAATAAATAGACGTATTATTATTAATAACTGGGCAATGGGCAGGGTCCCCCCTCCTCCTATTTCCTCGGGAACCAAGCGTTTCAAGCTGGGCCGCATTCATAAGCATCCTGGGCCGCATGTGGCCCTCGGGCCGCAGTTTGGACACCCCTGACCTAGACAAATACAAGAGGTCCTCTGCACGCAACCCATTATCAACATATTTAGGATATTGAGACATTTTGTGCCTTAAGCTACTAAAAATGTCTTACCCTTTGAACAAAACAGGAATTGTTTGTCCATATATTGCAATATATTTTAGCTGGCCAACTACGTCAAAGTCAACGTCAAAGTCAACTCAACTCAACTTGCATCTGATTCATTAAGAATTCTATTCCTTCATTATACATTTTACAAAGGGACTAAATTTTACCTGCAACTTACTTGCTGCTTTCAAGGTTACAACTGCCAAACGTGGTTGCCCTTTTATTGGCCACCACTGGGATCACCTGACTATAGCTGAAAAGAGTGGGAGCTACAATATGGAGCTCATCCTCCACTGTAGGTAAAACCTTGTAGGTAGCGATGAGCACATTTTTTGCCTAATATGGATTTGCAGCGAAATGTAAGAATCCGTGCTAGGATATCGCCATACGTTTTGATTTGTGATGAAAAACGCAAAAAAAAAACTAATGGAATTGGAGCTAGAAGAAACACACATTTTATCCAATACATTTGCCTTGAGCTAAACGTTCATTGACTTCAATGAATTTGGTGCAAGAAAACCCCCGCGACTACCTATGAATTTGGAGTAAGAAAAAACACCCATTGCCTTCACTGTGTAAAAATGTTGCCATTCAATGGATTTTTCAGCAGTTTCTGGAAGATTTTGGCAGAACAAAACAGGGCAATTTTGCTCATTTCTGCTCATAGGTTTTTGCATCATGTCATCATAGAATGAGGTCATGCAAACACCATGAGAGTAGCAGAGGAGGGTTGGGTTCCTTTAGCATTTAAGTCCTACTGAACTGAAATGTTGGAGTTCTTACAGCACCTTCATTGATTCTGTTGGTTTCGAAAGAATATTAGGCTGTTAAATATGCTTACTCTACTATCTATTCACACTTCTTTCATCCTTACAGGGTGGATTCTGCAGTTACGCCCTTTGTAAGATACATGTTGGTAAGAGATCTGTAAAATGATCACGAGTTTTCAGTATTAGTGTTCTAATAAATAACTGTGCATGGGATTCATTATATATAGTGATAGGCGAATTTATTCGCCAGGTGCAAATTCGCTGGAAATTTCCACGTTTTGGGTGAATACATTTCTAAATTGCAGGCAAAATTCAGGCGGGGTCAAAATTTTTGGACGCCGACTACAATTCCGACGCGCATTAAAGTCAATGGGCACCTATTAATTGTCACCTAACACTAATTATATTATTTAATTTACTGGTGAAAGCTACAGTATGTTACTTTCTGAAAGTTAACTCTTTGTAGTTATTTTATCTGTCATTTCTTTATTCTTTTCTGTATCATCTCCTAAAATATTTATAAACACTTTATTATAGGTTTATAATCTTGCATAGTTCAGGGCTGAAAGAATTGCCAGCACATGTTTTTTCCCACTAAGTACAGCCTTTTCAAAAAGCCCCACTGTTACTATAGGCACCATCTCTCCCTACTATACCTGCTATCCCACAGTCACACTCCCTTCCCAGAGACTATTATCCACTGTTAATATAGGCATCATCTCTCCCTACTATACCTGCTATCCCACAGTCACAGTCCCTTCCCAGAGACTATTATCCACTGTTACTATAGGCACCATCTCTCCCTACTATACCTGCTATCCCACAGTCATACTCCCTTCCCAGAGACTATTATCCACTGTTACTATAGGCACCATCTCTCCCTACTATACCTGCTATCCCACAGTCACACTCCCTTCCCAGAGACTATTATCCACTGTTAATATAGGCATCATCTCTCCCTACTATACCTGCTATCCCACAGTCACAGTCCCTTCCCAGAGACTATTATCCACTGTTACTATAGGCACCATCTCTCCCTACTATACCTGCTATCCCACAGTCACACTCCCTTCCCAGAGACTATTATCCCACTGTTACTATAGGCACTATCTCTCCCTACTATACCTGCTATCCCACAGTCACACTCCCTTCCCAGAGACTATTATCCCACTGTTACTATAGGCACCATCTCTCCCTACTATACCTGCTATCCCACAGTCACACTCCCTTCCCAGAAACTATTATCCCACTGTTACTATAGGCACCATCTCTCCCTACTATACCTGCTATCCCACAGTCACACTCCCTTCCCAGAGACTATTATCCCACTGTTACTATAGGCACCATCTCTCCCTACTATACCTGCTATCCCACAGTCACACTCCCTTCCCAGAGACTATTATCCACTGTTACTATAGACACCATCTCTCCCTACTATACCTGCTATCCCACAGTCACATTCCCTTCCCAGTGACTATTATCCACTGTTACTATAGACACCATCTCTCCCTACTATACCTGCTATCCCACAGTCACACTCCCTTCCCAGAGACTATTATCCACTGTTACTATAGACACCATCTCTCCCTACTATACCTGCTATCCCACAGTCACACTCCCTTCCCAGAAACTATTATCCCACTGTTACTATAGGCACCATCTCTCCCTACTATACCTGCTATCCCACAGTCACACTCCCTTCCCAGAGACTATTATCCCACTGTTACTATAGGCACCATCTCTCCCTACTATACCTGCTATCCCACAGTCACACTCCCTTCCCAGAGACTATTATCCACTGTTACTATAGACACCATCTCGCCCTACTATACCTGCTATCCCACAGTCACACTCCCTTCCCAGAGACTATTATCCACTGTTACTATAGGTACCATCTCTCCCTACTATACCTGCTATACCACAGTCCATTCCTAGAGATTAATCTAATCACTGGGACTGTATGTACCTTTTAGCTTTACAGTCCCAGCTCAAATTCAGTGGTTAAACAGAAATTCAAAAGCAACACAAAATTCATTCCAAGTTTTTCATCAAGTAATAAATTGTGGTTCTCTGACACTTAGTGAAATATTCACACCAGCTTTATTATGGGCTTTCTTTTATAAAGTTAGTAATAATTATACCTTTAAAAGATAATGAACTGATTCACAGATCTTGAGGACAGTGCCCATGTCATGTGAGAATCAAACCGAGGGATGAGACTAATAATTGACAAATGACTCAGGGAACAGTTTGTTACTGTGATGTGATTCTGTTGGTTGACTCTGAACTCGTATATCATCATAAAATGGGCAATGTACTAGTTCTTGGGTGTCAGGGAGTTTGCTGAGCAATGCCATTGTTAATGTGGAGCAGGATGGGAAAATGGGTTGAATTTAGCTAATTTGATATAATCTTCTGATATTTCTGGGATAGATAAATTATTCACATGGGACTTTGGTGCTCTCACAGGGCACCTCCGTGACACTCCAGGAACAGCATTGTTATAAATAATTTAAGCTTGGAGCCCCCAACTTTTTTCTTTTACCTTTGAACCACATTCAAATGTAAACAAGTTGGGGAGCAACACAATCATGAAAAAAGTCCACGGGGGTGCCAAATTAAGGCTGTGATTGGCCATTTGGTAGCCCCCATGTGGACTGGCAGCCTACAGGAGACTGTTTGGCAGTATACTTAGATTTTATGGAAACCAACACTTGCCTCCAAGCCTGTTATTCACAATTAAGCACCTGTTTTGAGGCCACTTGGAGCAACATTCAAGTGGTTGTTGAACAACTTGTTGCTCACAAGCCACTGGTTGGGGATCACTGAAGTCTTAAGGTATAGTGATAGTTAAGATCGCCTGATGCATTATGTGCTGTATATCTAAATGGACACATATAGGCATTCCTAGCTAGATTTCAGATGTGTCTATGGAAAAAGAATATTTACTTCAATGTAGATATAGTGGGTAATCTAAATATTTCCTCACTGTAGATATAGTCGGTAACACGTGACCCCCCCAAACAAACAGAGGTTGGTTTCCAGATCCTGTTGTGTGCTGTTTAACTCTAACCACTATGAGGCAATGGAGACTAATGTAATTTAGGTCAAACTGTCCTCTGAACATTTCATAGCCATGAAGCAGGTACAACCAATCTAGGTCTGGGTGGATGAATCTGCCCTTGGTTAAACTAGCTAGGGGTAAATCAGTCCTTGAATACCAGCTATGGGGCAGCTATGGTAGCTAGTTAGAGTAGCTGGTCAAAGAGGTGTAATGGTAGTGTATGGAGTGTAGTGGAGTAAAGCCCCAGATGACTGTGCACCAGCTAGGGATAAAAGTATGAAGTTTAGCATGAGAAAAGCCTTGGAACTGCAAGTGGTGACATGAGAGAAGTTGTGTATTGTAGAGCTGAACACAAAAGACACACATAGGGGAAGAAGGCATCTTTGGGAGATGGTCCTCATGAAGCTTTCAGGCTACTCTGCTGTAAGGCTTTTCTACTGGTGCCTAGACCTATAGAATACACTGTAACTTTAATACCATGACGTATGTTGCACCCATATTGACCCCATAATCTCTTCCTCTACCTATTGTAGGATCTTCATAAGATGTGATTGCAAACTAATCACTGACTGATTTTTAAAACTATATACTCCACTTAGTGAATAGAAATATAGGTAGGGAATCTATTATCCAGAAAGCTTCAAAATATGGCAGTGACATTTCCCTTAGATCCCCATTTTATAACACCGATTTCTAAACTGAGGGGAGGATTCATTGAATCTATTGGCTATCGTTGAATTAGGGAACAAAATTAATGACTTCCAGAAGTCACAACCTCTGACAATCCAATGATCCAAATGAAAAAAACCTAGTGATTTCTTAGAAAAATATTTTATTGCAGATTAGATGATCTCCATTGACTTCGAGCTTATCTATAGGAGTTGCTTTACAGCTCCTTTATTTACAACACAAAAAGGAACTTCATGACTCGCAGGGTCACTAGCCACTTATTTATAATGGAACTTCAGCTTCAATAAAGCAGCTTCAGAGACACCGGACTGATTTCGCTTTCAAGTGCAACCAAAGTTCTTTAGAAAAGACTGTATATAGTAAAAATAGTAAATAGTTTATTCATTTTTATATTAACTGTGTAATACTTCCTTACAGTACAATGACCCATTTGTATCGAATATCCACAACCCTCAGTGCAAAGGCGTGATTAATGTTATAAACAAGGGCATATATAAATCAAGTCAGAGCATATGAATTTGTTAAAGGGTAAGTCCACTTTTATAGAAAGCACATTGGGTTAGTGAATCCAGCTTCCTTGCATACTTGACCATTAGTAGATGCTTTTACTCCAATGGACTACCGTACAAATGAAAGCCTATGGCCCATGGAAACATATATGGCATGGGGAAACAAATCAGCACAAGACCTTGATGCACAGAGTACCTAAGCTCTGCCCATGGATAACTGTGGGGGAGATTGGATTCATATTAATAGGGAAGTCCCTATTAGGCAAAGACAGTTTATGCAATCTTCCAACATGGATTTACTCTTGAACAGTAGATATGGGGGTGAATATAATATGACTGCTCAAAATGGTAAGCATACCAAAGTTAACCTCCCCATTTGTATATTAAAAATCATGCATAAATCACAATCCCTAATTGGTCATGTTGTTAGACTGGATTTCAGAGGATAAAAGAAGAAGCAGTACATCTAGTAGCAGTGTTGCCAACAGGTAGATTATTTGGAATCTCTGGACATTGGCTTCACTTCTTGAGCATTTTGCAATTACGATGGCAAGCTCCTCCTCTTCATCATCATCATCATCATTTATAAACTTCTTGCTCTCTTCATTGTGACAAAAGTTTTCACTGGAACAGCCCCAAACTATGGTGGTACCTACAACATACAGAAAGCCAGGCTTGAAATCCATATTGTATATGCTCTAGGCCAGGGATCCCCAACATTTTGAACTGGTGAGCAACATTCAGAAGTAAAAGGAGTTGGGGAGCAACACTAGCGTGAAAAATGTTCTTGGGGTGCTATATAAGTGCTGTGATTGGTCATTTGGTAGCCCCTTTGTGGATTGTCAACCTACATTGAGGCTCTGTATGGTTTTTATACAACCAAAACTTGCCTCCAAGCCTGGAATTAAAAAAAATAATGTCCTTTGAGGCCACTGGGAGCAACATCCAAGGGGTTGGAGAGCAACATGTTGCTCGCGAGCTATTGGTTGGGGATCACTGCTCTAGGTCAACCCATGATCTACAGTATATCACTGGTATCCCCAACCTTTTTCATCCATGAGCCACATTCAATTGTAAAGAGAGTTGAGGAGCAACACAGGCATGCAAAAAGTACCTGGGTGTGTATTATGGGTTGTAATGGACTATTGGCAGTGCCTATAAAGACTGGCAGTTACAAGAGGCTCTGTTTGGTCGTAAACTTGGTTTTTATGCAACCAAAAACAAGCCTGGAAGTAAAAAATAAGCACCTGCTTGAAGGCCACTGGGAGCAACATCCAAGAGGTTGGTGAGCAACATGTTGCTCACAAGCAATTGGTTCCTTTGGTGAACATCCCTCATCTCTGCCCTGTCTTGAGAATAATGTGTATCATGTATAATGGATAAAAAAAAAAAAAGAATGACAGAAGGCTGAGGGGGCATAACGAGAGTAAGAAAAACTAAAAAATACTCGAAAGGCTTTAAATATCTTTTTTTGTGTTGAGCTTTATGTAAAAAGGTCTTTAGACTAGAAGCAATTCCAAAGGACATGTGGTAATGCAAATAATTGTGTGACTGCTACCCACAGCATTTTTGCTCACCTGCCTCGGTCCTCACTTCATACTCAACACAAAAAGTTTCGGATCCAGTGCACATTGTGGTGTTAAATCGTAAACACTCCCTCTCATCCTGTGCAAAACAGGTCTTACAGACGGCACCGTTCTTCATCTCTGATCTGTAGGTCGGCACTGGAATAAGAACACAAACAGGAGAGGGTTCAAAGACTATTCATCATCAAGATTATACTATAGGTGATGTTGGACTGGCTGCATTTGGTTCTTGTGCTTAGAAGGGGGTGTAAATCTTTTAAACAGTTTAAATGTAGGGTCACCTTCATATGCACATAAAATGCATGAAGAACATTCTAATTCAGATACCTGGAACGCCAATGCTTACATGTAGGTTCAGGGGGAGTGCAGGAGTCATTAAAGCAACACGTGCTGTTTGTTACAGTTGTAATTAAGTAACTGGACAAGCTCCCGGCACTGCAATCTTGAGGTTCTCCACAGTTTCTCTTGAATGTATTTGTCACTTGTTTTGCTAGAACGAAAAACACAAAACATGTAAAAAAAGACGGAATAACGCTGTTCCTTCTTCCCCAGGTCTGGTTAGTCCCAGCTGCAGAGAGAAGGACAGGGGAACAGCGTTGGACAGATAAAAAGTGCTTTCAACTGCACATTCGTTAAAAGAATACCTGTTCATTTATACTTACAGCTTTGGAGCAATATCACTTTCAGGTTCCTCTTATTTATTTATTTTTTTAATTGCATCAGTATAAAGATTATTATACCATTCTGCACCAAATGAAAACACAGAATCAAGTTCTTATACAATGCCAAGACTGGTTATGATGATCATTATTAAGAATAATAACTTGTATTTTTAGAGTGCCAACATATTGTGCAGTAATGACATTTTGTTGAATGCAGCACCCATGGTACTTACTGTAGGTTGTGGTTGTGGTCTGGGCAACTGTTGACATACAGACAGAGAGACCAGTGCAGTTCTTAGGAGTTCCACTGCAGGTAAGGCCATTGTTACTGGTACAGTGTATACAGGACAGGCAGAAACCTGAAAGGTAAGGGAAGCATTAGCAAATGGCATCATTAGTTCAAACCCTGCTGCACTGCACTGCTCAAAAAGCTTAACTCAGTTTCTGCTGGACTACAAGTTCCAGAATAATGTAAAATATAATGAAGCTTGAGGCATGCTGGGAGCTGTAGTCCAGAAACATCAGGTTTGTATTCTTAAAGCAATATTGCACAATTCAACTTTTCCCCAGCACTCCAGCGCCTGCAGCAGCACTAAAATGCAAAATAATCCTCCAATGAGAATTCCATCTGACTCCCTGTTCTTTGTTCCTGTAATTGGAGTTAGAAGTAGTGATGGGCAAATTTATACAGCAAATTTGCGGCGAATTCCCGAGATTCACTGCCGGCGAATAAAGTTGTGAAACCGCCGGCGTCTGTTTTTTGGACGCTGGTTTCTGTTTTTTGCAGAAATTGTGCTGGCTTCCAAAAAAACAGAATCACGGGAATTCACCACAAATTCACGCCTGGCGAATAAATTCACCCATCACTACTTCTAACTTCAAAAACGAGACGCTGGCGCAGCTTCCCCGAACTTTTCGGCAAAATGAAAGCCCCAAATTCGCCCATCACTAGTTAGAAGCTTTAAGCCCAGTTTCCCAGCACTGAACAAGTCTGTCCTTTATCCCCATGTCTGATTCCAGTATAATATCAACAAGAAAAAAACATGACATACAGTAAATATATCTATATATAAGGTAACAACAAGATGTCTGACATCTGGGAATCTGAATTCTTACTGGTCAATTATTTTGTATTTATAATGAAGTTTGTGATTAGTAGAATTCGCATTGGTGAAATTTCTTGCATCTGTAATTATGTTTTTTTGCCAACCTCTATAGAAAACTAGGGGGCCTTATGGGATGACGTTACAAAACACGTTTGCAACATGGTGGATTTTATTTCTTTTTTTAATCGACTGCATGGAAATGCTGAATAGATATTAGTCTGCCCTGAGGCTCTGGACCAATCGGAACGAATATAGAAAAGAACAACGAAGGTCCCCATAGGCTAACATTGATGCTTGGAAGGTTTTAGGTGGCGAAGTAGGTAGTCAAAGTTTTTTTTTAAAGAGACAGTACTTCGACTATCGAATGGTCGAATAGTTGAACGATTTTTAGTTCGAATCAAAGTCGTAGTCGAAGGTCGAAGTGCCCAAAAAAATACTTCAAAATTCAAAGTATTTTTCATTCTAATCCTTCACTCGAGCTAAGTAAATGTGCCCCTAACACTGAGAAGAGAAAAGAGAATACATTGCAATTAGTCTTATCACTTAGTGGTTGGTGCTTGTAACCATTACAATTGTATATACAGTATAATCCATTCAACCTATAATGTCACTGTGTCTTTAAGAACACAATGCAGTTCTCTTCTATTCTTTTTTAGAAGTTTTGAAACTGACCTTGTAGAGAGATAAATTGTTTTCGGAATTATCCATTAATTATCCAAAGGGTGTAAAACCCCACTCCCTCTAGGGTTAAGGCAGAAGCGTATACTTTACATTTCTTCATGTATCAACTTTTCTCTTAAAGGGACACTAAACCCAACTATAAAACTGTCACACTGCGACCTCTAGTTCTCTATAGAAGTTGAGAAAAAACATAATTACACATGGAAACCAATTCACCAATGAGAATTCAACTGACCAAAAACTTAATTAAAAGATGCGAGAGAATCGACCAATGAGAATGCTGATTCCCAGCACCAGCCATCTAGCTCTTATCTTATATACAGAGATTATTTTGCCATTTTGGGGTCATTATATTACACTAGAATCAAACATGGGGATAAAGGACAGGCTTGTCCAGTGCTGGGTAACTCTGCTTAATGTTTCCAACTCCAATTACAGGAACAAAGAACTGGGAGTCCGATATACAGATCAGCTGGGAGTCTCATTGGAGGATTATTTTGCATTATAAGGGCTCTTACTGCCGAGCGGTTGAAGCTGCGCTCCCCTGCGTTCCGTTTTTCTGCGTTCAGCCGCAGGGGAGCGCAGGAATAGACGCATTACGTTTTTTCCAATGGGGCTGTACTCACACAGGCGTATGTAGCCGCCGAATGCAGGAAAAATGTAGCATGTTGCACCTCAACCCGTGTTCTGCGCCTACACGCGCCTGTGTGAGTACAGCCCCATTGGAAAAAACGTAATGCGTCTATTCCTGCGCTCCCCTGCGGCTGAACGCAGAAAATGGAACGCAGGTGAGCGCAGCTTCAACCGCTCGTCAGTAAGAGCCCTAATGCTTCTGCTGCCAGTCCTGAAGAACTGCAATATTGCTTTACTAAACCCTTAATTGAAAAAACCCTACCCCCTCCCTGCTCCCCCCAGCCTAGGTGTTGCCCCCATTAAATGCCCCTAAATCTTTACCTACCCGTCAGTGCATATTCAGCGCACCAGAGTTCACGGTCACCATCTTCTTTTTTCAGTAATCTTTGGGAAGAGAGCGGTGTAACGGCACATTCGCTGCTGGGGCAATCTTACGTTTCGCAAAAACAACTGCGCATTTGCCAAAAGTCACAGAAATTGCCAAAGCACCGGAAGAAGACCCAAAGGTTACAGAAGAGAAGAAGATGGCGCCTGTGAACTCTGATGCCTTGAATCTGCAACAAGGGGGTAAGTAAAGAGTTAGGGGCATTTACCAGGGGTAACACCTAGGCTGTAGGGGAACAGGGAGGGGGTCAATGAAAGGCAGGGTTTTTTTGTAAATCACGGTTAAGTTCTCCTTTAACCTTGTTAATATATTAAAGTATGCCGAGATTTGTAGTCCAGCAACAACTGAGTAAAGTGTGGTTGAGCAGTGCAGTGCAGCAGGGTTTAATGTCCATTTAAAGCAACATCAACACCTATGTTTCCAAGGGGTTCCAGTGAAAATTCTACAACACACAGATTGTTTCAGTAGGGGATTATTATAAATCATTTCCTTAACTAGATGATTTGGGGACTTAGAAAAATAGCACTGTTATGGACTTGTTTTCATGTACAGGTCTGGGATCCATTATCCAGAAAGCTCTGAATCACAGAAATGCCATCTCCCTTGGGCTCCATTTTAATCAAATAATTAACATTTTTAAAAACAATTTCCTCTTTCTCTGTAATAATAAAACAGTAGCTTGTACTTGATCCCAACTAAGATATAAATGATCCTTATTGGAAGCAAAACCAGCCTATTGGGTTTATTTCATGTTTAAATGTTTTGTTCAGCTGAGTGGAGATTCAAATTACAGACCCCTTTTCCGGAAATCCCGAGCATTCTGGATAACAGGTTCCACACCTGTAATCTTGTTATAAGTTAAGGGACCCCATTTAAAGTTGGGATGCTACAGGGGAAGGGAATGGAGGCCAAAGAATCTGGTGGCTAGAGGAGCTCCTATGCACCAATGCTGGGCAGATCAATATTTCTAATAACATAATTACAGAGAAACAAGCATCATGATTCAATTTTCTTCATTAAATAAAAGATCTAATTATCAGCATTAACTAACCTGAAGCAGCAAAGCAAGAGAGGACACAGAGTAGGACGAAATCCCAATACATTGCAAGGAGAGACCAAAATCAGCAAAGAATAAGAAACAGCCTGTTTTTCACATGCAACGGCAATCAGACTCCTAATACTTTCCAAGCAAAACATCTGACTTATATGTAGGGGCTCAATGCTACATTTATCTATCACATTTAGACATGCAGCAGGACTTTTTCCAAATGGGACAATATTGGTCAATCAGCAATTCCCTTAGTTGCATGCATCAGACTGCACTGGTTCCCTTGCTGCCATGCACTTTGCATTTCAAGGAATTGCTAATAAGGCTGTACAGCACGGGTGTGTCTGATTTTAAAAGTCAGGACCATAAAATTCATGCTAATGATGCTGAAAGATAAGAACCTGTTTCCTTCATCACTCCCTGTTATATTGTCTTATGGGAATTGTAATGTTCATGCGTGTCTGGAGTATCACATTCCCTGGATTCCTTCAGATTAGAACTCCTTCCTCATCCATTTAAAAGCAGGCGCTTTCCATTCCCTCAATAGCTTGCTGATACTTCATTTAGATGCATGAATCATGGCTTTACTGATGGCTCTGTAGTCTGCAGTAGGGATGGGCGAATCTTTTCGCCTTGTTTTGCCGCAGAAATGATGCCCATAGACTTGTATGGCGTCGCACAATAAAAATTTTTTGATGCCCATAGACTTTAATGGGCATCGGCAACATTAGGCAAATTTTTGGCGAAATGAAACGGGTCAAATTCGCCCATCCCTAGTCTGCAGCAAGTTTCTTAACAGGGTCTATGTTGCTTTCACTATTTATTTTCCTTTGTGATATTTATTTGGTTATTTACTAAAAACCGAAACTATCTCATATTTTAGTAAAAAAAAATAAATAAAAGACCAAACTCCCATGCCCGAGTTTAGCTTATTTTTTAATTAAAAAACTCGATTTAACCGGATCATGGAAAAACTCAGTCAAATCCAGTGAAACCCCCAAATTGCTCTAATTCTTCTGTCTTTTTCCTGAATTACTCAAATTTTTCGTGTTTTTTCCTGAATTGCTCAAATTTTTTGGACTTTTCTGCGAATTGCTCTCAATTTTCTGGCATTCTTCCAAAATTGCTTAATTTTTTTCGAGTTCTTGTCCTAAAACCCTGAAAAGTCAGATTTTCTGTCGAAAACCCCTAAAGACCCCTATAACTTCAATTTGATATAGCTGCCTCTCCCATTAAATTATACAGGGCCTTGACAGTTCTGAGTTGGCAGATTTTTCGGATTCAGGATTTTTGCAGCATCAGGGTATTATAAATCACGAAAAATTGAAGGTTTTTTTCCACTAAAAATTTGAGTTTTCTAATGAAAAAACCTCTAAACTTTTTTAAAAAGATTTCCATTTGGACTTTAACAAATAACCCCTTTAGGGCTCTTACTCACTGGCGTTCTGACCTGCGTGCCCCTGCGTTCCGTTTTTTGGCGTTCAGCCGCAGGGGAGCGCAGGAATAGACGCATGTCATTATTTCAAATGGGGCTGTACTCACTCAGACGCGTGTAGGTGCCGAACGCAGGAAAAATGCAGCATGTTGCGTCTCAACCTGCGTTCGGCGCCTACACGCATCTGAGTGAGTACAGCCCCATTTGAAATAATGACATGCGCCTATTCCTGCGCTCCCCTGCGGCTGAACGCCAAAAAACAGAACGCAGGGGAGCGCAGGTCAGAACGCCAGTGAGTAAGAGCCCTTAGAGTTACTTTTATTAATTGGTATACCTTTAAACCAACCCATAATATATACAAATGATATCAAGGAAACCTGCATAACAAAAATACCTTAAAAACTCCTGAAAGGGCACCTATCATATTACAATTGTTTCCTCCTCCATTTGGATGTGCTGTGTTCTAATGTTCTAGTTCAATGATATTTTATGGGTCACTGGATACCTTTGTTTGGTGTAACCCTTAAGCATTATAACCAGAGACGGAACTAGGTGGGGGCAGGCCCTGGTGCGGGCCGTGCAGCCGCTGCAGTGAGCGTATGACTGCTGGGGGGAGCCCTGCGGGGGTGCGGGCCCTGGCCCAATTGCACCCCCTGCTCCCCTGGTAGTTACGCCACTGGTTATAACGCATGCCCATCACATTGTAGGAAATTCTTGTGTAAACATCAAGTGAATTCTCCTATAAATTGGGGATCAGGCTTGCCTCTCAGTCGGAATTTTAGTTCATCTCAAAGATTGGTTGAGGTCAGGACATCAGGGCAGGCCAGTCAATAGCAGCAGACCCATTCTATACAAGCCTTCCTTTGTACATGGGAAATACATTGTGCTGAAACCGAGAAGAGCCTTCCTCTTGTCATTGCTTTCAAACGATCTAGGGGATCAAACCAGACCATTATGCCTCATCCACCAAACTTTATGGTCAACTTTATAAATTCAGGCAGGTAGGGTTCTCCTGGCATCTACCAATCCAGACTTTGTCATCACACTTCCAGATGATGATGAAATGTCATTTATGATGCCAGTAGAAGTTTTACCACTGCTCCAAATTCCAACAGATCTCTCCAACACATGGGGGCAGGTTTATTAAGGGTCAGATTGAAAATTCAAATTCGAATTTTTCGATATTTTTTTTACGGTCAAAACTCTCAAATTCTAAATTATCCAAACCCGATTCGAGTTTTAATTCAAGTTTGGCTGAATTCGATTAAAGTTTTCGAGTCGGTAAAATTTGTGCAAGTTTAAGATATTCGATTTTTTAATTAAATAACCCCCCCCAATAGAATTTCGAGTATATTTCGAATTTAATAGAGTTTTAAAAAACTCACATGAATTTGAAATCCAACCTTTAATAAATGTGCCTAAATGTTGTAAGGTTTGTTAGTCATATAATAACATGATAATAACATTGCTGCTGGAGACACTATGGAACTCAGGTGCGTTTTCTAACTGAGGACTTGTCTGGATGTTTTTGTCCGTAAATGTTGGCCATATAATGTAATTCCACTTAAGCAGATGGCCCTGTATCAGGCAGCTGCCAACATAATGGGGCTGATTTATCACGGGTCGAATTTCGAATGTGAAAAACTTGGAAATTCGAATTCAAAAAGACCAACCAAAATGAAATCAAACTTTCTTTTGGGCAAAATATGTTCGTTTTTGATCGAATAGGTCAATTTTCAATAGAATTTGAATTGTATGAATCAAAGTAATATCACATTTGAAAAGTAAGATTCAACGTTTTTCCCCCGAGAAAAGTTAGATTTTTCAAAGTCCACCAATTGACTTCAAATAGGTTCTAGGAGGTCTCCAATAGGCTAAAACAGCAATTTGGCTGGTTTTAGATGGCGAATGGTCGAAGTCAAATTTTTAAAGAGACAGTAAATTTCGAATTTGCGATTTTTTTTTCAAATTCGAATAGAATTTGGCCTATTCGAAGTACACAAAAATTTGCTTGAAATTCAAATTTTCACTTCGACCTTTGATAAATCTGCCCCATTTATGTGTAACAAATTTTTCTATTTTACATTACAGGAAACAACAAACTAATTTTTTTGGAGACGTAATTTAAATCTAAGCATTACACCAATTTATAAATCAGGATATAGCACAACTGCACTGCACCCATCCCGACCTGTAGGTTATTTTGTAGCCATGTATCAGTGCTGACGTTGATCCGTTGCAAGTATCAGATCAAATTCTTTTTTAACCATCATTGGTTTTGTGTTTTATTAAGGCAGGTTGCTTAACATTCAGAATTCATGTGCCGGTAATCAAATTTATAGAACTCCTTTAAGGGCAGCTAGGAAGTAGCACATTAGTTTTGTCATAGCTCAGAGGTGAGAAACATTTGGCTTAGTTAGTAAAGGATTTACTGTTTTCTCATTAATAAAAGTTGTCCCATCTAGCCAGATGCCATTATTATATATTTCAAGGGTGCCAGGAGTTGCAACACAAACCATTTTTTTTTAAACTTTTGTACAAGGTGGAGACTTGTTGTAATTACACCCTGAAAAGGTTAAAGCAAAAATCTCTTCAGCCATCTATTGGCTGGTGAAAAATGATCTTTACACACAATATAGTGTTTTAACCTTTTTGTCTCCGTCCTACAAGGGCAGCTTTTGGTACTAGGTGGGTCCAAAAATCCAAAAAAGGTTCTCAGGGGCTTTGCTGCCATTAGGTGAGCTCAGATGGCAGTAGTGTGGTGTTTATACAAAGGGTCTGGAGGTGTCACTGTGCACATAGGTGTATACTGTGTACATAGTACTTTCTAGACCAGGGGTCCCCAACCTTTTTTACCCGTGAGCCACATTCAAATATAAATAGATTTGGGGAGCAACACAAGCATGAAAAAGTCCCTTGGGGTAACAAATAAGGGCTGTGATTGGCTATTTGGCACTATACTTAATTTTTATGCAATTAAAACTTGCTTCCAAGCCTGGAATTCAAAAATAAGTCCCTGCTTTGAGGTCCCTGAGAGCAACATCCAAGAGGTTGGAGAGCAACATGTTGCTCACGAGCTACTGGTTGGGGATCACTGTTCTAGACTGTAAAGTATTAGAGTTGAAGCTACTACTGAAGTGTAATGGCTGCATGAACCTGCTAATAAAACACCGTTATACTCTACTCATCCTCCACTACCCAAAACATACCGGGGTGGCTAAAAAAAAGCTGCTACTGGTAACTTCAAGATTTTCAATTAAATATTTAAGAGAGCTCAACAGCACTAACAATGCGGCATCTGAAAGAGGCGAGGGGCCCAGAAATGCTTCTGAGGGTCCTAAATAAGCAACATTTGTAAAAGCCATATAATTGGGCTTCTTTTTATAGAGAATTCCCAAATGTGGGTCCTCAGCACAGTTAAATCACCCTCCTATCAGATTACCATGTCTCTTCGTTCTTCTCAACAACCAGACTCTCTTTAAAAGTGACCGAACGTTACCTCTTTTGCCAGAGTTTCCTTCACCACCTTAAACCAGGCGAACTGCTGAAACGAAGCTACCTCTTCCTCAATCTGATGTTAGTGACAATATGGGGCATATTTATCAAGGGTCGAATTTCAAATTGGAAAAACTTCAAAATTCGAATTCAAAAAGACCAACCAAAATGATGTCAAATTTTTTTTTTTGGCCAAATAGGTCAGTTTTCGATCGAATAGGTCCATATTCAGCCAAATTTGAATCAAACGAATCAAAGTAAAAGCGCATTCAATCGAATTCGATTTAAAGTTTCCCCCCCCCAAAAAAAAGGATTCAAAGTCCACCAATTGACTCCAAATAGGTTCTAGGAGGTCCCCCATAGGCTAAAACAGCAATTTGGCAGATTTTAGATGGTGAATGGTCGAAGTCGAATTTTTAAAGAAACAGTACATGATAAATTTCGATATTCTAATTATCGAATATTTTTCAATTCAAATCGAATTTGGACTATTCTCTAGTCGAAGTACACAAAAAATAGCTGGAAATTCTAATTTTCTTTATTCGAAAATTCACCTTTGACCAAACTCCTTATATCTTGTATGCAATAAAAAGAGTTTAAAAAAAAAAACACTGGCAACTTTTCTTTTTTTTAAAGCAGGATTGCCTTCCAAAGTCTGAACTATTAAAGATTTTTGTGTGAACATTTTTTTTAACATGCTTGAGGGACCTGCTGCCACACATATTTTAGGGTGGGTTCATGTCTAGGGAATTATAGTTTTTTTTTTAATAAGCTCCCTTGGACATTTGTAATAAAAAGTGGGCACTTCAAGCATTTCCACCAACATCTCTAAAAAGGACGCGTATACGACTTTAACGCGCCTCTCCTATTCAAATCGACCTAACTCATAATATCGCTGTATATATAATAAAAATATAAAGTCTGCTACTCCTTTATATGGCAGAATAGTGAATGTGGAATCTTTTTATGGCTGCACCACGGAGGAGATCTACAAAGTTGGATCATGGATGAAAAAAAAAACAACAATTTTTTGGAAACTGGAGAACGATCCAAATGAATATGACCTGCTGCGGCGCTATTATTATTATTATTATTATTATTATTATTATTAACATGTATTCATATAGCGCCAACATATTGCGTAGCACTGTAAAGTAAATGTGATTATACAACTAAATCACACGAATTACATATATAGAATATATGAAGTAACAAACATCACAATCAATACAGGTACAAAAAGGTGAGGAAGGCCCTATGCATAGGCATACAGTCTAAAGGGAAGGGAGTAATACACAAGGTGTGGGAGTGGGCAAGATCGAAGTAAGTGGGTGAGAAATGTGGTATTGTATGTGGTGTTGTGTTTGGTAGTTAAGCAGAGTGAGGGTAGGCTTCTCGAAAGAAGTGCGTTTTCAGAGATTTTTTGAAAGCAGAAAGGTTGGGAGAAAGTCGGACAGACTGTGGGAGAGAGTTCCAGAGGAGGGGTGCAGCCCTTGCAAAGTCTTGAATGTGAGCATGTGAGGAGGTAATGAGAGAAGAGTTGAGTAGCAGGTCAGTAGAGGAGCGTAGTAAGCGAGTTGGTGAGTATATAGAGATGAGTTCAGAGATGTAGGGTGAAGCAGAGTTGTGAAGTGCTTTGAAAGTCAGTGTCATTAATTTGAATTTGATTCTGAAAGGTAACGGAAGCCAGTGCAGGGATTGACAGAATGGTGAGGCAGAGGAGGAGCAGTTGCTGAGGTGTATGAGCCTCGCAGCAGTGTTCATTATGGACTGGAGAGGTGACAGTTAGTGATGGGCGAATTTGCGCGAAATTCGCGAAACAGCGAAAAATTTGCGACGCCGGCGCCTGTTTTTTCAACGCTGGCGCCCGTTTTTGATGCGAATTTTCGCGGGAGTTTCGCGAATTTATTCGCTGGCGGCGAATAGCGCGAATTTGCGCCTGCCGAATAAATTCGCCTATCACTAGTGACAGTCTCTGGAGGGGGAGGCCAATTAAAAGAGAGTTACAGTAGTTTAGATGCGATATGATGAGAGAGTGAATAAGAATTTTGGCAGCGTCTTGGGTGATAAATGATCGTATTTTGGATATGTTCCTTAGGTGGAAGTGACATGATTTAATAAGTGACTGGATATGAGGAGTGAATGACAGGGCAGAATCTAGGATAACCCCAAGGCACCGGCCTGGGGAGAGGGGGTGATAGTGGAATTGTTAACTATGATGGATACTTCCAGGATGTTACTGGTGTTAGTTGGAGGAAAGAGAACCATTTCAGTTTTAGAGAGGTTTAATTTAAGGTAGCGTTGCGACATCCAGGTAGAGATAGCGGACAGGCAGGAGGAGACGCAAGTTAGGAGTTCTGGGTTGAGATCAGGAGATGAGAGATAGATCTGAGTATCGTCAGCATAGAGGTGGTAGTGGTAGCTATGCGTGTGAATAATTCAGCCCACTTCTCTTTCTTTTATAATTTGTATAATTTCAGATACTGCCTGTTTTTCATGTAGTTGCAGATTCTATTCAGTTGCTTTGTTATATTATTCTAAAAAGAAAGAGCAGAAGTCGTCTTCACAGTAACCTCGTTCCAAGAATTCACATGATGATCAAGATTAAAATTTGCACCTTATTTGTTTTATTGTGAAAACAACTATAACCTTCATGTTCCTTAAAAGGAAAAGGTTTTATGTATCAAGTCAATTCCTTTCCATTGGGAGAGGTGCAGTCCCTCGTGGGTTTGTGTTTCTGAAAACTGTTTAAGTAGATTTTTGTTGCCTAATTAAAAAAAATAAAAGTAATTCTGCTCAAATTTGGTTATACTCATCCACTTGTTACCAGTGTTACCGTTTTTAGGCACTTCGCCAACTTACTAACGGGTGCAGGCCTAACTTCGCTAGCGAAAGACATAGACGCTAGCGCTCATTCGCACTAGAGAAAACTAGAGAAAAACTGCTTATAGACTATGTCCTGCGGTTTGAAAAATGTTGCACAGTTGTTGTGCGGATAACGTCTGGTGACTTCGATGCGTTTGGCGACTTTTTTGCCTTTTCATTAATTTTTGATGAAGGGAAACAGATCAGATTTGTCCATCACTGTTCAGCATTTCTCCAGTTTGCAATTTCAGCAATCTGGTTGCTAGGGTCCAAATTACCCTAGCAACCATGCACTGATTTGAATAAGAGACTGGAATATGAATAGGAGAGGGAATGAATAGAAAGATGAGTAATAAAAAGTAGCAATAACAATACATCTGTGGCTTTACAGAGTATTAGATGGGGTCAGTGAAGAGTCAGAAGAAAAAGTGAAATCATGAAAAAAACTATAACAATAAATAATGAAGACCAACTGGAAAGTTTCTCTCAACTGGCCATTCTAAAACATACTAAAAGTTAACTTTAAGGTGAACCACACTTTTAAATGGACTACACCCAGAGATTCAAAAAGTGCCTACATAAAAAGGATGGGTTTTATTTGTACAGGGAAGGGATCCGTTATCCAGAAACCCATTATCCAGAAAGCTCCGAATTATGGAATGGCTGTCTCCCATAGACTCCATTATACTCAAGTAATCGATATTTTTTAAAAGTGATTTCATTTTTCTCAGTAATAATAAAACAGTAGCTTGTACTTGATCCCAACTAAGATATAATTAATCCTTATTGGAAGCAAAACCAGCCTATTGGGTTTATTTAATGTTTACATGATTTTCTAGTAAACTTAAGGTATGAAGATCCAAATTATGGAAAGATCCATTATACGAAAAACCCCAGGCCCCCAGCATTCTGGATAACAGGTCCCAAACCTGTATTGTGATTGTTAATTTAAAACATTAAATACATATACATTATAAGCAGCATCTTAATATCCCTTGCTAGTCTCTGCACTTGTTCTTCTATATTTTGTTTAATTATTACATCTCTATAGCAAAACCCACTTACTCCATTTTTATTAGGTACCTTGTATATATACTTTTTTCCCCCTGGATTTGCGGTGATAAAAAATAACCAGAGCTTATTATTGGCAGTAGTTTTCCTCTAGATGGTGCTGTGTATCACACATTTTGCAGCATCTCCTATAACAATATAATGACAGAGCCAGAGAGGCAGGTCACATGATGCAGCACTTTTCATCTAAGAGAAGATCTAATTACTGCTATTGACTTACCCCAACCACCAGAGCAAGAGAATACACAAAGCAGAATGACAACCCAGTACATATACATAGTGCAAGACAGATAAATACAATGTATCTGAACAATAAGACTCCAAAAGTTTAAACCATATAATGGCTATGGCAGTATAATTTTATATAGGATTACTTGTACAGGTATTGGATCCGTTATCCAGAAACAGTCTTGGACTGGCCCACCAGGATAACAGGGCCCAGGTGTCATTGGGCCTCTTGCTTTGAACCATTTAGCCTATTTCATGGTTGTCCCTTATTTCTTTATGGGAAAAAGGCTTAAAGGGATACTGTCATGGAAATTTTTTTTTTTAAAAATGAATCAGTTAATAGAGCTGCTTCAGCAGAATTCTGCACTGAAACCCATTTCTCAAAAGAGCAAACAGATTTTTTTATATTCAATTTTGAAATCTGACATGGGGCTAGACCATCCAATAGAATCAAAAGATTATACAAACTTAATCTAAAAAAAATATTGCTAGAGTGAGCAGGGTGTTATAAGTAGGAGGAGTAGTGAAATGTACACCACTAACATGTTAGAACTGTGAATATATTGTCTAATTAATGAAAAGCTCTGTAGAGTAATATATATAAATATGGAGAGAAGGGTATCTAAGTATGTCCCAAAAAAACCCCGCACTGCCTTGATGTGATTATTATGTATGTATACATAATACTATCTTGTAAGTAGGCAATTTTACCAAACCTCGGTGAAGGATATTGAAAACACTATTTTTTGTTCCCACACATTTTAAAGGGGAACTAATATATTTTAAACCCTTTTGGATTTTTGTTTTTCATTTTTCTCATTTTTCAACCCTTTTTTTATTTTTTTCACTTTTTCAATTTTCCGTCTTATTCACCACAGGGTGTTTTAACAAATTGAAAAATACTACACTATATTATGTTCCTGTTTTTCTATTCTCTCCGTTTGCTTTAGGCGCTGTTCTACAAGAAAACATATATATTGCTTCAATTGGAATATATATATTTGCTTTACTTTTTTCCGGAATCATGGGGCTAGACATATTGTCAATTTCCCAGCTGCCCCAAGTCATGTTAGAGTTAGTGAGAGTTGAAATGTGAGCATATTGTGATCAGAGAGGGGAAATTGTGAGTTAGTAAATTGGTGGTTGAACAGAGTCTGGTAAATATGAGATCCAGAGTAGAGATGGCGCGAACTGTTCGCCGGCGAACTTGTTCGCGCGAACATCGGGTGTTCGCGCTCGCCGGAAGTTCGCGAACGTCGCGCGACGTTCGCCATTTTGGGTTCGCCATTGTTGGCGCTTTTTTTTGCCCTCTCACCCCAGACCAGCAGGTACATGGCAGCCAATCAGGAAGCTCTCCCCTGGACCACTCCCCTTCCCTATAAAAACCGAAGCCCTGCAGCGTTTTTTTCACTCTGCCTGTGTGTGCTGAAGAGATAGTGTAGGGAGAGAGCTGCTGCCTGTTAGTGATTTCAGGGACAGTTGAAAGTTTGCTGGCTAGTAATCGTTTTGATACTGCTCTGTTATTGGAGGGACAGAAGTCTGCAGGGGTTTGAGGGACATTTAAGCTTAGGTAGCTTTGCTGGCTAGTAATCTACCTTCTACTGCAGTGCTCTGTATGTAGCTGCAGTGGGCAGCTGTCCTGCTTCTGATCTCATCTGCTGACTGCTGCAATAACAGTAGTCCTTGTAAGGACTGCTTTTATTTATTTTTTTGTTGTTTTACTACTACTACTACTACTACTACTACTACTACTATAAGAGCCCAGTGCTATTAGTCTAGCAGTGTTGGGGAGTGGGACTGGTGTGCTAATCTGCTGCTCCTAGTAGTTCAGCAGCACCAACTGTAATTTTTTTTTTTTAATATTCATTTTTTTTTTATTTTACTTTTTTTTATTTTACTACCGCTGTAGTAGTGTATAAGTTGACCTTTTAGGCATTATTTGCCCTGTAGGCATTTTTTGCCCAGTGTGTTATTCAACCAACAGCCATCTAGCTGTGTGACCTTGTTCACATTCTGTCTAAATATCCATAATATTACCGTCTCCAGAAAAAACACCGGAGTGACTTTTTTCAAGCAGCCATAATAAATTTTACGTAATCCGTATCCATCGCTGTAGTAGTGTATAAGTTGACCTTTTAGGCATTATTTGCCCTGTAGGCATTTTTTGCCCAGTGTGTTATTCAACCAACAGCCATCTAGCTGTGTGACCTTGTTCACATTCTGTCTAAATATCCATAATATTACCGTCTCCAGAAAAAACACCGGAGTGACTTTTTTCAAGCAGCCATAATAAATTTTATGTAATCCGTATCCATCGCTGTAGTAGTGTATAAGTTGACCTTTTAGGCATTATTTGCCCTGTAGGCATTTTTTGCCCAGTGTGTTATTCAACCAACAGCCATCTAGCTGTGTGACCTTGTTCACATTCTGTCTAAATATCCATAATATTACAGTCTCCAGAAAAAACACCGGAGTGACTTTTTTCAAGCAGCCATAATAAATTTTACGTAATCCGTATCCATCGCTGTAGTAGTGTATAAGTTGACCTTTTAGGCATTATTTGCCCTGTAGGCATTTTTTGCCCAGTGTGTTATTCAACCAACAGCCATCTAGCTGTGTGACCTTGTTCACATTCTGTCTAAATATCCATAATATTACCGTCTCCAGAAAAAACACCGGAGTGACTTTTTTCAAGCAGCCATAATAAATTTTACGTAATCCGTATCCATCGCTGTAGTAGTGTATAAATTGACCTTTTAGGCATTATTTGCCCTGTAGGCATTTTTTGCCCAGTGTGTTATTCAACCAACAGCCATCTAGCTGTGTGACCTTGTTCACATTCTGTCTAAATATCCATAATATTACCGTCTCCAGAAAAAACACCGGAGTGACTTTTTTCAAGCAGCCATAATATATTTTACGCAATCCGTATCCACCGCTGTAGTAGTGTATACGTTGATCTTGTGGGCATTATTTGCACAGTGTTTTCTTCAAACCGCCATCTAGCTGTGTGAGCTTGTTCACATTTTGTCTAAATATTGATAATATTATCGTCTCTAGAAAAACCACTTGAGTTACTTTTTTTCAAGCAGCATTCTTATATTTTACGTAATCCGTATCCACCGCTGTGTATACGTTGACCTTGTAGGCATTATTTGCACAGTGTTTTCTTCAAACCGCCATCTAGCTGTGTGAGCTTGTTCACATTTTGTCTAAATATTGATAATATTATCGTCTCTAGAAAAACCACTTGAGTTACTTTTTTTCAAGCAGCATTCTTATATTTTACGTAATCCGTATCCACCGCTGTGTATACGTTGACCTTGTAGGCATTATTTGCACAGTGTTTTCTTCAAACCGCCATCTAGCTGTGTGTATTATCGTTTCCAGAAAAACCAACTGAGTTTTTGTTGTTGTTGTTTTTTTAAAAATAATGCCAGGCAAAGGCAGGCCGCCACGCAGAGGCCGTGCTAGGGGCCGTGCTGCTATGCAATCCTGTGGCCCTAGCAAATTGCCCAGTTTTAAAAAGCCAATGACCCTGAACTCCCAAAATGCTGAAGAGGTAGTTGACTGGCTTACACAGCACACCCCATCCTCTACCGTTTCTAACTTTACCACAACATCCTCCTCATCCTCCACTGCTATGGCCACCCCACGTAACACTTCCTCCACCACCGGTGCCCCTTCTTCACTGGAGTCAGAGGAGTTATTTTCCCATGAGTTTCTTGAACTGAGTAATGCGCAACCATTATTGGCAGAAGAAGATGAAGGAGATGAGGACGTTACACCAGATTTAATTCTGGCAGAGAACACGACAGAGATGGACATAATGATGAGTGATGAGGAGGAGGTCCCCGCTGCTGCTTCCTTCTGTGATGTGTCAGAAGAAATTGATGCATCTGAGGAGAATGATGATGAGGAGATTGATGTTTTGTGGGTGCCTAGTAGAAGAGAGCAAGAGGAGGGTAGTTCAGATGGAGAGACGGAGAGTCAGAGAGGCAGTAGGAGAATAAGACTTAGAAGAAGCAGGGAGGACAGCCCGCAGGGATCAGTAGGGCAACAACATGTATCGGCACCTGTGTTCAGCCAGCCAACGCACCCGCCATTGCCGCCAATGCCGCCAACTTCTACTGTTACCGCCAGATCGCACACTTCCAAAAAGTCAGCAGTGTGGGATTTTTTTAATGTGTGTGCCTCTGACAAAAGCATTGTAATTTGCAATGAGTGCAGTCAGAAACTGAGCCTTGGTAAGCCCAACAGCCACATAGGTACAACTTCTATGCGAAGGCACATGAGCGGCAAGCACAAAGCACTTTGGGAGCAACACCTCAAAGGCAACAGGCAAACTAAAAGCCACACTCCTTCTGGTCCAGCATCTTACTGCTCTACCTCTGCTCTCCTTGACCCATCTGAACCACCCTCCACTCCGCCTTCCACCTTGACCACCTGTTCCCATTCCCAGTCATCTGCCACCAGCCAAGTTTCTGTGAAGGCCATGTTTGAGCGTAAGAAGCCAATGTCTGACTGTCACCCCCTTGCCCGGCGTCTGACAGCTGGCTTGTCTGCACTCTTAGCCCGCCGGCTTTTACCATACCAGCTGGTGGACTCTGAGGCCTTCCGCAAATTTGTAGCAATTGGGACACCGCAGTGGAAGGTACCCAGCCGCAATTTTTTTTCTAAAAAGGGAATACCACACCTGTACCAACATGTGCAGAGCCAAGTTACCGCATCTCTGTCACTTAGTGTTGGGCCAAAGGTCCATATGACTACTGACGCATGGTCCTCCAAGCATGGTCAGGGCAGGTATGTCACCTACACTGCCCACTGGGTGAACTTGGTAATGGCTGGGAATGGGAAGCAGGGAATGGGTAGCTCAACAACAACAACAACAGTGGAGTTGGTGTCACCGCCACGGATTGCACGCGGTTCTGCCACCACCTCTACTCCTCCATCGCTCTCTACCTCGTCTTCTTCCTCTTCTTCTTCTTACTCTGCTGCTGGGTCCTCCTTCTCCTCCTCCACACCTGTGCACCCCCAGCTCCCCCTAGGCTATTCGACGTGCCAGGTACGCCGTTGTCACGCTGTCTTGGGGATGACGTGCCTGGAAAGCAAAAACCATACCGGATCTGTACTCCTGTCATCTCTGCAGTCACAGGCCGATCGGTGGCTGACCCCACACCAACTGCAGATCGGAAAAGTGGTGTGTGACAATGGAAGCAATCTGTTGGCAGCGTTGAGACTGGGAAATTTAACACATGTGCCCTGCATGGCACATGTGTTAAATTTAATAGTCCAACGTTTTGTCTCCAAGTACCCAGGATTCCAGGACGTTCTCACCCAGTCCAGAAAGGTGTCGGCCCATTTCAGACGTTCCTACACAGCCATGGCACGCCTTGCTGACATTCAGCAGCGCTACAACATGCCAGTCAGGCGTTTGATTTCTGACAGCCAGACTCGCTGGAATTCAACGCTCCTTATGTTGGAACGTCTGCTGCAACAACAAAGGGCCGTCAACGAGTACCTTTTTGAACTGGGTGGTAGGACTGGATCTGCAGAGCTGGGGATTTTTTTCCCCCGTTACTGGGTGCTTATGCGCGATGCCTGCAGGCTCATGCGACCTTTTGAAGAGGTGACAAATATGGTCAGTCGCACCGAAGGCACCATCAGCGACCTAATACCCTTCGCTTTCTTCCTGGAGCGTGCCGTGCGACGAGTGACAGATGAGGCTGTAGACCAGCGTGACGAGGAGCTGGAAGCGCACGATTTATGGTCGGAATCACCAGAACGAACCCAGGCACCTGCTGCAACGCAGGGAGAGGTGCCAGAAGTGGAGTCAGAGGAGGAAGGTGGCTTTGTGGAGGAGGAGGAGGAGGACCAACAGGAGCAGGCTTCCCAGGGGGCTAGTGGTGACCTTTTGGGGACCCCTGGTCTTGTACGTGGCTGGGGGGAGGAGACCGTGGATGATGCAGTCCTTGATAATGAGGAAGCGGAGATGGATAGCTCTGCATCCAACCTTGTGAGAATGGGGTCTTTCATGCTGTCATGCCTGTTGAAGGACCCCCGTATCAAGAGGCTTAAGGAGAAGGACCTGTACTGGGTCGCAACGCTACTAGACCCTCGGTACAAGCATAAAGTGGCAGAAATGTTACCAACATACCACAAGTCCGAAAAGATGCGGCATTTACAAACCAGCCTGCAAAACATGTTGTACAATGCTTTTATGGGTGATGTCACTTCAGGAACTCATCAACATTCCAGGGGCAGAGGTGCCAGTAATCCTGCCACGAGCACACCTGCAAGGACAAAGCCCTTTGGCCGGTCTGTAACATCAGACATGCAAATGTTTTTCTGTCCAAGGCAGCGCCACAACCCTTCTGGATCCACCCTCAAAGAACGCCTCGACCGGCAGGTAGCGGACTACCTGGCATTAACTGCAGATATCGACACTCTGAGGAGCGATGAACCCCTGGACTACTGGGTGCGCAGGCTTGATCTGTGGCCAGAGCTGTCACAATTTGCCATGAACCTCTTGTCTTGCCCAGCCTCAAGTGTGCTCTCAGAAAGGACCTTCAGTGCAGCAGGAGGGATTGTAACTGAGAAGAGAACTCGCCTAGGTCACAAAAGTGTCGATTACCTGACCTTTATTAAAATGAATGAGGGGTGGATCTCGGAGGGTTACTGCACGCCGGAAGACTTGTTCTGACTTCTATGCAGCTGTCCTTCTCTTCAAGCCTCATGACTCCACACACAGCTGTCCTTTAGCGTCCTCCTCCCTCCGCCACCGTTACAAACTAGGGTGCAAACCCTACTGGTTTAATTTTTTCTGGCCTCTGTGCTTCAGTGGCTGCAACCAAAAAAACTGGGCAAACAATGTCTACAAGGTCAACGTATGGCGAAAAATGACTATTTTCAGCATTTATATGGCATATTTTTTCTGGCAACTGTGCTTCAGTGGCTGCGTCCAAAAAAATGCATATTTTCTGCATTTATATGGCATAATTTTTCTGGCCTCTGTGCTTCAGTGGCTGCAACCAAAAAAATGCATATTTTCTGCATTTATATGGCATAATTTTTCTGGCCTCTGTGCTTCAGTGGCTGCAACCAAAAAAATGCATATTTTCTGCATTTATATGGCATAATTTTTCTGGCCTCTGTGCTTCAGTGGCTGCAACCAAAAAAATGCATATTTTGTCCATTTATATGGCATAATTTTTCTAGCCTCTGTGCTTCAGTGGCTGCAACCAAAAAAATGCATATTTTCTCCATTTATATGGCATAATTTTTCTGGCCTCTGTGCTTCAGTGGCTGCAACCAAAAAAATTTATATTTTCAGCATTTATATGGCATAATTTTTCTGTCAACTGTGCTTCAGTGGCTGCGACCAAAAAAATGCATATTTTCTGCATTTATATGGCATAATTTTTCTGGCCTCTGTGCTTCAGTGGCTGCAACCAAAAAAATTTATATTTTCAGCATTTATATGGCATAATTTTTCTGGCAACTGTGCTTCAGTGGCTGCGACCAAAAAAATGACTATTTTCAGCATTTATATGGCATATTTTTTCTGGCCTCTGTGCTTCAGTGGCTGCGGCCAAAAAAACTGGGCAAACAATGCCTACAAGGTCAACGACGTTGACCTTGTAGGCATTGTTTGCCCAGTTTTTTTGGCCGCAGCCACTGAAGCACAGAGGCCAGAAAAAATATGCCACATAAATGCTGAAAATAGTCATTTTTTGCCATACGTTGACTCAACGTATATGGCAAAAAATGACTATTTTCAGCATTTATATGGCATATTTTTTCTGGCAACTGTGCTTCAGTGGCTGCAACCAAAAAAACTGGGCAAACAATGTCTACAAGGTCAACGTATGGCGAAAAATTACTATTTTCAGCATTTATATGGCATATTTTTTCTGGCAACTGTGCTTCAGTGGCTGCGTCCAAAAAAACTGGGCAAACAATGTCTACAAGGTCAACGTATGGCGAAAAATTACTATTTTCAGCATTTATATGGCATATTTTTTCTGGCAACTGTGCTTCAGTGGCTGCGTCCAAAAAAACTGGGCAAACAATGCCTACAAGGTCAATGTATGGCAGTTGTTTAAAGAGAACAGTAGATTACTAGCCAGCAAAGCTACCTAAGCTAAAATGTCCCTCAAATCCCTGCAGACTTCTGTCCCTCCAATACAGAGCAGTATCAAGCAGATTACTAGCCAGCAAACTTACTATCATCTGTCCCTGAAATCACTAACAGCTCTCCCCCTACACTATCTCTTCCAAGCACACACAGGCAGATTTTTCAGATACATTTTTGCCCTTGATCCCCCTCTGGCATGCCACTGTCCAGGTCGTTGCACCCTTTAAACAACTTTAAAATCATTTTTCTGGCCAGAAATGTCTTTTTTAGATGTTAAAGTTCGCCTTCCCATTGAAGTCTATGGGGTTCGCGAACCGTTCGCGAACCGCTCGCATTTTTGCGCAAGTTCGCGAATATGTTCGCGAACTTTTTTTCCGACGTTCGCTACATCCCTAATCCAGAGTGTTACCATTGGAGTGAGAGGGGGAGTTTGAGCACAAAGATAAGCCTAGGGAGGAGGTTAGTGAAAGAAGTTTAGAGACAGTAGAGTTGTTAATGTTGTTAATATGAAAGTCACCTGATATGATGGATGGGATGTTAGATGAAAGAAAGTAAGGAAGCCAGGCAGCAAAATTGTCCAGAAATTGTGCAGTTGGTCCTGGTGGTCGATATATAACAGCAATGCAGAGTGAAACAGGAGAAAAGAGCCTAATGCAGTGAGCCTCAAATGAGGAGAATGATAGAGAGGGAACAGGTGGAAGAACTTTAAAAGTACAGCAGGGAGAGAGAAGCAAACCTACCCCACCTCCAGGTCTGTTACCAGGTGTGGGAGTATGAGTAAGGTGTAGGCCCCATAGGACAGGGCAGCAGGTGAGGCAGTGTCAGTAGGAGAGAGACAGGTTTCAGTAAGTGTGAGTAGGTTATAGGAATTTGCAATGAAATGGTCGTGTATAGCGGTGAGTTTGTTGCAGACAGATCTGGCATTCCAGAGAGCACAGGAAAGATTAACTGAGTTTTTGGGTATAGGAGTAAGAGTTCTGTACTGTTTGAAATTGCTCCGGAGAGAAGGAGCTTGTGGCCGTGATATAACTGGGGTAAGGGCCAGGGTTTGGGGAAATGTCCCCAGCTGCCAGTAATACAAAGATAGACTAAGTGAGAGTGGGATTTGTAAGTTCTTAGTTTGTATGAAAAAGAGGAGTTTTGTGGAATAGCTAAACAGAGTACTTTATAAACTTCATATGTGGAGAGGGAAGGAGAGGAGAGTAGAGAGACTGAGATTTGTATAGAACTGGGATTTGATGGAAGAGGTAATAAAAAATGTTTTATGAAGCATGAGAGTGAAAGGAGGAGAAATGCAGGATAAAACATGTTTGGAGTAAGAAGTAACAAACTAGCAGGTACAAACAAATCTGTTTTCTTCTTATCCCAGTTAGTTCACTGTTGATTGCAGGGGAATCCGGTTCCTTTTGCCTTGTCAATGCCTTGTCCAACTGCCTTGTTTAACTGTCATTTCTAAGCACTTGTGAAATGTTAGCACTCGTGCCATGCCCCAGAAACTAGTTTCATCCCCAATACTGGGTCTGAATGTATATGTAGCTGATTGGGAAAAAATGTTGCTGAGCAGGGGCACGCTGAGGATGATGGGAGTTGTTTTCACCCCTCTAGTATGCAGAGCTTTGCCTCTAGAGCTTGCAATCTATTTAAAGGTCTCTGCTCTGTAGAGATTAAAATGTAAGCACTGAGGTCCATGCCCAGTAGAGGTTGTAATCTAAGTACTGAGTTTCTTAGTAACCAACTCTCCTATCCCTTACCAATGTCATTGCCACCACCACTGAGCCTCATGGGGGCAGCCTTGGGTGCAGTTGTATCAAGTGAATTAGCCCTTAGGGTCCCAAGACAGTGCATTTGGCTAATTACCACTTATACAAATCATCTTATTTAATTTACGGCTGTAATTTTCAATCTGCCCCCCAAGGGGCTCTTCTCCTAATGCAGTTATTCCAGTAGCTGAGAAGCACGTTGGGCAGGTGTGTGTTCATCTAATTCCTATTATTTCTACTGATCAGTTGGAGAAGAGGAAGACCCTGGCAATGCTGGAAGGATCGGACCCCTTGGTGGGGTAAAAGGTGTAGAATAACATAAATCAGGGATCCCTAATCTACATGTGCCAGTGAGATACCCTACCCTAAAATCAGCTCTGCAATTGAGTTAGCTCTACTGCCTGAACATTCTGCTTTTTGCTGAGCAGGGGCACGCTGAGGATGATGGGAGTTGTTTTCACCCCTCTAGTATTTCAACAGCAGAAATAAACGGCACACACTACAGATAAAACAGATTTCTTCTCTGCGCCTTCCCTTATTTATACCGTTACTATACCTTTTCATTACAATTCTCTAGATGAAAACACAGATCTCTCCTGGGTACCCGCCATCTTTTCAAACCTAAATGTGCAGACACCTGGCTCCCGGCTTACAGGCAGTGTATTTACTAAAGAGCTGATGCTCAGAAAACCTCACCATGAAGGGGTTCCTTATTGGAGGCTGCATTATATCTGCTGTTATTGCAACAGGTTAGTCACAATGGTATAATAGTTATTAAAGTTTTTGGGGGGGTCAGGAATCTATAGGAGGGACAGAAGGACTATAAAGGTGGAGCAATTTGTCTTCATGTAAAATCAGAAATAAAGCCATGCATTAAAGAACATATCACAGAGATCACTGGGACAGTGGGGAGTCATTATAGTTATAAGTTCAGCTGGAATGTTATCATTATAATAGCCTACACAAGTATGGGATCCATTATCTGGAAACCTGTTACCCAAAAAGCTCTGAGTTGTGGGAAGGCCATTTCCCCTAAACTCCATTTTAATCAAATAATTCACATTTTGAAATTGATCTCTGTAATTATAAAACAATAATTTGTACTTGATCCCAATTAAGATATAACGAATCTTTATTAGAGACAAAACAATCCAATTGGGTGTAATATTTAAATAATTTTTAATAGACTTATGGTATGGAGATCTAAATATATATTTATATATAGACACACACAAACACACGACACGGAGCACACATTGGACTTAAAGGGGTTGTTCATCTTCCAACACTTTTTCAATTCAGTTGGTTTCAGATTGTTCCCCAGAAATAAAGACTTTTTCCAATTACTTTCTATTTTCTATGTGTGACTGTTTTTTCTAATATGGAAGTGTAAAGTGTAATTTTTCAATTTCTAAAGCAGCTCGGGGGGGGGAGTCGCCGACCCTGTAACTGTTCTGAATTGAAACATTTAGATGATAGATCTCTTATCTTTGTCTCTGCTGAGCAGAGTCCCTGAGTTTAATAAAAGGGGAACTCCACAACTCCACATAACTTAAGCTTTTTGAAAAGTTACCATACTTTCAAGCAACTTTGCAATATACACCAATTAAAAAATATGCAGATTTTTCATGATTTTTAATGGTTTGGAACAGTTCCCTAAGCCTAGCCCCCTGCTCTCCTGCTGATCTGTCTGACTACTTTGCTGAGCTGACTGACTACTGTTACTTTGTATCAACAGCCACCTGTCCTCAGCCTGCATCCTCCAAACCCCACAATTCCCTGCACATGTGATTTCAATAAGGTGCAATGCATTGTGGGTTATGTAGTTCCTGCATGCTGTCTGTAAGCTGTGGAGAAGTTGTTACAATTTGTAACATCAGTGTTTAGTCCCTCCTTCCCTGCCAGGATTTCAAATGATGCAGAAAGAGAAGGACTGTTATACAGCTGGATTTCAGCATAGAAAATGGCATTTATTCATACTTTTTGAAGAAACAGGTAATTTTTAATGGATATATTAGGGGTTTCTGTGTTATGTGGGCCTCTTTATCAAATTTTGGTTTGGAAGCCGGAGTTCCCCTTTAAAGGCAGCTGTTAGAATTGATACAATAGTTGCTAATACTCCAGAGATGCTGCTGAGAAATGTAACAACTAAATTGCAAAATTGTAACAGTTGAGAATCTGCACCTGAATTACTGAGCAGCCAGACGGAAACACCAAGGACATTAAACTTTAAACTTAGATTTTGAAAAGAAAAATAAATTAATAATGGAAAGTACAGTAATTGAAAAAAGTATTTATTTCTGGTGAACAATCTGAAATCAATGGAACTGAAAAAAATGTGTTTGGAAGGTGAACAACCCCTTTAATATATATGATATATATATATATATATATATATATATATATATATATATATATATATATATATATATATATATATATATATATATATATGTAAAGGTATAGAATCCATTTCTGGAAACCTGTTATCCAGAAAGCTCTGAATTACAGGATAGACTCCATTATAATCAAATAATTCCAATTTTTAAAAAGTATTCAATTTTTCCCTGTAGTAATAATAAAACAGGACATTGTAATTGATCCAGGGAAATATATAATTAATCCTTATTGAAGGTAGAACCATTGCATTAGGTTTATTTCATGTTTAAATGATTCTTTAGAAGATTTGAAGTATAGAGATCCAAATTACTAAAATACCCCTTATCCAGAATACCCCAGAAGGGAGTCAGCGACGCCCATTTAAAAGCTGCAAAGGGTCAGAAGAAAAAGGCAAATAACTATAAAATATCAATAGTGAAAACCAATTGAAAAGTTGCTTAGAATAGGCCATTCTATAACATAATAACAGTTACCTTAAAGGTGAACCACCCTTTAGTAGACTTGTATGAAGATCCAATTATGGGAAGATCCCCAGGTCCTGAACATTCGTATAATAGATCCCATAGCTGTAATGGATTCTGGGGCTTGAAGTCCTTTGAATTACCATAGCAGGGTTCAGATCAAACACTGGTCTGGATATTACATGATCTTTGCTATTTCCTACTAAAACCGGCAGTTGCTTTTAGTGCTGATACTGATTAGTTTCCTTAATGTGCATTTTAGGGGCACATTTACCTAGGGTCGAATATCGAGGGTTAATTAACCCTCGATATTCGACCGTCGAAGTAAAATCCTTCGACTTCGAATATCGAAGTCGAAGGATTTACCGCTATTCCTACGATCGAACGATCGATTCGAAGGATTTTAATCCATCGATCGAACGAAATTCCTTTGATCAAAAAAACCTTGGAAAGCCTATGGGGACCTTCCCCATAGGCTAACATTGGCCTCGGTAGGTTTTAGGTGGCGAACTAGGGGGTCGAAGTATTTTTTAAAGAGACAGTACTTCGACTATCGAATAGTCGAACGATTTTAAGTTTGAATCGTCCGATTGGAAGTTGAAGGTCGTAGTCGAAGTAGCCCATTCGATGGTCGAAGTAGCCAAAAAAAACATTTGAAATTTGAACTGTTTTTCCTCTATTCCTTCACTCGAGCTAAGTAAATGGGCCCCTTAGTATTTCTCCCTTCTGCTCTCTTTCCTCCAACCACCTTGTTATAAAAAGCCTTGCAGTGCAATTTATTCCCCAAATACAGGCAGGGGCTGGATAAAGTGGTTCTTCACCTTTTAGTTAACTTTGACTCTGTTATAGAATGGCTAATTCGAAGCAACTTTTCAATTGGCCTTCATTATGTCTTTTTTTATAGTTTTTAAATTATTTGCCCTGACCCTACCTTACAAAAAATGCTCTGTAAGGCTACACATTTATTGTTATTGCTGATTTTTATTACCAATCTTTCTATTCAGTCCCTCTCCTATTCATATTTGTGTCTCTTATTCAAACCAATGCAGGGTTGCTAGTGTAATTAGAACCCTAGCAACCAGACTGCTGAAACTGTGTTGTGAGTGTTGTAAGCTGAATGACTCAAACATCACAAATAATAAAAAATGAAAACCAATTGCAAATTGTCTCAGAATATTGATATCTACATCATACTAAAAGTTAATATAAGGATGACCCACCCCTTTAACTGCATTTCTACAGAAGAATATAACTGATGCAAGCACAAGCACCATTTCTATTTTGGTCGCTTTACTGCACTGTTGTTGTATCTGGATTTATTTTGGGGTGCGGCATCCCTTAGAGGTCTCTGTAGGCACACACACTATTCACAGCTTGCTGTACAGTATAAATATCTTGCATCAGTGAAATGAAACTGATGCAATTGAGTGACAGCAGTTTATATCTGTGCAGGTGTCTGTTATTTTGCATTCAGAGCCATTTGCAAAGGTGGATATACAGGTTGTGAGATGGTGAAGGCAAACAGGGGATCTATGATACTGTGACACTCACATGCTCAGTGGGCTCTGATTGGCTGTTGAGAAGCTAAGCTTAGGGGTCGTCGCTAATTATCCAGCAGAAAATGAGCTTCCCCTGTAATATAAGCTGATGCTACAGGGCTGATTATTAAATTCTGATGCTAATTGCCCTGGTTTCTGTGCTGCCATGTAGTAATTATCTGTATTAATTACTAATCAGCCTTATATTGTGACATTTCTATTCTATGTCTGTATATTGTGAGTGGCTCCCTAAGCTCAGTAAGTGACAGCAGCACAGAGCATGTGCAGTGAATCAGCAGAAAAGAAGATGGGGAGCTACTGGGGCATCTTTGGAGACACAGATCTTTATTGCTAAAGGGCTGTGGTTGCCTTGGGTACAGAAGAAGAAAACATAATGTACATTTCTACCTACTTCTATAGTTAGGCTTTAGTTTAAAGTTTTACATTAAAGTTATGTGACCAAGTAAATGCCCCACTCTGCAAGGTAATTTAAATTAAAAGTAAATTAGATTTAAAGTAAACCTCTGTAAAATATAAGCATATATAAGCATCACAGGGAAATTGAGAGACTGCAGGCTAAATTATACTGAGTGTAACTCGGAATATTACTCATCTGTTATAAAGGATAATGTACCCCCTACTGTAAACAATAAGGATATTAGAAGTTACTGAGGGGTTCTCGGACCATATAAAGGCACAAAGCTGCAGGCTGAGTTATACAGGGAACGCTGAGTATCACTCATGTATTATAAGGGATAATATACCCCCAGGACCACCATCAGAAATCACAGGGCCCCATACGACAAAATTTCCTGGGCCCTCTGGGCTGCACCCATCGCAAGCCCCACCTACAGGTGCACCCTCCCCACAGGTCCGCCCCCCACCACACAGTAAAAAAAACAAAAAAATATTGGTGGCTAGGGTTCCCACATGTTAATAAAAAAATAAAAAGATATTGGTGGTCAGGGCCCCCCATTAAAAAACATTTGTGGCCAGGGCCCCCCATTAAAAATATTGGTGGCTAGGACCCCACATGAGAAAAAATAGTTGGTGGCCAAAATTGGTGGTCAGCCCCCCCCCGCCCACATTATGAGAAAATTGGTGGCCAGGGCCCCTTAAACCTCCATGCCTTCCCGAAGTCAGCAGCTATCAGAAAGATGGGGGGCCCGGCTTATCAAGTAAGTGTGGCATGGCCGGGCCCCCCTTACCCTTGGGGTCCCCTACAACTCTCCCCCTGATGGCTGCCCTGTGTACACCCTACTGTAAATGATAAGGATATTAGAAGTCACTGAGGGGTTTTGTGACCATATAAAGGCACAAGGCTGCAGGTTGAGTCTTACAGTTCAAGTCCACTGCTTTGTTCTGTCCACTTAGCTCCTCTACATTTAGGGTTGCCACCTGTCTAGTTTTCACTAGTTTTTACTTGTGTGGCTGCTGTAAGTCAGCTTCTGTGTCCTTCTTACCAGGGGCGTAACTGTAGAGGGAGCAGACTCTGCGACTGCAGGGGGGGGCAGAAGGTGTAGGGGCCCATGAGGCCGTAATTAATATACAATTTCAATAACTATTGGTAAAACCTGTCAAACTTTACACATTTTGGGGCCTGAAAAATAATTTGCTGGTTTTTCATGGCTGGGCGGCTGAGCCTTTAATGCCCAGTCAGAGCAACTGAGTTCTGCAGCAGAGGAAATGTGCTCCATTCCTAAATAGAAAATTATTTTAAGCTCTTTTGTGAGCACTTTTGCTTTTTGATATTTTGAGTGGTCTCCATGCAGGGTTGGACTGGCCTGCCGGGTATCGGGAGAAAATCCGGTGGGCCCCAGAATTGGCAGAAATAGTAGTAACTTAAAGTACCAGAGCCAGCCGGACTTGTATGTGTGCCGCATAATTCTATTGAGACTTTGTCCAGTAGCAGCCACCGTCACCAAGCCAGACTGCACTGATTTTTAAAATGTTTTCTTTCATTCCCTCTGAGCTTTCTTTTTACACGTCCCCTGGTGCTGGCTCGTCCCTTGTCACATTTCCCTGCAGCCCGATTAAATTACTTTGGCTGCGACAAGGAGAGAGCAATGGCAGCAGCTGTGGAGCATCAGATTGGCCAGCAATGAATCTACCTTTTAGTGATGATACTGATTAGTTTCCTTAATGTGCATTTTAGGGGCACATTTACCTAGGGTCGAATATCGAGGGTTAATTAACCCTCGATATTCGACCGTCGAAGTAAAATCCTTCGACTTCGAATATCGAAGTCGAAGGATTTACCGCTATTCCTACGATCGAACGATCAAAGGAATAATCGATCGATTCGAAGGATTTTAATCCATCGATCGAACGAAATTCCTTTGATCAAAAAAAACCTTGGAAAGCCTATGGGGACCTTCCCCATAGGCTAACATTGGCCTCGGTAGGTTTTAGGTGGCGAACTAGGGGGTCGAAGTATTTTTTAAAGAGACAGTACTTCGACTATCGAATAGTCGAACGATTTTTAGTTTGAATCGTTCGATTCGAAGTCGAAGGTCGTAGTCGAAGTAGCCCATTCGATGGTCGAAGTAGCCAAAAAACCATTTGAAATTTGAACTATTTTTCCTCTATTCCTTCATTTGAGCTAAGTAAATGGGCCCCTTAGTATTTCTCCCTTCTGCTCTCTTTCCTCCAACCACCTTGTTATAAAAAGCCTTGCAGTCCAATTTATTCCCCAAATACAGGCAGGGGCTGGATAAAGTGATTCTTCACCTTTTAGTTAACTTTGACTCTGTTATAGAATGGCTAATTCGAAGCAACTTTTCAATTGGCCTTCGTTATGTCTTTTTTTATAGTTTTTAAATTATTTGCCCTGACCCTACCTTACAAAAAATGCTCTGTAAGGCTACACATTAAGGGGCAGATTTACTAAATTCGAGTGAAGGGTTCGAATTAAAAAAACTTCGAATTTCGAAGTGTTTTTTGGGCTACTTCGACCATCGAATGGGCTACTTCGACCTTCGACTACGACTATCGAACGATTCGAACTAAAAATCGTTCGACTATTCGACCATTTAATAGTCGAAGTACTGTCTCTTTAAAAAAAACTTCGACCCCCTAGTTCGGCAGATAAAAGCTACCGAAGTCAATGTTAGCCTATGGGGAAGGTCCCCATAGGCTTGCCCAAGTTTTTTTGATGGAAGGATATTCATTCGATCGTTGGATTAAAATCCTTCGATTCGTTCGATTCTAAGGATTTAATCGTTCGATCTAATGAATAATCCTTCGATCGTTCGATCGAATTTGCTGCGCTAAATCCTTCGACTTCGATATTCGAAGTCGAAGGATTTCAATTCCTAGTCGAATATCGAGGGTTAATTAACCCTCGATATTCGACCCATGGTAAATCTGCCCCTTATTGTTATTGCTGATTTTTATTACCAATCTTTCTATTCAGTCCCTCTCCTATTCATATTTGTGTCTCTTATTCAAACCAATGCAGGGTTGCTAGTGTAATTAGAACCCTAGCAACCAGACTGCTGAAACTGTGTTGTGAGTGTTGTAAGCTGAATGACTCAAACATCACAAATAATAAAAAATGAAAACCAATTGCAAATTGTCTCAGAATAATGATATCTACATCATACTAAAAGTTAATATAAGGATGACCAACCCCTTTAACTGCATTTCTACAGAAGAATATAACTGATGCAAGCACGAGCCCCATTTCTATTTTGGTTGCTTTACTGCACTGTTGTTGTATCTGGATTTATTTTGGGGTGCGGCATCCCTTAGAGGTTTCTGTAGGCACACACACTATTCACAGCTTGCTGTACAGTATAAATATCTTGCATCAGTGAAATTAAACTGATGCAATTGAGTGACAGCAGTTTATATCTGTGCAGGTGTCTGTTATTTTGCATTCAGAGCCATTTGCAAAGGTGGATATACAGGTTGTGAGATGGTGAAGGTAAACAGGGGATCTATGATACATAAGAGCCCTTAGCAGTGTATAAACATCATAATATTTTACAACTAATTTGTCATTTTGACTTTACATCGGTTCATGGTGGTTTGGCCCCTTAAAGGAGAACTTAACCCTAAAAATGAATATGGCCAAAAAGTTTCAGCTTGTCAATAGCAGCAATGATCCAGGACTTCAAACTTGTCACAGGGGGTCACCATCTTGGAAAGTGTCTGTGACACTCACATGCTCAGTGGGCTCTGATTGGCTGTTGAGAAGCTAAGCTTAGGGCTCGTCACTAATTATCCAGCAGAAAATGAGGTTGGTCTGTAATATAAGCTGATGCTACAGGTTTGCTGATTATTAAATTATGATGCTAATTGCACTGGTTTCTGTGCTGCCATGTAGTAATTATCTGTATTAATTACTAATCAGCCTTATATTGTGACATTTCTATTCTATGTGTACTGTATATTGTGAGTGGGTCCCTAAGCTCAGTAAGTGACAGCAGCACAGAGCATGTGCAGTGAATCAGCAGAAAAGAAGATGGGGAGCTACTGGGGCATCTTTGGAGACACAGATCTTTATTGCTAAAGGGCTGTGGTTGCCTTGGGTACAGAAGAAGAAAACATAATGTACATTTCTACCTACTTCTATAGTTAGGCTTTAGTTTAAAGTTTTACATTAAAGTTATGTGACCAAGTAAATGCCCCACTCTGCAAGGTCATTTAAATTAAAAGTAAATTACATTTAAAGTAAACCTCTGTAAAATATAAGCATATATAAGCATCACAGGGAAATTCAGAGACTGCAGGCTAAATTATACTGAGTGTAACTCGGAATATTACTCATCTGTTATAAAGGATAATGTACCCCCTACTGTAAACAATAAGGATATTAGAAGTCACCGAGGGGTTCTCGGACCATATAAAGGCACAAGGCTGCAGGCTGAGTTATACAGGGAACTCTGAGTATCACTCATGTATTATAAGGGATAATGTACCCCCTACTGTAAATGATAAGGATATTAGAAGTCACTGAGGGGTTCTGTGACAATATAAAGGCACAAGGCTGCAGGTTGAGTCTTACAGTTCAAGTCCGCTGCTTTGTTCTGTCCACTTAGCTCCTCTACATTTAGGGTTGCCACCTGTCTAGTTTTGGCTAGTGTGGCTATCTGCTGTAAGTCAGCTTCCGTGTCCTTCTTACCTGGGGCGTAACTGTAGAGGGAGCAGACCCTGCGGCTGCAGGGGGGGGGGCAGAAGGTGTAGGGGGCCCATGAGGCCGTAATTAATATACAATTTCAATAACTATTGGTAAAACCTGTCAAACTTTACACATTTTGGGGCCTGAAAAATAATTTGCTGGTTTTTCACCCAGTAAAAGGATGGCATGGCTGGGCGGCTGAGCCTTTAATGCCCAGTCAGAGCAACTGAGTTCTGCAGCAGAAATTATTAAAAATAATAGAAAATTATTTTAAGCTCTTTTGTGAGCACTTTTGCTTTTTGATATTTTGAGTGGTCTCCATGCAGGGTTGGACTGGCCTGCCGGGTATCGGGGGAAAATCCGGTGGGCCCCAGAATTGGCAGAAATAGTAGTAACTTAAAGTTACCAGAGCCAGCCGGTCTTGTATGTGTGCCGCATAATTCTATTGAGACTTCGTCCAGTAGCAGCCACCGTCACCAAGCCAGACTGCACTGATTTTTAAAATGTTTTCTTTCATTCCCTCTGAGCTTTCTTTTTACACGTCCCCTGGTGCTGGCTCGTCCCTTGTCACATTTCCCTGCAGCCCGATTAAATTACTTTGGCTGCGACAAGGAGAGAGCAATGGTAGCAGCTGTGGAGCATCAGATGGGGGTATTTGTACATGGAATTGCCACTTATTGCCACTGTGAGCTCTGGGGGCATTTATTCATGAACTTGCCACTGTTCCAACTTTTTGTAAGTTTTGGGGGTATTTATACGTGAACTTGTCACTGTGCCATCTTTTTGTGAGCTTTTGGGGGTATTTATACATGAAATTGTTCCATCCTTTTTTATTTAATAAAAAAAAAAATGTTACTTAAAAAATCAGTTTCCCAATGTCCAATCTGTTACTGGGGCGGGGATAAGCAGACAAAAATATTGTTTTTTTTACTTCCTAAAACCAAGTTTCATTATACTGATGAGTTAATATGATCCGTTTAATTTCACCAAAAAATGTTGGTACCATGGGGATGAGGTTTCCTGATGGGCCCCAACCACCCCAGTCCGACAATGTCTCCATGATATTAGGCCAATCTGCTTCCATCCACCCAGTCTTGTGCGGGCGCTGGTATGGCATCAGTTTTGATACCCTGATTTTGTTCCTGAGCACATGATAATTCTAGGATAGCTGACTCTCTGGCATGAAATTAGCGAGTGATTCTGTTTGTGCAAGTCTGTTGTGGATATTGACACCATCTGCTGTGTGAACCCTAGAATTACTACCAAGTCCATATTACCCCAGCATCAAAAGGAGCCCTTGTCAGGCCCGCATTTGTGGAAAGGCCACCTAGGCCCGGGCCTAGGGCGGCAGGATTTTAGGGGAGCGGCATGCTGCCCAACTACACCCACATTGGTTCAAAAACACTGGGAAAGCGCTGGAGATACAATAATTTTTTTAATTTCCCCATTGAAGATGAAAATTTGCACGAATAAAGGGGAGGGGACAAGGGCGACGAACGGCAGTGGGCCTAGGGGTGCCCTCTTTGTAAATCCGGCCCTGGCCCTTGTGTAGGATTTATCACAGCAGATTGGGAGGTTCATTAGCACTTTTAAATACTTTTAATAAATGGCAATAAATATATGCAATGTTGGCCATTATAGCACAAATTTAATATTTGAAATGCAGCTCAGTTGTACATATTAGAGTCCTGCAGCATGTCAGGTACCCACAGCATACCCACAAAGTGATCAGGTTTTGGTCAGAAAATCCCTGATTCCCTGACTGTATGGGTCGTCTGCAGGTAAGGTTCCTGGGTATCTGGCTACGGTACAGGAGTGATCCCCCCTTCTCTGTGGTTTTGGAAAGTTTTTACCCTTACCCTGCTGATCTGTCGCCAGAGTGATGGCACTTCAGGTCCATGATGATGTCAAGTCAAGAAACGGTTCTCCGCAGTGATATTTTGGATTTATGATGTCAGGTTCCATTCTGCAGGTCCCTGGTCGGGTAAGTTAACTATTTGGACATACCTCCCAACTGTCCCATTTTCAGTGGGACAGTCCTGATTCTGACAGCTCAACCCGCAGTCTGAACTGAAATGTCCCAACTTTCTATTTGATCTCCTGCACCAACTCAAGAAAAAGATACAACGTTTCTGAAACTCAATTGAAATAAGAGGCTTTTTGGCAGAGAGCCCAGGTCAGCAGCTGCACTTAGATCATTTTGTAACAATGTAAGATGAGCAATGATACAATTGTAACTATTTAAGATAAGCAGGTCTATTGAGAGCTACTGAGACTAGCAGCTTAAAGGGGTGGTTCACATTCAAGTAAATAGAATGGCCTATTCTAAGCAACTTTATAATTGGACTTCATTTTTAATTTTTTATAGTTTGTTAATTATTTGCCTATTTTTGCTGACTCTTTCCAGCTTTCAAGCAGGGGGGGCACTGACCCCATCTACAAACAAATGCTCTGTAAGGCTACAAATGTATTATTATTGCTACTTTTTATTATTTGTCTTTCTAGTCAGGCCTTTCCTATTCATATTCCAGATTTCCAGTCTCTTATTTAAATCAATGCATTTGGACCCTAGCAACCAGAGTGCTGAAACTGCAAACTGGAGAGCTAAATAACTGAAAAACCATAAAAAATAAAAAATTAAAACCATTGCAAATTGAGTATCATTCTGTACATCTAAAAAGTGAACTCAACCCTTTTAAAGGGCAATTTCACGTTCATTAGCAAAACTGTTATAACACAAAAAACATTGAACTAAAACTCCCAGAAATGTGTTCAAACTCTCATAACCTGCCAAACTGACATGGTAATTAGGGAGTGTGGCCAGAAATGGCTTAAAGTTTTTGTCCCTCTTTTCATTTTTTCAAATATTGGGAGCTATGTATTTGAGTTCTAGGTTGGGTAGCTGTTCTGGATTGGGGGACATATTGGGTGGTGGGTGCAGGTCAGGTTATGAGTCAGCAGGTCTGGGTTGGGCTGAGGATTTCCCAGGTCATAAGGTAAGTTAACTATTTGCTTAGGGTAGGGTTGGTTGGGTAGTGGTTCTGGGTTGGAGGATGTATTGGGTGGTGGGTGCAGGGCAGGTTACGGGTCAGCAGGTCTGGGTTACGCACAGTTCTGCCCGACCCGATCTGTACAAAACTCTAGAACACATTTTGTGCAGTTAGATGCAACTACCCCCTCTTGACAATGCCTAGACATTCCTCCCAACATTTTGGAAATAAAAAGGGGGACAAAAAACATTTGCCGCAAGGACTTTTTTGACCACATCCCCTACTTACCATGTTCATTTTACAAAATGTTGCATATTTCTGTGTTTTTTTCTCCAGTTATTACAGTTTTGCTAATGAAGGTGAATTGCCCTTTAAGCTGTGAGTCTAACTTTTCCCAAGGGACCTCCTTATCTAAATTGTTACAATTGCTTATTTACTATTAGATACTGTTACAAAGTATCTTAGTTGCACCTGGTGGCTGTTCTGGGCTCTCTGCCAATAGCCAATTAAATTAGAAACGTTGTGAAAAGCAGGAAAATGGGACAGTTGGGAGGCATGCTTAAAGGATAAGTAAACCTTTCAAATAAGTGAATGTAAAATTGACGAGGGTGCTATTCTAAGCACTTTTGTCATTTACATTCATTATGTATTTATTTTTCATTCCAAGATATTAAGGAATGCAGGTACTGTTAATATGAATGAATTTTGTTACAACAGCACCACCTGCTGGTCAGTTTCCCACCAGTCTGACCACCAAGTAGTCAAGGAAGTTGTCAGGAGAAAGAAAGAGGCTGCTCTGATGTTCTTTTGCTTAGGAAAAATTTGAGAAAGGTTTCTATTTTTTTTCCTAAGCAGAAGAACATCAGAGCAGACTCTTTCTTTCTCCTGACAACTTCTTCCTTGACTACTTGGTGGTCAGACTGGTGGGAAACTGACCAGCAGGTGGCGCTGTTGGCACAAAATTCATTCATATTAACAGTACAGATTTCCCTTAATATCTTGGAATGAAAAAAGAATAAATAATGAATGTAAATGACAAAAGTAGCACGCTCATCAATTTTACATTCACTTATTTTAAAGGTTTACTTATCCTTTAAAATTGCTCTTTGAACCCTGCTCTCGAATGACTACTACTAATTCTGTGGTAGGAAGGAATGTGGAGAAAACATACATTCTATAAAAGAAACCCTTGAATTCACATTTCTAAGGCGCAACAAGATCCAATTTTTGCTCTGTTACTGTACAGACACGGCTAATCTGATAATTAATCACAGAACTGATTTCTAAAATGAACTTTTGTTTTTCCTTTTTTTACCATTTTGCACTTTCTCTTGCAGTGTATTCTCTGTACTGCATTGAATGTTTTGTACTAAATGATCGATGCGTCAGCGTTGCAATGTGTAAGGAAGACGAGGTGTGCCTGACCGCTTATGAAATTGTAGTTTATTGTGAGTACGGTCCAATACTAATGTTTTTGCAGTATTTTTTCCCAGAATCCCAGCACCATTGCGGGCACGAGCTGAGTTGCATTCACTGCACACAATGCACCCAAACGCATTCTATTGTGCATGTTCATTTTTGAGCATTTCATACAATTGTCAGGCCTGCATTTGTGGGAAGGTTTCTAAGGCCTGGGCCTCGGGTGGCAGGATTTTATGGGTGTTAAGATTTTAGGCATCTGGATTTTAGGGGCAGCCGGATTTTATGGGCGGCAGGATTTTAGGGTCGGCATATCACCCAGTTCTATCCACATTGATTCTGAAGCACTGGGGAAACGCAGGAGATTTGATAGTTTTTTAAATTTCCCATGTAACAATCTTCAGTGTTCTGGACCTGAAGAAGGAAATTTGGGGAGGGTGGCGATCATCGCCGGGCCTAGGTAAGTAAATCCAGCCCTGACAATTGTGGCGATTAGCATGACACTTTGTAGGACAATAGCATCCAAATCACTAACTGCAAGTCAGCAGTTTCTATTGACAAAACCCAATTTGGGGAACCAATTCTCTGGTTTCCTACTATTGATAAACACGCTAGATATATAGATAGTCCAGATTTATTTATTCTTTACTAGGGGTTTTGGTGCTGCTATGGAGGAACCTAGTGTTGAATGGACAATGCCTGTGAGAGGATCTCCTTATTGTCATAGGGCTGCTTTATCTCCAAAATGAATAGCACTTTATATTTAAAGGGATGATGAACCCTGCTGCACCGCACTGCTCACCCAAACTTTACTCAGTTGTTGCTGGACTACAAATCCCAGAATACTGTAGTGTATAATGAAGGCTGAGGCATGCTGGGAGCTGTAGTCCAGCAACATTAGGTTTTTTATTCTATTTGTATTGTATTCAAAACTTTCCCCAAATCTCCACAGCCAGTGGCTGCAATAAAACGCGAAACAATCCTCCAATAAGAATCCCAGTTGATATGTCTCTCAGTTCTTTGTTCCTGTAATTGGAGTTGGAAGTTTTAAGCCCAGTTTCCCAGCACTGAACGAGTCTGTCCTTTATCCCCATGTCTGATTCCAGTGTAATATCATCAAGGGAAAAAATGACATAATTATCTCTATACGTAAGATAACAGCAAGATGTCTGACATGGTGCTGGGAATCTAGATTCTTATTGGTCAGTTCCTTTGCATTTATAATGAAGTTTTTGATCAGTAGAATTCTCATTGGTGAAATTTCTTGCGTCTACAATTATATTTTTCTGCAACTTCTATAGAAAACTAGGGGGCGCTGTGGGATGGTGTTACAGATGGGTTTATAACCCCTTTAATACATTGTCTTATTTTACAGATTATACTAACGTTCCGTTGGAAGCTGTTTATAGCGGGTGCTGGAGAAAACAGGAGTGTAACCTAAATATCAGCATTACCACACCGCATGTAAAAGTAAGATATGCCACCAGCTGCTGTGATACCGACAACTGCACCGCACCATTGCCGACCTGTAAGTACCTACTGATTTAATAGTCAAGCTCCAGTTCTAAAACATTTATGTGGAGATTATTCAATTTAAGGAAAACTGCGGGGAAATATATTAGGTAAGAAGGAAAGGCTCACATGAAAGGTAGTGTCCCTCAGAGCTGGGCCAAGCAGGAGGTGGGAGGAAGGGAAGGGGAGGAGGGGAAGGGGACGGAGGTGGAGGAGGAAGGGGAGGAGGGAGGGGAAGGGGAGGAGGGGAAGGGGACGGAGGTGGAGGAGGGAGGGGAGTGAAGGAGAAGGGATGAGGGAGGGGAGAGGTATAGAGGGTAGCGAATACAGACTAGGGGTAGGCAGAAGATGATTAATAGGTACCTGCCAAGCTGCCCCTTAATTTTGCACCCTTGGCAGGTGCCTCTTCAGCCTATCCCTAGTCAGGGGTCCTTGATCTGACAGGTACATCAAATATTCCAGATTTTAAGACCAATAATTGTTGGGTGGGTCCTTTGGAAGGCAGATAAACTGCCAAATCAGTTTAAAGGACTCAAAAAGAACAGCTTAAATCTACCCCTGTATGGCCACCTTAAAGGATAAGTAAACCTTAAAAATAAGTGAATGTAAAATTTAAGAGGGGGCTATTCTAAGCACTTTTGCATTGCAGATTCATTATTTTATTTTTTTTAATTCCAAGATATTAAGAGATTCACCTGCAGTTAACATGAATGATATTTGTTACAACAGAGCCACCTGCTGGTCAGTAGAGAAATAAAGAGGTTGCTCTGATGTTTTTCTGGTTAGGAAAAAAATGAGAAAACTTTCTCAAATCTTTCCTAAGCAGAAGAACATCAGAGCAGCGAAGGATTCAGGGGTCGGCCGAATCCAAAATAATGCATTCGGTGCATTCGTAATATAGATAGATCTGGATAGATAGATAGATACATGATGTATATATAGTAGATAAATAAATAGATAGATAGATAGAGAGATAGAGAGATAGAGAGATAGAGAGATAGATAGATAGATAGAGAGAGAGAGAGAGAGAGAGAGAGAGAGAGAGAGAGAGAGAGAGAGAGAGAGAGAGAGATAGATAGATAGATAGATAGATAGATAGATAGATAGATAGATAGATAGATAGATAGATAGATAGATAAATAATTAGATAGATAGATAGATAGATAGATAGATAGAGAGATAGAGAGATAGAGAGATAGATAGATAGATGATAGATAGATGATAGATAGATGATAGATAGATAGATTCCGGCAGTCTTGAAATACTTCATAAACTTCACTGATTTATTCTTCCTCTTTCTTCAGTGATGACAATAAATGGTGAGAAGAATGGCCTCACTTGCCCAGCCTGTTACACCCTAAACCAGAACAACTGCTCCCCACAATACTCCATGGCCTGCACAGGAGAAGAGAGAACCTGCATCCATCTCATGACGTGTACATTCTGCTCACTCCTTTGCTAGTTATAAGGACACTATCATTTTGTATACAGGATTCTCTAATTTCAGAATATTTAGAGTTACTGTAATTCATTTATATACTGTATTTTTACACAACCCCATACCTCAAGCTTATAATATATAATTACAGTTTGACCACATCCAGAGTAACTGTTCCATTGTACCCAGGGCCGCCAATAGAAATCACAGGATCCCGTACAATAAAGTTTTTCTGGTCCAACCCCCACCTAGGCAAGAAATTGCACACGCACACCTGGCCTCTCCAATTAGTTACATACGGTGCCTGGGGTATAGGAGGACGGCCCCTCCAAGATTACTGAACAAAAAGTAACTCCAGCACACGTAACATGCTCAAGGGATTACTCCCTAGTTTAACATTAAACACAGGAGTAATCCCTTGAGCATGTTACGTGTGCTGGAGTTACTTTTTGTCCAACCCCCACCTACAAATTAAAAAAAAACATTGGTGGCCGAGGCGTCTCCTAAAGTTTTAAAAAGCATTGTTAACCAGGATCTCCCCATATAAAGAATATGAAACATTGGTGTACAGTGGAACTTATGCCTTCCTCCTCTCCCTTCATCACTTCAGCTCCCTGCATCAGTGGTTTTAGTTCCTATCGTTGGCTTCAGCTCCCTTTTTTGACTTTGCAGCTTTCAGCTACTACTTCAGCAACACAAATGACCCTGGTTTATCCAGGAAGTGTGGAACAGCCTGGCCCCCTTTAACACTGAAAAGCAAATCCTGTGCCCCCCTGATGGCAGCCCTGACAGCTGGGGGGCTACAGGCTGGTCATACACAGTATATAATGGGAATATAACAATATAATATATTCTTTGTCCTTTCATCTACTTCATTCACAACTGAGGCCAGGGAGGAAGGTCGGAGCAGCATCCGGGGCTAGGGAGGGAGGTCAGGAGAGCAGCAATGCTTCAAGCAAGGAGTGGGTCTGGACTGGAGGGGCTCACGAGAGCCAGAACTCACCAGGTTTTTCCCAGTGTCCCACCAGTCCAACCCTGCTCCAATAGCTACTGAGATATCAGTATTGAAGGTAGAGGTTATAGAAAAAAGCTCTTCTTGAACTATAATTGTAGATCTGCTTCAAGAAGAGCTTTCTAGACAGAGTCATCTTATGCCTACCGTAACAAATGTCCTTAAAGGGACACTGTCATGGGAAAAAAATATTTTTTCAAAATGAATCAGTTAATAGTGCTGCTCTAGCAGAATTCTACACTGAAATCCATTTCTCAAAAGAGCAAACAGATTTTTTTATATTCAATTTTTAAATCTAACATGGGGCTAGACATATTGTCAATTTCCCAGCTGCCCCAAGTCATGTTACTTGTGCTCTGATAAACTTCAATCACTCTTTACTACTGTACTGTTGGAGTGATATACCCCCCCTCCCTTTCCCCCCCAGCAGCCAAACAAAAGAACAATGGGAAGGTAATCAGATACAGCTCCTTAACACAAGATAACAACTGCCTGGTAGATCTAAGAACAACACTCAATAGTAAAAACCCATGTCCCACTGAGACTCCTTCAGTTACATTGAGAAGGAAAAACAGCAGCCTGCCAGAAAGCATTTCTCTCCTAAAGTGCAGGCACAAGTCACATGACCAGGGGCAGCTGGTAAATTGACAAAATGTCTAGCCCCATGTCAGATTTCAAAATTGAATATAAAAAAATCTGTTTGCTTTTTTTAGAAATGGATTTCAGTGCAGAATTCTGCTGGAGTAGCACTATTAACTGATGCGTTTTGAAAAAAACATGTTTTCCGATGACAGGATCCCTTTAAATCATGGACTTCTGCATCCAGTGGATCTGAGTTTATTAAAGATTGAATTTAGTGTTCTGGTCATTGTACCAAGAGGGAAATAAATAACATTACGATGTGACATTTTCCTCTGTTTCCTTCATCAGCTAATTCTAAAATACATTCAAGAGGCTGCTCAACAACAGATCAATGCAACTTAACCGATATCATCAAAAGATATAATCATGAACAATATACATGCAACACAACCAACACAACTTCTTCCCTACCTGTCCGTAAGTAACTACACCCTGGGCCATTGATATTGGTAAGATGACAACATTTAAAATTCAGGAAGAAAATAAAACCCATTTTCGACTGCAGTTCTATGTGCAGGAAGATCTGTCGAACTTGCAGGAGAAACATAAATTAAAAGATGTATTAAAAGATGAGGATATAATTTTGGTGCAGGAAGCAGCGCGGGCTGCAGAGGGGTGTGGGTCTTGGTTGGTGGGGTCCACAAGGGTCAAGACAAGTCAGTCAAGGATAATGCACAGCAACAATAACAAATAACTGGGGGCAGATTTATTAAGGATCGAATAGTAAATTCTAATTCAAATTTTTTGTAATTTTTTGGTGTCAAAATGCACATATTTGCAAATTTTAATCCTCCGATTCAAATGTAAATTTGAATGTGAGATTATCAGATCTCGATCATGAAACAGTTCTAATTCAAATATTCCACACCTAAAGCCTGCCAACTTCATCTAGGGTAGAGCTCCACAAGCGTTTTTCGATGGATCGTCGCCGGCCGCCAAAATGCCCTGACAAGTCGGATGGAGTCGCACGTGTGAAGATATAATTGGACTGAATGAAAAGTCGGAGTTAACAACTACATGGTCCGACATTCGCGTCGGGTGTAATGTAGTTGTTACCTCCGACTTTTCATTCAGTCCAATTATATCTTCACACGTGCGACTCCATCCGACTTGTCGCAGGCGTTTTGTCGGTGTGCGTCGATCCGACGAAAAACGCTCGTGGAGCTCTACCCTTACAAGTCAAATGCAGAGTTCTGTTGAACCATTTGAATATGTTAATGGCCATCCTGACATTCAAGTTTTTTCGGAGGGAAAACGCAATTCGAATTCGATCAGAATCTTTGGGTCGGGACTATTCGATCGAATATTAGACGTTCTAATTTTTTCTTAAATAACTTCCCATTCGAGTTGTGAGTATATTAGAGTTGAAAAAAATTCACATAAATTCGAAATTCAACCTTTGATAAAGGCCCACTATAGACGAGCGAATCTGTCTCGTGCGCTTTGCGAAATACAACAATTTTTCTTGCTCCAAATGCATTAAAGTCAATGGGTGTTATCATTATAGCGACTTTTTTACTCCCAATGCATTGAATTTAATGGACGTTTTTATTATAGCGACTTTTTTGTCCAAATGCATTAAAGTCAATGGACATTTTTTCTTATGGCGACTTTTTTGTCTCGCTAATTCATGGCTGAAAAAATTCGCTCATCACTACAAATACCACTACCTGCATAATCACTGTGAGAGTAGGCCCTGGATGTTATGGGCTCTGGTGTGCCCTCAGGTGGCCCAGTCTGACTCAACACATTTCAATTTAAGTCCTGTTAATTTGGCTTATGCTGAACATGGTGTACAGTACATTGCCTCTTCAAATATTTAATGTTGTTGTTTGATAGTTGTAGATAGTGGGCTCCTTTCATTGTATACAATGCATGTGTATAAATAATCTTCTGTTCCCAGGACAATGCAAATATGATGGGATCATACCACATGAATGGATGAGAATTAGGGGTTGTTTACCCTTGAGTTTACTTTTAGAATCATGTAGAGAGTGATATTCTGAGAAAATGTGCTATTGGTTTTCATTTTTTATTATTTTTTGTTTTTGAGTTATTTAGCTTTTTATTCAGCAGTCCAAATTCCCCTAGCAACCATGAATTGATTTGAATAAGAGACTGGAATATGAATAGGAGAGGCCTGAATAGAAAGATGAGTAATAAAAAGTAGCAATAACAATAAATTTGTATCCTTACAGAGCATTTGTTTTTTTGATGGGGTAGGTAAGTTTAAAAAAATCAGATGAAAAAGTCAAAAATTAATAATATAACTAAAAATAAAAAAAACAAATAATGAATACTAGTTATAATGTTGCTTAGAACTGAATGTTCTATAACATACTAAAAGTTAACTTAAAGGGATTCTGTCATGATTTTTATGGGGTAGTTTTTACACTGCAAATAATGCACTCTACCATATAACATTTCATTCCTGAACCAACAAGTATATATTTTTTTGGTTGTAAAATTGGTGTGTAGGCGTCGTCTCAGGTCATTTTGCCTGGTAATGTGCTTTCAGAAAGATCCAGCACTACATGATGGAGCTGCTTTCAGATAAGCTATTTTTTCTCCTACTTCTCCAACTCCTAATGTAACTGAATGTGTCGCAGTGGGACCTGGATTTTTACTATTGAGTGTTGTTCTTATATCTACCACAGAGCTGCTATCTGGGTTGGAGGGGAAGCTAACAAATATCTAATAAACTGTTAGATATAATTTAATATTAATAATGTAATTTCTTTTATTACAGGAAACTTCTTGTTCTGTCAGGCTTGCCATGGTAAAATCAAAGGCTGCAAGATGCATGAAGAGCTTTGTAGTGTTCAGGAAGACGTTTGTATGACGGAAAATATAAGGACCATAAGCTGTATGTTTGATTTTTTTTTTCAGATCTATAGTAAGCATAGAAAAGATACATTTTATAATCATTAAAAGCAAATACAAATTATTTAACAGATTTTCAAGGTTTTCAGAGACCACTGGTGAAACCATTGAGAAATATGTCATTGCAAAGTGTAGCTGTGGGTCTAGCTGCTAACTCTTGCTTGCCTACAGCGATGGGCACAAGAGCATAAAACCTGCAGATTCTATTGGTTTGAGGTGAGAGCAGCTTTAGGATGGCAAACTTTAAAGCAGGTTTCCTGCATCAGCCCCTTCCCTTCCAGTGATGTCACCCACTATGCCATTATCACCCAATTGTGACATCACTAAAGTGGTTCAGGCTGGGTGCATGTTATTAAAGTAGAACTAAACCCCTTCGGCGCTAAAATCCCTCCCCTGTGTTGCTTAGCAGGAACCTATATAAAAGCAAAATTATGTTTTCGTCTCTTGAGTTAATGCCCTTTTTATGCAAGACAAAGTTAACAAGGTTAGATTTAAAAAAAGACAAGTCCATCAAGTTGATCCAGAGGAAGGGAAAACCCCTTCTGAAAGGTATCCTGTCATCGGAAAACATGTTTTTTTCAAAACACATCAGTTAATAGAGCTACTCTAGCAGAATTCTGCACTGAAATCCATTTCTCAAAAGAGCAAACAGATTTTTTTTACATTCAATTTTGAAATCTGACATGGGGCTAGACATTTTGTCAATTTCCCAGCTGCCCCTGGTCATGTGACTTGTGCCTGCACTTTAGGAGAGAAATGCTTTCTGGCAGGCTGCTGTTTTTCCTTCTCAATATAACTGAATGTGTCTCAGTGGGACATGGGTTTTTACTATTGAGTGGCAGCTGTTATCTTGTGTTAGGGAGCTGCTATCTGGTTACCTTCCCATTGTTCTTTTGTTTGGCTGCTGGGGGGGAAAGGGAGGGGGGTGATATCACTCCAACTTGCAGTACAGCAGTAAAGAGTGATTGAAGTTTATCAGAGCACAAGTCACATGACTTGGGGCAGCTGAGAAATTGACAATATGATTAGCCCCATGTCAGATTTCAAAATTGAATATAAAAAAATCTGTTTGCTCTTTTGAGAAATCGATTTCAGTGCAGAATTCTGCTGGAGCAGCACTATCAACTGATTCATTTTGAAAAAAATTTGTTTTCCAATGACAGTGTCCCTTGAAGCCTCTCAAATTACCCTGAGAGGTGGACAAAATTCCATCCTGATTCCAAGATGGCAATCGGACCAGTCCCTGGATCAACATGTACTATGAGCTATTTTCCACAACCCTGTATTCCCTCACTTGCTAAACACCATCCAACTACTTTTTTTTTGTAACTTGTATTTTTTATTGAAGATATAAAAGAAACACAACAGAAGATAACTGTAAACACAAGTCATAAAAGAGGAAAGAGTAGAGAGAAAGTCAGGAAAGAAATTAGACATTTAACTGTCTTAAGATGCAATATACAGAATGGGGGTCCCACCATGGTATAATAACAATAAAGGCATTCAATGGGTAGGAGGTCCAGAAAACAAGAAATACCAAGTATAGTCACCTTTAATTGGCGATTTAAGAGATATTCCCCTACGTACTTAGTTGGGTATCTATGGAGTTGCATACCCTTTTAGTTCCCAAATAGACCATATCCGAGATAATTAGCCATTTTCGATTATGTAGAAAGGTGATTCTAGATTTAAAAAGTCCATTGCTCTTGACTCTCCTTTGTACGTCTGACAATGGTGGCACTGTCGCAGATTTCCATTGCGATGCAATTGCTATGTGGGTGGTTGTCAGCACCTGGTTAGAGCTTGCCTAGTTATACGAGTCTTTTGGAAAGGTTTTCCGAAGAGCAAGGTTGAAATTTCCATGGGAACCGTATGTCCCTATAGATGGTTTAATAGGGTATATACTGCCTTCCAAAGAGGTTGAATAAGTGGGCAGTCCCAAAATATGTGGAGTAAGATGCCCTGCGCTCCACAGTTCCTCCAACTGGAAACAGTCTTTGAAGTTTGTCTGGTGCATGGTACCAGAACATTAGTAATTTATATATTTGTTCCTTTTGTGCAAGTCACCATCCTTTTTGTATTAATCCATATAGATTGCCATTCATCTTGAGAGAGTTGATGTGGTAGAAGAGAGTTCTATTTAACCATCTAAGTGTGTGTTGGTGGAGGATCTGCATAGGGTTGAAGCAATAGCTTGTAAATCATTAAAATCAGGCCCTTTTGAGGAAGGCCCTTTCTGGCCCAAATTTCAAATTTGATGGGAGGTGTAGTTGCTGCTGCTTTGTAATAAGGGGTCACAAAATGGAGTCTTTGATAAGTTTTGTGATGAGTTTGTTGATCCATAAGGTCTCCAACATTGAGGGTGTTAGTGCTTGACCATCTATTATAAAAAGAGGGTTCCAAACCTGGTTGAAAAGCCAGGTCATCCAACTACTTCTTAAAACTATCTAATGTATCAACATTAGAATTAGACAACTTGTTATTAAATGTGCAGATTCATCTCAATTAAGGAAACCCCCAACACACTACCATTTAGGGGCAAATTCACTAAGCGCCGAAGCACCTAACGCTAGCGTCAATTCGCTAGCGTTGGTCATTTTCGTTACTTCGCAAATTCACTAACGAACGCTGGCGGAAATTCACTAGTGTTACTTCGCACCCTTACGCCTGGCGAATTTTCGCAACGGACGTAACTACGCAAATTCATTAACGCGCGCATTGTACTGAATGCTACCTTTTACGCTAGACTTCCTTCGCCACCTCAGACTAGGCGAAGCGCAATAGAGTACATAGGGATTGCTTCAAAAAACGTCAAAAATTAAAAAAAAAAGTTAAAAGAAGTCCCAAAAAACGCTGGCGTTTTTTCTATATTATGGATGATAGGCTGAAAAATATCGAAAAATTGTTTTGGGGCTCCCCTCCTTCCCCCCTACATTTCCTAACTCATGGCAACTTAACTATACAGTGGGCACATGTGTAGGGCAAAATAAAAATTTTATTTGATGTTTTGAAGGTTTCCCAGGCATTTGCAGTGATTGTACGTATTCCTCCATTGAAATTTGAATTTGGCGCCTTATGCAAATTAACCATCACTAGCGTAACTTTGCTTCGCTTAGCGAATCAACGCTAGCGCAACTTCGCAACCTTACGCTACCCCTGAGCGCAACTTCGGATTTTAGTGAATTTGCGGAGCGCTGGCAAAACTACGCCTGGCGAAGTGCGGCAAAGTTACGCCTGGCGCAACTACGAATCTTAGTGAATTTGCTCCTTAGTGTATGACTCGTATTTTTTTTTATCAAAGTGAATAACATTGAACCTCATTTTCCAGTTTGCTGCCCAGTTTTCCAGTTTAGACAAATCACTCTGCAAAGTGGCAGCATCCTGCATGGAACCTATAGTTCTGCACAATTTAGTATCATCTGCAAAAATAGAAACAGTACTTTCATTTGAACATTTTATTGATTTTTCAAAGAATAATAGGTTAAACAGTCAGATTACTGAAAACACGGTACAAATAAACGCAGCACAGCGTCCCCACATCTGCCACAATTATACATTGGTGTGCATACAGTCATTGAGATGGATGTGATTCGGCAATGCGCACAATGACAACATAATGTGCTACAGTTCAGCTCTGTTGTCAAACCAGTAGGGGAGAAGAGTAGGTATAGGAAGAAAAAGAGAGAAGGGTTGAGGTTTGAGTTGTCGTACAGGTTCCATAATGACTACTATAAAGAAAAAGAGTGTGTTCGTTATATTGGGCTCTTTAGGGGAGGTTATTAGGTCTCTGCTGCATTTTTTCCAAATAATGGGTCCACGGAAGCCACTCCAGCTCTCCTTCATAGCTCCGGTCCAGCAGGTGGTCTCTGATTGACTCCATAGCTCACTTTTGTGATTAACATCTGTTGTCCTGGTATTTGTCGTTTTTCCAGTGTGCAGCCAAGAGTGACCTCGCTGCCGTGAGAATGTGAGTGGCTAGTTTGCGAGACTGCTTAGAGTGAATGGCACTTATTTTCATGCCCAACAAAAATGAGTGAGGAGTTGCTTGTATAGTACATTGTAGAACCTCGGAGAGCAGGGTTGCTACTGTCTTCCAGAATGTTTGGGCTACTGTACAGGTCCACCACGTGTGTATGAAGGAACCCCTTTCCCCACAGCCTCTAAAGCAGGATGAGAGATTTGGATCAACACTCAGTTTACTGATACGAGAGGGAGTATAGTACCATCTGAAAATAATTTTGTATGCTCTTTCGCAAGAGACTGCACAAGTAGAAGTCCGTCTAGCCGTATCCCAAATGTTTGCCCAGGCCGAGAAACAGTACTTTCAATGCCCACCTCCAGGTCATTAATAAACAAGTTGAAAAGGACCAAGTACAGAGCCATGTGATAAATGTTCCATTTACTACCACTCTTTGTCGTCTATATTTTAGCCAGTTCTCTATCCAGGTACAAATACTATGTTCCAGGCCAACATTCCTTAATTTAACCAGTTACCTTTTGTGTGGCACTGTATCAAATGCTTTACGGTGAAGTAGATTACATCCACTGCCATGGCAGTTGAGGTTCTTGCTCACCTCTAATGGGGGAACCAATGGCTAGTGCATCAACCATTAATAGATATTTAAGTGTAAGGCCCCAAGGAAGTAACTGGTATGGACGAATGTGGGGAACTCAAAATACTTCTTTATTGCAGGGCACAGCATGCAGCACAGACTGGGGTGAGGGTTGTCCACAAGAGTATTCTTTACACAATATCAGTACTCACATAGACCACACCTTCATAAAAACCACAGAAATGTGCTTAAACTTTCATAACCTGCCAAATTCTGTAAAATGAACATGGTAATTTGGGGGAATGGTCACGAAAGTGGGCGTGGTCAATTATTTTTGCCCCTCTATTTCCAAAATGTTGGGAGGTATGCCACCCTGCCATACCCATTACTCCCTGAACACAACTTTGAATCTGATTAGGCCAGGGTTATAGATATAGGAGACTGACATAAATATGGAGGATTAACATGTATGTAGCTCCTAGGCATTATAAGGAGCCTGAAGAAGAGGTGATTTGTCTCCGGGCAACTAAATCTCCCCGAATCTTCGTGTGTGTGTCTCTGCCCTAAGGCTGCCGCCACTAGGACAAGTCAAACTAAGCCCTGTGTGTATCAACTAAACAAATTGACATGTTTTTCAGATGGACAAGATGTCCAAGATATTATTAAAAGATGCGGGAAATCTGAGGAGTGCGGTAGAGTTGGCACATTAAGAAGCAATGAAAAGAAGGTTGTTATCAACACAACATGCTGTGACACAAACAGTTGCGATTCGCCCATTCCCACGCGTAAGTACAAATACGATTCTCGTAACTTTGGTGACTGTTTATATCATCCCTCATTCTGGAATAGTAACTGCAATATTAAAAAAATCAATGGACTGGGGATGCCAAGATTCTGGTTGGTTGCTAAGGATTACTATTCTGGAATAAATATTGTTCTATGTATTAGGACACAGCTCAGGCAGTGTAATTAAAACAAGTTAGAATACATTACACTATACAGTGTTAAGCTGGCCATAGATGTTGAGATTTTGTAAAAGATCCCATCGTCATTGTGAGACCAAGATTTTCTCGGAACGATCGTGCGAATTGACCATCAACTAAAAAGACCAATTTTCCAGGAAAACAAAGGGGAGCTGCCCGATTGTCCCTGCAAACAAAGATAGATTGAACTGGGACCGACAAAGATTTTTTGACCTGGCCGATCAATTTCCTGACAGATGTAGGCCCGGAAAATCATAAGATGTACGATCGTTTGAATCCCACTAACCGCACGATAATTTCGAAGGATTGGTCGGACTTCCCTAAAATCGGTCGTTCGGGCAAGAAGAATCGTCGCGTCTATGGGGAGCTTTAAGGCTGGACCTTCTAGGGGGTTCAGATTGTTACAAATATACAAAGTAAATAACATAGCTCCAGGTGTATATAATTTAAAACTAATAGGAATTATCTTAGAGTGGCCCACTAGGACCTTGGACCACCAGGAGATTCCCCGGATTCCCCGGTACCCTGACAGACTCTGTTTCTATACAATATTATCTAATTCAATACAGCATAATAAAGCACGAGTGACTACGGTGAATATAAAATCTCTTACTGTACATTTACTTCATTACTCTGCAGCCTAATTTAGTACAGGTATGGGATCCTTTATCCGGAAACCCGATATCCAGAAAGCTCTGAATTACGGAAAGGCCATCTCCCATAGACTCCATTATAATCAAAAAAGTATTCCCTTTTCTCTGTAATAATAAAACAGTAGCTTGTACTTGATCCCAACTAAGATACAATTAATCCTTATTGGAAGCAAAACCAGCCTATTGGGTTTTATTTAATGTTTACATGATTATCTAGTAGACTGAAGGTATGAAGATTGAATTTACGGAAAGACCCGTTATCCTGAAAGCCCTAGGTCCTTGTAATAATAAAACATTGCCTTGTACTTGATCCCAACTAAAGGTGGCCATAGACGCAAAGATCCGCTCGTTTGGCGACATCGAATCGAATCTTTTCCCCTATATTCCATTAATGAGAACGGCTATATCGGGGGTAATGGGCTCCGGGCGGGATCGGTCGGGTCAAAATCAAACCTGTCAGAACGACCAAACGACCGATCTCCGCCGGACGAAAGATGTCGGCACCCTCCACGCACGATCCGAAAATCATATGAATCCTCGATTCGTACGATAGGATACGTATGTTCATCTATGGCCAGCTTAAGATATAATTAATCCTTATTGGAGGCAAAACCAGCCTATTGGGTTTAATATATATATATTTTTAAAAAAAATATTTTTATTTTTGCATTTTTCAATAACAATACCGTTACAGAAAAGAAACAAGGAGTTGACAAGTATTATAGTAAGATGTATTTATGTTTCAATGTTTTTTATTGGGGTTTTTCAACAAAATTATTACAGCCATTGGAAAGAGAAAGAAAAAATAGGCATGTTGTAAATAAGTAATATGTTTACATTAAAGGTTGTACATATATGCAGCGGACCAACATCAGCATCGCAGCACAATAAACAAATTACCAATATTCCACTAACTGTAAAACAGTGTTATCAAAGTGGAGCAGAGTCTCCCTGGCAACCTCCGGAAGACGCATCCACATCTTTATATTAATATGTATCATAAGTTGTGTGACACTTAACAATAAACTTGTGGAATACTATATTTTTATTACTTAATGATACATTTTTATTAAATAAACTATTTTACCCCATGGTCATCAGGTAATTGTTTTTAAATTATCTAAACCTAAATCTAAGGGGGAACTAAAGAAAAAGGAAATTATCCAGCCGGACAAATTGCTTAAGACTTAGTTATTCATTTTTCTCTGTCTGATGGAAATATTACACAGAGTCAACTAGAAAATATAGGACTGTGGGAGGTCAAGAATTCAGTGCTTCAAGAAGCTATGTCTCAAATAATTTTGACTGAGGATATAATGAGGACCATAAGCTAGTTCTATTGAGGAATGGTTGTAAGTTGTCTGTTTTCATTGCCCAGGACTTTTCTGCTCATAGGTTGAACTCCACCATCTTAAGGATGTCTTCAAATCTTGGTATATGTTCAGATTTCCAGTTATCTACTATCTGCATTCTCGTTGCTATAAATATATGATTAAATAAGATTCTCTCTTTGGGGGGTAATTCAATTGTTTTTATATGCAGTAATGACATATATGGGGGAATATGGACAAGGTTTACTGGTAATTTTTTGAGACAGACTTCCACTTTTTTCCATAAAGGTTGAATCCTTGGACAATGCCAAAAAATGTGTTCCAAGGAACCCACTTGATTGCATTTCCTCCAGCAAAGTGGTGAAACCTGGGAATCAAACTTGGAGATTTTTTCAGGTGTGAGGTACCACCGCCAGATCATTTTAAGTAAATTTTCCTGATGAGAAACACAGTGGGAAGATTTCTTTACAGATTTAATAGCTAATTCCCAGTCACCCTGTTCTATGTCTGTTTGAAAGTGTTCCTGCCAGCTTCTTAGCTGCCATTTAGGGATGCTCTCTTTGTTAGTTAATAATGTTCTATAAAGCAAGGCAGTACCTTTCATATAAGTTTTATCAGGTGACTATAGTTTATTAATTTGTGGGGGTAAAGAAATTGTAAGAGGAGTATGTCTTGATAAATATTTTTGTATTTTAGAGTATTTATGAGCCTCCGATCTAGGTATGTTATACAGATCAGACAACTCCTCAAAGGATTTTTGGCCTGACTCTCCAAAGAGTTTATCAATTGTATCCAAACCCAATTCTACCCAGTTATCAAATGAAACCTTCTTTACTACATTTGAGATATTGATGAAGGGGATGGGTAAATTAGTAGCTAACGGGTTATTATTACAGAGTTTAGTCAGTTCCTTCCAGATTTTCAATGTATGCTTAGTGACTGGATTAGATGTTGGTTTTGGAATTTCCCAGATTAGATTGGATTCTAAGAAATTTTTGTAAGATGAGTAAGAGGATTGGTTTTGCTCTAGAACTATCCATTGTTTTGATGTGTCATTTGTCCAGATAGATCTGGATTGTTCTAGGATGGTTGCTTTGTAGTAAAGTTCTATATCCGGAACTCCAAGACCAAGTTCTGTTTGATGTTGCGTTAATATTTTATTGGAAAATCTGGAGGTTTTGTTAATCAGAACAAATTTGTTAATCAATTTTTGTAAGCTAGTGAAAAATGATTTAGGGACTTTTATGGGAAGGTTACGAAATAGGTATAATAGTTGGGGTAGTATCATCATTTTAAAGGCGGCACTCCTGCCAAGCCAGGAGAATTCAAATTTAGAGAGGGCTTCTAATTGATTTTTAAGTTTAGAGATCCAAGGCTCATAATTCTCCTTGTATAGTAAGGGTAAGGAAGGTGTAATGTATACTCCTAAATATTTTATGGACTTAATAGTCCAGAAATATGGGGATGAGTTTTTAAGAGACTGTGTTGTATCTGGATCAAGGTTGCATGGTAGGATGACTGTTTTGTTTTCATTTAGTTTATAATAAGATATTTTGGAGAAAGAACTTAATTCGGATCTTAGATTTGGCAGTGATACCTGGGGATCTTGTAGATATAATAATATGTCATCTGCATATAATCCCAATTTATACTCAGATCCACCAAGCTTGATACCCTTTATCAGATTATTATTTCTTATTTTTTGTGCTAGGGGTTCAAGTGTTAATATAAAAATAATTGGTGAGAGTGGGCATCCCTGACGAGTTCCGTTAGTTATATTAAAAGGAGATGATAAGGTACCTGATGACATAACCAAAGCAGAAGGCTGTGAATATAGCGCCATTATTGCCTTATGTAAGTAACCCACACAGCCAAATTTTTCCAACACACATGACAAATAGTTCCAGTTTACTCTATCAAACGCCTTCTCTGCGTCCAAAGAGACAAACAGAGAAGGCGTTCGACAAACACCAACTTCATGTAAGAGAGCTAACACCTTTCTAGTTGCGTCATAAGTCATTCTTCCCTTTACAAATCCCACCTGATCAAGATGTATTAATTGGGGAATTAAAGGGGCTAATCTATTTGCAATTACCTTCGCGTAAATTTTTAAATCGGTGTTAAGTAGGGAAATAGGCCTATAATTACCTGGGTCACTAGGGTCTTTGCCTTCTTTAGGAATTGTTGTGATGACAGCGCATAAGGATTCTTTGGGAAATTTGCCTAGGGTAGCTACCTCATTAAACATTTGTGTAAGGGGCTTAGATAAGATATTAACAAATTTTTTGTAGTAATCGTTAATGAAGCCATCTATCCCAGGGGCCTTGTCACTTTTAAGGGTTTTAATGGCTATTTCTATCTCCTGTTGTCGGAAGGGAGTGTTTGTCTGTTTTTGTTCGAATTCAGATAGGGATGAGAGGTTTATACTTTCTAAATATTGATCAATTTCTTGTTTGGTGGGTATGTGAGTATCTTATCCACAGTAGCTAGCAAATATTTTATCAAACGTGTCAGGAACCCCCCTTGTAAGGTATGATAGTTTGTAAAGCTTTAGTTGTTTGTTTACAAGAGCTTTCCATCTTGATACAGTGTAGGGCCCATCCATGTCATAGCCACCATTTTTTTTTGCATAGAACAAAAGAAGGGTTATTAAGGGGGTGGTTCACCTTTAAGGTCACTTTTATTATGTTAGAGAACGGCCAATTCTACGCAACTTTTCAATTGGTTTTCATTATTTATTTTTTATAGTTTTATACTTATTTGTCTTTTTCTTCTGACTCTTTCAAATGGGCTTTGCTGACCCCTTCTAAAAAACAAATGCTCTGTAAGGCCACATATTTAGGGACAGATTTAACAAAGGTCAAGGTGAATTTTTGAATGAAAAAAAAATTGAATTGTAAGCTATTTTTTGTGTACTTCGACTAGGGAATAGTCCAAATTCGATTCAAATTTGAAAAAAATTGAATATTGAACTTTATCATGTGCTGTCTCTTTTAAAATTCGGCTTAACCATTCGCCATCTAAAACCTGGCGATTTGCTGTTTTAGCCTATGGTGGACTTCCTAGAACCTATTTGGACTCAATTGGTGGACTTTGAAAAATCAAAGGCGCCTGGGCACCGAACGCTACGCATCTTCGCTAAGAAATGCTTGCACTGCCGAAGTAGTGCTAGCGTTCGTTTGTGCCTAGGTGAATTTGCATACGGCGGGTAATTTAAAGTTGTATAGACGTCTTTATTATTATAAATGTTGGTGCAAATGCTACCAACCACTTTTTATTACAAATGTCCAGTAGTGATGGGCGAATAAATTCGTCTGGCACGAATTTGCGGTGAATTTCTGCCGCTGGTGAATACATTTTTTGAAAAGTCACTTGCGTCAAAATCGGCGTGCGTCAACACTATTCGGATGCCCATTGACTTTATTGCCAGCATCAATGGAAACGGGCGTCCAATTCCGATTTTCACAATTTTTTCGTGAAAATGTCAGATTTTCACAATTTTTTCGTGAAAATGTCAGATTTTCATGATTTTTTCAACACTATTCGGATGCCCATTGACTTTAATGCCAGCGTCATTGGACACGGGCACCAAATTCCGATTTTCAAGATTTTTTGTGAAAATGTCAGATTTCACTATTTTTTGTGAAAATGTCAGATTTTCATCATTTTTTGATAAAAATTTCCGAATTTCACGATTTTTTCTTGAAACTTTCCGATTTCATGATTTTTTCTCCAATTTTTCAGGACAAATTTGCCCATCACTAACAGGGAACTTAATAAAGACAAGAGAGATAATATAATGCCCTACACATGAGCCCACTGTAAAATGAATGTTCCATATGTTATAAAATGTCTGGAGAAAACCAGTTACCCAAAAAAAGTCGGAAAAGTAGTGCATTTTCGGCTCACAGGTTATGATGTAAGTGACAGAAGATTGAGGAAGATATCGCTGCTTTTTAGCACTTTGCCTGGTCTGAGGTGGTGAAGTAAACTCTGGTGAAAGAGGTAACGTTCAGTGAAATCCGCAGTTTACTGCATTTGCAGAGAATCGACCTTTCGCCAGAGTGAAAAAGTTGCATGGTGATAGAGTGCAAAGGAATGATAACGACGGTCTCTTTCGCTAGCGAATTGGTGCCTGCGCCTGTTAGTGAATTGGCGATGTCCCTGCAGGTGGCAACGCTGGCGAATAGTGAAGGGCGAATTTGCGCCATTTCGCTTCGCCGAAAAATTTGCGTAATTCGCGAAACGGCGAAAAATTTGCAAAACGGCGCCGGCGTCTCGTTTTTGACGCCGGCGCCCGTTCTTGACGCCGGCGTCCATTTTTTCGAAAAAAAAATTTTGACGCCGGAGTTTCGCGGGAGTTTTGCGAATTTATTCGCTGGCGGCGAATCGCGCAAATTCGCGCCTGGTGAATAAATTCGCCCATCACTACTGGTGAATTGTCGCTAGTGTTAGCCACTTTGTTCTTTAGTGACTCTACCCCTTAGTGTAGGGGACTTTAGTGGTATAAAGGGTTCAGTAAAAGTGAGTGAATTCCTCTGCTATTTTTTTGGGGTCTGTGACTTCCACTTCTGAGGTCCATAATTCATAGCAACCAATCGGCAGGAAGCATTGACTGGTCACCTGTTTAAAAGCAAACGTCATTGATTGCTATGAGGTGTGTATTAAAGGGATTCTTTTTATATTTAATTTTCAAATCTGACATGGGACATACAGAAAAGCTGTGACTTTTTTAAAATTGTCGCACAATTATGACAGCTTTTTCGTATGGTTGCCTGAAAACCTAAAAAAAACACGAAGCAAAGAAAGGTTGTCCATTTGTGAAAAGGACATCTGCCATTGACTTCTACGTGATGTCGACAGGTTTTAGCTGGAGTATTTTCAGAATTGTCACAATTTTGTTGGATAACAAATCCCCGAAAAGTTTTTTTTCTATGACTTTTTTGGATTCTTGGCAACAAAAAACCGGACCCAAAAAAAGTTGGGTAAATCAGCCCCTTAATATATCAATAATTGAAAACGCATTCTGCATAATAAATCCCATAATTCGTACTAAACGTTTACAGCCCATTGTTACTGAAAATTGTTTAAAGCAAGAAAAAACTATTTTAAATTTTCTTGTCTTTTTATTTTAGTACCTCCCTTTGAATCAGAAGCCAATGGGCTGACCTGCCCCTCATGCTACATCTCAAATTCTGATATATGTTTACAAAGACAGCCCTTGAAGTGTGTTGGAAATGAGACCCGCTGCATCAACTACATCAGTAAAGATACAATTGGTATGTACAATATAATGAGGTTATGTGCTATTATTTTTGGATTTGGCCAAAAAAGGAAAACTGAATCCAAACTCTAAGAGGCAGATTTATCAAGGGTCGAAGTGATTTCGAGGGGATTTTCAAAGTAAAAAAATTTGAAATTTGAAGTAATTTTTTGGATACTTTGACCATCGAATAGGATGCTACGACTTTGAATTTACTTTGACTTCGATTCAAAGTAAAAATCATTTGAATATTCGACCATTCGATAATCAAAGTCTCTTTTAAAAAACTTCGACTTCAATATTTCGCCAAATTAAACCTGACGAAGTGCTATGTTAGCCCATGGGGACCTTCTACAACCATTTTGTAAATCTTCACACATCGAAGTAAAATCGTTCGATTGTACGCTAAAATCGTTTGATTCCAATGATTTAATCATATGATCGAGCGATTTTACTTCGATCGTTCGATGGCCAAATTCGGTAAAAAATACTTAGACTTCGATATTCGAAGTATTTTAATTGGATGGTCGAATTTGGAAGTATTTTACACTTCGAAATTCGACCCTTGATAAATCTGCCCCTAATTCTCATATGCAGTGGCATACCTAGTTCTTACTGGGCCTCATAGCAAATTAATTTTAGGGCCCCCAACATATTCCGAGGTTGTCCTATTTTACCAGTAAATGTTGAGATTCCTCAATAATGAGGACCTCATGGGGCCCCTATTCTTCTAAGCCCCCCTGCACCCACAGGGTCTGCCTCCTCTGTAGTTATGACGCTGGGCATATGCATTTTTTGGAAAAAATTAAATAAAATTGAATACAGTTTGAAAAAAAATCATGTTCCTTTCAGAAGTGATGGGCAAATTTGTCCCGTTTCGCTGAAAAATTCCGCAAATTTACTGAAAAACTTTTTGAAGTCAATGGGAGTCTAAATTATTTTGACTCGTGTAGATGTTGACATTCGCAACAATTTTTATACGCCCACCTATTTTGTCCAAATGTATTAAAGTCAATGGGCATTGACATGCAACAATTATTATGCGCGCGACTTTTCTGACGTGTGCTCAAATTTTTTTCATGCGCCAGAGTTTTCACCGCAAATTTTTTCGGCTATCACTAGTCCAGAGCTTTAAATTCACATGACATCAGTTGAGTGAAACAACTAGGGACTGATTTAATACAGATTGATGTTGTGCATTGCAGGAAAATGTGGTTCAAAACCATGCGGGAATTCTTACTCCCAAAATCGAATCTGCCAATGCTTTTACCCAAAAAAGTTTCAAGTTGAAAAAAACCATCATGAAAAAATGTGTGGATTAAAAAAAAAATTATAAATGTATTTATGTAAAAAAAAGACAACAATGTAAAAAAAACCACACACTCACACTATAAGAAAGTCTACTGCTTTTTCACCTTGTTTTACCCAATCTCAAACATCAATTGATAATAAATCAGTCCCCTCAGATTTGATGACCTTCAAATCCTGCTAAAAAATGATAATATTTCAAACTAATCTGGAACTAGATCCTGGATTCAGTTCATCCCTAATTTCCCCCCAAAAAATCCACTTTAAGTGAATAGAAAAAAAGTGTGTAGTTTCCCTCTGTTAAACTCTTTGTTAAATGCACCTACAGTATTGTTTATTTAGTCACATATTTATACAACTATTTTAACATAAAGAACTGTGTTCACCTTCAAATTAATTTAGTGGGTTATTTATCAAAATCTGAAAATAACTCATTATTTTCTGAAAGCTACTCTGACCGGCACGGGGTTTTTTCTCCTTATTTATATCAATACATTTTTCCGAAAATTTCAGGTGCGGGAAAAAAACTTGAAAAAAAAAAAACGAAGATTTGATCAGAATTTTTCAGATTTTTGCCCAAAAACCATGAAATCTTCGGACTATTATCTTTGAAACCCAGATCAGGATATATTCAGAACTTCTCCCAATAACTTCTATATAAACTCGGTAGGTCTGAGATGGAGTACTTTTTTTTCTGACCCCCTCAGTGTTTTAGTAAATTCTAAATTTTTTTAGTTTTTTTTCCACTAAAAATTATATTTATTAAAGTCAAAATGCAAAAAAAATTTTTTATTTTGTACTATAAATTATTAAATATTTATATATATATATATATATATATATATAATTAATAATTTATAGTATATAATAAAAACTAAAATTTTTCACTTTTTATTATCATTTTGACTTTAATAAATAACCCCCTTAGTGTGTTATAGAGTGGCCAGTTGAAGGCAACTTTTGTATAGGTCTTTATTATTTATTTTTTTCAATTATTTTCCAACTTTAAAATTGGGGTCACAGACCCATCTAAAAAAAACAAATGCTCTGTAAAGCTACAAATGTTGTTCTTGCACTTTTGCCTCTCCTATTCATATTCCAGTCTCTTATTCAAATCAATGCATGGTTGCTACAGTAATGTGCACCCTAGGTGAACAGCCCCTTTAAAGGAGAACTAAACCCTAAAAATGAATATGGCTAAAATGCCATATTTTATATAGTGAACTTATTGCACCAGCCTAAAGTTTCAGCTTGTCAATAGCAGCAATGATCCAGGACTTCAAACTTGTCACAGGGGGTCACCATCTTGGAAAGTGTCTGTGACACTCACATGCTCAGTGGGCTCTGAGCAGCTGTTGAGAAGCTAAGCTTAGGGCTCGTCACTAATTATCCAGCAGAAAATGAGCTTCCCCTGTAATATAAGCTGATGCTACAGGGTTGATTATTAAATTCTAATGCTAATTGCACTGGTTTCTGTGCTGCCATGTAGTAATTATCTGTATTAATTACTAATCAGCCTTATATTGTGACATTTCTATTCTATGTGTACTGTATATTGTGAGTGGGTCCCTAAGCTCAGTAAGTGACAGCAGCACAGAGCATGTGCAGTGACTCAGCAGAAAAGAAGATGGGGAGCTACTGGGGCATCTTTGGAGACACAGATCTTTACTGCTAAAGGGCTGTGGTTGCCTTGGGCTGGTACAGAAGCACAAAACATAATGTACAACATTTCTAGTCTACTTCTTCTGTCAGGTTTTAGTTCTCCTTTACAGGCTACATTTTAATTTAGACTGCCAAACATGTTTTGAATGTAATAAGAGATTGAGATGTGCCAAATATGTAGGGGATCTTGTTTTGTCTTTTTAAGCTGACACCCTTATTTCTTTATGTTTCAGATAAAACTGTGACTACAGAGTCTTTTTATGGCTGTACCACAGAGAACATTTGCAAAGCTGGATCATCAAATAAACATTACTTTTTCTTGAAAACCTCCTTAATAAAAACAACCAAAATGGATGTGACCTGCAACAAGGCCTTTAGTTTGAATAGTCCAGTCCACCCACCTTTGGTCTCTTTAATAATAGGCTTAGAAGTCATAAGCGCTATATTCATAAAGGAATATCTTCATTTAGAGTAGGAATTCAGATATTACTTGTTTCTCTTTATGTATTTACATAGTCCTGTGCAGCTGTTCTGCTATACCTTTCTAAAAAAAAACTGTAGAGTTAAAGGGATAGTAACCCTTAGAGACCTGTTTCTTAACCCTGGGTTCGACTACCAGACTGTTTTAACCCTTGATTTGAAGAAAGCTGGGATCTGTAGTAACCCCTGTGTATGTAACAGAAAGTCTTACAAGAGTTCACACGATAAGAAAGATTAGTTCAATAGTTAAAAACCAATAGTTTAACAATATTAAAAAGTTGCATTTGTACTTGAAAAAACATTGACTAAATTCTTTTCTGTATGGGAAGAGTATCTTTGTAGTTATTTTGAATCTGCCCTTGACAAATTGCTATTTAAGCGGAAAGGAAGGATCATTAAAGAATAAGAAAACCTTAAAAATAAGTGAGTTTAAAATTGATGAGGGTGCTATTCTAAGCACTTTTGCAATGTAAATTCATTATTTATTTTTTAATTCCAAGTTATTAAAAGATTCATGTACTGTTAACATCAATACGTTTTGTTACAACAGCACCACCTGCTGGTCAGTTTCTAAACAGTCTGACCACCAAGTAGTCAAGGAAGTTGTCAGGAGAAAAAAGAGAGCTGCTCTGATGGTCTTCTGGTTAGGAAAATAATTAGAAACCTTTCTCAAATCTTTCCTAAGCAGAAGAACATCAGAGCAGCCTCTTTCTTTCTCCTGACACTTCCTTGACTATTTGGTGGTCAGACTGGTCAGAAAATGACCAGTAGGCAGCGCTGTTGTAACAAAATAAATTCATGTTTACAGTACATGTATCCTTTAATATTTTGGAATTAAAAAAAATAAATAATGAATGCACATTGCAAAAGTGCTCACCAGAACCCCATTTATCAATTATACAATCACTTAAGGTTTACTTATCCTTTAAGAGTAATAAATAAAACAATGGAGCATTTAAAATATCTAATTGTATCAAATCCAGTAAGCAGCTCCAAAAATCCCAAAATCAAAGTCTCTGTCTTGATCCGGAAGCTGTCTCTTTGGTCTGTGGATAAAGTTGTTTTCAAAAAGTATCATGGAGGCCTTTTGATTATTGGTGGGGAATTAATCTTGGTGATTGCTAGCTATCAGTATATTACTAATTCTCTTGGAGTTATCCTCAATACAAAGAAAGTACAGGCATAGCAATTCCATGATGATATCAAGACAATACATTGGTTTGATGATTTGAGATCCACAAGCAACGCACACTATGATCTCTTGGGGTTTGAAGAGGAAGCTGGTAGAGTGGAGAAAGACATGCTAAGGTAAGGGAAGATGGAATTGGGTCAATACAAAAAATATGACAGGGATGTGACTGAGCAAGAAATGGTCAATTCAGTCAAAAGCAGTGATCCCCAACCTGTGGCTCGTGAGTAACATGTTGCTCTCCAACCCCTTGGATGTTGCTCCCAGTGGCCTCAAGCAAGGGGCTTATTTTTGAATTCCAGGCTTGGAGGCAAGTTTTGGTTGCATTAAAAACCAACTGTACTGGCAAACAGAGTCTCTGGTAGGCTGCCAGTCCACATAGGCGGCTTCAAATAGCTAATCTCACTTGGTACCCCAGGAACTTTTTCATGTTTGTGTTGCTTCCCAACTCTTTTTATATTTGAATGTGGCTCATGGGTAAAAAAGGTTGGGGACCCCTGGTCTAGAGAGATAAGGAGTAGCAGACATCCAGGATATCGGGGAAAACCCACATGATAACCAAAAGCAGGATATACTCCTTGGCATCTTTAACTAGGCCAGAGGGCAAATTAAGTGTATGCACAACATCACAGCACATGTGGCATCAGAACGTGGGCATAGTTACATAGTTACATAGTTACATAGTTATAGTTAAATCGGGTTAAAAAAATACAAAGTCCATCAAGTTCAACCCCTCCAAATGAAAACCCAGCATCCATACACACACCCCTCCCTACTTTCACATAAATTCTATATACCCATATCTGTACTAACTATAGAGTTTAGTATCACAATAGCCTTTGATATTATGTCTGTCCAAGAAATCATCCAAGTCCCTCTTATAGTCATTAACTGAATCAGCATCACAACATCACCCGGCAGTGCATTCCCCAACCTCACTGTCCTGACTGTGAAGAACCCCCTACGTTGCTTCAAATGAAAGTTCTTTTCTTCTAGTCTAAAGGGGTGGCCTCTGGTACGGTGATCCACTTTATGGGTAAAAAGGTCCCCTGCTATTTGTCTATAATGTCCTCTAATGTACTTGTAAAGTCTAATCATGTCCCCTTGCAAGTGTCTTTTTCCAGAGAAAACAACCACAACCTTGACAGTCTCCCCTCATAATTGAAATCTTCCATACAAAGATAGACCACCCAGTAAATGAGAAAGACTGGAGAAAGATGGACCACCCAGTAAATGAGAAAGATAGACCACCCAGTAAAAGAGAAAGACTGGAGAAAGATAGACCACCCAGTAAATGAGAAAGACTGGAGAAAGATAGACCACCGAGTGAAGAAGAAATATTGCCAGCGCACAGTTTGACTTTTAAAATAATTGTAACATGTAAGCTTGTATGCCATATTAAGGCACATAAGTCCTACAATGCCAATAAGTAGGGATGGGCGAATTTTTTCGCCTTGTTTCGCCGTGGAAATGACGCCCATAGACTTGTAAGGCAGAGTGCGTCAAAAAAAAAATTTTTTTGACGCCCATAGACTTTAATGGGCGTCAGCGACAATTCGCCAGCGGCGAATTTTTGGCAAAACGAAACTGCTCAAATTCGCCCATCCCTGCCAATAAGCATTCTATGCCTGTAGTGCATTTCAAATGTCGTCCCCCAGCAAACAATGTGACAATGGGAGTAGTAAGACCATGTTGCACTTACCCTTAACTTGACCGCTAGTGAGAAACAGGGAGTTTTTCAGCCCCAGCCAATTAACCCAGTAAGTAAGCATGTTCTAAAGGTTCAAAATGTAATTTCCTAAAATGCTCATGGTACTTTTAAATTACAATTCTGTAGTACAACACACAGCTCTCCCCTGGGTACTCACCTACTTCCACACTTGGTGCTTCCTTCCCTTAATAAAACTCAGCAGGAAATTCATAAACAGGTTTTTCCATTAGAGGATTCCTTGCCAGCGCCAGTGCCATAGCCCTCCGTCTGGATTTTATCCCACTAGAACAGCAGAACCCTGGCTACTGAGTTAATAACCTCTGACTTATGATTGTTGCCCTCCCTCTTGTGTATATTACCCTAATAGACAGGGGGATGCCAAGCCATGACCCCATGGTTGAAATCAAGTCCAGTGGTGTTTGTAAATAACTGAAAGGGCAATGGAGGACTTTCAGATGTTTTGGCACAGAATATTTCTACTACAGGCATAGGACCTTTTATCAAGAATGCTCAGGACCTGGGGTTTTCTGGATAATGAATTTCTGTAATTTGGATCTTTATACCTTAAGACATGTATAAGGATTAATTATATCTTATTTGGGATCAAGTACAAGCTACTGTTTTATTATTACAAAGAAAATTTTTTTTAATTATTTGGATAAAATGGATATTATGGGAGAAGGGCCTTCCCGTAATTTGCAGCTTTCTAAGTGATGGATCCCATACCTGTACTATAAAAACATGGCAGGTAAAATACTGAAGGTACTATTGTTTCCCCCAAATGGATTTAATATGATAGGTGCCCTTTCAGGAGTTTATGGGGAAAAAAAGCCCACAAAATTAGAGCAATTCAGGGAAAAAAGCCCACAAAATTCGAGCAATTCAGGAAAAAGTCCACAAATTCTAGAAATATAGGAAAAAGCCAGAAAAATTTGAGCAATTCAGGAAAAAGCCCGAAAATTTAAGCAAATCAGGAAAAAGCCCGAAAAATTAGAGAAATTCTGGATTTTTCTTGATTTTACCGAGTTTTTCCATGATCCAATTAAAATCAAGTTTTTTAATTAATAAATAAGCTGAAATTGGGCATGGGAGTTTGGTCATGTTTTTTTTTTTTACTAAAATATGAGATAAATCCAATTTAAGTAAATAACCATATAAATATCACAAAGGATAAATAGTGAAAGAAACTTGCTGCAGACTACAGAGCCATCAGTAAAGCCATGATTCATGCATCTAAATTAAGAGCCTGCTTTTAAAAGGATGAGGAAGCGGTAGTAATCTGACAGAATACACGGAATGTGATACTCCAGACACGCATGAACATTACAATTCCCATAAAGCAATATAAAATGGAGCGATGAAGGAAACAGGTTCTTATCTTTCAGCATCATTAGCATGAATTTTATGGTCCTGACTTTTAAAATCAGACACACCCGTGTTGTACAGCCTTATTAGCAATTCATTGAAATGCAAAGTGCATGGCAGCAAGGGAACCAGTGCAGTCTTAAGCATGCAACTAAGGGAATTGCTTATTGACCAATATTGTCCCATTTGGAGAAAGCAGTGAAGAATAGAAAAGGAATTCCTTTTTTTTTTTGGATACTCCCTGGTATGTTTAAGGGGAAGTCCTGCTGCATGTCTAGATGTGATAGATAAATGTAGCATTGAGCTCCTACATATAAAGGCAGGACTCCTCAGACAATTCCGGTGCAAACCGATGCGCTGCGCAAAAACAGGCGTCACGTCGGCTGCAACGGAAATAAGGTAAGTAATGCTATTGTCGGATTGTGTCGCATTGTTAATGCGACGCGACTGTTGGATGCAGACGCGTCAACAATGCGACACGATTCTACAATATAATTACTTACCTTATTTCCGACGTGACACCGGCATTTTTGCGCAGTGCGTCGGATAACGCCGGAATCGTCTGTGGAGTCCTGCCCTAAAGGTGGCCATACAACTATAAGATCCACTCGTTTGGCAAGGTCGACAAATGAGCGGATCTTAACCCTATATGCCTAATAACGGCTGGGCGATATTGGATGAATCCGAATGTTCAGCCCTGAATGATCGGATTACAATACTACTAATGGGCTCCGACGGGTCGCAGGACCACATTAACTAGCCGATGCGGTCCTGGATCGTACAAAAAAATCAAACTTGACCGATCGATATCTGCCCGATTTTTGGCCTGATATCGATCGGTTGGACCCGTCGGGAGCTCCCACACATGGGCAGATATGCTGCCGAATTGGTCTAAAGGACCGATATTGGCAGCTTTAATCTGCCAGTGTATGGCCACCTTAAGTCAGATGTTCTGCTTCGAAAGTATTAGGAGTCTGATTGCCGTTGCATGTGATAAAGAGGCTGTTTATTATTCTTTGCTGATTTTGGTCTCTCTTTGCAATGTATTGGGCTTTCGCCCTACTCTGTGTCCTTTCTTGCTTTGCTGGTTCAGGTTAGTTAATGCTGATAATTAGATATTTTATTTAATGAAGAATTGAATCATGATGCTTGTTTCTCTGTAATTCTGTTATTAGAAATACTGATCTGCCCGGCATTGGTGCATAGGAACCCCCCAACGAGACTTTTTGGGCTCAGCTCCCTTCCCCTGTAGCATCCCAATATCTAAGTATACCAACAAGTTCCACCTCCACACTCCAGGACCTCAAGCATCATCTCCTTTTGGAATATTGAATATTTTTCAAACAAGGTATTATTCCATATAAAGACTAATCTAATGCATATTACAGTCATAGTCTCTTCTAAAGAGGTCAAAATACTCTACTTGATGACGATATTCCAAATGGATTTACTAATTACAGTTAATAGTTTGTTGACAGTAGATTTTATCAGATACAAATTGTGACAGACAATTATTTCCGATCCCTCCCTTTGCCCTTGGTATAAGTTGGCTGGTCACAGAGCTGAAGAAGATCCAAGTGGAAGCAGGTCTTTGATCACAATGAGAACATTCCTGACCAGCGTCTGTATCTTTTGTGTGTTCATAACAGCAGGTAAGATTTCTTTGATCATGTTCTGCTTGTGCTTCTACTTAATCATTATTCTGAGAACCACAATCTGTTAAAAAAATTAATTCTGGGCTTCATGGGGTTTAGTTTCCTATCAGTTCCAGGTTTAAATAAATATACATATGACTTTTATACTGAGTTTGTAATCTGTGTATGGAGGCCTCTGTACTTTAACATATTAGAACAGTGGTCCTCAACCAGTGGCTTGTGAGCAACATGTTGTTCACCAACCCCTTGGATGTTTCTCCCAGTGGCCTCAAAGCAGGGGCTTATTTTTAAATTCCAGGCTTGGAGGCAAGTTTTGGTTGTACAAGAAACAGGTGTACTGCCAAACAGAGTCTCCTGTAGTCTGTCAGTCTACATAGGGACTACCAACATTCAACCACAGCCCATAATTGGCACCCCAGGAACTTTTTGTATTCTTCTGTTGCTCTCTAACTTTTTTTTACATTAGAATGTGGCTCACAGGTAAAAAAAGCTTGGGGACCCCTGGTATAGAAGTACTATATGTGGGGCTTGCATTTAGTTTCTTGACAAAGCTATCTCAAGCTACTGTCTTCAAATCAAAAGCCAAAGTGAATCCTTATTCTGTAACCTGGCACACTAGACTACAGAATAAGAATATTGTTATTAAAGACGTATTCAACATTACTTCAAAGTACTCAGGCTGTTCTGTGTGCTAAAATGTTACCTATCCCCCTGTTCTATAATTCTTCAGGTAACTGTCTGTTATGCACAGAGTGCAATAATCAAACCAGTTCCAGTTGTGAAGGCTCATTGGTGACTTGTGAGTCCTGTTTGACGGTCATCACTGATGTACAGATACAGAATGGTAAGTGAACACTACAGGAATACGTCACAGACTCACACAAAACATAGGGTATAGAGAAGCATCTGCAGCTTAGATATTATACTCAAGTATATAAATATACTCCGTAGGCACCCAACTCATAGGCGTGTCATCAACACAATGCAGTCAGATGTTCTCTATCATCACATTGTGCCTAGATAAGCTGCATTATGACACTGTTGATAGAGATTCTTCAGATTGCCCAAATATGCACCATCATTACACAATGGCGAACTATGCTCCACCTTTCTGAAAGTATTCCTCCATCGTCGCTCTTATATAGCGCCAACATATTGCGTAGCACTGTGGTACACTCGCTCCATCATCACAAAGTGCCTAGATACACTGTATCACCATCAGATATAGTCCATCAACATACAACACCCAATATGTCTTATTCCCACTCTACCCAGATAACCCCAAAACATAAATATATTATTATGTTCTGTTCTTTTCTTTCTTTAATACAGGAAATGCCTCTTCTCCAACAATCTTCAAGTCATGCAATATGAATCCAGAGATGTGTAACATCTCCTACCATCTGAGTACTACGACTACTCACATGGGGCTCACTTCTTCCTGTTGTGATACAGAGTTCTGTAACAACGCTACCATGCACAGTAAGTTGGTATAACCCAATGTATTCTGTAATAATGTTATCATGCCACAGTTCATTCTGTAATGTTCCTGTCTTGAGTAGTAAGTTCATACCGTCACTCTGTAATAGGTATGTGTAATTGGAAGCATTCAAACTGTTGCTAACTACAACTTAACGCATCCCACCGAGATGCAAGATGTATTCAATAAATAAGGATGAGTGACCCATTGGAAACCTCTCTATATACCGATTCCACTCAATTCCACAGTACTTACCTACAGAAAAATTCTTGTTGTCTATAAATTCTGCTTTTAGGTCCTTCTCATTTACATGTACAGGAAGGGATGGCAGATCAGATGGTTTCTCCTACTGATTCCAGTGGGTAGGATGGAGCAGATGCATGCAGATTTAAGCTTTGGCCAGTTGAGGGAGCTAATCTTCCATCAATTGGTTTCTACAATCTCAAAAGTCTGTATGAGTCAGCACTAAAAAAGCTTGGGGAAACAAGAATGCAGCACAATAGGAGATGTTTTGTTAGTTTTAGTTCCACAACTTCTCAATTTTTACTATAGGGTGTCAGGTTGCTCCTTACATTCACCACGTGTGTGCTTTAAGTTGGGTACTTACAAACGTTTAAACTTTAAAACGCATTCATCAAAAAAGCCAAGATGGGACTGTCACAGGTTACTTCATGATTCTCATTGTCAGTGCTACTTGTAAGTTTGAATTTGGTATTGTGGTTTGGCTCCGGCCCGCTTTCTCTCCTCACACTGTAACACTTCCGGAGCACTTGGAGATGACGTCAGATGCCTTCGCCTTATATGTTTTGTCACTTTAGGACTTCATCAGAGGCTTCATTTGGGCAGTCTGTATTGCAGCCTGTTCAATTCCCACACTGAGGTTCTCCCCAGTCCTCTAGTGAAGTGACTCTCCCTGATATTATAGCTGGGTAATGCACGCCAAGGCATGTTGAAAATATAAGTGGAATTATCCAGTATCCAGTACCATGGTCATAGCCTTACCGTTTAGCAGAGTCAATGGCCAGTTCCAATAAAAACAGCATCAAAATACAGTATGATAACTTGTAGAAAGCTGAGTTCATCTATCCAACTTTTTTTCAGCTCCTTCCCAGAACACCACAGAGAATGGGATGGAATGTCCCTCCTGCTTTGAAATGAATGCCAACTTCTGTGAGGCCAATGCTACGGTTAGATGCACTGGATCGGAGAATAAATGCATTAGCTTCTATGGAAAGATGTCAGACTCAGATCAAGGTGAGTGGACGAAATGCACATCCTGGTGTATAATGTATAATACAGAGCAATGCACATATATATATATACTTATATATAGACTTGATTTGATTTTCCTACTCGTGAGGTCTTATAACCTCCACTTAGAAGAAATGCCTACCCAAATATAATAAAAGGCACAATGTTTGCCCAGGTGTAGAAACCCATAGCAACCAATCAGGAGGTAGCATTTATTGGTCATCTGTTTAATAGCGAACATCTTATTGGTGTCTATGGGTTACTGCTCCTGGGCAAACATTGTGCCTTTTATTCAGTGCCAGACTGGCCCACCGGGATACCAGGAAAACTCACACCCAGGTGTCAGTGGGCCTCTTGCTTCTAACCATTTAGCCTATTTCATGGTCATTCCCTATTTTTTAGGCTTAATAATGGAGAGGAAAAATAATAGTTTGGATAGTGGGCCCATGGTCTAAGGTTTTCTGGTGGGCCCACAATCTGAGGTTTTCTGGTGGGCCCCTGGCATCCCAGTCCGACACTGCTTTTATTACATTGGGGGGTTAGTGTACTAACCATAAAGAACTCACCAATGTGGCTGAGATTGCCTGGCCCTACAACCCATAGCAAACTGCTCAAATGTTGATGTGCCGCAGCAAACTAGACTAGGACTGATTTGAATATACTTGTCTACTACACCCATTTTTGTCCATAGCCCTAAACATCTCCAAAACTTTTTGCTCTTAGGTGACTGCATACAGTTTGCTCTTCAGGGCTGTGCAACTGAAAACCTTTGCTATTCCTCCGACATTCCTCTCATTCCTGTAACTCGGCTGTGTGAAGCCTCCACCACTCAATGCTTCAATGGTTTCGATGGTGTCCCTATTGCCTTAGATTAAGGGTACTAGAGTCATGGTTATAGGATTTATTTATATCTGTCCGTCAGTCAACTGACCTGCTAACTATCTGTAAAAATTAATTCATAATCTGCTTTCATAGTCTGTTTTCTGAATATTGGCCCTTTGTAACAATAAAATATTTATATCACCTTTTTTATTGTGACTTTACTGTTATTCTACTGCAGTGATTCTGCACTTACAGTTACCCATACTGGAAACGTAGTTTTCTTGTTATAGTTCCAAGAATTTCTATGACAGCTAAAAAATGTTTTCTCCAAATCCCACATATAGTGGGTATTGGCCTGGTTTTCCATTCTACAGCAAGTAAACATCTACTGTAAATCCCACCCTAATTACTCCAACCTGTAGTGGAAAGCCTTACAAGACGAGATGAGGATTGAAAGCTTCCAATGGCTTTGGAAATAATGACTTGCAACTATGTGACTTTGGACTATTAGAGGAGGGAATAATAAAGATATAAAAAAGTACAAAAGAACTACCGTTTCAAATTTCCCGAGGCAGATGCATGCGCAGTAGAACGATATAGCCAACTTTTTCATTTAAGTTCAGCTTTTTACTCTACTGTTTGTGCACAGCCACAAGAAGAAAGAAGAAGCAGGAAGATGATCGTTCCGTGGTGCTCGCTGGAAGAATCTCAGGCCAGTGCAGTTTTCTGTTTATAGGAGCACTGGCCCGGGGTTACAGGTAAGTAAATGTGATCACTTGGGGGTGCCTAACTTTTGGCACCCCCAAGTATAAAATTACTTTCATTCTCCTTTAAGGGGTTAACAGCAAAATACTCAACCCCATTAAAAAGAAAAGTGTGTCAGTTGTGTGACATCCAGCAGTTTGTTATACCATTTTCTTTGCACATCTTGCATACTCAACATTTAATAACTCACTAGTATTGTGAATACAGTGTTACTGGATAGGGATGTAGCGAACGTCGGAAAAAAAGTTCGCGAACATATTCGCGAACTTGCGCAAAAATGCGAGCGGTTCGCGAACGGTTCGCGAACCCCATAGACTTCAATGGGAAGGCGAACTTTAACATCTAAAAAAGACATTTCTGGCCAGAAAAATGATTTTAAAGTTGTTTAAAGGGTGCAACGACCTGGACAGTGGCATGCCAGAGGGGGATCAAGGGCAAAAATGTATCTGAAAAATCTGCCTGTGTGTGCTTGGAAGAGATAGTGTAGGGGGAGAGCTGTTAGTGATTTCAGGGACAGATGATAGTAAGTTTGCTGGCTAGTAATCTGCTTGATACTGCTCTGTATTGGAACAAAAAAATAAATAAAAGCAGTCCTTACAAGGACTACTGTTATTGCAGCAGTCAGCAGATGAGATCAGAAGCAGGACAGCTGCCCACTGCAGCTACATACAGAGCACTGCAGTAGAAGGTAGATTACTAGCCAGCAAAGCTACCTAAGCTTAAATGTCCCTCAAACCCCTGCAGACTTCTGTCCCTCCAATAACAGAGCAGTATCAAAACGATTACTAGCCAGCAAACTTTCAACTGTCCCTGAAATCACTAACAGGCAGCAGCTCTCTCCCTACACTATCTCTTCAGCACACATAGGCAGAGTGAAAAAACGCTGCAGGGCTTCGGTTTTTATAGGGAAGGGGAGTGGTCCAGGGGAGAGCTTCCTGATTGGCTGCCATGTACCTGCTGGTCTGGGGTGAGAGGGCAAAAAAAAGCGCCAACAATGGCGAACCCAAAATGGCGAACGTCGCGCGACGTTCGCGAACTTCCGGCGAGCGCGAACACCCGATGTTCGCGTGAACAAGTTCGCCGGCGAACAGTTCGCGCCATCCCTATTACTGGACACAACATTCTGAGAAATGGTAGATTAAAATGTTCTACCACATCTATAAGTAAACCTTGGGCATTCCTGAGTCTGGTTTCTGAAGTTTAGGTTAATCTATGCCAGAGGTCCCCAACCTTTTTAACCCGCGAGCAACATAAAAAAGTTGGGGAGCAACACAAGCATGAAAAATGTTCCTGGGGGTGCCAAATGAGGGCTGCAATTGGCCATTTGGTAGCCTCTATGTGGACTTGCAGCCTACAGGAGGCTCTGTTTGGCAGTACATCTGGTTTTTATACAACCAAAACTTGCCTCCAAGCCTGGAATTCAAAAATAAGCACCTGCTTTGAGGCCACTGGGAGCAACATCCAAGGGGTTGGTGAGTAACATGTTGATCACAAGCTACTAGTTGGGGATCACTGATATATTACAATATTTCATTATAACAGTCACTGTTTACTTCTGTTATGCTCTAAAATAAATAATCATTTTTTATATAAATGTATAAGTGGCACCAAGGAGATCCAAAACCTCAATTGGCCTTCCACAGCCACCAATCCCCTCTAGTCCCTTCAGGGATAACAATTATTATACATAATATAAAAAAAACAATTAACAATTTGTATACTCACAGTTGAGATTTTATTGCCACGTTTACAATCAATAAAATAAATAAATAAATATCAAAATCAGTACATTACCCCTTTAAAACTAATTAAGAAAATGGCCGGCCAGCTCATACACGGCAATTCATCTAAAATTCATAGGAACACTAAAAATCAATAACTTGTATAAAAAAAAATCACCATCAGCGATTGAATTCTTCCAAGTAATATTAAAATGTTAAATTATCCTTTTCCTTTTTTAGGGGCTAATTATACCTTTCTATCTAGAATTCTCACTTTCTCTACATCTGTTTCTAATTTATCCTCCACATTACTCTTTTCTAAAAGCCTATTTTTAATAACCTCCGCCTGACCTTCAAAATCTTTCACCCTACTACAATTTCTTCTCATGATTTAACTGTAAGGGATCCCATTAAACTAGGCCTTCTGGTGGCAACTATTAATAGGTAAGTAGGAGTTGACATCCACTTCCATCAAGTGGGTAGTAATGCAATTAGCACCATCTACAAATCATCAAATCAAGAAAAACGACTTGATGTCTACTAATAGTAGAAGTCAAAACAATAGCCTTATCTTTCAAGTTCAGATAATTAATAATGCCAATAAACAGGGATTCGGGACTTCTCCATATAATAAGGATATTGTCTATTTACCTCCTCCAAAAAAGTATATGGGGGGGCAGTACATAGTCTCCCTACAGAGATCCTCCCAAAGGCCCGTCAAAAAAAGTTGCATAACTCGGTGCAAAATGTGTACCCATGGCCGTGCCATAAGTTTGTCTATAGAAAATTGTGATTTAAAATAAAATCAATGCCCTTTAACGAAAAACAAAAAAGTGATCAAATTGTCCAAAAAGTGTTTAACAGCCTCTAAACCTACACTGTGCTCAATGCAAATAGATAATGAAGATACGTCAGGTGTTACAAACACACCATCCTAATTCCACACGAGCTCAGCTAAAGCCAAATGTGTTTCCATAGTATCATGTAAATATGATGGCAATAGTGTAACCAAAGGTGCTAGAAATAAATCAATATACATAGACAGAATTCGTTTTTTTTGTTATAGTTTGACCTTTTCCAAACTGTCCTTCAGAAGCAACTTCTGTCTGTTTTGCTAACGTAATTGTTTATTTATTCTAATGTTTCTCTAAATGTTGCCTGTATAATATTCTTCAACAAAGTCATAGGCTCATTTATGTCTGCAAGTGCAGTTTGGGTCCTCGCAATTTCCCTGACGTCAGTTTCACATAAAACCATTTTCATTAAAGGTATTTGCATCTTGTTACAATTCTATATAGTTGCATTCAGTGTTGCTCAAACATTCCTGCTTTTTACTCCGAATTTAGCACTGTTGCTCCTATTGGTGCTGGGGAACCCTGGAGCTCTCCCTCTCTCCTTTAACTGCCAATGGTAGCCAGTGTGTTAGTTTAGTTTATACTGTACATATTTTAAATCAACTACTTTTCAGGGATCCAACACCAGAATACTATGTCTTCTTGGTGGTTAAATAAAGTCCTTATTCATTAGTAGCTGCCTCAGTATATATGTTCCTCTCCTGGACAGAATATATATATATATAATGTACCAGGGAGAGGGGATACTTTTGTGAAATCTGCATCTGAAGGGTGGTCCAGCTGCATTACAAAAGTTACACGAATTGCATAAGTTTTGACTTGCCTAGAAACTTAACATAATTCACATAGAAACCTTGTATCAAGCAATGGTAGAGAACATTAACAGGGCCAGGCATGGGTAAATTCCACCGACCCCAATGAACCGACAGACTTATTAGCACATTAATTAAAGGAAAACTATACCCCCCAAACAATGTAGGTCTCTATAAAAAGATACTGAGTAAAACAGCTCATGTGTAAAACCCTGCTTCATGTAAATGAACCATTATCATAATAATATACTTTTTTAGTAATATGTGCCATTGGGTAATCATAAATAGAAAATTGCCATTTTAAAAAATAAGGGCCGCCCCCTGAGATCGTACGATTCACTGTGCACACATACAAACCACATGTAAGGTCACATGAGCCAATTAACAGACAGAGTTCTGCCTTTTGCTTCCTCACTTCTTCCTGTTACAGTTAGTGTTGTAGTATTTCTGGTCAGGTGATCTCTGAGGCAGCACAGATAGAGTCACGCAATGGTGGTTCAAGGCAAGAGATGTAAAAGGGCAATATTTATGTAAATATATATTCCAGTTTGGTAAGATTCTTCTAATATGTCATTCAATTTGATATAAACTATCTGTTGCTTAAGTATTCATTTTGGGGGTATAGTTTTCCTTTCACTATCTTCTTAACTGTTTATATGAAATTCTAATGACAAGGTAACATTAGCTGTTTTTATAGGAATCTACATACAAACGTTTGGGATCTGTTATCCAGAATGCTCGTGACCTGGGATTTTTCAGAAAAGGGGTCTTATCTTATGTCCTACTAGAAAATCACCTAAAAATTAAATAAACCCAATAGGCTGGTTTTGCTTCCAATAAGGATTAATTATATCTTAGTTTCGATCAAGTACAAGCTACTGTTTTATTATTACAGAGAAAATTTTCCTTAAAATGAGTCCATGGGGCAAATTCACTAAAATTCGTAGCTGCGCTCAGGGGAATCGTAAGGTTGCGAAGTTGCGCTAGCGTTAATTCGCCAAGCAAAGCAAAGTTATGCTAGAGATGCTTAATTTGCATACGGCGCCAAATTGAAGTTACAATGGAGGTATATGTAGCAGCACTACACAAGCCTGGGAAACCTTCAAAACAGCAATTAAAATTTTTATTTTGCCCTACACCTGTGCCCACTGTATAGTTAAGAGTTAGGAAACGTAGGGAGGAAGAAGGGTAGCCCCAAAAATTTTTTGATCTTTTTCAGCCTATCACCCATAAAAAAAAGAAAAAACGCCAGCGTTTTTTGGGACTTAGAAAAATTTCTAACTTTTTTTAAAGCAATCCCTATCTACTCTATTGTACTTCGCCTGGTCTGAGGTGGCGAAGGAAGTCTGGCGTAAAAGGTAGCGTTCAGAATAATTCGCGCGTCAGTGAATTTTCGTAGTTACGTCCATTGCGCAAATTCGCCAGGCGTAAGGGTGCGAAGTAACACTAGCAAATTTACGCCAGCGTCCGTTTTTAAATCGGCGAATTGACGAAAATGTGCTATGCTATTATGAATTAACGCTAGCGTTAGGCGCTTCGTCATTTAGTGAATTTGCCCCCATGAGAGACAGCCTTTCAGTAATTCGGAGCTTTCTGGATAGTGGGTTTCTGGATAATGGATCCCATACCTATACTGGTTTATATGAGCTTTTACCTACATGAACTTTTCCGCAGTAAAAACGACTAGTTATTGGGCCCCACAGCGAGATCACTGGGCCCCTAAACTGAGAACAAGACATTGTCCATGAACATAAATAGCAGCTACTTATCAGTCCCACTCGGCCCCTATACTTCCTGATCCCCAAGCAGTTGCAGGTTCTGTTTCCTCTATAGTTACACCCCTGATTTACAATAAAATGTTTGATGAGTTTGTATCATAGTAGCTGTGATTAAAAAAATACATCCAACAGGTTCAACCTTTTTTCCTAGCAAAAACCTACTTGTGAGGCAACTTCAGGCGACTTCGGAATACGAATTGATCCGACTGCCAGGGGAAGGCAGTTTGGGGAGATTAGTTGAAGAAGAGGAGATTTGTCACCGGGCAACTAATCTCCCTGAAACTGCCTGTGTGCCCTGACCCTTCAAATTAATGCATTTTTAAAGAAATATGTATTTAAAGAGCACTGGGTTAAATTAAGGATATACGAAAAGATTTCCAAATATCTATAATTTCCGAACACTTGGAGTAATGTTGGATTCAGGTTAAATGGGCATCTCAAAAATCTGCCTAGAAACCCTGAAAAAGTTTTCAGCATTGCATAGATCATAAAGCAAATGAATAAGGAGTAATAAGCACAGGTACAGGATCTTTTATCTGGAAACCTGCTATTCAGACAGCTCTGAATTATGGGAATCCTATCTCCCATAGACTAATCAAACAATTACATTTTTGTAATGATTTCCTTTTTCTCTGTAATAATAATAAAACTGCTTTTACTTGTTGCCAACTAATATACATTAAAATTAATCGTTATTGGAGAAAACAATACATTGGGTTCTTTTAATCTTTAAATGATTTTTAGCAGATTTAAGGTATGGAAATCCAAAGACCCCTTATCCGGAAAACCCCAGGTCCCAACCATTCTGCATAACAGGTCCCATACCTCTTGAAATCTTAAACAATCCAAGTCATGTCCACAAAATGAATATACATATAGCATAGAAAATGACTTGCGTATAAGATAGAAGTGGTTTTAATGTTAACTAGAAAAAGCAGAGAGTATATGTACATAACTGGGATAGCACCACCATACTTGACTGTATTTCAACAATTCAGCATAGAAGAAATGATAAATTTAAAGCAAAAAAAAATGAAATAAAAAAACATGAAAAGAAGGATCATTTTCTGGGAAGCCAGAGCTGAACAGAACAATATACATTTGAAAAATCTAGATATTCAGTCCATGTTAAGTCTGTAAGACTGTATACTTGGTGTTGGGAAGGGCTGTCTCTTTGTGTAGTAAATTATTATATGTAGAAGGGAGTATCCTGTAAATAACTCTATCCTAAGTTGATAAGTCTTAGGGCAGGTCTAACAAATAAAATGCTGTTTCTGCTGATGTAACTGAGAACAGACAAGCTCTCCTAGGAGTTAATGAGAAGAATTACTAAGGATGGAGTGGATCACTCAAAGGACTTTCAGAAGAGCCATGATATCCAATATCTGTTTGATACTTGTGCTGTTGATACCAGGTAGGAAAAACCTTATATTGCCTTAGGTCATGAGACTAATAAGGGCTTTGGATGATGAAGCAGCTGCAAAGCTTGAAGACCACATTGAGATCCATTTGGCTTCAACTGACTGTGGTTCTATTGCATCAGTACAGAGATCCATACAGTTAAGGGATGACTAAAGTGAAATACTTGGCTCTACTATCAATCACTGTGAACTTTGCAGCAATGGGGTGACTGCATGGATGTTCCACCATGCCTGTTCCAACCTGCTGAATGTTCCTGTCTAGCTAGAATAGCTTTCTCACTATATATCTACTTTAGATAGACCAAGCTAAGTCAACCATGTTCCCGACCAGGAACCATGCAAGAAATTAATGTGCAGCCTCTCAAAGAATTAGTTTTCATGCTAAAGATCAAATGATCAAATATATATATATAGGGATGTATAAAATAGCCACCCCTAGTATTTTGTGCAGGCAGTCCCTCAATGTTATGGACACCTAATTGGGTCCTAAAATACAGTTGGGAGGGGTACTGTTGACTCTTGCTACTTCTCACAGTGACCAGCAGATGGCATTGTTCTGGGATATAAAAGACTCTGAAGCCATGCTTTCAGTGTCCATTTTGTGCTGGCTCTGACCTGAACAGGCAGGTAGAGCCCTGTGGAACCTAGACAGGTCAGGTCTAGTAAGAATAGGCTACTCACTATTACAGGTCACTCTAGGAGTGACAGATAGACAGGTTATTTAGCTGAGCAGCTCAAGGCTCCGACGAGGAGAGTCAGAGGGATTAAGATCCCGGGTACTAATAGCCCAGAAGTAGGGACTAAGTGTATAGGAACAGGGTAGATAGATTCCCCTCAGGTTCCACTTAGGGAAAAGGCTGAAAGCTGGGTGTACCTTTATTGCTGCTGAGCTTGTCCTCTTGACTGTGGGGACTAATACTGACCATATGGTGCTGTGAGTATTGCCTATTCAATGTGATGCTAAATCCTGTCATGCTCTATTGTATTCTCCACTGACGATTGTGTATGTTCAATAAATCAGTTCGTGTTTAAGTTATAAGAACCACTAGCGCCCAATTATTATACCCTGAATCCAGTTACAGTATACCCTGCCTCCACACCGTTGAGAGGGCTCACTCCCTAAGATTATAGGTCTCATCCGGAGCACATTTATTGGGAGTGGAGCTCAATAGTGGTGTAAATAACACATAATTTACTATAGCGCTACATTTTGGCGCCCAGTACGTGGGGCTCGAGGGGTTAAACTGTAACACCGCGAGGCAGCCTAGTGTGACAGGCGCTGCAGGTGTGGACTCGATAGGAAAAAGCCCAGACTAGCAGTGGGAGAATTCTGTGGTTCTTTCCTCCCGCCTAAAGTATTCTGGCACAATTGAGCAGTGATATTGAAAATGACTATAATTCAGTATCAGCATATGTCAGCCTGGGATGCTGCCCAAGGCATCGATCCAAAGCGAGCATTAGCAGTGGATATGGGGTGTAGATTGTTGGATTTAGAACCCTCCGAAATCCTAGGTTACTCTGTACTTAACTATAAGTCCTCCATAGAGATACCAGAATTCACGGGCACTGCTGTTGTTTGCCCAGTAAGAGTTCGATGACAGGGATGCCCTATTGTTTTTGGTAACCCAATGGTCAAATGGATACCAACCCGACAAGCTGGCTAAGTATGGGAAGAAGCGCCCAGCGTTGATCCTGCGTTGTTGCATCTTACCATGACCCCTGAGGAAGTTTTGGAATGGGCCATAAGGGAACAGATTGACCCTTCTCAGGCTGTGGTTGTGGACTGGGTCCCTATAGGGCACAAAGCAATGTATGTTAACCTACGATGGTTAGCATTTGGCCAAGGAGATGATTTTCTACAAGTTGCAAGAAAAGTTGCAAGAAAACCTTCCAGAAAACCTAGTATGCTTTATAGGGTGTCCTGTGAGTTCAGCGACCGCCCCAGACCATGTAGAATTCATCCTTAGGGTCTGCCACCCGAGGGTTGCCCTCTCATCTATCCTAAGCTGGGAATGTTTTCAAACATAGCGGACAAATGTCAGGCCGCTGATAGTGAAGTCGAACTTTTTTCAACTCTCCCCGGTGTGATAACTTCTGAGGAAGTGTATAAATGGGCCATGACGGAGGGTGTTGATCCTAGGCGAGCTGTGGTCCTAGATGAGGTTCACCCAATCGCCCAAGATATTTGGCCGCTTGCCCCTTAAGTCTATTTCCAAGGTTTGACGGATACAGATTCATAGCTCAAGCTCAGTCTGAAGTTCGGGACTGTGTCCGGTTACTATGACCTCCCCGATGATGATGAGGGACCACCTAGGATTTACCCTGTGGGGATGATAGAGGGGTGTGCATGTGTTTATGCTAAACTGCCAGTTCAGCCCCCTGTGAAGGAAGAGAGCACTGAAGTGGCGATTGCCTGTACTCCAGAATTGGCCAGTACAGGGTTAACAGATTACCTAAACTGCAAGGACTGCCTGAAAGAATCTGGGGTCCCCATTGCGGAGCTACCATGTGAGCCAGAGGGCCTGGTAGCATTATTACAAGAGGTGAGCATTCCGGTTACTGTGATTTCTCCCTCCTTAGCTGACAAGAGAGATGAGGGTCATGTGGAGAATCTACCTCCAACAGAGACTGAGTTGTGTACACTGAATGTGCTAAATTGCTTTGGGATGGAGGCTATCTGTGATTATACATTGCATGAACATTTCCCCGCTGAAAGTGTTCCACCAGGAGGAGTGTCCAGAGAAGTGGCTGTTGGCGCGAAACTTGCACTCAAAGATACCGGGAGAGCCGTGAAGGAACGCCCTGACCTCAGTGAGGGCATGTCCGTCATTTTGAGGGTAGTAGTGATTACGTTGAAGAAGGACGTGTCTCCGGAGAAGATGGCGGAGTTGGCTGCAGAGCCTGCCATGTTAAAGGCGAAGGAGGATGCCATTGGTTTGCCTGTTCTTGCAGAGCAAGAGAAGCATTATGTCTGGCAAGGGACTTTTGTTTCCAGTACACGGGGTCCGATGATTCAGTTTTATGGGTGGTGTCATATGGAGACACCGGACGCTTTGGAGAACCCCGAGCAAGAATGTTCGCAATGTGGAGTGCAACTGTGGATGGGGCCTTTCCACCGTGCTGAGCAGCTTCAATTGGAGCGAGAAACTGTGGAAGGCGTGGTGAGTGGAACCCTGGCGCTAGTGTACCATGAGATAGAGAGTACCCCGGGGGTGTCAGCGGCTGCGACCCCCGCACCCGAGAGTGTCCCAATTGTCCCGCACAGTGAAGGCCCGCCAGAAATCAAAGAGGTTCCCCTGCCTATTGATATTACACCCGAGGGTGATAGATTATCTCCCGCAGTTGCAGTGATGAACCTGCTACCGCCAAAGTTGGCGATGGAATGTTGTGACGTTTCCATGTTGTTGTCCCCTAGTGGAAATCGGAGAGAATGGGTTAGTGCATTCCCAAGAAAACCATATGATGGTGGCTGTACCGATTCCTCCGGACGGAGACGGCGGAGCCCAACAAGCTGTTGTTGCCCCTGCGTGTCAAATACTCCCGTTACTAAGCAAAGGGGAGTCTATGGACAGAGTGCTGCAGGAGTTGGGGGTGAATGCAGAGGCGATTCCCCATGATGATTCAGCTCCAGTTACCTCGGATGAGGAAAACCTGTTTCCCAAGAAAGTGTCAGCAGCTCACGGAACTTTCGGTGCTGGTGAGAAATGTCGGGCACCTATGAGAGTTGTAGTCTCAGAGGAGGTAGCCATTCCTGTGGGGGTAAGTGACCCTTTGTCTGCTTCCGTGAAGGAGGTAGTAGCCGCAGATTTGAATGCTGTAAAAACAGACAGTTACAAAGCCGATCCAACACCCCGCAAAGTGTTGGTTAATGACGTTAGCGCATCTGGAGATTTAACAGTGACCATTTATACTGTTCTTCCTGAGCCTTCTTCAGTCCCCATGAAAGACTCTGAAATAGAATGGGGCAAGCTTTCATTTGGTCGATTAGGACCTGTTGTGCCGGTGACTCCAACCTTCAGAGATCCACCACTCACAGAGGACATGAGCTGACCCCTCTCATGAGTGATGAGGAAGATTGGAAGTCAGTGTCCAAGAGTGCCGAGCAGATTCGGTGTGAGTGTCGGAGGACAGTGCACTAAACCCCTAGTCAGCCAGGGGAAAGCACTCATGTGTCAGAGTTATACCACCGTACATGGGGAAAGATCTCTCTATTTGGAGAAAAAGACTTGGTGGCTAATATTCCGAAACCCAAAGAGAGCCCTGGTACAGAGAAGGTTCCAGGATGGGAGGAGTATGAGGAAAAGCCCTTAGAGCCGGAAGAAGAACCTTCTCCTATTGTGACAATGCCTAGCAGCTTCAAGGCCCCTCCTAAGATAGGCCCAGAGGAGGAAAAGAATTTCTGGGTTCTGCCTGGACGAGCAGATCCCAATGTTTTTAGATCAGTCTCCAGGGTGCAGAGAGTGATCAACTTTAAAGTTTACAGAACCTGGGGTTATTTTATGCCCTATGCTCCATTGTGGGTCTACGAGAGAGTGGCAGCATCTTATGAGGATTGGCTCATTGATGAGATCCTGCGAAAGGAAAAGATACACCATAGTTGCCTTACCAACCCAGATGCGGTGAAGCGGCAGCAGGATTGGGAGTACTTGAGGTCCATTGAGAAGGAGTGGTGGTATGGGCGCACCATATTAAAGAATGCAGTCAAGAGTTGTGGGAAATACAATCCCACTAAGTATTTCTCCATGGACGTGTATGACGGTGATGAACAATGGGTGGAGAAACCCCATCCCAAATATTATATACCATATGAGGACACCAAGGCCCATTTTCTTCATATGATTTGAAGGAATTGTTTTATTTTTGATCTTGCTCCACTGGGAGTGAAGTTTCAGTTCATTGGAACTGTCTATTGCCTGTCCCCTTACAGTAACTGACTTTGTCCTGGGAAGGATTCTTCTTTATTTACTCCAGTTGGAGTTAATTCCAACAAACTGATAACTTTCCAGTTAATACCTACTGGTTGGTAGGTTCATTCCAATTCACCTTACCCTCCTAAGTGCATATAAAAGAGGACTGTGGGTTTGAGTTATTACATGGACTGGAATGATAAAGTATCTGCAATGCATTATGTATAACCTGTGCCTTCTCTTACAGAATTTTTATTGCTCAGGGTACCTGGACAGTACTCAAGAAACGGTTATACAAAATGTGATGAATGTTATGATATTGCACTATTAGTATGCAATGTGGAGCTAATAAATGCACAGTTAAGTGACAGTAAAAGAAATTGTTTTTATAGGGTGCTGTTTCTTTCAGATATGCCATTGTACCTGGGTTACTCAGGAGAGTTACCCCGAAGAGGTTATAAGGTAATGGCTAAGTATCACTTTTTGGTAAAGTGTTTGATATGAATGTACTAAGTCTCTCCAGTAGTGAGAAGACATAAATGAAATGCTGAATGATTTTTATATTTGATTAATACAGTATAAAATGAGAATATAAGATTACATTCCTACTAGTCCCTTCCCCAGTGGTGCTTACTATCAAAACGCCCTATCACATTCCCATCACTCCCTGCCACATTGGAGCTTACAATCTAAGGTCCCTATCACATTCCCACAAGGCCCTTCCCCAGTGGAGCTTACTATCAAATGGCCCTATCACATTCCCATCACTCCCTGCACCATTGGAGCTTACAATCTAAGGTCCCTATCACATTCCCACAAGTCCCTGCCTCAATGGAGCTTACTATCAAAAGGCCCTATCACATTCCCATCACTCCATGCCCCTTTGGAGCTTACAATCTAAGGTCCCTATCACATTCACACAAATCCCTGTCCCAATGGAGCTTACTATCAAATGGCCCTATCACATTTCCATCACTCCCTGCACCATTGGAGCTTACAATCTAAGGTCCCTATCACATTCCCACAAGTCCCTGCCCCAGTGGAGCTTATACTATCAAAAGGCCCTATCACATTCCCATCAATCAAGCAAGTTAGTATTTTCATTACTAAATACTAAACTGACCATCAGAATTTTAACCTGCAGCAGGGCATATGGTTCTTTACAGTGAGGACAGTGAGGTTGGGGAATGCACTGTTGGAAAATGATGTGATTCTGTGCTGATTCTGTTAATGTCATTAAGAGGGGCTTGTATGGTTTCTTGAACAAGCATAATATCAAAGGCTATTGTGATCTATAGTTAGTTGTATGTTTATGTATTTATGCAATACGTTTATGCCGAAACTTGTATATACATGTATTAAATATACATTTATTTGGACAATGGCATGCTTGCTACCGATTTTGCTTGATGATAACATCACAGGTCTGTGTTTTAAAATATAACATTCTTTTTGCAGAATTGTGAAATCATTCAGTTGCTTGGTGTAAGTAAGACTGGTTGGTGTGAAAAACGTTATTCAATGACAGGTGGGCAGATTGTACCCTGACGTTATCAGGGAAAGAAAGACAAATATCTGGTATGGCTTGTTATTTGTTGTTATGAAGCAAAATGCATGCTATGATTCCTTCTTTTTTGGCAGGTTTTTAAGCATGATGCCGCAGCATGATGGCATGTTTTTGTACATGGTGTGTCTGTTTGAAGCTCAATGTTCTCTTGCCTGTAGCACAGTTCTTCAGCATGAGCATGGTGCACAAAAGTTACAAGTTTAGGTTTATTTAGGGTTAGGGATACCAATACACAGAATGCACTCTTTATTCATAGGAGATCTACAATGTCTTCTAAAAGAGCAACTGATCCAAAAGATAAAAGCAAGGAAGCCATCCCTAAAAAGAAGTATAAAACAGGTTCAGAGAAAAGGTTACAGGCTTCCAGAAAAGGGCTAGTGGATGCAGGGAACAAAAGCTATGGCAACCAAACCAGCCAAGCCAGAGCTCTACAGATGCCCCTCTACCAATAGCAATGGCTGCATCATCATCATCTAGGGTTGAGGAGGAATGTGAAGGGCCCTCTTGGCTTATAAGAGAACAGGAAGGTGAACAGAAAGACTCCTCTACCATCCCTGTAGAATCTGATAAAGACTCAGATTCAGAAAGTTTGGCTGAGCCTAATGTGCTTTCCCCTGTTACTTCCACATATGCTCAGTGTAATCCATTTAAGGCCCCAGACCAAACCTACAATCTATCTGTTAAATTACATTTTATGAAAGCACACCCAGTTCAGCCACTTTCAGATGCTACTCACACACTTCCTTTCCAAGCACACAAAGTATATTTCTGATCAGTGCCTGGTGGAAGTGCAATTCAGAGAAAATGCCTTTCGTTTTGTGTTGATAACCAAAAACTTTACTGCTCAGCTTGCATGGCTTTCTGTACTAACAGAAGAAGTATATTTATTAATGTCAATGAAAGAGTTAAGGAACATGAGGAATCTGTCCTACATCAGTAACATCTTATTTGACAAAAGAAAGGAAAAGCGACATTGAAACACTAAACAATTTAAATTTAGTTAACAAACAAAAGGAAAAAATAAGGCATAATTATTTAGTCATAATGAGGTTGTGACATTATTCAGCATATTGCAAAACTTGGCCTGGCTTACAGAGGAAAGGATGAAGCGGCACATGACTTGAGCCATGGTAACTTCCGTGAGTTGGTTTTACTTCTTAGTAAATATGGCAGCGTTCTACAAAATCATGTCAAAGTGGTAGTGGCAATGAGTGAGGAAAGGAAAAAGCACCAGCCCAAGAGCAAAGGGAGAGGAGGACTAGTTACTTTCCTAAGTAAAACTACAATAAATAACCGGATAATTGTAATGGGAATGATGGTAAAGCAAATAATTAGCCAGGAAGTTAAAGATGCAGTGAAATTTAGTGTGGACAGGATGTTGGTGTGATGGAACAATGAAGCACCATTCTGAGATATGGGAGATGTACATGAAAGACTTATTGCTCTCATAAATGTTAAGAGCACAACACAGGGTCGTACTGGAGGGCCCGGGGCCCACCGGGGCTTCTGGTCCAGGGTCCCCCTCCAGCCCCCCTGGCCCCCTACTGTGATGCGACAAGCTTGGCGTTACTGTGTGATGAACGGTGCCATGCACATGCACGAGCTGCGTTGCTCAGCGTGCATGCGTGAGCTGCTCAGTACGCATGCACAGCGCCGAAAACTCCCCCCCCCCAAAATTCTATACGACCACTAGGGATGGACCAAAAATTTGCCACAGGCGAAGTATATGGGCGACAAAATGTTTTTGATGCACGGTGAAATTATTTTGACGCGCAACTTTTTTTTTTTTGTCGCATGACGCCATACAAATCTATGGGCCTCATGTCTGCGGCAAAACAAGGCGAAAAAATTTGCCATTCCCTAACGACCACAACTTACACTCTTCTGCGTGCACCAACCTCTTTGCTGTGCATAAAACTCTACTAACTTTGGCTTGCACATGTGATGACACCTTGGTGTCATGTGAAAGAATGAAAATAGTAAAAACCACGTTTAAGATCTATGATTGGACAGGAGTTGCTAGAATCATTTCTGCTGCTTAACATTGAGAGGGACATTGCAAATAATTTAATTTATGATGATATAATTGATAACTTTGCAAAATCATCTTCCCTCTTGCAAAAATTACTCATTTGAGATTGGTTGCTCTGTTCTGTGTGATTACGTGTTTTTTTATGTGCAGTGCTTTAATTATATTTCTTATAAAACAACTTTGTTCTTTTTCGGTAATAAGGTTATTTAATATTTATGGCAACTTAAGCATTTACTGCATTTACTGTTCATTAGTGTGGCTACAAACATCACCATCAAAGAGAGACTGTAAAGGGATCCATATGTCTGCATGTATTAAAAGTTATGGTGTTTTACAAACAAATCAACAATATCCCTGTGTGTGTGGATCAGAAATCAGTTCCCCATGGAGGGGTTTAACAGTTCAGTCTGTCCTGACCCTGGGTTTGGGGATGCCATTTTATAGTGTAGCAGCTCTCCCATATTTCGGAGGCACAGGACTCCTGTAGTGCCACACACAACAAAAACTAGTGAAAACTAGACAGGTGCCAACCCTACCTGTAGAGGAGCTCAGTGGACAGAACAAAGCAGTGGACTTGAATTGTAAGACTCAACCTGCAGTCTTGTGCCTTTATATGGTCACAGAACCCCTCAGTGACTTCTAATATCCTTATAATTTACAGTAGGGGGTACATTATCCTTTATAATACATGAGTGATACTCAAGAGTTCCCTATATAATTCAGCCTGCAGCCTTGTGCCTTTATATGGTCACAGAACCCCTCAGTGACTTCTAATATCTTTATAATTTACAGTAGGGGGTGATGTAGAGTCAAAATAATGAATTAGTTGTAAAATATTATGATGTTTATACACTGCTAAGGGCTCTTATGCATCATAGAGCCCCTGTTTGCCCTCACCATCTCACAACCTGTTTATCCACCCCTGGAATTGGCTCTGAATGCAAAATAACAGACACCTGCACAGAAAGAAACTGCTGTCACTCAATTGCATCAGTTTCATTTCACTGATGCAAGATATTTATACTGTACAGCAAGCTGTGAATAGTGTGTGTGCCTACAGAAACCTCTAAGGGATGCCGCACCCCAAAATAAATCCAGATACAACAAAAGTGCAGTAAAGCGACCAAAATAGAAATGGGGCTGGCGCTTGCATCAGTTATATTCTTCTGTAGAAATGCAGTTAAAGGGGTTCGGTCACCCTTATATTAACTTTTAGTATGATGTAGATATCATTATTCTGAGACAATTTGCAATTGGTGTTTCATTTTTTATTATTTGTGATTTTAAAATGATTTAGCTTTTTATTCAGCAGCTCTTCAGTTTCAGCAGTCTGGTTGCTAGGGTCCTCATTACCCTAGCAACCATACATTGGATTGAATAAGAGACTGGAATATGAATAGGAGAGGGACTGTATAGAAAGATTAGTAATAAACAATAACAATAAATGTGTAACCTTACAGAGCATTTTTTAAAGGTGCTGTCAGTGACCCCCATTCTAAAGCTGGAAAGAGTCAGAAGAAAAGGGCAAATAATTTAAAAACTATAAAAAAGACATAATGAAAGCCAATTGAAAAGTTGTTACGAATTAGCCATTCTATAACATTATCAAAGTTAACGGAATGGTGAACCACCTCTTTAACCAGCCCCTGCCTGTAATTGGGGAATAAACTGCACTTTGAAGACTTTTTATAACATGGAGGTAGGAGGAAAGAGAGCAGAAGGGAGGAATACTAAAATACACATTAAAGGATAAGTAAACCTTAAAAATAAGTGAATGTAAAATTGATGAGGGTGCTATTCTACGCACTTTTGCAATGTACATTCGTTATTTATTTATTTTTAATTCCAAGATACTAAAGGATACATGAACTGTTAACTTGAATTCATTTTGTTACAATAGCGCCACCTACTGGTCATTTTCCAACCAGTCTGACCACTAAGTAGTCAAGGAAGTTATCATGAAAAAAAGAGGCTGCTCTGATGTTCTTTGGATTAGGAAAAATTTGAGAAACTTTTCGTAAGCAGAAGAACATCAGAGCAGCCTCTTTCTTTCTCTTGACAACTTCCTTGACTACTTGCTGGTCAGACTAATCAGAAAATGACCAGCAGGTGGCGCTGTTGTAACAAAATTCATTGATATTAACAGTACATGTATCCTTTAATATCTTGGAATTAAAAAGCAAAATAAATATGAAGTGAATGTACATTGCAAAAGTTCTTACAATAGCACCATCATCAATTTTACATTCACTTATTTTTAAGGTTTACTTATACATTAAGGAAACTGATCAGTATCAGCGCTAAAAGCAACTGCCGGCTTTATTAGGATATAGTAAAGATCATGTAATATCCAGACCAGTGTTTGATCTGAACCCTGCTATTGTAAGTCAAAGGACTTCAAGTTCCAGAATCCATTACAGCTATGGGATCTATTATCAGAATGCTCAGGACCTGGGGATCTTCCCATAACTGGATCTTTATACAAGTCTACTTAAAATAAATTAAACTCAATAGGATTTTTTTTTTTACCACCAATAAGGATTAATTATATCTTAGTTGGGATCAAGTACAAGCTACTGTGTCTTTATTACAGAGAAAAAGGAAATCTTAAAAATCGGAATTATTTGATTAAACTGGAGTTTTTGGGAGATGACCTTCCATAGTTTTGAGTTTTCTGGCTAATAATGGATCCCATAGCAGTACTTTAAAATCGAAAAAGTTTAGGGAGGGTTGAATTACACGGGGGTAGAGCAGGAAATGCTTTTTAGTACAAGTAACATCATTTTCTTTCTGTGGCATCGCTGTATAAAGAAAAACATAATTTAGATTTTTTTTTTTATGTGTAGTTAGTGTTTAGGCACCATTTCTATTTTGGAATAGGAATTACCTATTTAATTGGGGCTGCCAAAAGTTAGGGACCCTCAAGTCATTGTATTTACTTACTTCACACCCTGGGCCAGTTCTCCTATCAGCATAAAACTGCACCAGTACGGAGCTATTGGCTTCCTTCTGCTTCTTTCGTTAAATTTCCTGGGGCAGAAGCATGGGCAGTAGAATGAAAATCGACAACTTCTTCTTTAAAGTTCGGCATTTCGTGCTACTGTACATGCGCAGATGCGAGAAGAGAGAAGAAGCCGGAAGAGGATCGCTCAGTGGTGCTCGCTAGATTAACCCGGGACCAGTGCAGTTTTCTGCTGATAGGAGTGACCCGGAGTGTGAGGTAATTATTAGCGATGGGCGAATTTATCTTGTTTTGAAAAAATTTGCGAAAAAATCTTGAAACTCGGAAATTTACACCAACTATTTTGGACCCTCATCCGAAAAGTTAGTTTAAAGTCAATGGGCATCCAAATTTTTTTGACGCTGGCAAATTTTAGCGTGAGATTCGCAAATGTATTTGCCGGTGGCGAAATGTGGAAATTCCCCACAAATTCGTGACAGGCAAATTTATTCGCCCATCACTAGTAAGTATATATATATATATAATCACTCAGGGTGCCTAACTTTTGGCACCCCCAAGTAAATAGAGCCTTTCCTTCTCTTAACTAATCAGCATTAAACTTTATTTTGAACCTTAATCATGTTGACTTGTTTCTAAAGGTAATATACAAAGATATATATACATATTTATGTAGTAGAATATGGCTGAATATGCACACTTAAATACAACACTTTTGCTTTGCACTACAATCCCGGTGTTGCTGGTCTTTTTGGACGCTATATACAGTTTATAGCTCTAATAAACACCAGAATTTTTGCATTAAAGGGCATATAAAGGCAAAAAAATAAAACCCTGTTTTTACTTTCTTTAATTAAAGAAAAAACTATCTCAAATATAATTTAATTAAAAAATGTGTACCGTTTTTATAAGAAGCCTGACTGTATGCAGTGAAATTCTCCCTTCATTTACTGCTGTGGATAGGAATTGTCAGACGGTCCCTAACTGCTCTGCAGGGAAACAATCATAATTATGAACAGCAGGGGGAGCCAGAAATGGATCCTATACCTATATATACATATCACATAAATTAAAGCGGTTGTTCACCTTCCAAACACTTTTTTCAGTTCAATTGTTTTCCGATTGTTCCCCAGAAATAAATACTTTTTTTCAATTACCGTCCATTTTTTTATTACTTTTTGTTTTGTTTTTTCAAAATCTAAGTTTAAAGTTTAATGTCCTTGGTGTTTCCATCTGGCAGCTCAGTAATGCAGGTACAGATTCTGAACTGTTACAATTTTGCAACATTTTGAGGCAGATTTATCAAATATAAAGACAGGGTTTGTGCTGATGCCACATAAAAGAAAATATATGCAGTACCACTCAAGAAAATAATTGACGAATCAAAAATACAAAATTGTTGTTGAATTAATAATAGAGGATTCACTCACAGTTCACCCCAGTCCCAAGGTGCAAGTCCAAAACACTATATCCAAAAAAGATATGAGGACCTCCAATAATAAAGAAACAATTATATTAAAAAAATAGAAACATTTATTAGGACATGAAAACCTTTATTCATGTCCTGATAATTTTTTCTATTTTTTTAATATAATTGTTTCTTTATTGTTGGAGGTCCTCACATCTTTTTTGGATATAGTGTTTTGCAGATTTATCAAAGGTTGAGGTTAATTTTTGAATGAAAAAAATGCAAAATTTCGAGCTATTTTTTGTGTACTTCGACTAGGGAATAGTCCAAATTCGATTCGAATTTGAAAAAAATTCAAGAATTTGAATATCAAAATTTATCATGTACTGTCTCTTTAAAAATTCAACTTCGACCATTCGTCATCTAAAACCTGACAAATTGCTGTTTTAGCCTATGGGGGACCTCCTAGAACCTGTTTGGAGTCAATTGGTGGAATTTGAAAAAGCAAACTTTTTTTGGGGGAGAAACTTTCAATAGTACAATTCGAATTCCATCAAAAACGCACCTATGTATTCGGCCAAAAAAAAAAACTTTTATTCAATTTCGGTTGGTCTTTTTGAATCTGAATTTCGAAGCTTTTCAAATTCGAAATTTGACCCTTGATAAATCTGCCCCAAAATGTTTTGATTTAGAACAGCTGCAGGGTCGGCGACCCCCCCAAGGCTGCTTTAGAAATCAAAAAAATTACACTGCTATATTAGAAAAAACAGTCACAAATAGAAAATAGAAAGTAATTGGAAAAAGTCTTCTTTTCTGGGGAACAATCTGAAACCAACTGAACTGAAAAAGTGTTGGAACCCCTTTAAGTCCAATGTGTGCTCCGTGTCGTGTGTGTTTGTGTGTGTCTATATATAAATATATATTTAGATCTCCATACCCTAAGTCTATTAAAAATTATTTAAATATTACACCCAATTGGATTGTTTTGTCTCTAATAAAGATTAGTTATATCTTAATTGGGATCAAGTACAAATTATTGTTTTATAATTACAGAGAAAAAGGAAATCATTTTTAAAAATGTGAATTATTTGATTAAAATGGAGTTTAGGGGAAATGGCCTTCCCACAACTCAGAGCTTTTTGGGTAACAGGTTTCCAGATAATGGATCCCATACTTGTGTAGGCTATTATAATGATAACATTCCAGCTGAACTTATAACTATAATGACTCCCCACTGTCCCAGTGATCTCTGTGATATGTTCTTTAATGCATGGCTTTATTTCTGATTTTACATGAAGACAAATTGCTCCACCTTTATAGTCCTTCTGTCCTTCCTATAGATTCCTGACCCCCCCCAAAACTTGAATAACTATTATACCATTGTGACTAACCTGTTGCAATAACAGCAGATATAATGCAGCCTCCAATAAGGAACCCCTTCATGGTGAGGTTTTCTGAGCATCAGCTCTTTAGTAAATACACTGTCTGTAAGCCGGGAGCCAGGTGTCTGCACATTTAGGTTTGAAAAGATGGCGGGTACCCAGGGGAGATCTGTGTTTTCATCTAGAGAATTGTAATGATAAGATATAGTAACGGTATAAATAAGGGAAGGCGCAGAGAAGAAATCTGTTTTATCTGTAGTGTGTGCCGTTTATTTCTGCTGCTGAAATACTAGAGGGGTGAAAACAACTCCCATCATCCTCAGCGTGCCCCTGCTCAGCAAAAAGCTGAGTATTCAGGCAGTAGAGCTGATTTTAGGGTAGGGCATCTCACTGGCACATGTAGATTAGGGATCAATGATTTAAATTATTCTCCACCTTTCACCCCACCAAGGGGTCCGATCCTTCCAGCATTGCCAGGGTCTTCCTCTTCTCCAACTGATCAGTAGGGATGGGCGCATTTTTTTCTCACCGTGTTTCAGCAAAAAAAATACGCCCATAGACTTGTATGGCGTTGTGCGTCAAAATAAAAAGACGCGTCTGCGTCATTTCGCTGGTGGCAAATTTTTGGCAAAACGAAATGGGTCAAATTCGCCCATCCCTACTGATCAGTAGAAATAATAGGAATTAGATGAACACACACCTGCCCAATGTGTTTCTCAGCTACTGGAATAACTGCATTATGAGAAGAGCCCCTTGGGGGGCAGATTCCAAATTACAGCCGTAAATTAAATAAGATGATTTGTATAAGTGGTAATTAGCCAAATGCACTGCCTTGGGACCCTTAGGGCTAATTCACTTGATGCAATTCAGCAAAGTGACCGCATATTCACATCGGACAAATGTATCAAACATAATTATACTTTTAAACTTAAAAATACTATTAACACCAAATTGCTGTTCTGTTTGTCAGTAGCGTAACTATTAATGGGGGGCATAGAGTTCAGCTGCACCCAAGGCTGCCCCCATGAAGCTCAGTGGTGGCGGTAATGACATTGGTAATAGTCACCGCTGGGTAGTTCTGAGTTTGAGGTAAGGGATAGGAGAGTTGGTTGCTAAGAAACTCAGTACTTAGGGCTAGATTTATTTATTTATTTAAGGTCGAAGTGAAAATTTAAATGAAAAAAAAATACCAATTTTTGGCTAATTTTTGTGTGCTTCGACTAGGGAATAGTGCAAATCCGATTCAAATTTGAAAGAAAATTAGAAAATTAGAATATCGAAATTTATCATGTACTTTCTCTTTAAAAATTTGACTTCCCTCTGACCTTCCCTGTTAGTTTTACCCCTTCTATCTAGAAGTGCTTACAAATTTAAGATGCCAATCTGTCATAATGTATCAGAAATGACAACCTGTGAGATCATACATGTGTTAACAATAGGCTTGTGAGAATTTCAGAAAAATAAAAACTTTTAAATAATAAAAAAAAAATACAGATTTGGCCATTTAAAAAACAAAAAACAAAAAACAAACCTGCCGAATTGCTGTTTTAACCTATGGGGGTCCTCCTAGAACTTATTTGGAGTCAATTGGTGGACTTTGAAAAATAAAAGGTTTTTTTTGGGAAAAACTTTGAATCGTACAATTCGAATTCGATAGAAAACAAACCTATTCAATCTAAAATGGACCTATTCGGCCAAAAAAAAACTTTGATTTAATTTCGGTTGATGAATTCGAGATTTCAATGTTTTTCAAATTCGAAATTCGACCCTTGATAAATCTGCCCTTTAGATTGCAATTTGCAACCTCTACTGGGCATGGACCTCCATGCTCAAATTGCAGCAGAGAACTCTAAATAGATTGCAAGCTCAAAGAGGCAAGGCTCTGCATACAAAATTGTAAACTCTAAAGAGCGTAGACTTTAAAAAGGGATTGTTCACCTTTGAGTTAACTTGTGGGGCCAGATTTATCAAGGGTCGAATTTCGAATTTAAAAAACTTTGAAATTCCAAAAATTACGTTTTTTTTAGGCTGAATAGGTCCATTTTCGAATTGGACGAATTGAAGTAATAGCGCATTCGATCGAATTTGATAAAAAAAACAAACGATTTTTCCAAAAAAACCCCCGATTTTTCAAAGTCTACCAATTGACTGAAAATAGGTTCTAGGAGGTCCCCCATAGGCTAAAACAGCAATTCGGCAAATTTTAGATGGCAAATGGTTAAAGTCACATTTTTAAAGAGACAGTACATGATAAATTTCTATATTTGAATTTTCACATTTTTTTCAAATTCTAATCGAATTTGGACTATTTTTTTAATTCGAATTTTCACTTCGACCTTTGCTAAATCTGCCCTGTGGTATGATGTCGAGAGAGACAATTTGCACGCTGTTTTTATTTATTATTATTATTATTTATTATTTGTGGTTTAAGTTATTAACATTTTATTCAGCAGTAGGGACGGGACCCCTTTATCAATTAGATTGGAAATTGTACAGGGAATAGACCTTCATACTTAGATTGTAAACTCTAAGGGGCTGGAATCTCCATAAATTGTAAATTCGAGGAATTATAGACCTCCACACAAAGATTGTAATCTGTAACGGGATGGGACCTCCATACTATGTTGTAAAATCTATGGATCATAAACCTCCAAACTATAAACTCAGATTCGGGGAGATTAGTCGGCCAGCAACAAATCTCCTCTTCTTCGGGGCGACTAATCTCACCGAACTGCCTCCTGCCGGCTAGAACCTAAATCGCCAGCGGGATGGCACCTCGGAATGCTTCATTTTCCGAAGTCACCTGAAGTTTTCCTGTGAGGTGTTTTCAGAAAACGACACACACCGATTGCTATCCCGCCCGCGAGATCTATGGAGCAAGGAATGCTTAGTTTGCAACCTCTTCTGGGCAGCGACTTTCATCAGAGCCAAAGATATGGGTAGGCATGGAGCAACAGAATGGTGGCGAGACTTCGGGCAATGTTGGACCGGGCCGGCTGGACGCCGTGATAAAAAGCCAGTGGACCCTGACCCTCGTGGACCCCCGGTGGCCCAGCCCCCAAATAAAAATAAATCGATGTGCCGGTATTGAATGCGCATCAGTGTTCGTGCATGTGCGCGGGGGGAGGGCCGGAGTATAGTAACCCGGTGGGCCCCCCCCCATGTCCAGTCTGACCCTGGATTTCGGGTGATAAAAATTGCAGTTCCCATCTGCTCCCACCATACTAGGGATGCACCAAATGCAGGATTCAGTTCGGCCTTTTTCAGCAGGATTCGGCCAAATACTTCTGCCCGGCTGAACCGAATGCAAATTAGGGCGGGGAGGAAAAACGCATGTCTTTTTGTCACAAAACAAGGAATTATAAAATGTTTTCCCCTTCTCACTGCAAATTAGGATTCAGATTTGGTTCGGTATTCGGCTGAATCTTTTGGGAAGGATTCAGGGGTTTGGCCAAATCAAAAATAGTGGATTCGGGGCATACCTACACCATTTTTAGCCCTATACATGTAACAATGGGCACATGGCACTTAAAGGAAAAGTAAACCTTAAAAATAAGTGAATGTAAAAATGATGAGGATGCAAGGAAGTTTTCCAAACCAGAAAAACATCAGAGCAGCCTCTTTGTTTCTTTACTTGGTGGTCAAACTCATTACAACATGACCAGCAGGTGGCGCTGTTGTAACAACATTTATTGATGTTAACTGTACATGTATCCTTTGGAATTAAAAAAAAATGAATGTACATTTCAAAAGTGGTTAGAATAGCCCCTCATCAATTTTACATTCACTTATTTTCAAGGTTTACTTAAATGTTTATAACTGTAACTGTATGTATTCATTTAGTTATTGCACTGCTGGTACTATTAATGCCATGCCATATATAGCACTGCCTATACAAGAAGTTCCATATGAAAGTATACTGCCGTAGCCACTATATAGTTTAAGCACAACTATTTGGAGTTGGATTTTATTTATCTATCTTGCACTATGTATATGTACTGGGTTGTCATTCTGCTTTGTGTATTCTCTTGCTCTGGTGGTTGGGGTAAGTCAATAGCAGTAATTAGATCTTCTCTTAGATGAAAAGTGCCTGCATCATGTGACCTGCCTCTCTGGCTCTGTCATTATATTGTTATAGGAGATGCTGCAAAATCTGAGATCCAAGATCCCTCCTGGAAAAACTTGATGCACAGCACCATTTAGAGGAAAACTACTGCCACCAATAGCTCTGGTTATTTTTAATCACCGCAAATCTAGAACAATCTGGGAAGTGAGAAATTGGGTAAAAAAAAAGTATATATACAAGGGGGCAGATTTATAAAGGGTCGAAGTGAATTCGAGGGAATTGTCTAAGTAAAAAAATGTGAAATTCTAAGTATTTTTTTTTCCACTATTTGGTCTCTGTTAGATTCCCAAACTCACAGGTAACAACCAGCTCTCTCAAAGCTGCTACAATCTGTTCTGTGAATTCGCCATTAAATTGTCCACATTGGCGGAAATTATATTTTTCAGCGAACAACATTTACTCTTGGCATGAAAAAGTTCTTTATAGCAGTAAGAGCAGTATCATAAGTATCATCAGGTAATGGTAATGTATAGAATATACGCTGTCTCTCTGTTCCCAGGCAGTGAATAAGTAAAGCTTTCTAGCAGCAGAAATCTCCCCTTGGTCAGCAGCAATAATGTAATTTTCAAACATACGGATCCAAGCAGTAAAAGGTATGGTAGGCTCACCAGGGTTTAGAAGAAAAGCTGCAGGCTGCTGCAGAGGTAGAAGATCCATCTCGTCGTCTATCTGTTATGTTTTGGGTAGCCGAGGATGAGTAGAGTATAACAGTGCTTTATTAGCAGAGTCTCATGCAGGCATTACACAACAGTAAGCTTTCACTTTCACTTTTAAGCTGTCAGGAAGTATGCACAGTATAAGTCTGGGCACAGTGACATCTACAGGCCATTTGTATAAACACCACAAGAGTATCCTACCAAACATTGGACCTGACACAATATCTGTACTTATATAGCTAACGCAAATACAAAAATATTTATCAAGTGCGTGAAACTTTTTTTCTTGCCTCCTGGCTAACCACCTACTTGCCTTCACCAACATTTAGACCTGGGGAGGGGGGAATTCTGGGAGGACTCAAATCCCCTTTGCCACCCCAACCACCCTTGCCAATGCCTATTTTTTTCTTTATATACAGGGAACATCATAACTAATAGCTGGTAGGTGTTAAGGACATGGCACGTGTTGTTGTCCTGGCTACACCTTTCTAATGGCATAGTCGTCAGGGTCATGCACATGGATACCCTCACTCATGCTACACTTTACAAGGAAGATTTGCTCAAAGGCTTTGCACTCTGCTGTCAGGATTGCAAAGAATGTCAGGAGCAAGAAGTAAGGAAGGAACCTGATTACTGAGCATTACATAAGATGATAAAAAGAAAAAAAGGCAAACCAGAAATACTCTGTGGCTTTCATATAAACTTCCTGAGAACCATCTCATTTACTCACCAACTGTACATTTTAATTACAATTCTTATAAACAAAACACAGCTCTCCCCTGGGCACCTGCCTGTTTTCAGATCATGAAAGTGCTCACAGCTGGTCTTTCCTCCCTGTCTTAAATCCAAAAGAAATATTTTGATTTATCCACCGCAGAGACCAAGAGGGGATTCCTTCCCGGAGCCTGAGTTATCGCCGCTCTTATTGCAATATGTTAAAGGCATTGCACATTCCGAGAAATAAAAATGACTTAATCGTGAGCTCATCTCCAGAAACAATCTTGTGATCTCTTGGTCACTGTAAGGATAAGAGGTCATTTATAAAATGAATGGCAGGGGGCATAGGTCTAAAAATGTTATATAAACACAATTATTGCACTTCCACGCCTCTTCAATTCATGCATTTTGGAACACACAGTCTTGTACATAGGTGGAGGGTGATTTTTTTTATTTGGGGAGGCTACAAGTGGCCACACATGGGCTCACTTATAGAGAAACCCCTCCAAAAATAAACTGATGTAAACTTACTCAGAGTAGTCCTCTTGGCACTATTGCAATTTACTTTCATCTTCTATTTTTTTTTGGCTTCTAAGATTTTAGAGGTTTATGCAATTTAAATGTGTAAGGGGCCCGAAGGCTCAGACAGAGGTAGCGGACCAAGGAGGAAGCACAGTCTCAACAGATCGAGGTATCCAAGGGGTTAAGAGAAGGTCAAGTCAGGTCCAGGCAATAAGGTCGGTACAGGCAGCAAAGGTTCAATACACGTTATAAACAGTCAAGGTCAAGATCAGGATTAGATAACAGAAGAATATAGCACACCCAGGAACTCACTAAGTGGAACCTATTGTACGGCAAAGTCTGGAGTGCTCTGGCGCCTTAAATAGCCCTTTATTGGCACCAAAAACGTACGTGGTGACGTCATCACGCTGGCGTCTTTGCGCTGGCATCCAATCCGGCGCTGGCGTCTTTGTGCTGACATCTAGATGATGACGTCACTGAACTGCGTCCAGGATGATCCGCATGGAAGGAAGAGGCGCCGCCATCTTGGGACGGAATGCAGCCATGCTGGTAAGCCTTCCTTACAAAATGCTTGTAGCAGTATCAGTGACTCCAGGTAACCCCAGGTTTGTTGATTCTTTTTAGCAATATAAAAATGCAAATATCTCAGAACCGTAATATATAGACATAAAAGGTTGAAGTTGATGGACTTGTGCCTTTTTTCAACAGTACTATGTAAACCACTAAAGTAGAACAAGACTGTAAAATGCAAAAATGCTCATAGACGCACCAATGCGTTTAGTTTTTGGATTTAGACTCTTGTAACATTCCCCATTAGCGATGGGCAAATAAATTCGGCAGACACGAATTTGTGGTGAATTTCCATGTTTCGACATAAGCAAATTAATACGCAAAATTGCAGCCACAAATTCGCCTACTAAAAATCCGCCGCATCAAAATTGGTGCAGGTATAAAAATGATTTGGATGCTTATTGACTGTAATGCATTTGGACCAAATAGCTGTGCGTTAGTGATGTGCGGGTCAGGGTTTTCCTGAGCCGCACCTGACCCTAACCCGCCCTGCTGCAGCCTGCGCCCACCCGTCAACACCCGCGCTTTTTAAAGACCTGCACTGACCTGCCCCGCCGATGACGTCACAATGACATAGTTACATAGTTAAATTGGGTTGAAAAAAGACAAAGTCCATCAAGTTCAACCCCTCCAAATGAAAACCCATCATCTATACACACACCCCTCCCTACTTTTACATCAATTCTATATACCCATATCTATACTAACTATAGGGTTTAGTATCACAATAGCCTTTGATACTAAACTCTATAATTAGTATAGGTATGGGTATATGGAATTATTATGATGTCAGAAAAGGGGCGGGGTGAGCAGACGCGAGACTATAAAACCGGAAGTCGGATGCCGGCATTTGGAGGTGGCAGGTGGGGAGAGCAGGAGAAGATCTCAACCCGCCAACTGCTACCCTTGAGGAGCAACGCGAGGTCGACCCGAACCCGCCCCACCCGTGGGTCCCGCGGGTATCGGGTCGGCCCACACATCACTACTGTGCGTACAAATATTGACGCTTGTGTCAAAATTGATGCACGTCAAAATTATTTTGACGCCCATTGACTTCAATGCATTTCCCGAATTTTTTGCAGTTTCGCGGCACAGATTCGCCCATCACTGTTCCCCGTGAATACAGCACTGCCTGCAACTTTCAGCAATATATTCATAATTGATGGGTGGGCAGGTGGGGCTAAGTACATAGAAATCTTTCTACCCACTCCCTAAAAGTCCATTAACCTTTTTGTCATTTAAATGTGCAGATCAGGAAGCAGTGGTGGACGCAGGCTACAACAAGGCCCTGGACTTGCCCAATAGCAAAAACGTCCAACAAGGGTTCCCAGAAAGCTGAGATTTTGCATTTAATGTTTATATAAAAATGTTAACCCTTTGGCATGTGGGATAACATCTTCATATCAATCATCCGCATGGAGAATCCAAACATACAAGAAATGCACAAAACAGCAAATTTTTTTACAAAAATAAGAAGAATAAGCAGATTTTTTTTTTACAAAAATAAGACCAATAAGCACATTTATACAGTACCATATCTATATATATATATACATTGTGCAAATTTCAACTTCTTCTGAATCATCTCATATTTGCTCAGTGACTGTACATTTAATTACAATTCTCCAGTACAAAACACAGCTCTCCCCTGGGTACCTGCCTGTTTTTTTAATGCTAAAGGTGCTCACACACCTGGTCCATTCTTCTTAGTATTAAAATCCAAAGGAAATGAGTAGACAGCTTTCTGCTTGGCACCATGACCATGAGAAGATTCCTCGCTGGAGCCTGCATTATATACACTGTTATTGCAACAGGTTAGTGATCTTGGGAACAGACAGGATGAATATTATATCTTAGCAGAGCTATTTCAAAGAAGATGTGTAAATTTTAAACTTTACAAATAGATAATGGTTTTTACTTACATTTTTTGACACTCCGGACTCCCTTGAGTATTGGATAGTGCCATTTGTTTTGTTTGCTTTATTTCTAGAGATGTACTGAATCCAGGATTCCGTTTAGGATTCGGTCAGGATTCTGCCTTTTTCAGCAGGATTCGGCCAAATTCTGGCCGAACCAAATCTGAATCCAGGGAGGGAAATCGTGTGACTTTTAGTCACAAAACAAGGAAGTAAAAATGCTTTCTCCTTCCCACCCATAATTTGCATATGCAAATTAGGATTTGGATTCTGTTCGGTATTCGGCCAAATCTTTTGCCCGATTCCAAAATAGTGGATTCGGTGCATCCCTACTTATTTCAGACAAAAGCAATGCAACATACACAGAACAAACAGCCCATTGGGTTGTGCTGGGGGAAAATGTGGCAACTGGATCAGAGGGAGCAGACGATTTTGCATTGTATAACATATATATCTATAACATTTTCTCATTATTAAACTGTCACAGTGTGTCCCAAATATTGTTCCTCCACTTCTTATCACAAGGAGTTCAGTATGCAGGTGTGATAATGGCTTAAAATCAAATATCCATGGATATCTGGAGAAACCCATCATAAAGTACATGATGATGGATTTCATTCTTCTGAGATCACACTGAATATTCACTTATTGGCATTGTTCCAGACCTTCTGGCTTTATTGTATAACATGAGTTTGTCAATGAACGTTGTTATAATTGATTGAAACAATGGAATATATATTTTTTTGGGCAAATGGCCAAAGGAGATGTAAGCTTCAGGGAAAGTGTTGCCAAACAGAGAAGGTTTAAAAAATGTTGCTGTTGGATCCTCAAAGTAAAGTGTTCTGGAACTAAGTATACAGCAGAATAGGTCTGCTGCATCATAGTCCCCCGACCCGTCTTTTAATTTTAAAATAGATTTTTTGGCGGGTTGGGGACACTTCCAAGTTATTCCACTGCGGTAACACATTCTATTCCATTGGTCCAGCTCACTTTTCAAAGGAATATCCTTTGGAACGATAGTGTAAAGAGTTGACTTCTCTGAGTCATCAGACTTCTTGGAGTAGGTCTCTGACAAGGACCTCTCTGAAAAGTCCTATGTGTTATTTAAGTGATGACATCTCTGAGTGGGAACTCCCAACTGGGCTAGAGGTAATGTCTGCCAACACAAAGAGCAGAGGGAGCGTCAGAGAGCAGTGGCATAACAAGAGGGTCCCCGCAAAAATGTCTTCTTCCCCACCATCTGCTTGTCCAGGCACCAACAAAAATTTAAAGAAGAAGTGGCTGGGAAGGGGGATTATTGAGCTATAGACAGGGGCTGTGCCAATGAGGCAAGTTGAGGCAGAGGCAGCAAAAATGCACTTTTTGTAACTTTAAGACTCAAATTACTGGTTTTCAAACCTGAAATTTGCCTCTTCTAGTGCAGAGAGTGTATTTGTGTTCTCTGCACTAGCAAAGTGGCCCCACTCCAGCACCAAAAAGGTGTACATGGGGGGGGGGATGAGCGGGGGGGGGGGCTAACAGCAATCCAACTCAGGTATCAGAGGGACTAGGATCACCCCTGGCTATAGAAGAATGTGACCTGGGTCCCCTGTAACCATGGTGTCTGATTCCTCTATAGTTACACCATTAACTAAGAGATAGACAATGAAGCCAAGAGGCAATTCCCCCAAAGAATCACTAAGTGGGATGAATACAGGGGTGAACCCAATCATTTATTTTTTTCTGTTAGAGCACAAGGGGCCCAATATACTGGCAGAAATTATTTTTATGATTTAAGTTTGGATGTATGCAAACAATGAGATGTTTCAATAAAATCTCTTAAAATGAAAGAAGGTGTGTTTTGTATCCAGTCAGCTTACTGGATATATATATATATATATATATATATATATATATATATATATATATATATACTTCTATCTTGTTGTAAGCAGCGCACACTGGATGATTTTTTAAAAAGATTAATTTATTTTTCAAAATATTAAAAGCATAAAGCACAGATCGACGTTTCGGTCCTGGTCTTGGACCGATCTTGATAACGGTCCAAGACCAGGACCGAAACGTCGATCTGTGCTTTATGCTTTTAATATTTTGAAAAATAAATTAATCTTTTTAAAAAATCATCCAGTGTGCGCTGCTTACAACAAGATAGAAGTGGATATTCGATACAGCGGCGGCACCTGGTTATTTCACCTTTAAGGTGTGCGCATGACCTTACCTGGTCTTAGTATATATATATATATATATATATATATATATATATATATATATATATTCTCAGCTGTTTCAGTAAGACATATGGAGTTCTAAAAGGACTTCAAAAGGTACTGAGGCTAAAGGGTGCTCATTTAAAAATCACTGGCCTCCAGGGTCTTGCTGTGCTCTGCACCTTGTGTTGGTTGAAAATTCCGGAGTGAGGTGCACTACCCCACCTACCTCTGTGAGTAAAATAACAACAATAGAATGAAGCGGATTTTTAAATTGTACTTAGTGGTAGTAAGTAGTGATGGGCGAATAAATTCGCCAGGTAGGAATTTGCAACGAGTTTCAGCGTTTCACCATCATCGAATAAACTTGCTAAACTGAGCAAAAATTCACCAGCATCAAATAAAATTTGGATGCACGTCAGAATAGTCCATCCCGTCAAAACTGTCACATGTCAACATTATTTGGACACCCATTGACTTTAATACGGGCATCAAAATTGCAGTGAATTGACGCTGACGTTATAATCGACCAATAAATTTGCCAGGTGCGGATTCGCGGCAAATTTCCAAGTTTCACCAACGGCAAAAAATTTGCAAAACTGCGACGAAAATTCGCCTGCGTCAAAACAAATTTGGACGCATGATGGAATAGTGGATCGCATCAAAACTGTCGCTGGTCAAAATTTGCATTTCCCGGATTTTTTGGCGAAGCGCAATGCGAAAAATTAGCCCATCACTGGTAGTAAACCCATGATATTGGTTGATATTGGTGGTGAAGTTTAGGGGCAGGCATAGGTGTATCAGTGGGCTAAGGCACAGCAGACAGGGACTGGCTAAATTCCTGGTCAGTCAGGCAGAGGTTTGTCCGGATTTTTGGCAAGGGGGCCGGAGGAGGATTTGTGGGGCACAGGGCCCCTCAGTTCGATGCTGCCCTCTCTACCTTTGTGTCCTAGGCATGTGCCTTTTCAGCCTACCCCTAGTTCTGGCTCTGCTGCTACATAATTCAAGTAACAGTGGGAACTACTTATGGTATGATTAAACATTAAAGGGCATGTAAAGGCAAAAAAAAAAAAATCTCCAATATACTTTAATTAAAAAATGTGTAGCATTTTTATTAGAAACCTGACTGTATGCAGTGAAATTCTTCCTTCATTTACTGCAGAGGATAGGAATTTTCAGATGGTCCCTAACTGTGCTGCAGGGAAACAATCATACTTATGAACAACAGGGGGAGCCTCTGCCTTACTTCCCAGCCATGCAGAACTCAAGCAGCTTTGTTTCCCTGTAGAGCAGTTGGCGACTGTGTAGAGGAGTTATGTGTGGGCCAGCCAGAAACCCACAAGACACGCGGGTCGGGCGTGTTCAGATGACCACACACTCTTCTTCGCAGTTGGCAGGCAGGTGAGGGTTCTTCTCCTGCTCTTGGTTTTGCAAAGATGTTTAACAGAAATACAAGATGGTGAACCCCTGTGGCCAACTTTGAAAACATAAATCATTTGTTTGATTAGGCTTGTGGTGCAGTAAGTTCATGTTTATGTTTAGTATACAAAATACAGCATTTCTAGCCTTATTCTATTTTAGACTTTACTTTCCCTTTAAGGAGGGGGCTTAAAAAAGTTGTATTGGGATCCACGAGCTTACTTCATATAAGATTAAAGTTTTACTATAACACCCAGATCTAGTACAGGTATTTCCTAACAGCACTTCAGTACACCCCATGATATCACAATTCAGCATTAATATAATAAACACAAAAGTTTATAACGCTCTTTAAATCACTTTGTTCCTTTTCTGTAAACTTCATTGTCTTGTGCTGATCCTGAAATGTCTTGTTCGATGCCAATGTCATTGTCTTTTACCCTTTTCTCTTTCAGTAAGTTCAATAAATTGCACGTCCTGCATTAGAGAAAAAACTGTTGGTAGTTGCAATGGCCCCACTGTGCAATGCGACAGCAAATATGACAGTTGTGGAACCTCAATTTATTATGGCGGATACAGTGAGTTATTCTCTTTTTAATCTTACAGTAAGGGGATAGTTTATTAAATGTAGTCTGGGACCATGATTTATTGTGGCAATCAATCTAAATCTGCCACTTTGCACAATTTGGGATATTTTGCTGTGATTTTGCAAAATGTATTTTAAAAAAATATTCAAAAATACAAATTCAAATGATGTTAGCTAAAGCCTATGGCAAAGCCATACAAGTCAAGGGGAAGTGTATCAATTATATTTGTTAAACCTGCTTTTTTTTATTTGATTTTACACCAGTCACAATTAATTAAAGGGAATGTCAACCCCAAAAATATTTTTTTGTCTAATAAAAGAAAATATAATTCTTAGGAATTTTGCAATCTACATTAATTAAATTTTTTTTAATGGTTTTAAATGTATATTGGGAAGTTGCTGAGAGTTATGTTTTCTTTTATTAGCCATTTTTTTTACTTTGGGAATGGCTTGCCCTTTAAATGGATTAAAAATGCATTTGCAACCTGAGATTTTTAATGTGTGCAGAGTCGGTAGAAAGTCATTCGATTTATACCCCAAATGCAATAATTTGAAAATTGTGCCCCTACGTGTCTTTATACCAATCAATGGTGCACAATCAATAATTTTCGGATGGAGCAGACTTTGATAATGTATCTCAAGCACAAGTTGCCTTCTTTATATTTACTTTTTCATTATAATGGTTAATGGATGTTGCTTTGTCTGCCAGGGGCCTGAAACCCTTATGTTTCTTATTAGGTGAAATTATATTGTTCTGATTTTTTAAATAAAGTATAGAACTCTGGAGATCAGAGGCATATTTTCCATATAGGCACACAAGGGCCTGTGCCTAGGGTGACAGTTTTAAGGGGGTGGGCCTGTGAAAACAAATTTGGACCCTTCCACTTCCCCAAACCTGCCAGCAGAGTGCATATAGGGGTGCTCAAAGCTCAGATTCTAGGGCAGCACTAAACCTAAATACATTGTTGCTATAGGTCACACCTGCATCCTTGTCTTGATTTTAGCTAAGCAAAAGTCTGTAACGCATCTATCAAAAATAAATCATTGGTTAATTCTGCTTTCTACAAGTGCATTCCACAACCTCACTGTCCTGACTGTGAAGAACCCCCTACGTTGCTTCAAATGAAAGTTCTTTTCTTCTAGTCTGAAGGGGAGGCCTCTGGTACGGTGATCCACTTTATGGGTAAAAAGGTCCCCTGCTATTTGTCTATAATGTCCTCTAATGTACTTGTAAAGTGTAATCTTGTCCCCTCGCAAGCGCCTTTACTCCAGAGAAAACAACCCCAACCTTGACAGTCTACCCTCATAATTTAAGTCTTCCACACCTCTAACCAGTTTAGTTGCACTTAGTCTCTGCACTGTCTCCAGCTCATTTATATCCCTCTTAAGGACTGGAGTCCAAAACTGCACTGCATACTCCAGATGAGGCCTCACCAGGGACCTATAAAGAGACATAATTATGTTTTCATCCCTTGAGTTAATGCCCTTTTTTATGAAAGAAAGAACTTTATTTGCTTTAGTAGCCACAGAATGACACTTCCCAGAATTAGACAGCTTGTCACAATCATGTAAGGCTATAGTGAATAGAGTGGCACTAACTATGTTTTACCCCAATATGTGCCCCTAAGGTTGCCACCTTTTCAAAAAAAATTTACCGGCCAGTGATGGGGGCGGGAACTAAAGAGAGGGGCCCTGATGCAAAAAGCTGCAGGGGTCATGCCGCAAAAGGGATGGGCCACGCTGTGTGATGCCAAGAAGATGAAGAAAAAGTAAGTTCCACCGGAGGGCCAAGGGCTTTTGTTAAGGGTATTACAAATTACCGGCAACTACGTTGCAATTTGTAATACCGGCCCCGGCCTTGGCAGGTGTTTTACTGACTAGGCCGGTAAAATACCGGCCTGGTGGCAACCCTATGTGCTCCAGATGAGACCTTCATTCCCAGGGGTTGATTCCTCGCAACGGTGTGGAGGCAGGGTGTTGCACAACTTTAAATATCTGCAGTGCACAATAATTGGGCACCATTGAACTGATTTATTAACACAGATGATGACACAATGATACAGAAAACAACCGTGGTGTAATAGTCAATATATACTCACAATACAGACCAATTATAAAGTCTTTCCTCCAATAGAGCTGAGAGGAGAATATCCGACTACCCAGAGTTTCTCCTGTTCCCTCTGGGGACACTTCTCATGGGAAACCCAGTGGGGAACTATCTGAGTCTCTTTTGCCCTGTCTCTGGTTCCCTGACTAAGCAACAATGCCCTTGGGATCTAATACCTTCTATCAGTTCTCGGTGGAGCCAAAGCTGCTCAATATAGGTAGCCCTAATCTGGCAATCTCTCCTACAGAGATTATTACTGGAGCTAGCTACCCATAAGTAGTCCTGACTAAGGATGATACTACAGGAGGCTCAAATCCACTTAGGAAAGGTTTAGGCAAAAGCCTCTGGCAGAATTACTCTGGCAGAATCACTCCTGAGACCACATGGCTCAGGAATTTATATTATAGCACAGTGCCAACTAGTAGCCAAACCTGGGATAGCTAGGGGTGGTACTGTGAACCAGGAAATGGGGAATTACTTCTTTCCTTAGACTAAGGGGCAGATTCATGTTTTAATGATCTATTCAAATTCAAATTTAAAATTTTTTTGTCAAAGCTCACAAATTTAAATTTAAAAGCACCAACGTGAATGTAAATTTGAATGTGAAATGTATCACATCTCGACCATGGAAACAGTTCTAAATCAAATATTCGCCACCTAAAACTTGCCGAATTCATTTACAATTAATGGCAGAGATCCGTTGACCCATCTGAATTTGTTAATAGCCTTCCTGGCATTCAAGTTTTTTTCGGAGAATTTCATTCAAATTCCAGTTTCATTCAAATTCGATTTGAGTTTTTGGATCAGTAACAATCGTTTGAATTTTTGTAGTTTTTTCTTAAATAAGATAACATTCGTGTTTTGAGTACATTCGAATTTATTAATTTATTAAGTAAAAAGAAATTTCACATAGATTCGAAATTCAACCTTTGATAGAGCTACTCCTAAGGGTCCCCTTTGTGCCCAATCCTTAGGGGAATGCAAAGTAAATGGGGATACATTTATCAGTCCCCCACCATCATATCCGGGAAAGTCACTCCTCTGTTGTTCCTGCTTGGGGAAGCAGTCTCTTCAGGAGCTGATACCAATATAACAATTTCTATGTTGCTTTACAGCTTTTTTTAAGAAAGAATTTGTATTTGTGACTGGATGCTGGGAAAGCAAGAATTGTAATAAAACAACAACAGTTTCAACACTGGCATATGAATTTGTATATTTAACCTTCTGCTGTACTACAGACAACTGTACTCCACAGCCTCTCAGTAAGTACCTATTTTTTTTCCTAATTCTATGACAGATTCACAGTAGTGATGTGCGGGCCGGCCCAATACCCATAGGTTGACCCGCATTTGCAGGTGTAGGGTGGGTCCGGGTCGAGCTCTTCTTCCTGCTCTCCCCGCCCGCCACCTTACACTGCTGTCTTACGACTTCCGGTTTTCTGCACCAGCCCAAGGCAACCACAGCCCTTTAGCAGTAAAGATCTGTGTCTCCAAAGATGCCCCAGTAGCTCCCCATCTTCTTTTCTGCTGATTCACTGCACATGTTCTGTGCTGCTGTCACTTACTGAGCTTAGGGACCCACTCACAATATACAGTGCACATAGAATAGAAATGTCACAATATAAGGCTGATTAGTAATTAATACAGATAATTCCTACATGGCAGCACAGAAACCAGTGCAATTAGCATCAGAATTCAATAATCAGCCCTGTAGCATCAGCTTATATTACAGGGGAAGCTCATTTTCTGCTGGATAATTATTGACGAGCCCTAAGCTTAGCTTCTCAACAGCTGCTCAGAGCCCACTGAGAATGTGAGTGTCACAGACACTTTCCAAGATGGTGACCCCCTGTGACAAGTTTGAAGTCCTGGATCATTGCTGCTATTGACAAGCTGAAACTTTAGGCTCGTGCAATAAGTTCAGTATATAAAATGTGGTAATTTTTAGCCATATTCATTTTTAGAGTTTAGTTCTCCTTTAAGGTATGGAGATCCAAATTACAGAAAGACCTCTTATCCTGAAAACCCCGGGTCCAGAGCATTCTGGTCACCATGTCCAATACCCGTTGTTTATTATAAATTATTATTAGGTATGCAATCCATTATCCGGAAACCTGTTATCCAGAAAGATCTGGATTTACAGGAAGGCCATCTCTGTTTTAAGCAAATAAGTTACTTTTTCTCTGTAATTATAAAACAGTAACTTGTAACTTGTAGCTGCATGGATTCCTGTTAGTGCCAAAACAATCCTATTGAGCTAATTTAATATTTCAATTATTTTTAGCAGACTTTGATATTTTCTCCCTCTTATCTTTAGTTAAACGCCGGAATACAACATTAAATGGAGTCCTGTGCCCTGCTTGTTTTGATCTGAAGAAAGTTGGCTGTCACTCACTTTCTTCTATGGCCTGCACAGGGAATGAGACAATGTGTGTCCATCACAAGACTCGTATGTTATTCTTGTTAACCAGTCTTACACAACTTGCTACTTTGACTTAATTCATTAAGAGCAGCCGTTAAATTGCAGACCCCTTAATCTTGAGAACAGCCTTTAGGGTATAAATGGACGATGAATTGTGACAGTGTAGGGGAACTTCATTATATTTATAATGAGCACTTTTGTTTTTTTTTTGTTTTTTAAAAACAATTCTTAAATATTCATTGACTAGAATCGGGTTAGTTAAAGGGATTCTGTCATGATTTTTATTGTGCCGTTTTTATTTCTAAATTACACTGTTTATACCACAAATAATTCACTCTACCATATAAAATTTCATTCCTGGACCAGCAAGTGTATTTTTTTAAATTTATAATATTGGTGTGTAGGCAGCCATCTCAGGTCATTTTGACTGGTCATGTGCTTTCAGAAAGAGCCAGCACTTTAGGATGGAACTACTTTCTGGCAGGCTGTTGTTTCTCCTACTCAATGTAACTGAATGTGTCGCAATGGGACCTGGATTTTACTATTGAGTGTTGTTCTTAGATCTACCAGGCAGCTGTTATCTTGTGTTAGGGAGCTGTTATCTGGTTACCTTCCCATTGTTCTGTTGTTTGGCTGCTGGGGGGGAAAGGGAGGGGGTGATATCACTTCAACTTGCAATACAGCAGTAAAGAGTGATTGAAGTTTATCAGAACACAAGCCACATGACTGGGGGCAGCTGAGAAACGAACAATATGTCTAGCCCCATGTCAGATTTCATGTCAGACATATAAATAAATATGTTTGGTCTTTTGAGAAATGGATTTCAGGGCAGAATTCTGCTGGAGCAGCACTATTAACTGATGTGTTTTGAAAAAAAAAAAACATGTTTTCCCATGACAATATCCCTTTAATATTAGGAAAAGAGAATTGAGATAGAAGTACAGTCAACCCCCCCCATTTAATGTTTTTCTTACAGTCCTTTCATTTTTGAATGCATTTCAATGGGAGCATTTCCAAGAGGTCAGGATGTCTTCCATGCATTTTACATAATAATGTTGCCCCATTTTCCATAAAAACCACCATTTTCCCATGTAGATGTGACTTTTTTTCTGTATATTGGTTTTTTTTGTAGTTTATACTATTTTTACTGAAAAAACCCTCATTTTATGTACTATTTTATGTATTTTAAGTTAAACTAAAGAAGTAGCTAGAAATGTTGTACATTATGTTTTGTGCTTCTGTACCAGCCCAAGGCAACCACAGCCCTTTAGCAGTAAAGATCTGTGTCTCCAAAGATGCCCCAGTAGCTCCCCATCTTCTTTTCTGCTGATTCACTGCACATGCTCTGTGCTGCTGTCACTTACTGAGCTTAGGGAGCCACTCACAATATACAGTACACATAGAATAGAAATGTCACAATATAAGGCTGATTAGTAATTAATACAGATAATTAATACAGATAATTAATACGTGGCAGCACAGAAACCAGTGCAATTAGCATCCGAATTTAATAATCAGCAAACCTGTAGCATCAGCTTATATTACAGGGGAAGCTCATTTTCTGCTGGATAATTAGTGACGAGCCCTAAGCTTAGCTTCTCAACAGCCAATCAGAGCCCACTGAGCATGTGAGTGTCACAGACACTTTCCAAGATGGTGACCCCCTGTGACAAGTTTGAAGTCCTGGATCATTGCTGCTATTGACAAGCTGAAACTTTAGGCTGGTGCAATAAGTTCGATATATAAAACATGGCAGCTTTAGCGATTTTTATTTTTAAAGTTTAGTTCTCCTTCAAATTCCATTTTTAAGGTGTTCTGGATAGTGGAAGCTAATAGCATTGTGCAATGTGTTTGAAGCCTTCTCCTCCTTGGTAGGCATTAATTAACTTTGTTTTCAGTCCTTCACTAAATTGTTTATAGTTACATAGTTACATAGTTACATAGTTAAATTGGGTTGAAAAAAGACAAAGTCCATCAAGTTCAACCCCTCCAAATGAAAACCCAGCATCCATACACACACCCCTCCCTACTTTTAATTAAATTCTATATACCCATACCTGTGTTTAGCCTGTGGTTATTGAGGGACACTCCAAAGTTTTGGGTGCCAGAGATTTTATTAAACTCTAATGGCTAAGACCTTACTTATATTACTGGACAAGTGAAAGGGTGCCCAAACATTCACACATGCCAAAATGTTTCCATGTTACCGTATAAGGTTTGGGATATACAATGTAACTGTGTATTAAATCCAAACACACCAGTGATTCCCTTGTATAATAAAACAATTCTTATCCTTGTATTAATGCAGAGGTCTGACCTAGATCAGATTAATTCAGTAAAATTTGTATAAATAGAAAGAAAAAAAGTACCCCGCTTAATCACTCAAAAAACAGTAGTCACAAAATGGGCCAGCTTGTGGCCTTATTCAATTACCTTAAAACTCAAGTATAAATATAAAGTGCAGTGCTATATTTATATTAAATTCATTAAAAAAACTGTTTAGAATTGATCAGTAATAGTTTAAATAAAGTGCAGTGCAATATTAACCCTATAGTGTTTCGATTTTTTTTTTGTGACTACTGTTTTTTGAGTGATTAAGCGGGGTACTTTTTTTCTTTCTATTTATACAAATTTTATGTAACTGTGTATTGCCATTTGTAAGATTTTTTATATTTAATTTTGAAATCTGACATGCTGGACATTTTGTTTCCCAGGTGCCCTCAGACATGTAACTTGTACTCTGATAAATGTCATCCACTCCTTACTGCTGCACTGCAAGTTGGAGTGATATCACTAGGGGGGATGCTTTCAGATAAGCTATTTTTTCTCCTTCTTAATGTAACTGTAAGGGTCGCGGCCACCCCCCCCCAGCAGCCTAACAATAGAACATTGGGAAAGTAATCAGATAGCAGTTCCCTGATAATGCTCCCTGCATTGCTAACAATGCTCCCATGGTAAATATGAGAACAACACTCAATTGTAAAAAATCCAAGTCCTGCTAACCCAAGTCACATTCTCATTTAGGTGGTTTTATTGGTTTTTGAAACCACAAACTTATTTTCTGTAAAACCATGAATACAATGTTACTAAGAGCCGACTATAAAAAGTATAAACAAAAAGAAATGCTGCGCTAAAAATAAGAAAACATCTACAACCTCTAAAACATTTTCGGACAATTGCTAGTGAAAAAAAATCTGAAAACCTCGAAAAGTCTGAATGAAAAATGTCCAGTAGGATTAGTACAACTTGATTGCTTTTGCAGATGTGTATTAGAGTTTTTTGCCTTTTTTCAAAAGAATTTTCAAAAACGACACATTTTGAAAGGAAACATACCCGTTATTAATATATAGCACTCACATTTTATTTTCGCTCTGTAGTTATTTTTACAGTGAGAGGAAATGATCTGAACAGACCAAACTTTATACCCTATCTCAGTAGTTCTTTGTACAATGAGAGGAAGTAAATGGAATGAAATGGCATCAAATAATTTTGTTTTTCTATTTGTTTATTAGCGTTTTATTCTACAAAGGGCTGTGCCACTGAGGATGCCTGTAATTTAACCTATATGAATGCTGTTAATTACGTTTGCAAATCGATAGACAAAGCCTCTCCTCTAAGTGTGGGTAAGTGAATGCAACCTGGTAAACCAGATTTTCTTTAATTCAGGGACTACACATAAGAAACCATTACCTCCATGAGTGGGGACAAACTTTACCTTGTGTATAAGTCAGTAATTATATGTTTGATATATATATATATATATATATATATATATATACCCTTCTATAGTAATCAAGTTTTTGCTTTAGAAATGTGTTGGTTAGTGCCATGAATTACCACGTTTTGCTTCCGGTGAAAAATTTAGTGAAACTCTAGCCAAAATTAGATGTTTGGATGCGTGTTCGAAAAGTCGCTCGCATCAAAATCGCAGTGCATCAACACTATTCGGACGCCCATTGACACCTGCATCTAAATTGACGCAATCTACTTTTTTGGCGCATCCAAAATTGACATGGGCGTCAATTCTGGAGTTTTCTGTGAATTTTCACTGTTTCGTGAATTTCACTGGAAATTCGGTCATTTTTCGGGGAAGCAAAATGGGAGAAATTCACCCATCACTGGTGTTGATTATAACAATTATCATCAGTTTGCAGAAAAGATTAGTTTGTTTGTACAGGTATGGGATCCGTTATCCTGAAACCCATTATCCAAAAAGCTTCAAATTATGGAAAGACTTAATTTTTTCCAAATAATCCACATTTTAAAGGGAAACTATTGCTATATGAACATTTTAAACAAGCTTCAGCATAGTTTTCTAAATATTATCAATTGAAAATTCTGTACCTTTTCTGAAATAATCAAGTTTATCTTCACTATTCCTCTCTCAGCATCTGTTTCTCTTCATTCTCTCTTCATGCAGCAGTTGGGTGACAGTTAGATCCAATATATCTTATAAGAGGGCTCCCTTTGGCTAGAAGATGTATTAGAGCTTAATATCACACTAAATGCAGAATTTCTGCAAAAGTCAGTTATTTTGTTAGATTTTGCTTGTACTGGAATCAGTTATTTGAGTGATCTCTAATTCATCTGCTAGGAAAGGATCCCCCCATAAGATATATTGGATCTAACTAGCAGAATCCCTAGCCTAATTATGCATGTCATTATGGATTATGGAAATAATCCGAAAAATCTTGAAAATTTTAATTTTCATGATTTTTTGGATTTTTAACCCGAAAATTCAGAATTTTGCTTGAAAACTCAGAAAACTTCGGGGTGTTGCCAAAAACCCAGTGCACATCAAAAAAATCATTGGTACTTCTCCCATTGACTTATATGCAACCTCTGAGATGCCGGATTTTCAGATACAGACTTTTCCATCCTCGGGGTTTAATAAATTCCTGAAAAATTCGTGATTTTTTTAAAAGTCTGTTCATATATAAAAAAAATAATGAATTTTTGTATTCAGAGTTTAGTAAATAACCCCCTTATTAAATCAAGTCTTGTAATTTTGAATTCTGTATTTTTTACTTTTTCTGTATTTCAGTAAATTCCTTGCTTTGTCCAGTGTGCCATTCTAATAGAGATGCATGTGAATATTATCCAGTGCACTGTGAAGGTGATGAAACCATGTGCCTAACAGAGAAAATATGGACCATTACTGGTATATATATATATCTGTGATATTAAAATGTTTTTAAAATAACATGTCATTTATGGGGATTTCTTCCTGTCAATGTTTCTTGTAATTGTATTGTTGGTTCCTAAACATTTTTCACCCAGTTTAGGCCCATTTATCAACATTCTCATTTTAGTGGTTTTTGAGGTTTTTGAAACCACAAATAAACTCATTTTCTCTAAAATCACGAATTTAGCCCATTTATCAACATTCTCATTTTAGTGGTTTTTGAGGTTTTTGAAACCACAAATAAACTCATTTTCTCTAAAATCACGAATGCCAAGTCATTTATTAAAAGATCCGAATACAAAAAGCATGAACAAAAAAAAAAATGCTGAACCATCTTAAAAATAAATAACGTAAAAATCTCAAAAAATTCAAGTTTTTTTCGTTCATTTACCTGTGAAAAAATCAGAAAACCTCTAAAAGTCCGAATGTTTAAAGGATAAGAATCAGTGCAGCTCCCATTGATTTCATTAGGACCTTGGCTACTTTTACTTGCAGATGTTTTGTATATGACTCTTTCATGATTTTTTAGAGATAAAATTCAATTCATGAAAAAAATAGAAATTTAAGTTGGTCGATTTTGTCGTAGCGTCCAGATGCCGAAAACCCGAAAAAGTCATGGTAAAAAAAGATGTGATTTATAGTGATGGGTGAATTTGTCCCATTTCGCTTCGCTGAAAAATTTTCGAATTTCCCTCATAATTATCGAAAACTTCATGAAACTTAAATTTTGCTTCAGGCAGCAATTCACAGGTGTCAAAATTTATGCACATTAAAGTCACTGGCCATGCATTTAATTGTCGCCAGCGTCGGAATTTTCACTGCCGTCAGAATTCTCGCCACCGTCGGAATTATCACTGGCGTCCAAAAACGTTTTCCCTGAAATTTGCAGCGAATTCGTGCCTGGTGAATAAATTCACCCATCACTAATGAATTATTATGCCCCGAAGCTGTTCCAAGTCCGAATCCAAAAATACTCAATTTAAAACCTGCTGAATTCATGTAAAAATGTCCCCTTAACCATTTGAAGATGTTTTAACCCTCACAAAATGTTCAGCATTTTTGGGGATTGATGCTGGTTTTTCCACAAAAACTAGAATTCCGCAAAAAACTGGGGGTTTCCGCGTGACAAGCCGAAAAAGCAGAAGAGGTTTTTTTTTACTGATAAATAAGGGCAAATTGTGGATTCTAGTTTGGTCAGACTTTTTTTTATCTAAAAAATCTGAAAAATTCAGATTTTGATAAATAACCCCTAAATGTAAGTAAACAGGTCCCATAATGTGTAATATGGTGGATAAACAAAGAACATCATCCTTGTTTGTAAACAGTGTGTGTATTGTAATGTCATGTAAGGAGTCATTTACTGTGGAAGTGCAAAAAACTGGCTAAACTTTGTGAATTTTTTTCACTTGAAAAATTTACTAGATCAGATCACAACCATAACAAAACACAACCATTGCCCAGGCAGAAGTACTCCATATGTGAACACGATGGCTGAGCAATTGGGTTTGTGTGTTAAAGTCATACAATTTGAATTGTCACACAATTTGTCAAGACTTTTTCCCCACCAACTTTTTTTTAATAAATTACTGTAGGTACATTGGTGGATGGGATTGAGGTCAACTTTGCTTTAATAAAAAAAATGGGAAACATTTGAGTCCTAGTAAATACCCCCTATGTCTTAGGATGATATCTTCTTTAATAAATAAAACAACTCCAATAAAAACAATTATATGCAATTGCCAAATACTGAAATTTTGCCAAAATGCTGTGTTTTTTTCACATAGAGTAAAGAATTTGTTCATGGCCCACTGACATGTCTCAATCGTATTTCAAAATATTCATCATTGAGAGATATAGTGACCTGCCAATAAACTGAGAAACAGTTAGGGGCAGATTGACATAGGGTCGAATATCAAGGGTTAATTAACCCTTGATATTCGACTGCCGAATGTAAATCCTTCGATTTCGAATATCGAAGTCGAAGGATTTACTGATATTCCTACGATCGAACGATCGAAGCAATAATCATTCGATCGAACATTTAAATCATTTAAATTTGAATCCATCGTTCGAAGGATTTTCCTTCAATCAGAAAATTGTTAGGAAGCCTATGGGGACCTTCCCCATGGGCTAACATTGGCCTCGGTAGGTTTTAGGTGGCGAACTAGGGAGTCGAAGAATTTTTTAAAGAGACAGTACTTCGACTATGGAATGGTCGAATATTCGAACGATTTTTAGTTAGAATCGTTCGATTTGAAGTCGTAGTCGAAGGTCGAAGTAGCCCATTCGATGGTCGAAGTAGCCATATTCGACCATTCGAAATTTGAAGTATTTTTTCTTCTATTCCTTCACTCGAACTAAGTAAATGGGCCCCCTAATGATTTTTACTACACAGTATATAAAATATTTAGCTGTCTACCCAGCTGAAAAATTTGCAAAATCAATGAAAATGTCTCTAAATGACAACATTTCTCTGAATGCGTTGGAGTCAATTTTTTGCCACATTTTTTTTTCGCTGATTGGCCTTAAGTAAATGCGTGTGTGTTTAATACATTTGATTTGAATTTTAAAGGGAAAGAAAAAGAAAATGAATTTGAATTTATAAGAAGATGTGGAAAGCCTGCCGAGTGCAGCCGAGTTGGTACTTACAGCAGCAACATCAAAAAGTTTGCAGTCAGTACCACCTGTTGTAACTCCAGCTTGTGCCTTTCTCCAGTCCCATCATGTAAGTACCAGCCGGTTTGTAAGAAATCTCGTCCCAACCAACACAAATGATCATCTTTTTCTAAAACTTATTTACATTTATGTGTGGGCAGCAAATGTAGGCAAAATATTGGAGAATTGGATTATTTGATTATTGATATGCATATAAATGTCTCCTAAAACCTTTAATGCTTGTCCGAATCTCGGATTAGTGTGACAAAAGAAAGGTGTAGTCAACAGGTGAGTTTTTTTATACCTTGGGTGAACTCTTACTCGATTGGTATCTTATTTAAGAAAAAAGCTAGAATGGAAAAAAAACAGATTCTGTGAGTTCCGAAACCCCAAAAACTCAAACCTCTGCCATTGACCTCAACAGGTTTTAGATGGGTTTTTTTTTCGGATTTGAGCTGTTTCCAGAGTCGGGATATAATAAATCTTGAAAAATTCAAGTTTTTTTTAACTTGAAAATGTGAGCTTTGACGAAAAAATCAGCTCAAAAACTCAGGCTTTTTGCAATATCAAAGTATAATGTGTAAAAACTAGCGATGGGCGAATACATTTGCCAGGCACAAATTCACTGTGAATTTCTGTGTTTCACCACCAGCGAATAAATTAGAGAAACTGCAGCGAAAATTCAGCGTAGAAAAGTTGCCGGCGTCAAAACCTTTTGGACGCACGTCGGAAAAGTCACTCACGTGAAAACTGTTGCACGTCAACATTATTCGGACGCCCATTGACTTTAACGCCAGTGTCAGAATTGACGCAGGCATCAAAATTGACTGGGGCATCATAATTCACGTTTCACAAATTTCACAGGAAATTTGCAAATTTTTCAGCGAAATGAAACGCCACAAATTCGCCCATCACTAGTAAAAAATCACGAAAAACTCTAATGCAATACAAGTAAAAGCAGCAGTGGGAGCTGCACTGATCCTATTGGTATTGGGGGTTTTGGATTTTTTTTTCTTTGAAACTTGCAAACTTGTAAGCTTTTTAAAGGTTTTAGAGGTTTTTAGATTTTATTTGGATCGTTGAGTATTTTTTTGTTTTTATAGTCGGATCATTTAATAAATGACATGCCATTTGTGGTTTCAAAAACCTCTAAGATCAATATAATTAGAATGTTGATAATTTTAACCTATATTCTTTTTGTGTTTGATTAGATTTCAATTTCTCTATCCTTCTTTCTATATGTCTGGTACTTTTGCACCATTTCAATCCACCTGTACTTTGCAACAGAGATTAGCGCCAAGTTATCTTAAAAACAACCAGATGGTGAAGGAAGAACATTGTTGGGAGAAATAAAAGGATCTGTGAGCTGTAAGAAGTACTGTATGCAAAAGGACTAGAGCTATAGAAAGAAGGATTTACTACATTTACTAAAATGCTATCAATTTTTAAAGTTCCCAGCCAAACCTCCAATAAAAATGGACTAACCTGTCCATCATGCTATATAGAAAACTCTAATCGATGTTTTGGAAAAGACCCGTTGGAATGTGTTGGAAATGAGAGCAACTGCATCAATTACGTAAAGCAGGAAATCTATGGTTTGTATATTATTTCTTATGAAACCTGTAAAATAAATGATATGGCTTTCAGTCAGCCATTAGTCCTCCTTTTTTTGCCTTCAAACTCCTTCAGTTCCAAGCACCAAGGGGCAGATTTGCTAACCAGCGAAAAGCCGCCAGCGTCCACTTCGCACCCCAAGCAACAACTTGCCAGATGAATATTCGCTCAGACAACAGCAATTCACTAAAATGTGGAGTTTCGTCCCAGGCGTCGAACGCTGGCGACTAGCAGTACTTCGGCAATGCGAGCATATCAATGCAAAGATGCGCTAGGGTTCTTTTCTGCCTAGAGAAAAGTCACTAGAGATCATGCGCTCAGGTTCATTTGCATATGGCGGAAAATTTACAGTTGTATGGACGTCTTTATTTTATATGTTGCAGCAAATATATTACATTACACTGTTTTTTTATATAAGTCCAGGGAACTTTAATAAAGACACTAGCGTTATTATAATGCCCTACACATGAGCCCACTGTAAAGTAAATGTTCCATATTAAAATGTATGGAGAAAAATGGTTACAAAAACATTTTTTCCAAGGACTTTTGCAGCCTATCACTCTGAAAAAAGGAAAAGTCGCCAGTGTTTTTTGAACTTTGATGTATTTTTCCACTCAGAATATGATGTTAGTAACAGAAGAGGAAGATCTAGCTTCCTTATAGCACTTGGCCGGGTCTGAGGTGACGAAGGCAAGTCTGGTGAAAGAGGTAACGTTCAGTAAAATCCGCATTTTAGTGAATTTGCGGAGAACGTCCATCCGCCAGAGCGAATTGTCACCTGGCAATAGAGTGTGAATGAGTGCTAGAGCCTGTCTCTTTCGCTAGCGAATTATCATCTGTGCCCGTTAGTAAATTGCAGATGTCCCAGCGGGCAGTAACACTGGTGAATTGTCACTAGCTTTAAGCTGACCATAGATGCAAAGATGCGATCGTATGATCGGACTTTCCCATCTCCCGACCCGCCACTAACCATTCAGATCAAAGTCTTACCAGTCAGATTAGTTAAAGAACAGATCAGCAATGTTCTGCCCCTGACAGCAATCGTACGATATCTATGTCCAACCAAAGCTAGTGACAGTCTCCCACTGAAAATCGTACGATCGGCAATACACGCAGAGATATTACCCGCAGCCGACAGAAATTTTCTAACCTGTCCGATCGACCAAACGACCGATCTCTGCCGGACGAAAAATGTCGGGACTCTCCACACACGATCCGAAAATCGTACGAATCCTCGATTCGTACGATCAGATCTTTGCGTCTATGGCCAGCTTAAGGCTCTTCGCTCTTTAGTAAATCTACCCCAAAGATTGGAGAGCTGAGCATGGATAGAGGAGGGTGAAAACTCAAAAAGGAGGTCTTTAAAAGATGCTGAATGAAGGAGGACAGAGGGACAACTGGGCAAGATGGATATGAGATACAGTACGAGGAGGCCTGAGCATTTTCCAGGGGGCATGTAGGACAAATGTTGCACCCTTGAACCATGTCTATGTCTGCATTAGGCATCACTGTGTTAATGAGGGGTTGGCTGGGGGACACACATAGGCAGCACCTCTTGCCTCAGGTTTAGGGACATGTAGCTGCTTTGTAATGTTCTAGATAAGAGGGCAGTGTCGAACTGGGACACTAGGGGTCCAGCCAAAAACCTTTGACCAGGGGCCCACCAATTAATCTTAGACCAGGGGCACTCTCAGTTCTATTATTCATCCTCTCCTCACTCAACCTCTATTCTCCTAGTCTCTTTTCTTTCCATACTATAATCTATGATTCCATCTATTTAGCCTCTTTGTTCTCATAGAAATAGGGAATGACCATGAAATAGGCCAAAAGTTTAGCAGCATGAGGGCCCACTGACACCTGAGCCCACCGGGAGTTTTCTTGGTATCCCTGTGGGCCAGTCCGACACTGTAAGTGGGTCATTACTAGAAGTAGTAATAGAGGACCAGACTTTAACCGTACTCACAGATGGGGGTAATATGTGTGAACAGGAAAAATATGAAAATATCTTACCATTGGCCACAGTTACAAATACTCATAATGAGCGTGAGATCAGCCAGAATTCAGCACTCACGGTGAGAGCCATACAAACAATTCAAAGAGAGACGCAAATTGTAAACTCTTGCAGAGTGTGAGACCAACTGTAAATATTATAAGGAAACTATACACTTGTATATATTAATAGTGATGGGCGAATCTGTAGCGTTTTGCTTCGCCAAAAATTTGTGAAACACATTGAAACGAATGGACGTCAAAATAATTTTGACGCGCATAAATTTTTATACATGCGCCAATTTTATCCAAATGCATTAGTCAATGGGCAAATAGAAAATAGTAAAGGGGTTTCACAATACCAGACCACACTTCATAAACTGATGTAGTAAAAAAGGTTTTATTGTAGCAAAAACATCACAGCAAAGCCTTACGCGTTTCGTCAGTTAGTCAATGGGCGTCCAAATAATTTTGATTAATACATTTTTTATACGCATGCCTATTCCGACATGCAACAAATTTTTTTGTTGTGCCTGATTTTTGCTGGTGAATTTTCAGCACTAATTTATTTGCTGGCGGAGAAATGTGGAAATTCGCCACAAATGCATGCCTGCTGACAGGGGCGTAACTATAGAGGAAGCAGACCCTGCGGCTGCAGGGGGGCCCAGGAGGTACAGGGGGCCCCATGAGGCTCTCATTGATGAGCAATTTGAACATATATTGGTAAAACAGGACAAACATTGGATATGTTGGGGGCCCTAAAATTAATTTGCTGTGGGGCCCAGCAACATCTAGTTACGCCACTGCCTGCTGAATTTATTTGCCCATCACTATATATATAAAGCAAGAAAACTATATAATCAGCTCACAGACTGTAAGATATATATTTAAGAGGAAAGAGACATACCAACAAACAACACTCAGACGTACAGAAGGAAGAGTCTTGTGAAAAGAGAGAACAAAGGATATATGAGAAAAAACCCTGCACAGATGGATCATACAGCCAAAAACATCAGCAAAAGTCAAATATAAGGAGAAAGCAAGCAACTTGTTCCATCAGTGCCCTACTTTTTGTAGCCATTGCAACATTGGGGATCCAAGGTGAGGAAGTGGTGATGTCTGCCACAAAATAAATAGGATCCATCTATCCGGTAAACTCGTTATCCAGAAAGGTCATCTCCCATAGGCTCCATTTTATTCAAATAATCCAATTTTTTTTAAAATATTTCCTTTTTCTCTGTAATAATAAAACAGTAGCTTGTACTTGATCCCAACTAATATATACAGTAATTAATCCTTATTGGAAGACAAAACCAGCCCATTGGGTTTATTTAATGTTTACTTGATTTTCTAGTAGACCCAAATTACTAATGATCCTTTATCCTGAAAACCCCCGGTCCGAGCATTCTGGATAACAGGTCCCATACCTGTACTGCTTTTAGGTATGTTCAACAAAGTCGATTGATTTCAATAAAAGCAGATCTCTCCATCACTGGCTGACCGGGTGCTTGAGACCCCTGCCAGTCAACATATATTTGGACCCAAGGTGATGAGAGTGCATATGAGGAGACATGTTCTGGAATGAATTCTCCTTGCCCTCGACCACCATATCAACAGCTTTTCTCAAGGTTTTAACAAATTTGTAGTCCGTAGGGCAGCTAAAGTGAAGTGCTGCAATGTGGTGGAAGGGATAGTAGGGTGTCCATTTGTAGTTTTCGGAGATGATTCTAATATAGGGATAGGCTTACTCTGGATATGCTCACACTGAGTTCCCCAGGAAAATAACTTCACCCTTTTTCTGGTGACTGTCACAGGCTATAAGTTATTATTATCTAGTGGTACTTTCCCATATGGAACTTGAGAAAGATGACCCATATACAGTTCTAACATTATCCAGCTATGGCTTGTTGGTAATTCACACAAACGATCATTATTTGTAGTATACCAATCCTCAGCAGACCTTCGAACGTTGCAAAAGATGTGACGCTGGAATATATATGTAAAGAATTAGAAGAAAATGTTTGTTTGATATTTTGACAAGTGACAAGAAACCCAATACATAAGTGAACTAAAGGGGAATTTTCCCAGCTGCCCTTAAAAATATGGATGACACATATCCATTGCCTTTTCTATCAAGTCAAAAGGCCGCCTCTGATTTTTTCTACTCCCCATTTTTCTTTTTTCAACCATTGAATAGTGATGTGCGAATAAATTCAACTGGCACAAATTTGGTACGAATTTGCGCGTTTCGCCGACAACGAATAGATTCACAAAACACCCACGAAACACCCACGAAAAAAATTTCACTGCACGTCCGAAAAGCCACTTGTGTCAAAATCGCCGCGCGTCAACACGTAAATTTTCAAGTTTCACGATTTTTCGAGAATTTTTTGCCTTTCCACGAATTTCGCAGGAAATTAGGGAATTTTTCGGTGAAACGGGAGAAATTCGTCCATCGCTACCATTGAACCATTATATTGATATAGCCTATTTTTTTTTTTAATAAGAAATAACCTAAACATGAGTAGAATATCACTTTTGTTTCTGCGCACTGTGTTGTACTCAAGCTTCCTTGTTTATTTGTTTTACAGAAAATACTGTGACATTTCAGTCTTTATATGGATGTGCCACAGACAGTATCTGCAGCGTTGGATCATCAACGAAAAAATACTTGTATTTGGTAAATGATAGTTTCAAAACTATAACAATGGATATGACGTGCAGCAGCAGCATGGGACTGATTGCTCCCTTCCACTTCTACTTGGTTTTTATATTATTAGGTCTAAGGATAATAAAGTTTATTGTATAACCAAACTCTGTCATTAGAGGAGTTGTTCACCTTTAAATTAACTTTTATTATGATGTAGAGATTGATATTCTGAGACAATTTCCAATTGGTTTTAATTTTTTTCATTATTTGTGGTTTTTGAGTTATTTAGCTTTTTATTCAGCAGTGCTCCAGTCTGCAATTTCAGCCATCTGGTCGCTAGGGTCCAAATTACCCTAGCAACTGTGCACTGATTTGAATAAGAGACTGAAATATGAACAAAAATAATAAAAAGTAGCAATAATTATCTATTATGTAAAAATAATCTTTTTTTTGCCTTACAAGGCATTTGTTTTTAGATCGGTTCAGTGACCTCCATTTGAAAGCTGGAAAGAGTCAGAAGGAAAAGGCAAATCATTAAAAAAAAAACTATAAAAAATAAATAATGAAGACCACATGAAAAGTTAGACATTAGGGATGAACGAATTTGACCCTTTTCGCCAAAAATTTGCTGCCGGCGAAATGTTGTGTCATTTTTCGCTGAAACAAGGCGAAAAAAATTTGCCCCCATCCCTACCCATTTTATTACATACTAAAAGTTAACTTAAAGGTGAAACACCACTTTAACATTAATCCATTAATGACATGTACATCACTTCTATTGCTTGTCCATATAATACAAAATCTCATAATATTTCTGTTAATGCTCAACAGGTACTTGAGTAATTCGATAAAGCAAATTTTACTATTAATTACTTATATTTTTGCTATACTTTATTTAATACTTCTATAATTCAAACATACTTTTATGAAAATAAATGTTATTTCTGCCTGCATACTTTGTGTAATATCTTAAAATTCTCATTTATTTTGCATTAAGCCAAATGAATGCAGCTGAAGGCACCAGAGAGCTGGAACTCTCTAACACGCATAATTGGCAAGCTCAGACACTATGGGGTTGATTTTAAATGGATTCTGTCATGATTTTTATGGTGTCGTATTTATTTCTAAATGATACTGTTAACACCAGCAAGTGTATTTTTTTTTATTTATAATATTGGTGTGTAGGTGCATCTCAGGTCATTTTGCCCGGTCATGTGCTTTCAGAAAGAGCCAGCACTTTAGGATGGAACTACTTTCTGTCAGGCTGTTGTTTCTCCTACTCAATATAACTGAATGTGTCTCAGTGGGACCTGGATTTTACTACTGAGCGCTGTTCTTAGATCTACCAGGCAGCTGTTATCTTGTGTTATGGAGCTGTTATCTGGTTACCATCCCATTGTTCCAACTTGCAGTACAGCAATAAAGAGTGACTGAATTTTATCAGAGCACAAGTCACATGACTGGAGGTAGCCGGGAAACTGACAATATGTCAGATTTCAAAATGAAATATAAAAAAAATCTGTTTCAAATCTATTGTTGAGTATTGTACAGAAAAGCATACAACACAAATATTTAAAACATTTAAAAATGACAGCAGCATATAGACATTGCCTGAATGATAAACACATGTTAACAAATTTAGATGGGCATAGGATTACTAATCATAAAACCTGTCCAGCCACAAAAATAATTGTGTTTATTTGCTGGCAGCAACTCAATCCCTAAGGTCTGCGGGGTAGCTCCCAACATTTGGAAACAGAAAGAGGGACAAAAAGAATTGACCACGTCCATGTTGTGGATGTGGCCACACCCTTAATTACCATGTTCATTTTACAAAATTTGGCAGGTTATGAAAGTTTGAACACATTTCTGGGGGTTTTATGTGTTATTACAGTTTGCTAATGAAGGTAAAGCTGCAAGTTAGTTTCCCCAAGAGACCTGCTTAGCTTAAATTGTTACAATTGTTTCTTTGCTGATCATAAATTGTTACAAATGTATCTAATTGCACCTGTCACATATTCTGGTCTCTCTGCCAAAAGCCAATTAAGTTAGAAACTTTGTATGTTTGTAACTTTTGACTTTTCAGTAACAGTCCGGGACTGTGGGCTGAGCTGTCAAAATTCGGGACTGTCCCGTGAAAAATTGAACATTTGGGAGGTATGGTCTGGGATTCCCAGAACATGGCCAAAGAACAAGGAACAGGCTTCAGCATTCTGCAAAGCTTAGTACATTACACACATTAGAAGTAATCAAAAAACAGGACTCTTAATTACCTAAAAAGCCATAGCTTCCTAAAACCAAAAGCCATATGACCCACCTTAGGCACCAGAAAACTGAAGAATGACCCAAGGACGGTTGTTTTTATTAAAACCAACAAACACAGAAATCCATGTTACATACCTTCCAAGCCCCCGGTGCTATACTGCTCAGGCTATGGCCCAATTAGCCTATGTATCTTAAAGAGGTTGTTCATCTCTGAGTTAACTTTAAGTATGATGTAGAGAGTGAAATTCTGAGACAATTTGAAATTATTTGTGGTTTTGGAGTTACTTGGCTTTTTATTCAGCAGCTCTCCAGTTTCAGCAGTCTGGTTACTTGGGTCTAAATTACCCTAGCAACCATGCTCTGATTTCAATAAGAGACTGGAATATGAATATGAGAGATGAATAGAAAGATGAGTAATAAAACATACATTTGTAGCCTTCACAGAGCATTTGATTTAAGATACGGTCACCAACCCCCATTTGAAAGCTGGAAAGAGTCAGAAGAAAAAAAGGTTAATAATTAAAAACTATAAAAAATAATTTTTTAAAATCTGAATTATTTGATTAAAATGGATTCTATGGGAGATGGCCTTTCCGTAATTCTGAGGTTTCTGGGTAATGGATACTATACCTGTATTGCTAGGGAGCCACACTGGGGACATTGCTACATGTTAATCTATCCTCAGCATGGCTCCTTCTTTCTTTATTTTGGTAGTGTAATGTGCAGGTCAGGTTCGGGGGGGGTTCTAAGATAAGAGGGGACACTGCTCCTGAGCTGATCATGGTAGGTGGATGTGGTGGGTAGTGGTAGGGTAGCCAAGGGGCCTGGCCAGGATGGTACATGGGGTCAAGCTTACCAGAAGATTGTGGTTAAAGAAGGTTTTTAATATGAAGAATCAAACCCTATCATAAAGGGTCTTTATCATTCTGTCAGAGGTGAAATACAGCAAATTTGTGTTCATAGAATGTATCCATTTCTTCATGGACAGTATAATTGCTTAAAAGAGAACTAAACCCTAAAGTTAAAAAAACCCCTACTCTCCTACCCTAGATAGGCCCCCCTCTCTATCTAAAAATATTCTAGATAGTGCAGAGACCATAGGTTACCCCTACACAAGGTAACACAATACTATTGAATTTGTCTATAGGTTCACACACTCAAAAAATACAATTTAAGAGACAATTCCCTTGACAAAGGCCTTGGTGCCGAAACGTTGGGGCTATTCTCATTTCTTTGGTATCGCTCCTTGTTGGTGTTCTTTTTTTTGTCATGTTCAACCAATGGGTGGTATATTTGATAGGCCTTGCTATATGATGTAATGTATAATATATGCCAATTTACTATTGTACTGTTCTTGAGAATTTTTTTGCATAAGAGTAAAGCATTATCTTTTATATACACCACTCTTGTCTCTTAAATTGTATTTTTTGAGTGCTATAGACAAATTGCATAACTAAGGTAAAGCACTGCTATATCTTGTCTGCAATGTAAATGTGATGATGATAATTCTTTAGTTATGTTTTAGTTCTCCTTTAAACATGTCAGCAGCCATATAGGGTCATTTAAAGGGGACCCGTCCCCAAAAAAAAGTCAAGCAAAATGAACTTTAATTACACTATATAAATTATTTGAATCTTGTTTCCTTCAGTCTGGGATTTCAAAATTATAGCAAGCAGGTAGCAGCCATTTTGTGGACACTTTTATTAAGGCAAGTCTTGCATCATCTCAGAATCATGTTTGTGCACCAGAATGGGGGACCTGATGTCCATCCCCATGCCCTGGCTACAGATTTAAATGGTAAAGAGGACGGGGGAATATGTGGAGAGCAGTGATATTTAGGAAGTGCTGAATGGAAAGTGAAAGTAATTGTTTGCCCCGCCTCTATGCCTGTGGCATAGAGGAGTGGCAGACAATATTTGATTGACAGCTGAGATTTTTTAAATGAGCTTACAACAGCCATGAATGCTGTAATAAAAAATAGAAATTAGATTTCATGTTTAATTTGAAAAGGACTTTTATTATACAGATTTTTGTGGCTGGGTGACAGGTCCACTTTAATATTTACCCAGGCAGAAGTGCAGGAGCATGCCCTTTAGTACTTATCCGCCCAGCAAAGAAAATTCAAAACTGTTTAACACTGCAGACATTGCAATTCTCCACTGCACACAATGCCCAATTACAGTTTTAGAGAACAATTGGTGCACTAACTGTATTAATTAGGAAAACATTTTCCAAAGCAAATCAGGCAAGTCATCAGGCGTGTGCCAGAAATACCCCGTGATGCACACTTCTACTTCCTCTCATCCATCTCATGTTGACTCAGTGACTGTACACATTAATTACAATGCTTTAGAACAAAACACAGTTCTCCCCTGGTACCTGCCTGTTTTGAAATCTTAAAGGTGCTCACACCTGGTCCTTGGTACAGGAACGGCTTTACACTCAATATAAAAATCCACAGGAGTTGCTTAGACAGCTTTCTCCATCACACCAGGACCATGAGAAGATTCGTCACTGGAGCCTACATTGTCTACACTCTTACTGCAACAGATATGTCATCTATGGAACAGCAAGTCAAGTCATTATACGGGTCATTTACTATGAATCCTGTAGTGTGCAAAGTACAAAAGAAATCCCCAGTCAACCACTGGTCTCTGTGCTTCTTTATGGAGAAGAGAGACCTACAGTACATCAAACCCCCACACAGGCAGAGATTGATCCAAGAGGAGTCAGTGGGTGGAGGATTGAGGAGCAGAACACCTCTCTTTCCCAGACACAAGTGCACTTGCACTCCTTAGCACCTTAGTACTTGCCTCTCAGGTTACAGTGAATTACCCCTTATATCTAACTTGAGCCATTCCATTAGGAACAGGATAAATTATGATGAGGAACCCCTTCATACTAAAAGTAATTTATTTTTAAAAAATATATTATATATATGGAACTTAAGTTGTGTATATCTTTTACTTTTACCAAGAGATGTTGGTTGTAGGGTAATACAGAGATGTAACATGCACTGAGCTACAATTCTCAGCGTTCCCATGACGCCATTCATGACATCTCTCTCAACAATACGGTACCATTGTGCACTGTAACTCACAATATAGCTCAATTGACATTGACTTTGTCACAAAACTGCAATTGAAAAAAATTGTAACCAAAATGTAACCAAAAACTGAGTTGCTTAAAACATCCAGGGCTACGAGTAGAAGGCGCATAATGGCACATGAACAGGTTGGTTTAGGAGGTTGCGCAGTATCCAGAGATGGATCACATCATGTTCTGTTATGTAGTTCCTACATGTCTCTTTTTTAAACCAGGCAAGTGATAATTAAATGCTTCGGAAAATATGTCATTAATAATCAGTCACATTTCTGTTCTATTCTGGATCCCATTGTGTCACATGCTTGAGATTATTGTACAAATGAGTGCTAGTGTTATTGTAATATACTTAACAACTTTCGCCTTGAAAAAGCTTTTATTGTATTGCAATACTCTGCCTTTTAGCTTGAATTTTAATACTGTTCAACGAACTTGTAACGATTCTATACTTAGTCCGGAAATGGTTGTAGTGGGGTGGTGATTTGGAAGCTATGTACTCAGTTCTTCTCCATGATATTTCTCTGCTAAACTCTTAAAAGTCCATGGATTTGTGTTTTTTAAAAGTTATAAAAGTATCTCTAACAGCTTAGGGCTCGTTAAGAATTAAGACCACAGCCCCAGCAACTCTGTCTTCTCCACCTTTGTGGTGTCCCAGAAATTCATAGGTAGACCACGCTTGAATAATACCCATAATTATGCACATAAAGTTTATGCAATGTTTAACAATAACTACTAGCAGATGACTCCACAAAATGAAAACTCAAATTCTCCATAAACGAACACAATTTTAAAAGTTACACTTTTGTATGTAAGGTCTAATTAAAGGAAAAACGTAGTCACTTTCCTGTAAAAAAAAAAAAAAGAGCACTGTGTGAGTTTAATGAGTTCAATTACATTTTTACAGATGAATTTGAATTTATAAGAAGGTGTGGAAAAGCTGCTGAGTGCAACCTAGTGGGTACTTACAGCAGCAACATGAAAAAGTTTACCCACATGTAAGTACCAGTCTGTCTGTAAACAGTAATGTGTTCTGACTCTGAGCCCTTTACAGGAGAAGGAAAGTGGTTTAGCACTTGGGGGTAGCAAAACCAAATTAAGTTTGGTTGAGAAAAAGGCACATGTCCATCAAGTTCAACCTTTTAATTCTATAAATAACCTGCTTAAAGGAAAATTATACCCCCAAACAATGTAGGTCTCTATAAAAAGATATTGCATAAAACAGCTCATATGTAAAATCCTGCTTCATGTAAATAAACCATTTTCAAATAATATACTTATTTAGTAGTATGTGCCATTGGGTAATCATAAATATAAAATTGCCATTTTAAAAAATAAGGGCCGCCCCCTGGGATCGTAGGATTCACTGTGCACACAAACATAACAAACAAACCATACATTTTAGGTCACATGAGCCAATTAACAGACAGAGTTGTGTCTTATGCTTCCACACTTCTTCCTGTTACAGTTAGAGTTGAAGTATTTCTGGTCAGGTGATCTCTGAGGCAGCACACAGACCATCACGAAATGGTGGTTCAAGGCAAGAGATGTAAAAGAGCAATATTTACTTAAATATATATTCCAGTTTGGTAAGATTCTTTAACCCTTTAAATGCCACAGAACGTAGAATCTACGTTCTGTAGCAAAGTAACTTGAAATGCCACAGATCGTAGATTCTACGTTCTGCAGCATTTGCAGATTTGGGAACGGAGGAGCGGCTTGTAAAGCCGCTCGCTCTGTTCCTGCTTGTTCCCCAGCCCCTAGGCAACGAGCCTAGGCGGGGAACAAGTGGCCCCTGGGTCGCGATCGCCCAGGGGCCCCAAGGCAGCAGCAGGCACGTGCAGCATATGTGCCCTGCTGCTGCCTGCACTTTCAGAACGGAGGAGCGGCTTTACAAGCCGCTCGCTCCGTTCTTCGTGTACCTGGCAGCTTCCCCTTCCCCTAGGCAACGAGCCTAGGCAGGGAAAATGGGCCCCTGGGTCGCGATCGCCCAGGGGCCCCCAATGCAGCAGCAGGCACGCAAAATATACGTGCTCTGCTGCTGTTTGCCTGCTGCCTGGTTTTTCTGAACGGAGGAGCGGCTAAAAAAGCCGCTCGCTCCGTTCATACTCGTCCCCCAGCCCCTAGGCAACGAGCAGAAGCGGGGAACGAGTGGCCCCTGAGGCGCGATCGCCCAGGGGCCCCAAGGCAGCAGCAGGCACAATGAAATCTAGGTGCCCTGCTGCTGCCTGTGCTTCCTAGCCCTACAGCACCGCCCACTCACCAGATCCAGCAATCAAGACGATTCCAGCTCTTCATGCAGCCCTCCTGGACGACCTACAGCCTGCCACCCCAGGTTAATGCCCCCCCCCACACACACAAGCACACAAACACACACACACACACACCTATTGTACTAATACACTTACATTCCCACTTATATTCACACTTACACACACATACATTCAATTTTGGGGGATCAGGGGGGTCACATATATTCACAGCCCTTACACATGCTTGCACACACTTGCACATGCAAACAACAAGCATACAACACACAATTTGCCTGTTGTACACACACATACGCTATTTTGTGTGTTTTTATTTTCTTTTATCGCATCGTCTGTATTTTTGCCTGTAAAAACTGTTTTATTGCCATTGCGAATAGCGTATTTGCTAATTGCACCGCGCAATACCTTTTGTATGTTATTTCGGTGATTATATTGCAATTTCAGTGATATTTGTACATTTTTAGCCATTTTATTGCATGTTTAGCCATTTTTTTCATTTTCAGCTTTGCGTAGGTGTTGTTTGCTTATTTCTATCTGTAAAACCTATTTAGCTATGCTAAAATAATCAAACTTTGATTCTGACCGTTAATTACATTAGGCTAAAAAAAAAAGCCATTGATTTTTGTGGTTTTGTTGGATTTTACTGATTTTATACCATTTGGCTCAGTTCTATGTTACTTCGTTTTGCCCATGGAAATTTTGTCTGCTATAGATTCATTTCGGGGTCTCTGTGCGCCACATAGTTTGGTATATCTATACATATTGGGCATCAAAGTGTTCAGTAGACCCCTGGCGTTCATATTTAGGATGTTTTATGCTGATACGTTACGAAATGTGGGGCATATAATGGGGTAAAATTCAAGCTTTCTGACGATTTTCAGAAATTTGATAAAAACCGTTATGTTCAGCATTGCTTTGCAGTTTGGCAGTTTGCAGTAGAAACACATATTTACCCATATTGGATTTGTCAGAATGTGTACTTTCTAATAATATATGGTTTTCTGGGGTCTCTGTACTGTTAGGGGGGTCTAATGTTGCATAATACACACACCAGGTGCTTATATTGCAGCAGCCAGCGCGTCAGCTGTGAAAATGTATATACACTATTGTCATTTGGTGGTCTCTGTGCGCCACATAGTTTGGTATATCTATGCATATTGGGCATCAAAGTGTTCAGTAGACCCCTGGCATTCATATTTAGGATGTTTTATGCTGATACGTTACGAAATGTGGGGCATATAATGGGGTAAAATTCAAGCTTTGTGACGATTTTCAGAAATTTGATAAAAACAGTTATGTTCAGCATTGCTTTGCAGTTTGGCAGTTTGTAGTAGAAACACTTATTTACCCATATTGGATTCGTCAGAATGTGTACTTTCTAAAAATATATGGTTTTCTGGGGTCTCTGTACTGTTAGGGGGGTCTAATGTTGCATAATACACACACCAGGTGCTTATATTGCAGCAGCCAGCGCGTCAGCCGTGAAAATGTATATACACTATTGTCATTTGGGGGTCTCTGTGCGCCACATAGTTTGGTATATCTATGCATATTGGGCATCAAAGTGTTCAGTAGACCCCTGGCGTTCATATTTAGGATGTTTTATGCTGATAAGTTACGAAATGTGGGGCATATAATGGGGTAAAATTCAAGCTTTCTGACGATTTTCAGAAATTTGATAAAAACCGTTATGTTCAGCATTGCTTTCCAGTTTGGCAGTTTGCAGTAGAAACACATATTTACCCATATTGGATTTGTCAGAATGTTTACTTTCTAAAAATATATGGTTTTCTGGGGTCTCTGTACTGTTAGGGGGGTCTAATGTTGCATAATACACACACCAGGTGCTTATATTGCAGCAGCCAGCGCGTCAGCTGTGAAAATGTATATACACTATTGTCATTTGGTGGTCTCTGTGCGCCACATAGTTTGGTATATCTATGCATATTGGGCATCAAAGTGTTCAGTAGACCCCTGGCATTCATATTTAGGATGTTTTATGCTGATAAGTTATGAAATGTGGGGCATATAATGGGGTAAAATTCAAGCTTTGTGACGATTTTCAGAAATTTGATAAAAACAGTTATGTTCAGCATTGCTTTACAGTTTGGCAGTTTGTAGTAGAAACACTTATTTACCCATATTGGATTCGTCAGAATGTGTACTTTCTGAAAATATATGGTTTTCTGGGGTCTCTGTACTTTTAGGGGGGTCTAATGTCGCATAATACACACACCAGGTGCTTATATTGCAGCAGCCAGCGCATCAGCCGTGAAAATGTATCTACACTATTGTCATTTGGGGGTCTCTGTGCGCCACATAGTTTGGTATATCTATGCATATTGGGCATCAAAGTGTTCAGTAGACCCCGGGCGTTCATATTTAGGATGTTTTATGCTGATAAGTTACGAAATGTGGGGCATATAATGGGGTAAAATTCAAGCTTTCTGACGATTTTCAGAAATTTGATAAAAACCATTATGTTCAGCATTGCTTTGCAGTTTGGCAGTTTGCAGTAGAAACACTTATTTACCCATATTGGATTCGTCAGGATGTGTACTTTCTGAAAATATATGGTTTTCTGGGGTCTCTGTACTGTTAGGGGGGTCTAATGTTGCATAATACACACACCAGGTGCTTATATTGCAGCAGCCAGCGCGTCAGCCGTGAAAATGTATATACACTATTGTCATTTGGGGGTCTCTGTGCGCCACATAGTTTGGTATATCTATGCATATTGGGCATCAACGTGTTTAGTAGACCCCGGGCGTTCATATTTAGGATGTTTTATGCTGATAAGTTACGAAATGTGGGGCATATAATGGGGTAAAATTCAAGCTTTCTGACGATTTTCAGAAATTTGATAAAAAACGTTATGTTCAGCATTGCTTTGCAGTTTGGCAGTTTGCAGTAGAAACACTTATTTACCCATATTGGATTTGTCAGAATGTTTACTTTCTAAAAATATATGGTTTTCTGGGGTCTCTGTACTGTTAGGTGGTCTAATGTTGCATAATACACACACCGGGTGGTTATGTTGCAGCAGCCAGCGCGTCAGCCGTGAAAATGTCTATATATATATTGTCATTTGGGGGTCTCTGTGCGCCACATAGTTTGGTATATCTATGCACATTGGGCATCAAACTATTTAGTAGATCCCTATGTTTATATTTAGGATGCTTTATGCTGGTAATGATACATGGTCAATACGATGCTGGAAAGTTGAAGCTTTGAGGCAATTTTCAGATATTTCACCAAAACCGCCAAATTTGGCAAAGCCTTGCGACTCAGTAGTTTGGAGCAGAAAGGCATGGGTACCCATTTTAGATTCTGTAGAATGTGTACTTTCCAAATATGTATGGGTTTGGGGGGTAAACATATATTTCTGTTTTTACCCCACAAAAATGCAGTCAATGTGTTGATTTTTCATTAGCTGAAGTTACCCACAGGACAATTTGTATGTGCTAATTTCATTTTGGGGCCTCTAAATGCCATATACTTTGGTAAACCTATGCACAGTGGGCACCAAACTGTTTGGAGGACCCCTGGCAATCACAATTTGGGTGCTTTTTTGTGATACGTAATGATACATGGGCGATATGATGCTGGAAAGTTGAAGCATTCAGGCAATTTACAGATATTTCACAAAAACCGTCAATTTTGGGAAAGCGTTGCGACTCAGTAGTTTGGAGCAATAAGGCATGGGTACCCATTTTAGATTCAGTAGAATGTGTACTTTCCAAAAATGTATGGGTTTGGGGGGTAAACATATATTTCTGTGTTTTTACCCCACAAAAATGCAGTCAATGTGTTGATTTTTCATTAGCTGAAGTTACCCACAGGACTGTTTGTATGCGCGAACTTCATTTTGGGGCCTCTAAATGCCAGATACTTTGGTAAACCTATGAACAATGGCCACCAAACTGTTCGGAGGAACCCTGGCAATCATATTTAGGGTGCTTTTTCTTGGTGCATAACGATACATGGGTGATATGGTGCTGAGAAGTTGAAGCTATGAGCCAATTTTCAGATATTTCACCAAAACCGACAATTGTGGGAAAGCCTTGCGACTCAGTAGTTTGGAGCAGAAAGGCATGGGTACCCATTTTAGATTCTGTAGAATGTGTACTTTCCAAAAATATATGGTTTTTGGGGGGTAAACATATATTTCTGTGTTTTTACCCCACAAAAATGCAGTCAATGTGATGATTTTTCATTAGCTGAAGTTACCCACAGGACTGTTTGTATGCGCTAACTTCATTTTGGGGCCTCTAAATGCCAGATACTTTGGTAAACCTATGAACAATGGCCACCAAACTGTTCGGAGGAACCCTGGCAATCATATTTAGGGTGCTTTTTCTTGGTGCATAACGATACATGGGTGATATGGTGCTGAGAAGTTGAAGCTATGAGCCAATTTTCAGATATTTCACCAAAACCGACAATTGTGGGAAAGCCTTGCGACTCAGTAGTTTGGAGCAGAAAGGCATGGGTACCCATTTTAGATTCTGTAGAATGTGTACTTTCCAAAAATATATGGTTTTTGGGGGGTAAACATATATTTCTGTGTTTTTACCCCACAAAAATGCAGTCAATGTGTTGATTTTTCATTAGCCGGTTACCCCCAGGACTGTTTGTATGCGCTAACTTCATTTTGGGGCCTCTAAATGCCAGATACTTTGGTAAACTTATGAACAATGGCCACCAAAATGTTCAGAGGAACCCTGGCAATCATATTTAGGGTGCTTTTTCTTGGTGCATAACGATACATGGGTGATATGGTGCTGAGAAGTTGAAGCTTTGAGCCAATTTTCAGATATTTCACCAAAACCGACAATTGTGGGAAAGCCTTGCGACTCAGTAGTTTGGAGCAGAAAGGCATGGGTACCCATTTTAGATTCTGTAGAATGTGTACTTTCCAAAAATATATGGTTTTTGGGGGGTAAACATATATTTCTGTGTTTTTACCCCACAAAAATGCAGTCAATGTGTTGATTTTTCATTAGCTGAAGTTACCCACAGGACTGTTTGTATGCGTTAACTTCATTTTGGGGCCTCTAAATGCCAGATACTTTGGTAAACTTATGAACAATGGCCACCAAAATGTTCAGAGGAACCCTGGCAATCATATTTAGGGTGCTTTTTCTTGGTGCATAACGATACATGGGTGATATAGTGCTGAGAAGTTGAAGCTTTGAGCCAATTTTCAGATATTTCACCAAAACCGACAATTGTGGGAAAGCCTTGCGACTCAGTAGTTTGGAGCAGAAAGGCATGGGTACCCATTTTAGATTCTGTAGAATGTGTACTTTCCAAAAATATATGGTTTTTGGGGGGTAAACATATATTTCTGTGTTTTTACCCCACAAAAATGCAGTCAATGTGTTGATTTTTCATTAGCTGAAGTTACCCCCAGGACTGTTTGTATGCGCTAACTTCATTTTGGGGCCTCTAAATGCCAGATACTTTGGTAAACTTATGAACAATGGCCACCAAAATGTTCAGAGGAACCCTGGCAATCATATTTAGGGTGCTTTTTATTAGTACGTAATGACACATGGGTGATATGGTGCTGGGAAGTTGAAGCTTTTAGGCAATTTTCAGATATTTCACCAAAACCGACAACTTTGTGAAAGCCTTGCGACTCAGTAGTTTGGAGCAATAAGGCATGGGTACCCATTTTAGATTCAGTAGAATGTGTACTTTCCAAAAATATATAGGTTTGGGGGGTAAACATATATTTCTGTGTTTTTACCCCAGAAAAATGCAGTCAATGTGTTGATTTTTCATTAGATGATGTTACCCACAGGACTATTTGTATGCGCTAACTTCATTTTGAGGCCTCTAAATGCCAGATACTTTGGTAAACCTATGAACAATGGGCACCAAACTGTTTGGAGGAACCCTGGCAATCATATTTAGGGTGCTTTTTCTTGGTGCGTAACGATACATGGGTAATATGGTGCTGAGAAGTTGAAGCTTTGAGGCAATTTTCAGATATTTCACCAAAACCGACAATTGTGGGAAAGCCTTGCGACTCAGTAGTTTGGAGCAGAAAGGCATGGGTACCCATTTTAGATTCTGTAGAATGTGTACTTTCCAAAAATATATGGTTTTTGGGGGGTAAACATATATTTCTGTGTTTTTACCCCACAAAAAATGCAGTCAATGTGTTGATTTCTCAGTAGCTGAAGTAAAGTCCTGAACAATTTGGATGTGCTAACTACATATTGGTGTCTCTAAATGCCAGATACTTTGGTAAACCTATGCATAATGGGTATCAAACTGTTCAGTGGACCCCTGGCAATCATATTTCAGGTGCTTTTTCTTGGTACCTAATATAGTTTGGGATATGCGGAGCAGCAAAATAAAACCTTTGAAATGATTTTTCAGAATTTTGAATTTTTTTTTGAAAAACCACTATGTTCAGACAAGCTTTTATGTTTAGTAGTTGGGAGTAGAGAGACACAGTTACCCATTTTGTAATCGGAAAAATGTGTACTTTTCAAAAATGTATGGTTTTCTGGGGTAAACCTACGGTTTCAGGATTTTTTGCCTTGGAATCTAAAGCATGCCGTTTTCTGCCTTAGTGCTTTCAAAATTTGGTAATATACTGCCGGGAGTTTTTGAGGTACAGAAGTCCTAAATCTCCCTAAAACTATACATATCTGGTATTGGCACGTTCGAGAGACATAAGGCTTTCCAAATCAGTTGGATTTTCATCCGTAAAATGAAATATTTTTCTGGTATAAATTGATATACAATGAAAAATGGTAATTTTTCATTTTTTTTTGGTATTTAGCACTATAATTTTTTTTGCACAGGTGGAAATACATGAAAACTCAGGCAGATTTAGAAAGCTCAGTTTCTACCGAAAAAAACAATGTATAGTTTTCCTAGGTAAACTATAGGTTTCCCCTCAGAAAATGCCCCTAAAGCGAGAGAGCACAAAATGCTTAAAAACGGCTGGCATTTCGCGTAACCAAAATGTGAAATTCTGCTGGCACTTAAAGGGTTAATATGCCACTTAATATGATATAAATTATCTGTTGCATAAGTGTTCATTTTGGGGATATAGTTTTCTTTTAACTGCTAATTGATCCACAGGAAGGCAAAACACCTAGGGGTGATCAGTCAGACAGAACCTACTTCCAGCCTTCTTTACGAGATCTTTCCGCAATTTGGATCAGCATAGTGGCACATAGTGACGCACCACTTCACATACTTGTTTAGGGCTGAAGGTGTGAATAGACGCACTGACGTGCCAGTACTATAAACTAAAGAAGTATGCAAAAACAGCGCGTCTCTACGTGCCAGTACATGTCTATTACTAACACCTTCAGCACACAGGCAGCAGTATACACCAAGTTGCAGATCATTTCACTAATGTGCCCAAATGATGTTAATGGTTCAAAGAATGTCAGGCTGAATGGTCGGCCCCCACACATTTTCATCTCACCAAATCTGGCACTAGTTGCAAAAAGTTTGGACACCCCTGGCCTAGGATGTTTGGCCTGGCCCTGATTGTGCAAAATCAACATTTTCAGACATATTCAAAACTTTTTCAAGACCAAGATAACGGTCTGAATATGTGACCAAAACGTTGATTTTTGCACAAAATAAAGGATTTTTCTGTTAATTTATTAAGCTAGTCCTAAGAGTGCTAAGTCATTGCTGTGGATATATAGTGAATAAAGTACCCCCTCTTTTAAATATAAGGATATTATAAGTTACCGAGGAGTTTCATGACCATATAAATATATTATACAGGTTATGGAACGCCTCGGTAACTTCTAATATCCTCATATTTTGCAACTGGGGGTACTTTATTTATTATAATACACAAGTTTCAGTGAGTCATGTGACAGAAATGACATCAGAGCTCACCGTTTATAATTGATGACATCAGAACTCACCGTTTATAAGGATATGATTTACAAGATATTCATGGCTTTTGTGTATTATATATATATATATATATATATATATATATATATATATATATATATATATATATTGCAACAGAGCAGCTGGGTTAGTTGTAGATGGGTCATATATTGTTCCTAGGACGTTATATAGTGGAACATGGTATAATTAATCACAGGCACAGTCCTTTAATACAGTCCAGAGATGCGAGGTAATTGCTGCAGCTGAAATACCCGACTGAGCTTTTTAGGAGGGGCTCTTTCATTTCAGGGAGGGAGAGCAGGAGCTGCACTGCAATACAACAGTAACAGTAGTAACTTTGGTTGTTTTTTATGTTTAAGGAGAATTCAACCCCCTGCTTGGGGTGGGGGGTAGGTATTTTCTGGTAAAGGGTTCAACTGTAATTTGGCTGCCAACTATGTTTAGCCAGCGCTCTGGTGCAAGGTTTTATTAATTATAGTTCTTTAAACACAGTTCTCCCCTGGGTACCTGCCTGCTTTCAAATCTTAGCAGTGATCACACCTGGTCCTTGGCACAGAGACGGCTTTGCACTCTATAGAGAAATCCACAGGAAATGCTTTCTCCATCTTTTTCCAGCACGCCATGAACATGAGAGGATTCCTCACTGGAGCCTGTGTTATCTCCGCTCTTACTGCAACAGGTTAGTGAAATTGGAAAAAGTCCAGCCGCACATTATAATCTAATGATAGCCATTCCTAAGAATTAATATAGTTTAATCTTGACCTCATATACAGAAAACAATATCATGATCTCTTAAGATACCTACATGGGAGATTCTGATTTTGTGTTACAGATTTTATCTGATCTGGCCACGCAACACTACGCAACATTACGCAACAGCAAGAGATTATTAGGATCCTACACAATTTGATCCCCCTATAGCCAGAATGCAAAGTCGGATCAGAGAGCTAAGAAGAATCAATTGATCAACTCAGATGGTATAGTTTGTTCATGGATCTACAACCTACAGTCAACGTATTTCAATGGCAAAAAAGAAGTCGGTCAGACAGCATCAGATTTTATCTTGTCGAATGCAGACGCAGCAAGCTGCGTTTCCATCCCGCAGTCATGTTGTGTGAAATGTGCCTCTAAGGGGCAGATTTATCAAGGGTCAAATTGAAAATTTAAATTTTTGAATCCAAATTTGAAGTTTATTTTAGTGTACGACTAGGGAATAGTCCAAATTTGATTTGAGTTGAAAAAAAAAATCGAATTTTGAATTTTGAAATTTATCATATACTGTCCCTATTCAAATTTGACTATTCACCATCTAAAACCTGCAGAATTTGCTTTTTATCCTATGGGGTCCTCCTACAATCAATTTGGGGGCAAATTTATCAGGGTCGAATTGAAAATTCTAATTTTTAAATTCAAATTTCGAGTTTATTTTTTTACTGTAATTCAACGAGGGAATAATCCAAATTCGATTCGAATAGAAATAAAATTCTAAATTTTAATTTTGAAATTTATCATATACTGTCCCTTTAAGAATTTGAATTCGACTATTTGCCATCTAAAACCTGCTGAATTGGTGTTTTAGACTATGGGGTGTTTAAAAAAATGTTTTTAAATAAATTTCAATGCATGGACATTGCCTTGACGGGGCGCATCAGCTTATGCATGGTTTGTACAAACTTTGTAACTAAAATTGTCTCTTTTAAGAAAGTTACAGTTGAGTTGTGCAAGAATATTTTTTCAGGGGGTTATATATTGAGAGTGCTGGGGCTACCTTTTTTAGTGTATAAAATATATATATATAATTCTTCTCGAATAAATCGGAGCATTCGAATCGTGCAATTCGAAGTTTTTTCTTCAAAAGTCCACCAATTGACTCCAAATAGGTTCTTTAAAGAGACAGTACATGATAAATTTTGAAATTCGAATTTTCGATTTTTTTTTCAAATTCTAATCAAATTTGGACTATTCCCTAGTTAAAGTACACAAAAATTAGCTCGTAATTAGATTTTTTTTATTTGAATTTTCACTTCGACATTTGATAAATCTGACCCTTAATGTATGAAGATCCAAATTACGGAAAACCACAGGTCCTGAGCATTCTGGATAACAGGTCCCATACCTGTACTGCAGCATCATAGATATACAGTAGGGCCGCTCCATGCAGGCAACTCTGTATTTATCTGAGAAGTTCATGTAAACAAAAGTGGTGCTTTAAACTTGTGATTTTTTTACACTTGGCATACTGCCCCACCATTGGTAGCTGAGTTCTTATGACTTCATTTGGTAGGTCTCCTGTTTTTAGCAGTATAAATTTCATCACCTTAAATTCTTGTATTTAAAGGGGAAAACCCAAAATTTTTAGAGGAAAATTTGGAAATGTTTCTTGACATCATGATCTGCGCTGGTATTCGTGTGATAATCCAAAAAAGTCAAGGCGACAACTCATAAAATTTGCACGATTTGGGCGTCAAATTCGGAAAAGTCCTGCGATTCAAATTGTAGCATGGTTTTGTTGAGATTGTACCCACACCGACTTTTCTGACCTGATTTTTTGATAAATTAGTTAACTTCTTGGATGGGAGTTAGGTCGACTTTGTTTTAATAAAAAAAAAAAATGGGAAAATTTGAGTTTTAGCAACCCCCCCAACTGTCATTGGGTAATTCTGCCATTATAGCCATAGACTAAACTGCCATAATATGTCAGTCACCTCCTATTTTATTATAAAAAGCCCAAACCGTTTCAGATCTTAACAGTGCAGTTTTATGGCATTTGGTGAGCCAACTGAACAGGCTTGTAGTTTGGCACTCTATATAACATGAACAAAACCCTAGAAATATTCTAAAACCACATCCTCTTTGGTACTTGCCTGGTGTAGTAGCTCTTTAATAATTGTATTTTTCTTTCCCATAATCTTTATTGGGATTTGTTGATTCTAAATTATGTATTTTATTCTTTTGTCTTTCAGTAAGTTCAATAAAATGCATGTCCTGCCTCTACTACAACGCACCACCCAATTATAAAAACTGCACTGGCCGTATTGTAAATTGTGATCCTGAATATGACAGTTGTGGATCTTTCTATGAAATGAGAACAATGGGTGAGTTATTCTTCTTCAAACATTATTGCCAGTGTGTCTCACAATCCTGTGCAACAGGTCCAGTTTGCAGATGGAGTAGTTTTTGGTAAGGCATCTTATAAACACCATGGGGCAGATTCACTAAATTCGAGTGAAGGATTCAAAGTAAAAAAACTTCGAATTTCGAAGTATTTTTTGGGCTACTTCGACCATCGAATGGGCTACTTCGACCTTCGACTACGACTTCGAATCGAAGGATTCGAAGTAAAAAACGTTCGACTATTTGACCATTCGATAGTCAAAGTACTGTCTCTTTAAAAAAAAACATTCGACCCCCTAGTTCGCTAGCTACCGCTACCGCTACCGAAGTCAATGTTAGCCTATGGGGAAGGTCCCCATAGGCTTGCCTAACCTTTTTTGATTGAAGGATATTCCTTCGATCATTGGATTAAAATCCTTCGAATCGTTCGATTCGAAGGATTTAATCATTCGATCGAAGGAATTACCCTTCGATCCAACTATCTGCGCTAAATCCTTCGACTTCGATATTCGAAGTCGAAGGATTTCAATTCCTAGTCGAATATCGAGGGTTAATTAACCCTCGATATTCGACCCTTAGTGAATCAGCCCCCATGTCTATTTTGTCACCATTCAGTATAATAGGTAAAGGCTGTGGCTTTGGCTGGGAGGCCTACAATTTCTTCTTCATTTAAAAACAAACTATAACATTTTATGATGCATAAGGTATCTCAAGCTTTTTATGGCATCAGTTGGAAAGCAGAACATAGTTTGCTTTATATGGTATCAGCTTAAATTCAGGTGTTATTATCAGTAAGCTTGAAGTATAGTAACATTAGTAGAACAAAGTAATTACTTTAAACAACCAATGGGAAGGAAGCATATACTATTAAATGGGTGGAACATACTGTTTTTGCTTAATAGACACCTTGTAAAGCTAGAAGGTAGGAAGGTGAGATAATTGTTTATTATATTATAAAGAGGCGGGCCGGTTCCATAGTCAATTTGATAATTGCTGGTTGTATGTACACATGGAGGCTTATTCACCAGCATTCGAATTTTGAATTTTAAGGCCTTATTTATCAAAATCCAAATTTGAGTATTTAAATAAAAAAAGTCTGACCAAACTAGAATCCACGATTGGACCATATTTATTATTCAAAAAGCACAATTTATTCGGATCTGGTAAAAACTCAATAAAAATGAGTGAAAATCTGAATCATACAATTTTTTCGGATCTTTTTCCCAAATAGATACATTTTTTGGACTTTTTCCTGAAAAGTCTGAATTTTTCAAAATAGCCAGAAATAGTGTTTTTTTTTCTTTTTGGGCTAATTCCAGAGCAGACCACAGAAACTTCCAAATAGGATAGGGACCTCGTTGACTTATATACAACCGTGGCATGTCTGAGATGGAGTATTTTCAGATTTTGACTTTTTACATCCTCTGTGAATAATAAATCTCAAAAAAAATTTCAAGTTGTTTGAATTCAGACGTTAATAAATAACCCCCTTAGAGTTTTTCTTTAATAAGTTCAGATTTACCAACATTATCAATAAACTCATTCTGTCTAAAACCACAAATGCAATGTAATTTATTAAAAGATTAAAATATAAAAAGCACGAATGAAAAAGAAAATGCTAAACTATGCGCCAAAAATACAAAAACATCTAACAATTTGAGTTTTTCAGAATTACTAGAGAAAAAAAGTCAGAAATCAAAGCCACACATTTTTTGAGAAAAAATTCCATTCCTGAAAAGAATAGAAATTCTAATGTTAGTAAAAAGGCCCCTAATGTTTGCTTATTCATTAAAAATTTGAATCCGAATAAATCTAATAAAACCGTAAGAAAAAAACTTGAATGCATCAAATATGTATTTTACTTATTTGTATTATCAACTTCTATTGACTTCTACATGAACTTGTAAGCTTTTAGGTGCCAAGATTTAGCACCTAAAATTTAAAAAGAAAATACCGAACATTCGAGTTTTTGAAACCATGATTCAAGTTCATGAGTTTTAACTAATAAAATGTGAAATGATGGTAAAATTAGAATTGATAAATCACCCTTTTAGTAAATGAGAGTTTCCTTTATAATTTTTTTTTTAAAAAGTAGGACAGACTTGACAGTTTCCCAGTATATCATGCACAGCCCTATAAATGCAATGGTGGAGATCTCCATTACTGTTATACTCCTGTATAATGAGGTTTTTGTGTTATAGCTAGGGAAAGGCTCTATCCCATGTTTTTTTTATTTTAGCAGCACATTCAATTAATATTACAAAATAATGGCATTAAGGCTCAATTCACTTGCATTTTATCTTTGATCAGTTAATATATAAGGCTAGGAAGAATCTTTTGAGCTTGAAATTATCTTATTTATTATCTAAATCTATTTAGTTTATCTTAATAAATATAGATTCATTCATTTTAATAAATATAGATTCATATATATTATGTAACTAAAATTACATTTTGATTCGCTGGTTATATTTTTTCCCCCTTCGTCTACTTTTACTTCCATATATTTGCCCTAATTGCCGTTGTGTTCATCTCACTAACTGAACTTGTTGAAGGAACCCTGGAGGTACCGCCATCCTGAATGTGTTGTTAATTCCAGGGTTCTCATAGTGGGTTGAATCAATGGAAAAAGCACACATGCCAAAAATAATCACATGCTAATGTTTTTTTATGCACTGGAACTGATGTAATCTCCACTCCACATTATGTTAGCTGCAACTTGCATCTGATTTGCAGACATGTTGACGTGCAATTGCATTGCTTTTGATGCATCCAACACAAGTGCGGTGAGAGTCAGTCCCACCACACTCGCGTTGGATGCACACATTTTTCATAATATGTGATAATTTACATTCTATGTTGCTTTACAGGCTTTTTTTATAGTAGGAATACATATAAGACTGGGTGCTGGGAAAGAAAGAACTGTAATAAAACTACCGGGGTGTCAACACTATCATTTCAACTTGCAAATGTAACCTCCTGCTGTCATACAGACAACTGTACCCCACCAGAACCTGTAATCTGTAAGTATCCACTGCTTTTATCTACTCATGACAAATAGTAATAAAAATTTTGCAGCAACTCTCTTTCATCGTATTGCCACTCCCCCTCTAAAATATTTGACTACATCACCCATGTTTGGGTATATCCTGTTATTGTCAGGAATGCCCATTGACACTCCCATCTTCGGCAGAATTCCTTCCAAGATGGCGGTGCCCATGAACCACGTAGGCCTACGCTGCCGTCTTGATGCCGGCATCACGCACCTGCCGCGATAAATGAAAATTAACAGACTTGCAGGACACGGGTACCATGCCCGATTATTGGAATTGCTAGCTTGTATTCCTGGGTGTTCCTAAATTGAATATTAGTATTTTCCTGGACTTTTGACCCTGCCTGAACCTTCTGACTTTGATCTGAACTCTGACGACGATTATTCTTGATCCCTCTGTTTACCGCAAACTTGAACTTTGTCCTGAAGCTTCCTCCTTGGTCTGGACTTCCATGTGCTTGGAGTCAAATGACGATTACTCTTGATCCCTCTGTTTACTGCAAACGTGAACTTTGTCCTGAAGCTTCCTCCTTGGTCCGGACTTCCCTGTACTTGGAGCCGATAGGCCCCTGAGAGTTATACAGTTACAATCTCAGCTTCCTTTGCCAGTAATGATGTCAATACATTTGAAAGTTCTATTGCCTAGGACAACCGGAGATATCTGAACTGTGTCAGGTATTTATGTTGTAAATGTATTTTAATAGCCAGCAATAAAGAATGGACTTTTAATTTTATATTTTTTAGAGTTCCCTGGTTTAGGTACAGAGTGGAAGTGTTGTTAAAACGATATATATGTTGGAGGCCATATTGGCTCAGGGCTTTTTGCCCGAGACTCCCTGCCAAGGGGAGGAGAGTCAAAATCAAAACGCCAGACAAATGCAGGTGCTAGTGAGTGGTGAGTTATCTCCTATAATAGGTCCCTCTGGGAGAGACAGTTAAAGACTATTTATCTGAGCAGTTTAGGCTCCACCGAGGCATGCTAGAGGGACTAGGTTCCCAGTGGCATTGTTGCCTAGAATAGGGGATCAGTGTGGAGGAACAGGGGCTTGATAGTTCCACCTGGGTTCCACCCCGGAGTTCTAAGAGAAAGCAAGAGAACATTAAGTGAATTGAATGGTTCCTTCTCACAGTGCTTTATTGTGAGTATGCTGACGGTTTAATATTGGGCAATTTAACCTTCTTTGTGGATTTTTCTCAATGAAACTGTTTCTGGTACCCATAGTTTAACAGCACCCTGCCTCAAATATCAGCTAGGGCTCATGCCTGGGACAGAATGTTTCATCTGGGCAAATATTGGTAAAGCTCATGGTAATTTGGCTTTCCCCTACATTTATAGAACCTGTCCGCCCTGACGATGAGGTCACAAAAAAGACTGGGCAGGCATGTGTCTGTAAAACCGGTTGGCCCAAACTCTCCCAATATGCAGGTCCCATGGGAATCAGGCCAGCTGCAAATAAATATTTGGGAGGCCTGGTAGCCTTGTTTTTTTATTTTTTAAATAAATAATTTTTATTTTCCATATGCCTTGTTTACACAGGATATACTCAAACATGGTGGAATTTTAAAGTATCATAAAGGGGAAGTGGTAATATAATGAAAGACAGATGCAGCCAGAGACTACCTGTCAGACCAGAATATATATGTATCACCCTTTTGTGACACCTCATGTAGAATTGAGTTACACTCATATAAATACTGGTTACCTATAAGCAATCCAGCCGCCCTGAATCCCCATCACATGAAAGATACTGGGTACTGGCAATTACAGCACAGTGTCTATAAAAATAAATAACCAATAAATGCAATTTCAACTATACATACCCTGCACTGGGGAACCACTGTGGTAAATCCAGCCCTGGCACAGTCTTTCCCAGGATATAGTTCCACACTCCACTCTAGTTGGTCAAAGCAATTGTCCCTTCCATAAGAGCTCTGTATATTCCCCAGGTTGAACTACCTGCCCCAAAGTACCTTTCCTTTGGATAAGGTAGTTGCTCCCACATAGCATGCACACAAAAAACACCTGTCCTCACATAGGGGACCACACACCCTGGAGACTTTCGGTAATTTCCAACAGGTGGATCACTACAGTTGGTAAATGCTTCCACAGCAGCTATGCAGAATTGTCTCTATTTATAATGGCCAAGCTATGAGCTTCGCAAGCTAAGTACACACAGCAACACACATAGAATCAAGGCTCTATTTAGTCCTGCCCTGACTAGCTATGACACCGATCTAAAGTATCTAACCTCAGGTCCATAGAATTACTTTTACTTCTGCTTGCAAAGCAGCTGGAAATGACTAGTCAATCCCTTACACAGACTTCTTGCATCGCCTTCTAAATATAACACTTTCCTTCATGACTAACAATAAAGAACCACCTCCTAACAAAACTTTCTACTAAAGGGGATTCACTGCTTTACACTACCATCTACTGACTGGAACAAACAAAAACAGCAAAGTAAGGCAGCAAACCTATGAACTCTCCTTGCTAGAGATCATTGGGATTCCTTTTCCCCCCAGTAAATACCAAGAATCCCTTCTTTCTAGCAGGTTGTTGGCCTAAAATATTTGTAAAATTTTCCTGTGATTGCCTGGAAGCATAGTTTATATAAAATACAACAACTCACATGCATAGGCTGATTTTAAAAATTGTTCTTATATTTTCTCACTCTTATATTTAGTAAAGAATTCCAGTAAGAATGGAGTCTTCTGTCCTACTTGTTACGGTGACAAGGAATTTGTCTGTCGGTCTAATTACTCTATGGCCTGTACAGGTGATGAGACAATGTGTGTCCATTATAAGTCAGGTAACACTGTTTTTTTGATTATATATTTTTTATATTGATGGATTAACTGGCTGACCAAATCAGTCATAGCCACCAAAATTGACTACTAGTCTTAAGACATGGGGACAGGAGGTGATGGTGCTGACCAATTTGGATGCCCAGACCAATTTTACTGCGACTGGATTGTTTGCCCTTTACTTTTGAAACCTCCCATATTGGTGTCAAACATGTCTAAACATAATTCATAATCTGTGCTGCTGTAATCCTATTTGAAAATGTATGTAGTAACAGTCCTACTAAAAGTCTCATATATGAACAGTAGTGAATCTGTCCCATTTCACCCAAAAATGTTGCGAAAATATAGTTCAACAATAAATTCCATGGCAAATAGATCCATGTTCTAGAGCAGTGATCCCTAATATTAGAAAAATAGTCATGGATGTAACTTCCCATCAGATACCTCTCTCTGGGACAAAATAGATCCTGCACCAATGTTGTATGCATCAACCTCAACGAAGAAGGGTTGAAGAGAGAGGGCAGAAGTAAATGTCTCTTTTAAAGGGATACTATCATGGGGAAAAAATCAGTTAATAGTGCTGCATCAGCAGATTTCTGCACTTAATTCTGTTTCTCAAAATAGCAAACTGATTTTTTATATTTAATTTTGAGATCTGACATGGGGCCAGACATATTGTCAGTTTCCCAGCTGCCCCAAGTCATGTGACTTGTGCTTTGATAAACTGCAATCAATCTACTGCTGTACTGCAAGTTAGAGTGATAGCAACTCACCCTCTCCCCCAGCAGCTTAAAAACAGAACAATAGGAAAGTTAACCAGATAACAGCTCCCGAATTATTTAGAAATAAAAAATAAATCATAAAAATGAATCCCTTTAAAAATTTAAAAGCTTTCAAGGTTTGTGGAGAACAAGAAGATTCACCAATGAGAATTATACTAATCAAAAACTTCATAACAAAAACAAAAGTCCAGTAAGATTTATGATTCCTAGGATCTTGCTGTTATCTTACATATACTGTAGAGTTAATAATGTAATTTTTTTTCTTGAAGATATTACACTGGAATTGTACATTTTCAGTGCTGGTAAACTGTGCTTAATGCCTCCAACTCCAATTACAGGAACAAAAAAAGGGAGATTGGGGGAAGTTTTGGAAATATTCATTATGCAGTATTGCTTTAAGAATACAATCCTGATGTTGCTGGGCTACAGCTCCCTGCATGTCTCAACCTTCATTATAACTTTCATTATTCTGGGATATGTAGTCCAGCAACAACTGAGAAAGTTTGTTTGAGAAGTGTGCTGCTGCAGGGTTTACTACCCCTTTAATAAACAGCCTATGATATTTGGTAAAACCAATAAACATGAACTTTGTGCTGGTGGGAAGGGGCCAATCCTGGATTGCTGAAACTTTGACAGGATCCATCTCAAAGCCTTTCTGAGAGATTATACAACAAAGAAAATGAGTTTTCTGAATTTCAAAACACATTTCTCAAGCTTTGAATAAAAATACATTTTCCTTAATTGAAGAAAGCACTTCTTGAACATGGCATCTTTAGAAAAAACTGAGATATCATTTACATATATGACTATAGATTGTCCTAAAAAATTTCTAAAGATATCATTAACAGATTCCTGGAAGACAGGAGGAGCATTGCAGAGCCCAAAGAAGCCCATTACCAGATACTCATAATGCCCATAATGGTATTAAAAGCTGTCTTCCATTCATCCCCCACATGAATCCAGATCAGGTTGTGAGCACCAAGGAGGACAAGTTATTAAAGGCCCTTGCTCCGTTCAGTTGGTGAAATTGTTCCAAGAGTAAGGGATAGGGTCTTTTTTAAAGTAATCTTGTTAAGACCTCTGTAATCAATACAGGGGGCAAATACCTCCATGCTTCTTTTCCACAAAGAAAAAGACAGCTGAATAAACCTATGTTGATGGTTGGCTTGAATGTACTCATTGCTTGGGTTTCAGAGGGAAACAGTGGATAAGTACAGCTCCAAGAAGGCACAGTTCTAGGGAGAATGTTGACAATCATATAGGCAATAAGGAAGAAGACTCTTAGCAGATTTCTCACAAAATTCATCACTTAAAAGTTTTTGTTTGCAGTGGGTATGGTCTGGAGTTCAACAGAGGTGACTGGTAATAAGTGAAAACAGGTAGAAGGCAGACAATTCTTGAGACAGTAAGAATTCCAACAAGAGATTTCATAGGAGGACCAATCAATGATGGGGTTATGCAAGTGAAACCAAGGTAAACTCAAGAAAACTGAAGCAGAAGGGCAATTAATAATGAGGAAGACCAATTTCTCTTTGTGCAGAGCCCCCACAGTCAAAAGTACTGTAATTCCCCTGTAGTTTCAGAGATTATTCCTAAAATCATTGGTCTATCATCAGGGGAGCAGGCATGGGTAGTATAGGGATACCAAGGCATTGGCAAAGGCTAGTTTAACCTGTACAAGAAGCAGAAATCTGTGAGTACTATTATGGAGAGAAGGTTCAATGCCACCAGATAAGACTCCCCTGGTGTTTCCCTGCTTCAGGGAACAGTTAATAGAAAAGGAACCTGCAAAAGTACAGGCTAGCAGAGAAGGCCAGTTTTTCTTGTTAAGAAATATGTCACTCCAAACTGTATAAGTTCCTCAGAGGAAAGTGGTGGAGATTGTGGAGCAGAGCTCTGGATGATATGTCTTTGAAATAGTGGTGCCAGGATGAGTTGGAATCATTTGCTATTCTCGAACTCAGGTCTTCAGTACCTTTTTATTTCAAGTTTTCATGCCAAAGCAAACAAAAACACATCATTACACTGTGGCTAATGCAACACAATGGCTATGGGCGACTACCAAGAAGAGTGCACTGGAGCACTCATGATGTCTAAGAAAGAAATATTGTGTTAGTGCAAAGGTTTCCCTATTTGTCTCATTCTGATTCTGTTATATGTTTGTTATCTGTGTTTCTCAGGTCCTCGTCAATCAAAGGGATGTGCTACTAAAAATCTTGTCACTACAACGGCAACCCCTGTTTTTTTTAGGGACGCATTTGAAAAAATAGATGAAGCATCTCCACATAGTGTGGGTAGGTAGAGTATATACAACCTGGTAAATGAGATCTCTGAATTGAGGAATATTTGAAATATTGGCAAAATGGAATATTTTTTGAATGCATTGTCCAAATTGATTTGTTTTAATTTTCACTTATTTTGGGTACAGGGAGTGGGTGATTGCTATGCCAGGCTTTCACTTGATCCTCAGGACCCTTTATCTTATACACACAGGAATCTCAAACAGTTTCGGCCGCTAGCAGTGTGCAAGCTTATGCTTAAAGTACCAGACACTCCTTAATTTGACAGTAACACTGTCACCTGGTAGCAACTTCTGGTATTTATCTTTAAGAGCAAACCTCCACTTATTATTGCCTTCATTTTATCAGCTAAGCGCTAAGCTGTGGTTAAACTTCCCCGTGACTCAACCAGTTTTGGGAAATGCCCAACAGAAAATCAATAGGCAACCTTGGTTCCTTTCTAAATATCAAAAAGTCCTGTTGAGTACTATTATAGGCATGCAAGAAAATTCACTGGCACACAGATAATACTAGCAGGATAAACCTTGCTAATTGATTAAATGTATTGCAGCATGCAATGTTTCGGGGAGAGATGTCCTCTACTGATGTCTGGCATATCCAATGATGTTATATTACATCTCTCAGATAGGACATCTAATTGATGATGATATGAAGGAGTTTAGTTATTTTTAATAGTTGTAAAATCTCCTTAATTAGCCAGCTCTCCAAATCTCAGCCTTCATTAGAATGCAGTCTACTCAGCATCCCTTAATGAATGACATTTTTTTCCTGTTGTATTTTTGCTACTGTGGAAGGCATTTGATCTTTGGTTTGGAGAGCTTGGGTACACCTGGTACAGTAACCTGTAAATACCAGTACATTACCAGTCTTCTTGTAAATATTCTCACTACAAAAAAAAATCCATACACATTATTTCCATGGGCTCTGAATTTTCAGGTGACCCATGATGGGTAGCACTTAGAGGAAGTGTCTTCCTATGTAAACATCTCCTAAAGCAGTGATCCCTAACCAGTGACTCATGAGCAACATATTGCTCACCAACCCCATGGATGATGCTCCCAGTGACCTCAAAGTAGGTGCTTCATTTTGAATTCCTGGCTTGGAGGCAAGTTTTGGTTGCATAAAAACATATGTACTGCCAAACAGAGTCTCCTGTAGGCCGTCAGTCCACATAAGGGCTACCTTTATCCAATCACAGCCCATATTTGGCACCCCCAGGAACTTTCTGCATGCTTATGCTGCTCTTCAACTTTTACATCTGAATGAGGCTAACTGGTAAAAAAATGGTTGGGGACCCCTGTCATAAAGTACCACTGCATCTCAATTTAGGCAAGAAAAATTGGCCTTTCACCAGTACACAAGTCTTTTCTACTCTAAGATAACCATCGTGATCCTTAGCACCATGTTCTGTTTGCTCCAGGATGATCATGATAAGGTATCTCCTGGTATAACGGTCCTTGTTCCACACACTGGAAATATTCATACCCTCCTAACAAATTCTTCTTAAACAAAGCAGGTTTTTTGAACTGAAGGCCCTCCACATAGTAACATAGTAAGTTAGGTTAAAAAAAGTCACACGTCCATCAAGTTCCACCTTTTAAGTCTATAAATATAACCTAACTGCTAGTTGATCCAGAGGAAGGCAAAAACCCCAATTAGAAGCTTCTCCAATTTGCCTTGAGAGCACTTGAGAAAGGATGTTGTACCTTTGAAATGTTGTGGGGAGATCTCGAATAAACCACAAAAATTATTTAGCACATTTGCCAGAATGTGTAAATTTTATGTAGAAGACTGGACAGCAACTAGATTTTATACTTGATGGTTAATAAATGTCTATATATAGTTGTATTGGGATGGTTCAGAAGCAGGACTGCCAATCAATGATGAGATGCTATCCGTTACAATCAGTGCTAAGGGATGTAATTTGAAAAAAAGTTGAAAAATATGAGGATATTAGAAATCACTTTGGAGTTCCATGACCTGTATACACTCAGCCTTCAGCTTCGTGCCTTTATATGGTCACAGGGTAACTTGGTAAGATCTTTGTTTTTACAGAAGGGGCTTTTTTATTCACTATATAATTGAAAAATTAAGCACTCAACCCTTAACACCACCAATAATAAGTTCAATGCTCTACATGAAGAAATTTTCATAAAAAAGCATGATTTAATATATACAGGTATGGTATCCTTTATCTGGAAAACTATTATCCTGAAGGGTCTGAAGTACAGGAAGGCCATCTACCAAGGACTCAATTTAAAATAAATCAGTACCTTGTACATGATCCCAACTAAAATATCGTGAATCCCTTTCCTTATTGGAGGCAAAACCAACCAACTGGGTTTATTTAATGACTTTTTAGGCAGATTTAAGGTATAAAGATTTAAATTATTGAAAGGTCCCTATATGGAAAACCCCAGGTCCCGAGCATTATTACAGTTTGTCTTCTTTAGTATGCATATATTTATAATTTATTTATCTCAAAAAAGGATTTTTGCAATTTCTTAGTTAATAAATATTTCTATATTCTTTCACTTTCTTGTATTTCAGTAAATTCCCTGGCTTGCCCAGGTTGCCATTCTTATACAGATGAATGTCATTATCACCCAGTGCATTGTGAAGGTGAAGAAAATGTGTGCCTGACAGAAAAAATATCAACCAAATTTGGTACCGTATATTTCTCTTCTATGGAGATTATTTTATACATTTAATTGCAATATTTTCCTTCTAATTTCTTGCAGGCTATGTGTGCAAAAATGTTGTTCATCCAGTTTATTACAAATGGCAAGGTGCTTGTGCATAGTATGGTAATGCTCAAACACTGAATAATCCATTTTGCTAGTCTAGAAATAGACAATGTGTTTTAATTGTTGAGTAATCCATTGTAGCAATAACAACAGTGCACAGTGCAGCATATAACCAGGTTTAACTATGTATCTGTCTCTCTATCATCTATCTTTCATCTATCTATTATCATCTTTCTTTCTTTCTTTCTTTCTTTCTTTCTTTCTTTCTTTCTTTCTTTCTTTCTTTCTTTCTTTCTTTCTTTCTTTCTTTCTTTCTTTCTTTCTTTCTTTCTTTCTATCTTTCTTTCTTTCTCAACATTTTGGGACTCCAGATGCAGGTATTATGGTTTCTAAAAACAAATTAATTGGTTCCTGATAAACTGTAACAAATGGACAAGTTATGCTCAACACCAAGGGGCCGATTCACTAACTTCAAGTGAAGGATTCAAAGTTTTTTTTTTGAGCTACTTCGACCATCGAATGGGCTACTTCGACCTTCGACTATGACTTTGAATCGAAGGATTCAAAGTAAAAATCGTTCGACTATTCGACCATTCGATAGTCGAAGTACTGTCTCTTTAAAAAAAACTTCGACCCCCTAGTTCGCCATCTAAAAGCTACCGAAGTCAATCCTTAGTGAATCGGCCCCTAAATAATTTTAAAGGGATACTGACACCTACCTTTGTGGTTCCTCTCAAACATCATGCCTGAAAGAGAGACTCTGCATACATGCATGATATCTGTCTCTCTATCATCTATCTATCTATCTATCTATCTATCTATCTATCTATCTATCTATCTATCTATCTATCTATCTATCTATCTATCTATCTATCTATCTGTCTGTCATTTCTTTCTTTCTTTCTTTCTTTCTTTCTTTCTTTCTTTCTTTCTTTCTTTCTTTCTTTCTTTCTTTCTTTCTTTCTTTCTTTCTTTCTTTCTTTCTTTCTTTCTTTCTTTCTTTCTTTTCTTCTCAATAGTGGAGTAGGACTCCAGATCCAGGTATTATGGTTTCCCCATACACTAAAAAATTAATTGGTTCCTGATAAACTGTAACAAATGGACAAGTTATGCTCAACGCCAAACAATTTTAAAGGGATACTGACACCTACCTTTGTGGTTCCTCTCAAACATCATGCCTGAAAGAGAGACTCTGCATACATGCATGGTGGGAATTGTTTAAGCTACTGCAGATGCATGGTTTTATCGATATTAATTCATAATGTTATTATAAATTATTATAGGCGCATGGAACTTTGGCCTCATGCTGGTTAGTATAGGGGTAAGAAAAAGGTCTAAAATAGTCATAGATTTGGGTTTGAATTTAGGCAGGATTTTTTTTTTTTTTTTGGAAAATAGTTTGATGTCTGTCAATCAATAAATTATTGTTTTTATATAACATAGCCTGTATAACAGAGATAACAAACTTCCCCCTTCTCAGTGATTGAAAGGGAACATAGATCAGCCTAGCCACATAAAAATCCTTATGGGGCAACAGATTGACCAAGGACTCGCTCATCTCTTCCATAACTTGCACTACAATATGGCTTCTTATGGAAGCAATACAAACTCTAACAAAGCGCAACAAAGCCTGCTGAGCCATATACCTATATAATATCAAAACATTTTTTTTGTGCATAACTGGGAAGATGCAGATAAAGCTGAACAATTAGATATGAACAAAATTCCCTATGTAGCAATATTGGGGTACATTGTATATTTTTGTTTTATACTTATTAGCTCTAGCTAAAAACTGTTAAAATGTGAAATAATAAAAAACAAAAAAAACTGTAATTTGCTAGTGCCCAAATTACCATAGGAACCATGCACTTCTTTGAATGAGAGCCGGGATATAAGTAGTCCCGAAGAGGAAAATGAGTAATACAAATTAGCAATAACAATATATTTGTAGCCTTCTGTAGTATTTTTGTTTTTAAATGGGGTCGGTGACCCCCATTTGCAATCTGGAAAGAGATGGCAAATCATTTAAAACTATAAAAAAATTAATGCCAATTGAAAAATTGCTTAGAATTAGCCCTTCTATAACATACTATAAGGTGACCCACCCCTTTAAATGAGAGGTCCCCAAATCTATTTTGCTCTGATTCCCAACTTCTATAACAGCAGCCTGAATGTAGACACTGCAATGGCCTCACTGAGGGGAGTATTTACTTAGGATCTAAGTTTGCTTTGGATCCAGTTTAAACAAATAACGTTGTACTTTTTTTTATCTTTTATAGATCCTGACACTGAATGGTACCCAGGGAAAGGTATGGGTGAAATCTAACCACTGTTGAAATATCTGGATAATGTAGATTTACTGTACATGTGGGAAAAAAAAATCACACTTTTTCATCAAACACGATACAAGTATGGGATCCATTATCCAGGAATTACAAATTACGGAAAGGGCATCTCCCATAGACTCCATTGTAGTGAAATAATTCAAATTTTAGAAAAAGTTTTCCTTTTATTCTGTAATAATAAAACAATAGCTTGTGTTTGATCCAAAATTAAGATATACCATATATACTTGAGTATAAGTCGATCCGAGTATAAGCCGAGGTACCTAATTTTACCTACGAAAACTGGGAAAACGTATTGACTGTAGTATAAGCCTAGACACAACTACAGCCCTGTCTCCCAGCAGCGCACATTCCACCAAAGAGACCCCCCCAGCGATCAACCGGACTTCTTTGCAAAGTTGATGGTGACATAGAATTGCCAAACAGATTACTGTGTGCATTGTCCCACTGTCCCACTACCATGTGCAGAGGGAGCTGTGTGATATTACCATCAGTGTTAATCCTTCATATAACCAACAGAGGGCACTGTGTGATATTGTAGTCACTGTTATTCTTTTATTTAATCAACAGAGGGCCCTGTGTGATATTGCAGTCACTGTTATTCTTCCATATAACCAACAGAGGGCGCACTGATATTCTTTCATATAACCAACAGAGGGCGCTGTGTGATATTGCAGTCTCTCCCCAAGTGAACTGTTGGTATAGGAATGATTAAAAGTGACTGCAATCTCAGCTACTGCCCGCTGACCCGAGTATAAACCGAGGTAGACTTTTTCAGCACATTTTGGATGCTGAAAAACTCGGCTTATACTCGAGTATATACGGTACTTAATCCTTAGTGGAGACAAAACCACCCTATTGGGTTTATTCAATATTTACATGATTTTCTAGTAGACTTGGGGGCAAATTTATCAAGGGTCAAATTTCAAAGTAATGGGAGTTTTTTGAACCGAAAAAAACCCGAAATTTATTAAAAAAAATGGAAGGTTTTTTTTGTGGGTGAATAGGCTGTATTCGATCATTCAAATTGAAGTAAGATTGAATTCGATCAAATTCGATTCAAAGTATTTTTTTTTAAAAAAATTGACTCCAAATGGGTTCTAGGCTAAAACAGCAATTCGGCAGGTTTTAGATGCTGAATGATCAAAGTCTAAATTTTAAAGAGACAGTACATGATAAATTTCAATATTCAAATTTTCAATTTTTTTTTTAAAATTCAAATAGAATTTGAGCTATTCCCTAGTCAAATAGGTCGAAATTAGAATTCAATTCGGCCCTTGATAAATCTGCCCCTCTTATTTGCCCCTACAATAAGAGGGTTATTTATTAAAAATGCAATTTGTGAGATTTAAACAAACTCAAATGTTTACTTATTTATGAAAAAAATCCAAATATAAAAAACCTGAAAAATACCTAGAATCGATCAAGTTTTTGAGCAAAAACCAGCATAAAACACCCAAATGGTTAAAGGAACCTCTGCCTTTGACTTTTACACAAATTCTACAGGTTTTAGCTGGAATATTTTTGGATTTTTGCAGCTTCGAGGCATAATAAATATTGAAAAATATGAGATTTTTTAGTGAAACTAAACTCGAAAATATTAAAATGTTCCGAAAAAACAAAACTCAATCTTTAATAAACAACCCCCTAACTCATAATTCTCTGTAAAGTAAAATGATTTTAAAGCTGTAGCACTGAGTGTGACTTCAATGAATTCAAAACATATTTAAACAGATAAAGAGAATGAATTTGAAGTGATGAGAAGATGTGGAAAAGCTGCAGAGTGCAACCGAGTTGGAACTTTCACCAGTAAAATCAAAACGTTTACAATTAATACTACCTGTTGTAACTCCAGCTTGTGCCTTTCTCCAGTCCCCACATGTAAGTACCAGTCTGTCTGTAAACAGTAATGTGTTCACTCTCAACTTTAGTGGACTTAAAAAATTGCTAAGGGTACTTTTCTAAGCACCTTTGCAAATGAATCAGACATTGAACATTGACATTGAATGTATCTCACTGCTATCTCTCTGGCCATTTAGTTACAGGAGCTGACAAGTAGTTGGCTACATTCATTTTATTGGCAGTTCTATTCTATACTTCCTATTAAAGGCAGGTGTTTCCAGATAATTCCATGGGAAAGCCATTCCCATAGTCTAACCTCCAAAGAAAGGATTAGTAAGGGGCAGATTTATCAAGGGTCAAATTTCGACTGTTTAAAAACCCTCGAATTCGACCCTCGGAGTAAAATTCTTCGAATTCGAATATCGAATTTGAAGGATTTAGCGCAAATGCTTTGATCGAACGATCGAATAAAAATCATTTGATTTTAAGCAATAGATCGAAGGATTTTTATTAGATCAAAAAAAGCTTAGAAAAGAGCTGGGGAAGGTCCCCGTAGGCTAACATTGCAGCTCGGTAGGTTTAAAGTGGCGAAGTATGAAGTTGAAGTATTTTTTAAAGAGACAGTACTTCGACTATCGAATGGTCGAATAGTCGAACGGTTTTTACTTCGAAATGTTCGAATCATTCGATTCGATCGAATTTGACCCATTCGAAGGTCGAAGTACCCAAAAAAAACCTTCAAAATTCGAATTTGTTTTCATTTGAATTCTTCACTCGAGCTCAGTAAATCTGCCCTTCAGTGTTAATAGGCATTACAATGATAATGAAACTTTTTAACAGGTCCCCCCTTTCATGGTCTGATTTTTATTATTGTTATATAAAATCACTGACATTTCCTTCTCAGCTGAATTGCATTTTTTGATGAAGTTTCTGATTTGATATTTCTTATGCATGATCTTACTGTACATAAAATAAATGTAATGGTTTCATTGTACCCTACTTCATCAAGAATGTCCCACCCTGTTCAGAGCTATTAATGCTCAAGGAACTTGGTCATACTATTATATTCCCATTATTATCACCTTCCTTGAATAAGATTTTCATGCAACATGCTAATACTGGTCCATATCTATCAGAAATACTCTCCTTTCGCACAGCCAAATATTTACAGATAAGGGACCTATCATCCAGAATGCTCGGACCTGGGGCTTTCCAGATAAGGGATCTTTTCATAATTTGTATCACTATGTTTTTCGATTGCTTTGTCTTGATTAAGGATTAATTAATATAATATAAGGATTAATTTTATCTTCGTTTGGATCAAGTGCAAGCTACTGTTTTATTTTTACAGAGAAAAGGGAATCACTTTTAAAAATCTGAATTATTTGATTAAAGTCTATAGAAGATATCCTGCCCATCCATTATCCGGAAACCCGTTATCCAGAAAGCTCTGAATTATGGAAAAGCCATCTCCCATTTTATCCAAATAATCCACGTTTAAAAATAATTTGTAATAATAAAACAGTAGCTTGTACTTGATCCCAACTAAAATATAATTAATCCTTATTGGAAGCAAAACCAGCCTATTGGGTTTATTTAATGTTTTCTTGATTTTATAGTAGACTTAAAGGACCAGTAACTAAATTAGTTTCTACATAATGAAAAAAACCACCAAGACACGTTTAACTTTAAATTCGCAGTCTTTATTAAGAAATAACTTACCGATTCTCCGCTTGCGCTCCTCTTCAGAAACGGCGACAGGGCAACGATCCATCACGCGGTGCTCGATTTCTCCTCCCTGGCTATCTCCTATAGAAGGCAGGGAGGAGAAATTGAGCACCACGTGATGGATCGTCGCCCTGACGCCGTTTCTGAAGAGGAGCGCAAGCAGAGAATCAGTAAGTTATTTCTTAATTAAAGACTTTGTGAATTTAAAGTTAAATGTGTCTTGGTGTTTTTTTTTCATTGTGTAGAAACAAATTCATTTTACATTTTATTTATGTTACTGGTCCTTTAAGGTATGAAGATCCAAATTAAGGAAAGATCCCTTATTTAATTGTATTTGCATATTATATATGCATTGCATATATAATTCAATTTGTATTCTGTTCCAAAATTCATCCACTGAAAGTTGTTGTAACCATAAGTCAGCAAATATCAATTTCTCAGGAATGCCATCCCCAGTATGGGTTTTTGTTTTAACAAGGATTGAAGCAAAGATAATAGGGGAAAGGGAGAGAGGGGGAGGGGGAATCAGCTGAAGATAGTGTTTATTAGTTGGTGAGGTGGCGGGTAATTTGAGGCCATGGAATCCATATGTTATAACATTTACTTGGGCATCATCGAGCTAGGTAGGTAAGCTTGTACAGACCCAGTTGTGAGTTGACTAGAGCAATCCATCAGTTCAGAGGTGGTGGTGATGAGCACACCCAGTGCAAGACAACTTTTTGGCGTAGAGCAGAAGCAGTCTCATTAGATGTCTGGTATTTACTCTGGGCACCAGGGAGTCGAGTAGAACCGACAGGCAAGTGGCCATGTCATTTTCCATAAAATTTTTAAACCTGTTTACAAAATTTGTGTACAGCAAGGCAGTCCCATAGTAAGTGCAAGAAGTTAGCTGTGGGGACACTGCACCTCGGCCAGCTGAGGAAGCTAACCCTTCCCATGTGATGTAAATTTTGTGCTATGAGTTATGTTTGGTGAATTATTCAGAATTGTATCAGTTTATCTCTCATACTTACTAAGGAGAGGTAGACGTTATTATGACTTCTTCCCAGTCATTGGGATCTAATTGGATCCTGCTGGCTTCCCACTTGTACTTCACTCTAGGCCGTGGGTCATATCTCTTGGAGAGTAGGTTTTTGTATGTATTAGACTGAAGCTTTACTCTGCTAAATGGGGAGATTAAGTATCCTAAGTCTGAGGACTGGAGTTGTGGGGGAGAGGCCGAGAATTGCATGATGCAGAGGTGGGTAATCTGAGTGTAAATTCAGACAGATCAGGCGTTTCATTCCTAAACTCCTCCTTGTTCTAACTTAAGGAAACACAGCAAAATGTGAGAGGTTGCTGTTGCCCCACAATGGAGTGTCAGATGACAGTAGTTCAGTTGTGTTAGTTAAGTTCACCATTGCATCTCAGGTTCTCTTAGTAGCATCAAAAACAGGTTATAAAAGGCTAACATCTTTTCAGGTTCTGTATAAGGCATTGTGTAGACATTCTACTGAGGTAAGGTACAGAGCCTCTAGTGTAGAGGCTGAATTCTCTGCATCAAATGTTTTCCAGCTGGCTGCATGAGAGGTCTGGGCTACCTGGTTGTGTGGGACATTGAGGGTGGCTCTGGAGAGAGTAGGCATTTTATTTCCCCAAGCAAATTCAGATGTGGTCTATGTCTTGCAAGACCTTCTTGGGAATATGTAGAGATGGCGCGAACTGTTCGCCGGCGAACTTGTTCGCGCGAACATCGGGTGTTCGCGCTCGCCGGAAGTTCGCGAACGTCGCGCGACGTTCGCCATTTTGGGTTCGCCATTGTTGGCGCTTTTTTTTGCCCTCTCACCCCAGACCAGCAGGTACATGGCAGCCAATCAGGAAGCTCTCCCCTGGACCACTCCCCTTCCCTATAAAAACCGAAGCCCTGCAGCGTTTTTTCACTCTGCCTGTGTGTGCTGAAGAGATAGTGTAGGGAGAGAGCTGCTGCCTGTTAGTGATTTCAGGGACAGTTGAAAGTTTGCTGGCTAGTAATCGTGTTGATACTGCTCTGTTATTGGAGGGACAGAAGTCTGCAGGGGTTTGAGGGACATTTAAGCTTAGGTAGCTTTGCTGGCTAGTAATCTACCTTCTACTGCAGTGCTCTGTATGTAGCTGCAGTGGGCAGCTGTCCTGCTTCTGATCTCATCTGCTGACTGCTGCAATAACAGTAGTCCTTGTAAGGACTGCTTTTATTTATTTTTTTGTTGTTTTACTACTACTACTACTACTACTACTACTATAAGAGCCCAGTGCTATTAGTCTAGCAGTGTTGGGGAGTGGGACTGGTGTGCTAATCTGCTGCTCCTAGTAGTTCAGCAGCACCAACTGTAATTTTTTTTTTTTAATATTCATTTTTTTTTTATTTTACTTTTTTTTATTTTACTACCGCTGTAGTAGTGTATAAGTTGACCTTTTAGGCATTATTTGCCCTGTAGGCATTTTTTGCCCAGTGTGTTATTCAACCAACTGCCATCTAGCTGTGTGACCTTGTTCACATTCTGTCTAAATATCCATAATATTACCGTCTCCAGAAAAAACACCGGAGTGACTGTTTTCAAGCAGCCATAATAAATTTTACGTAATCCGTATCCATCGCTGTAGTAGTGTATAAGTTGACCTTTTAGGCATTATTTGCCCTGTAGGCATTTTTTGCCCAGTGTGTTATTCAACCAACTGCCATCTAGCTGTGTGACCTTGTTCACATTCTGTCTAAATATCCATAATATTACCGTCTCCAGAAAAAACACCGGAGTGACTGTTTTCAAGCAGCCATAATAAATTTTACGTAATCCGTATCCATCGCTGTAGTAGTGTATAAGTTGACCTTTTAGGCATTATTTGCCCTGTAGGCATTTTTTGCCCAGTGTGTTATTCAACCAACTGCCATCTAGCTGTGTGACCTTGTTCACATTCTGTCTAAATATCCATAATATTACCGTCTCCAGAAAAAACACCGGAGTGACTGTTTTCAAGCAGCCATAATAAATTTTACGTAATCCGTATCCATCGCTGTAGTAGTGTATAAGTTGACCTTTTAGGCATTATTTGCCCTGTAGGCATTTTTTGCCCAGTGTGTTATTCAACCAACTGCCATCTAGCTGTGTGACCTTGTTCACATTCTGTCTAAATATCCATAATATTACCGTCTCCAGAAAAAACACCGGAGTGACTGTTTTCAAGCAGCCATAATAAATTTTACGTAATCCGTATCCATCGCTGTAGTAGTGTATAAGTTGACCTTTTAGGCATTATTTGCCCTGTAGGCATTTTTTGCCCAGTGTGTTATTCAACCAACTGCCATCTAGCTGTGTGACCTTGTTCACATTCTGTCTAAATATCCATAATATTACCGTCTCCAGAAAAAACACCGGAGTGACTGTTTTCAAGCAGCCATAATAAATTTTACGTAATCCGTATCCATCGCTGTAGTAGTGTATAAGTTGACCTTTTAGGCATTATTTGCCCTGTAGGCATTTTTTGCCCAGTGTGTTATTCAACCAACTGCCATCTAGCTGTGTGACCTTGTTCACATTCTGTCTAAATATCCATAACATTACCGTCTCCAGAAAAAACACCGGAGTGACTGTTTTCAAGCAGCCATAATAAATTTTACGTAATCCGTATCCATCGCTGTAGTAGTGTATAAGTTGACCTTTTAGGCATTATTTGCCCTGTAGGCATTTTTTGCCCAGTGTGTTATTCAACCAACTGCCATCTAGCTGTGTGACCTTGTTCACATTCTGTCTAAATATCCATAATATTACCGTCTCCAGAAAAAACACCGGAGTGACTGTTTTCAAGCAGCCATAATAAATTTTACGTAATCCGTATCCATCGCTGTAGTAGTGTATACATTGATCTTGTGGGCATTATTTGCACAGTGTTTTCTTCAAACCGCCATCTAGCTGTGTGAGCTTGTTCACATTTTGTCTAAATATTGATAATATTATCGTCTCTAGAAAAACCACTTGAGTTACTTTTTTTCAAGCAGCATTCTTATATTTTACGTAATCCGTATCCACCGCTGTGTATACGTTGACCTTGTAGGCATTATTTGCACAGTGTTTTCTTCAAACCGCCATCTAGCTGTGTGAGCTTGTTCACATTTTGTCTAAATATTGATAATATTATCGTCTCTAGAAAAACCACTTGAGTTACTTTTTTTCAAGCAGCATTCTTATATTTTACGTAATCCGTATCCACCGCTGTGTATACGTTGACCTTGTAGGCATTATTTGCACAGTGTTTTCTTCAAACCGCCATCTAGCTGTGTGAGCTTGTTCACATTTTGTCTAAATATTGATAATATTATCGTCTCTAGAAAAACCACTTGAGTTACTTTTTTTCAAGCAGCATTCTTATATTTTACGTAATCCGTATCCACCGCTGTGTATACGTTGACCTTGTAGGCATTATTTGCACAGTGTTTTCTTCAAACCGCCATCTAGCTGTGTGAGCTTGTTCACATTTTGTCTAAATATTGATAATATTATCGTCTCTAGAAAAACCACTTGAGTTACTTTTTTTCAAGCAGCATTCTTATATTTTACGTAATCCGTATCCATCGCTGTGTATACGTTGACCTTGTAGGCATTATTTGCACACTGTTTTCTTCAAACTGCCATCTAGCTGTGTGTATTATCGTTTCCAGAAAAAACAACTGAGTTTTTGTTGTTGTTGTTTTTTTAAAAATAATGCCAGGCAAAGGCAGGCCGCCACGCAGAGGCCGTGCTAGGGGCCGTGCTGCTATGCAATCCTGTGGCCCTAGCAAATTGCCCAGTTTTAAAAAGCCAATGACCCTGAACTCCCAAAATGCTGAAGAGGTAGTTGACTGGCTTACACAGCACACCCCATCCTCTACCGTTTCTAACTTTACCACAACATCCTCCTCATCCTCCACTGCTATGGCCACCCCACGTAACACTTCCTCCACCACCGGTGCCCCTTCTTCACTGGAATCAGAGGAGTTATTTTCCCATGAGTTTCTTGAACTGAGTAATGCGCAACCATTATTGGCAGAAGAAGATGAAGGAGATGAGGACGTTACACCAGATTTAATTCTGGCAGAGAACACGACAGAGATGGACATAATGATGAGTGATGAGGAGGAGGTCCCCGCTGCTGCTTCCTTCTGTGATGTGTCAGAAGAAATTGATGCATCTGAGGAGAATGATGATGAGGAGATTGATGTTTTGTGGGTGCCTAGTAGAAGAGAGCAAGAGGAGGGTAGTTCAGATGGAGAGACGGAGAGTCAGAGAGGCAGTAGGAGAATAAGACTTAGAAGAAGCAGGGAGGACAGCCCGCAGGGATCAGTAGGGCAACAACATGTATCAGCACCTGTGTTCAGCCGGCCAACGCACCCGCCATTGCCGCCAATGCCGCCAACTTCTACTGTTACCGCCAGATCGCACACTTCCAAAAAGTCAGCAGTGTGGGATTTTTTTAATGTGTGTGCCTCTGACAAAAGCATTGTAATTTGCAATGAGTGCAGTCAGAAACTGAGCCTTGGTAAGCCCAACAGCCACATAGGTACAACTTCTATGCGAAGGCACATGAGCGGCAAGCACAAAGCACTTTGGGAGCAACACCTCAAAGGCAACAGGCAAACTAAAAGCCACACTCCTTCTGGTCCAGCATCTTACTGCTCTACCTCTGCTCTCCTTGACCCATCTGAACCACCCTCCACTCCGCCTTCCACCTTGACCACCTGTTCCCATTCCCAGTCATCTGCCACCAGCCAAGTTTCTGTGAAGGCCATGTTTGAGCGTAAGAAGCCAATGTCTGACTGTCACCCCCTTGCCCGGCGTCTGACAGCTGGCTTGTCTGCACTCTTAGCCCGCCAGCTTTTACCATACCAGCTGGTGGACTCTGAGGCCTTCCGCAAATTTGTAGCAATTGGGACACCGCAGTGGAAGGTACCCAGCCGCAATTTTTTTTCTAAAAAGGGAATACCACACCTGTACCAACATGTGCAGAGCCAAGTTACCGCATCTCTGTCACTTAGTGTTGGGCCAAAGGTCCATATGACTACTGACGCATGGTCCTCCAAGCATGGTCAGGGCAGGTATGTCACCTACACTGCCCACTGGGTGAACTTGGTAATGGCTGGGAATGGGAAGCAGGGAATGGGTAGCTCAGCAACAACAACAACAGTGGAGTTGGTGTCACCGCCACGGATTGCACGCGGTTCTGCCACCACCTCTACTCCTCCATCGCTCTCTACCTCGTCTTCTTCCTCTTCTTCTTCTTACTCTGCTGCTGGGTCCTCCTTCTCCTCCTCCACACCTGTGCACCCCCAGCTCCCCCTAGGCTATTCGACGTGCCAGGTACGCCGTTGTCACGCTGTCTTGGGGATGACGTGCCTGGAAAGCAAAAACCATACCGGATCTGTACTCCTGTCATCTCTGCAGTCACAGGCCGATCGGTGGCTGACCCCACACCAACTGCAGATCGGAAAAGTGGTGTGTGACAATGGAAGCAATCTGTTGGCAGCGTTGAGACTGGGAAATTTAACACATGTGCCCTGCATGGCACATGTGTTAAATTTAATAGTCCAACGTTTTGTCTCCAAGTACCCAGGATTCCAGGACGTTCTCACCCAGTCCAGAAAGGTGTCGGCCCATTTCAGACGTTCCTACACAGCCATGGCACGCCTTGCTGACATTCAGCAGCGCTACAACATGCCAGTCAGGCGTTTGATTTCTGACAGCCAGACTCGCTGGAATTCAATGCTCCTTATGTTGGAACGTCTGCTGCAACAACAAAGGGCCGTCAACGAGTACCTTTTTGAACTGGGTGGTAGGACTGGATCTGCAGAGCTGGGGATTTTTTTCCCCCGTTACTGGGTGCTTATGCGCGATGCCTGCAGGCTCATGCGACCTTTTGAAGAGGTGACAAATATGGTCAGTCGCACCGAAGGCACCATCAGCGACCTAATACCCTTCGCTTTCTTCCTGGAGCGTGCCGTGCGACGAGTGACAGATGAGGCTGTAGACCAGCGTGACGAGGAGCTGGAAGCGCACAATTTATGGTCGGAATCACCAGAACGAACCCAGGCACCTGCTGCAACGCAGGGAGAGGTGCCAGAAGTGGAGTCAGAGGAGGAAGGTGGCTTTGTGGAGGAGGAGGAGGAGGACCAACAGGAGCAGGCTTCCCAGGGGGCTAGTGGTGACCTTTTGGGGACCCCTGGTCTTGTACGTGGCTGGGGGGAGGAGACCGTGGATGATGCAGTCCTTGATAATGAGGAAGCGGAGATGGATAGCTCTGCATCCAACCTTGTGAGAATGGGGTCTTTCATGCTGTCATGCCTGTTGAAGGACCCCCGTATCAAGAGGCTTAAGGAGAAGGACCTGTACTGGGTCGCAACGCTACTAGACCCTCGGTACAAGCATAAAGTGTCAGAAATGTTACCAACATACCACAAGTCCGAAAAGATGCGGCATTTACAAACCAGCCTGCAAAACATGTTGTACAATGCTTTTAAGGGTGATGTCACTTCAGGAACTCATCAACATTCCAGGGGCAGAGGTGCCAGTAATCCTGCCACGAGCACACCTGCAAGGACAAAGCCCTTTGGCCGGTCTGTAACGTCAGACATGCAAATGTTTTTCTGTCCAAGGCAGCGCCACAACCCTTCTGGATCCACCCTCAAAGAACGCCTCGACCGGCAGGTAGCGGACTACCTGGCATTAACTGCAGATATCGACACTCTGAGGAGCGATGAACCCCTGGACTACTGGGTGCGCAGGCTTGATCTGTGGTCAGAGCTGTCACAATTTGCCATGAACCTCTTGTCTTGCCCAGCCTCAAGTGTGCTCTCAGAAAGGACCTTCAGTGCAGCAGGAGGGATTGTAACTGAGAAGAGAACTCGCCTAGGTCACAAAAGTGTCGATTACCTGACCTTTATTAAAATGAATGAGGGGTGGATCTCGGAGGGTTACTGCACGCCGGAAGACTTGTTCTGACTTCTATGCAGCTGTCCTTCTCTTCAAGCCTCATGACTCCACACACAGCTGTCCTTTAGTGTCCTCCTCCCTCCGCCACCGTTACAAACTAGGGTGCAAACCCTACTGGTTTAATTTTTTCTGGCCTCTGTGCTTCAGTGGCTGCAACCAAAAAAACTGGGCAAACAATGTCTACAAGGTCAACGTATGGCGAAAAATGACTATTTTCAGCATTTATATGGCATATTTTTTCTGGCAACTGTGCTTCAGTGGCTGCGTCCAAAAAAATGCATATTTTCTGCATTTATATGGCATAATTTTTCTGGCCTCTGTGCTTCAGTGGCTGCAACCAAAAAAATTTATATTTTCAGCATTTATATGGCATAATTTTTCTGTCAACTGTGCTTCAGTGGCTGCGTTCCAAAAAAATGCATATTTTCTGCATTTATATGGCATAATTTTTCTGGCCTCTGTGCTTCAGTGGCTGCAACCAAAAAAATTTATATTTTCAGCATTTATATGGCATAATTTTTCTGGCAACTGTGCTTCAGTGGCTGCGACCAAAAAAATGCATATTTTCTGCATTTATATGGCATAATTTTTCTGGCCTCTGTGCTTCAGTGGCTGCAACCAAAAAAATTTATATTTTCAGCATTTATATGGCATAATTTTTCTGGCAACTGTGCTTCAGTGGCTGCGACCAAAAAAATGCATATTTTCTGCATTTATATGGCATAATTTTTCTGGCCTCTGTGCTTCAGTGGCTGCAACCAAAAAAATTTATATTTTCAGCATTTATATGGCATAATTTTTCTGGCAACTGTGCTTCAGTGGCTGCGACCAAAAAAATGACTATTTTCAGCATTTATATGGCATATTTTTTCTGGCCTCTGTGCTTCAGTGGCTGCGGCCAAAAAAACTGGGCAAACAATGCCTACAAGGTCAACGTCGTTGACCTTGTAGGCATTGTTTGCCCAGTTTTTTTGGCCGCAGCCACTGAAGCACAGAGGCCAGAAAAAATATGCCATATAAATGCTGAAAATAGTCATTTTTTGCCATACGTTGACTCAACGTATATGGCAAAAAATGACTATTTTCAGCATTTATATGGCATATTTTTTCTGGCAACTGTGCTTCAGTGGCTGCGACCAAAAAAACTGGGCAAACAATGCCTACAAGGTCAACGTATGGCAAAAAATGACTATTTTCAGCATTTATATGGCATATTTTTTCTGGCAACTGTGCTTCAGTGGCTGCGTCCAAAAAACTGGGCAAACAATGTCTACAAGGTCAACGTATGGCGAAAAATTACTATTTTCAGCATTTATATGGCATATTTTTTCTGGCAACTGTGCTTCAGTGGCTGCGTCCAAAAAAAACTGGGCAAACAATGTCTACAAGGTCAACGTATGGCGAAAAATAACTATTTTCAGCATTTATATGGCATATTTTTTCTGGCAACTGTGCTTCAGTGGCTGCGTCCAAAAAAACTGGGCAAACAATGCCTACAAGGTCAACGTATGGCAGTTGTTTAAAGAGAACAGTAGATTACTAGCCAGCAAAGCTACCTAAGCTAAAATGTCCCTCAAATCCCTGCAGACTTCTGTCCCTCCAATACAGAGCAGTATCAAGCAGATTACTAGCCAGCAAACTTACTATCATCTGTCCCTGAAATCACTAACAGCTCTCCCCCTACACTATCTCTTCCAAGCACACACAGGCAGATTTTTCAGATACATTTTTGCCCTTGATCCCCCTCTGGCATGCCACTGTCCAGGTCGTTGCACCCTTTAAACAACTTTAAAATCATTTTTCTGGACAGAAATGTCTTTTTTAGATGTTAAAGTTCGCCTTCCCATTGAAGTCTATGGGGTTCGCGAACCGTTCGCGAACCGCTCGCATTTTTGCGCAAGTTCGCGAATATGTTCGCGAACTTTTTTTCCGACGTTCGCTACATCCCTAGGAATATGTAAGGGGTGTGTAAAGAAATTTGGGGAGATAAATGATTTTGCATATATTTATTCTGCAAATTAGTGTGAGGCCAAAAAATGTACCAAAGCGTTTAATTATTTTTAGAAAAGTGGTGAAGGAGTCATGGGGGTCTGCTAAATATAATAGCATATCATCTTAGTATAATGAGATTTTTTTTCTTCCATAGTTTTATATAGAAGTCCTCTGACCCGAGGATGCCTGATTGCTATTGCCATAGGCTCTATTGCTAATGCAAAGATTAACAGGGAGAGGTGGAACGCAAGGGAGGCGATTCCATTGACTCTGATTGATGCCTTTGGTTCACTGTACATTAGCTTAAGCCATTTAGTAAAAGATGAAAACTGAAACCCATTCTAGTTATGACTTCCCATAGATATGGCCATTTGTCCGAGTCAAATGCTTTGGCCATGTCAAGAGATAATACTAGCCTGGAGCCTGTTTTCTTGTGTGCTATTTGCAAGTTGAAGAATAATCTCCTAAAATTGAAGCTCATGGACTTGGAGGGCATAAATCCAGTTTGGTCTGGATCAACTAGTGTGGATATTACTTTAATTAAGTGTTTGGCCACAACTTTTACAAGGAATTTTATTTCCATATTGAGCAATGAGGAGGAGGAGCACAGCGTTGGTTCTTTCCCTGGCTTGGGGATGATAACAATTGTTGCTTCGGAGAATTATTTGGGTAGGGAGAAGTTTTTAAAGGCATGCAACAGGGTTTCATAGAGCCTGTTACTATTTGCCATATATGAATGTGGTACCATTCAATTACAAATCTTTCTGGTCCTGTGGTTTTACCTGGGGGAAAAGACAGTATAGCTTCCGCTATCACATATTGAGTGATAGGTGAGTCTATGTATTTAGTAAGGGGTTGCCAAAGCTTTGGTAGAGGAATTGTGTTGAGGTAGTTGCATTAGCTTAGTGTTTGAGTGGTGTGCTGTGGATGTACAGTATATAGGGAAGAGTAGAACTTTCTGAATTCTAGGGCTATCTCAGCAGGAGAGGTCAGCACCACACTGTTAAGAGGACGGCAGTGGTACAGTCAGGTGGCCTGGCAAGGAAGGCCAGAGATTTCCCATTCTTATAAACATATGCAAACACAGTGCTGGTAGCATAGTTGTTAATTCTATTTCATGGCTCTTGAGATGTCTAAGAGCCGCTGCAATTTTGAGTGTGTGCCATGGGATAAGCAATGTACCAAGCTTCCATCTCAGCCATCTCAGTGTCTTTAGAAGCTGATTTTGATTTAGCAATAGTCACTATCAGGGTGCCACTAGCCACTGCTTTGAAGGCCTCCCAAGTTATTGGAGGAGCTGCAGAGCAATGGTTAGTGTGCCAATACTGCTTGATGGATTCAGTTGACTCTGTTATTATATTAAAGATTTTGAGTCAGTACGGGCTCAGCTTCCACTATCTATGTGTGGGATTGGGAAGTAGGTCAAGTGCTAAAAGGAGAGGGGAGTGACCTGAGACTGCTCGGTGCGAAATTAGACCTATTGAATCTTTGGAAGATGATCAGATGAGACTAAAACTGGCGACAGACGCAAAGATAAATCTTTGTTTCGTATGATTTTCAGACCACGTGTGGATCATTCCTCATTTTTTGTGCCATGGTGATTGGTCGTTCAGTTGATCGGACACGTTAAAAGATTTCTGTCAGCTAATGATAACATCTCTGCATGTATTGCCTATCTGACCATATTAATGGGTCACTCTCACTACTATTTGTCATAACTATCATACAATTTCTGGCCAGAACATCATCTGATTTGTTCCTTTTACTAGTTTATTTAATTTGAATCATTAGTGGTAGGTTGGGAGATTGCAATTAAGTCACCCAAAATGCAGATTGGGACACAGGGCAATTGTAGCATTGCCTGGTATAAATCATGTAGTATGGTATCTGAAAAGGGCGGGGGGATGTATATTTAAGCTAAGAGGATGGGGAAGCCCACTATTGCACAGGTAAATGTTTGGTATCTACCTGATCTGTCTCGTTAATTTCAAAAGATATGGGTGGTAAGTGACCCACGGTTTCTGGAGAGCAAGTACTCTTTTACCTTGTAAGTGTGTTTCTTGTAGTAGAAGGTTTGTATGACTTGAGATATTTTTAAAACAAGTCTCCGCTTCACCTGGTCTTTTAGGCCCCTGACATTCCAGGAAACTAGTTAAACAGTATCCATTGATTATTTGGTGTGGGAGGTTTGTACTCCCTGGTGCCCTGTTGCAGCATCTTTCGTCTGGGTCTGTCCAGTCAAGGGAGAGAGGGGGAGGAGGAAGGAAAGGACAAAAAGATAGAAAAACAGAACTGTTTTAACAAACCAGACAAAAAATAATTCCCAACAAATTACTTCCCACCCTGCCCAAACTTCACAGTCTGGTGGGTTTATTATGCCAAACACAATGCCAACTGGGGGATATGTTTGCCCATAGCAGGGTTAACTCCATAACCAATATCGTTAGGGGGGCTCTATGGCAATAGCATCAGTGTCATGGTGAACATGAGGTAGGGAAGACCCAGTATAGGTGGACCATAGGGGAGCAAGGGGATGTAGGTTTCTAAGCATCTCCTTCAAGTGTGAAAGGAGGTTGGGGTGTATAAGGAGACTCATGCTCAGCAATACAAGCTCAGTAAATTGTTCACCTACAGAAACTTGGCCAGGGGATTCCATGCAGGTGACTAATCTCCTTGTGTTCCAAAAAGTAATTGCATTTGGCCTAAAAACCCCAGCTACAGTATGTTCATACTGAATCCTTTGCAACCAATCAGAAATAGTTGTCATTGTAAGTCATTACATGACCAAAAGATAGCACTAGTGCACCAATTTTTGAATTGTCTTTATCTCATGCTCTATTTTGAACCTATAGTAAAAGTGAAAACATTAAATAATATTTACATTGGAAAATTACTGAGTAAGCTTATGACTTATTTTGCATATAACTACTACTATGAAGATTTTCATTCATCCAGGTCATAGTATATCTAGTATAGGTCAATCTAAAAACAACTGGACTTACTGAGTAATCAATGAAGACGTTTCACTACTCATCCGAGCAGCTTCTTCAGTTCAACTGACTGGTGTGGGAAGTTCTCGGCATATAAACTCTTCCACTAATCCATTTACAATGGCACATTGTAACTCTTCAAAGAGGTGACATCTGAAGAAACTAACAGAGGTGTTGATTCTGTGTAGTTGTGATAGGATTATCCAATGTGTCATGCAACTCCAAGATACAGGTGTTACTTGTGAGAGTTGCATGAATGGATGTGTGAAGTGTTCTGAATCCGCCGGGGTCCATTGTAAATGGATTAGTGGAAGAGTTTATATGCCGAGAACTTCCCACACCAGTCAGTTGAAGTGAAGAAGCTGCTCGGATGAGTAGTGAAACGTCTTCATTGATTACTCAGCAAGTCCAGTTGTTTTTAGATTGACCTATACTAGACATATAACTACTAGTGATACTTCTTGATTGGCAGAGAGGCCTGGAATACTAGTGCATGCTATTCAGTATATACAAATCCATATGTATCCCGTGGAAACATCCTGGCCATTAATAGTGATTTTTGCCTTTCCTTTAATCTTTGCAGTTTTTACACCCATGGTAAATTAAGCTGTCTGTGTTTTATAGAAGATGAATACTACAATAAAATATTTTCACTTTATTTCAGTACCTACCCAAGCCTCTTCTGAAAATGGACTGACCTGTCTAACATGCTATACACAGAACTCCATACGATGTATAGGATTAGACCCCTTAAACTGTGTAGGAAATGAGAATCGCTGCATCCACTACACAAAAAAGGAATTTTATGGTAAGTGTGTATTTATTCTTAAAACTCAAGAAATTATACACCCAACGATATTGTTTTTAAAGGGAAAGTCAACCCCCAAAATGAAAATGAGCCTAATAAAACAAAACAACTTTGCAATATACAATTGTAAGAAATAAGCCTCACTAGAAATATTTTATATGTATACAGTAATTTATGTGTGAACATTAATGACAAAGAGACAGTCTAAAGTCTCTGGGATCAAAAGAATAGTTACATAATGAAGTATAAACAAAGACAGACTCAGGAAAAATTCAGGGGCATCAGAGTATTAAAGTAAGACATACAAATACCACAAAGTCCCAAACTTAGGGGCCGATTCACAAAGGGTCGAATATCCCTTGATATTCGACTGGGAATTAAAATCCTTTGACTTTGAATATCGAAGTCAAAGGATTTTAGCGCAAATAGTGCGATCGAACAATCAAAGGATTATTCCTTCGATCGAACGATAAAATCCTTTGAATTGAACGATTCGAAGGATTTTAATACAACGATCGAAGGAATATCCTTCAATCAAAAAAACTTAGGAAAGCCTATGGGGACCTTCCCCATAGGCTAACATTGAGTTCGGTAGCTTTTAGATGGCGAACTAGGGGGTCAAAGTTTTTTCTTAAAGAGAGTACTTCGACTATCGAATGGTCGAATAGTCGAACGATTTTTAGTTTGAATCCTTCGATTCGAAGTCGTAGTCGAAGGTCGTAGTAGCCCATTCGATGGTCGAAGTAGCCCAAAAAACACTTTGAAATTTGAAGTTCTTTTACTTCGAATCCTTCACTCAAAGTTAGTGAATCGGCCCCCTTATGTATCCCCAATCCAGCAACTTGTTAGGCTCTCTTCCACCTCCAAAAATTAGGTTCCAAAAAGAATGGCTGTACACCTCAGAGTTTATGGGAAAATACAGAAACAATATATTGTGTAGCGTTCTTAATTTGAACCAACGCCCTTACCCCATATGTAATAAAAGCCACTAAGTTTGCCCAGGAGCAGTAACCCATAGCAACCAATAAGCTGTTTGCTTTTAAACAGGTCAATTCTACCTGCTTATTGGTTGCTATGAGTTACTGCTCCTGGACAAACTTAGTGCCTTTTATTACAAAACCCCCTAAGTGTTCAACACACACTCAATTCACCTCTTTAGTACTATACTGTATAGTACTGTACTTTATACTGATAGAAAGTGCTTAATAATACATCAAATTTATAATGAATGGGTGAACAGAGAAGAGAGATTTAGGGTGTAATTAATACCCACACTAGAGGGTAGATTTATTAAGGTTTGAATTGTAAATTCAAATTGGAATTAAAATTTTTTCGTTGGCTTTTTGGTCAAAACTGACAAATAAGAGTTGGGAATGAGACAAACTCAAATTCGAATTAGGGATTTATCATACCTTGACTCTGGGAAAAAACTCAAATTGGATAGTACACCACCTAAAACCTGCCGAGTTCATGTAGAAGTCAATGGCAGAGGTCCATTTGAAGCTGTTAATCGCTTTCCTGATATTCAAGTTTTTTCAGAGAAAAAAAACTTGATTCGATTCAATTAAGAGTTTTCAAGTCGGTAACATTTGTTCAAGTTTTAGACGTTCAGATTTTTTCTTACATAAGATCCTATTCGAGTTTCGAGGTCATTCGAGTTTATTTGAGGTAAAAAAAAAAAAATCTCTATAACTCGACCTTTGATAAATCTGCTCCTTAGAATCATGTTGACTTTGATAGTAGATTATACTCACAAACACATACTGTAATATGTTTAGCATTCCTCAAAGGCAGAACAGTTAATCGCCAACTTTCACTGTTCTTTTTTTTCTAAAAGTTCGCTTTTAAAACCAATGCAGAGCACTTGGAGGAAGCCCTGGAGGTGAAACGCATCAGCTGGGATGAGGAAGTGCAGAAGTGTGCAAATATGAAGCAGAGACATGCACAGTGACATCTTAGAGACGCTACGTAACTCGCAACATCATATTGGCCACTTGCATTGATTTTAAAAGCGAATATTTGGAGAACGGTTGGCACCAACACCCAAGGTTGGCCTGTTGGTGATTTCTCCTGTAGAAGCTTCTAAAGGGGAGTGCACAAGTAGGCATTTCCTCTTTTGGCCTTAGAATAACTGATGGCAATATGCCCAACTGACAAATTGTTTATAAATACATGACTGGATCAGTTTATAGGAAAAGAAGGCTGCACTTGGCTAGGATTAGGGAGTAGGATCTCTGTGTGAGGATCACCTTAGATGTTTCAAGTAGGGAATGAGTGTTCAGGGTACTGGAGGCGTCTGAGAGATATGCCAGAGTCAAATAAGTTGTGCTATAATATTAATATATTTTTGCCATCCCCTATGTTGGAGCTGCTGAATAAAAGTCTTCTTGGTTCATCCCATTGCAGTGTGAGATGCTCATGTTACACACTAAAGGCCTTCCCTATATCCTTTCCCTATATAAGGAAAGGGTATACCACTACATAATCAATGAATTTATAGATCTAAGAAAATCAAATAAAAAGTCAAGTATTTTATCTTGGTGGTTCTCCTTAACAATCAGATTCAATTGTACCTGAGCATATTTGCTTCTTTGTTTTACAGAAAACACTTTGAGAACCCAGTCTTTGTATGGATGTACCACAGAGAGCATCTGCCGATCGGGATCATCCAAAATAAAATTCTTGTTCAGATCAAATAAAACGTTCAAGACCATAACAATGGATATGATGTGCAGTGGCAGTATGAGATTAAACGTTACATCCCTCTCCTACATGGGCTTCCTATTAGTAGGTGTGGGATTGTTTCACTTCTAAATAATTTTATTTGAAGCCTGTCTCTGTAGGCATGTATGTGTCCATAAAATACTAAATTATTCTATATTACAGTGAGGCTAATACTGACCAGGTTGAGTCATTTTTTTCTTCTTCCAATGATAATAAAGAACTTTACACTGGATTCCAATCGATTGATTTAATGCTGAAACAAATGGTTTTATATTTAAGTGATAATTCATTTCAACAAATGGGTTTATGTACTAAAAGTAATTTTGCCCAGGTGCAGTAACTCATAACAACCATGCGGCAGGTAGCATTTCATTTCATCTGTTTAAAGGGGAAGTAAAGTCTAAAATAGAATAAGGCTAGAAATGCTGTATTTTGTATACCAAACATCTCTATACAGTGACTGACTGTTCTACAGGGAAACAAACAAAGCTGCTTGAGTTCTGCATAGCTGGGAAGTAAGGTGGGGCTCCCCCTGCTGTTCATAAGTATGATTGCTCAGCAGTTAGGGACCGTCTGAAAATTCCTATCCACAGCAGTAAATGAAGGGAGAATTGAATTGCATACAGTCAGGTTTCTATTAAAAACATTACACATTTTTTAATTAAAGTATAGTGGAGATATTGAAAATATGGAGGTTTCTTTTTAATTAAAAAAAAAGGACAATTGGGATTTTATTTTTTTGTCTTTAGATGCCCTTTAAAGGAGAACTACCCACTGTCCCAGCTAGGGTAGATGTGGCAGTGGGGTTAGTAAGGGGTCATGGGGGAGGAGTGAGGGGGGCATACAGTTTACCAGCTAAGGAGGTCCCTCTGTTACAAGGAAAACAGAATAATACTTACTTAACATATAATTCTCCACTAAGTAATGCAAATTTCAAAAGTAAAAGTAGTAACCTCCGCTATATGCTGGCAAATGCACGGAGTTTGTCAGGTAAAATGGAAGACCTAGAATTAATTGAATGCTCTAAAAATTATAATATAATTGGTATCACTGAGACCTGGTGGCATGAAACATGTGACTGGATTGTGAATTTAAATGGTTACACCCTTTTTAGGAGGGGCAGAGGGATTAAAAAGGGTGGAGGAGTGTGTTTGTAGGTAAAGCCTGAATTAAAGTGGTAGTTCAAATATGGCTCTCGCACATCCTTAGTAAATTAGAGTAACGACACCTGGTGCACGAAGGTAGCGGATCGGCCGCCTCCCAAACAGTCCAGCAGAAAGAATCCCAAGGCACACAGGATAATTACAAACAAGCTGCCTTGCGTGTTTATTGCGAAGTGCAACGTTTCGGCATCACGCCTCTTTCTCAAGCATGAGAGAGAGTATGCTTGAGAAAGGGGCGTGACCCCGAAACATTGCACTTCGCAATAAACACGCAAGGCAGCTTGTTTGCAATTATCCTGTGTGCCTTGGGATTCTTTCTGCAAGCCTGAATTAAAGCAATGCGCTAAAGAAATAACAATAGCTGGCACTGGTGAGGGTGTAGAATCCCCCTGGGTAGAGATTTTGACTTGGCAAAAGGTAACAAAAAGAATTATCATTGGTGTATGGTATAAACCACCTCGGATAAGTGTCGAGTATGAAGCCCAGCTACTCTTGCAGATACAAGCGGCTTCACAGCTGGGTCAAGTTGTTGCTATGGGTGACTTCAATTATCCAGACATTGACTGGGGTAATGGGGTTGCTAAGACAGAAAAAGCTAGTAGGTTTGTAAATATGCTGAATGACAACTTTTTATTCCAGCTCTTTTGAACCTTGCAATAACTAACAATACTGAACTCATCTCTAACATTTGTGTGGGTGAGCATTTAGGGAATAGTGATCATAACATGGTCTCCTTTGAGATTCTGTTGCAGAAGCAATTCTATAAGGGAGTAACTAAAACACTAAATTTCAGACGTGCAAACTTTGACAGTATAAGGGCATCTCTGCAACATATTAAGTGGGATGCTTTTCAAAGGGATAAACACAGAACAAAAATGGGAAGTCTTTAAAATGCTGCTTAATAAATATACTTGTCAGTATATTCCACTTGTAAGCAAGGAACGTTGTTGCAAAGCAAAACCTTTTTGGTTCAATAGAAGCGTTGGTGTTGAGGTGGGTAAGAAAAGATGTGCTTTTAAGGCTTTCAAGTTAGCTGGTACAGCCGAATCATTTATAAGGTACAAGGAGGCCAATAAATCATGCAAAGAAGCTATAAGGCAAGCTAAAATTGATATAGAAAAAGGATGTTGCAGTAATATTTAAAAAATATTTTTTATAATATATAATATAATGAAGCAGGAAGGGGTGGGACCCTTACTATCAGAGGGGGGTCAGCTGGTTGATGAAAACAAAATAAAAGCGCAGATTCTGAACTCATATTTTTCATCTGTCTACACAAATGAGGAACCAGTGAGGGTTTCCTTCTTAATAGTCCCAATTCTAGTAATACAACTAATGATGCATGGTTCACACATGAGGAAATTCAAAAGATACTAGAACATGTTAAGATTAACAAAGGTCCGGGGCCACATGGTATTCATCGCAGGGTACTTAGCGAGCTTAGCTCTGTGATTGCCAAACCTTTTTACTTAATTTTCCAGGATTCATTGAGATCTGGCATAGTGCCGAGAGACTGGCGAATTGCTAATGTGGCGCCTCTATTCAAAAAAGGATCCCGTTCTCAGCCTCAAAACTATAGGCCAGTTAGTCTCAGTGGTAGGAAAGCTTTTTGAAGGGTTAATAAAGGATACGATACTGGACTTCACAGCAAATCATAATAATATGAGTTTGTGCCAGCATGGTTTTATGCATAATAGATCTTGTCAGACTAACTTAATTTCTTTTTATGAGACGGTAAATAGTGACCTTGATTCTGAGATGGCAGTGGATGTGATTTACTTAGACTTTGCTAAAGCATTTGATACAGTGTTACACAAAAGGTTACTGGTTAAATTAAGTAATGTTGGCCTGGAACATAGTATTTGTACCTGGATAGAGAACTGGCTAAAAGATAGACTACAAAGAGTGGTGGTAAACAGAACATTTTTTAATGTGTTGTTAGTGGAGTACCGCAGGGCTCTGGACTAGGTCCTTTGCTTTTCAACTTGTTTATAAATGACATGGAGGTGGGCATTGAAAGTACTGTTTCTATTTTTGCAGATGATACTAAATTGTGCAGAACTATAGGTTCCATGCAGGATGCTGCCACTTTGTGATTTGTCTAAGTTGGAGAACTGGGCAGCAAACTGGAAAATGAGGTTCAATGTTGATAAATGCAGGTTATACACTTTGGCAAAAATAATATAAATGCAAGTAATACACTAAATGGTAGCGTGTTGGGAGTTTCCTTAACTAAGAAGGATCTAGGAGTTTGAAAACATAATTATGCCTCTTTATAGGTCCCTGGTGAGGCCTCATCTGGAGTATGCAGTGCAGTTTTGGACTCCAGTCCTTAAGAGGGATTTAAATGAGCCAGAGAGAGTGCAGAGACTAAGTGCAACTAAATTGGTTAGAGGGATGGAAGACTTAAATTATGAGGGTAGACTGTCAAGGTTGGGTTGTTTTCTCTGGAAAAAAGGTGCTTGCGAGGGGACATGATTATACTTTACAAGTACATTAGAGGACATTATAGACAAATGGCAGGGGACCTTTTTACCCATAAAGTGGATCACCGTACCAGAGGCCACCCCTTTAGACTAGAAGAAAATAACTTTCATTTGAAGCAGAGTTGGTGGTTCTTCACAGTGATGACATTGAGGTTGTGGAATGCACTGCCAGGTTATGTTGTGATGCTGATTCTGTTAATGCTTTTAAGAGTGGCTTGGATTATTTCTTGGACAGACATAATATCAAAGACTATTGTGATACTAAACTCTATAGTTAGTATAGATATGGATATATATAATGTATGTGAAAGTATGGAAGGTGTGTGTATGGATGCTGGGTTTTCATTTGGAAGGGCTGAACTTGATGGACTTTGTCTTTTTTTTTCAACCGGAATTAACTATGTAACTGTTTAACTATCTAACCCCGACATCCTGAATGGTTTGTTGGGGTCAGCCAATCAAAATTGACCCTGCCCTATATAAGACCAGCCCTCCTTGCCTGAGCATTGGCCTACCATAGCAATGCGGCATTGCCCGTAGCAAGGTTTCCTGCTCTAGCCTTTTTCTTGTACCCAGCCTTGTACCTTACTCTGCCTTGTCCTGCCTTGACATTGACCCTGCCCTTCCTTGTCTGACCTTGCTCCTGCTATCCAGTCCTCCTGCTATCCAGTGTCCATCCTGATCTGACTCTTCGCCCACACCATCCTTGTTCCTGTCTAGTCTGCTCCTGATCTATGCCTGCTCTGTCCTGTCCTGATCTTCACCCGCTCCGTCCTGTTCCATTCTGCACCTGCTCCACCCTGACAGACACTACACCCTTGTCACCGTGGTGCTGCCATTTGCCTGTCCAGGTCCTGTGGGCACAGACAGTTTTTGCTTGAAGGACTCGCCATCCTCCTCTACCTCCACAGCACCCCCTACCGCAACATTAACAATTTGTGCCTATAACTATTTGTGCAGTAGATGGAGAGCTTCATCAAAAGTCCAGGCAGAAGCCTTGTTGGCCTACCCCTGGATCTGGTCCTGCTATCTTTGTTGTGTTCACTGGTCAGCCTTTCAGTGTTCTGTATGTGATACTAAGGCTCCAGAAACAGGTGGCATATTAACAGCAACTTTCTGCATGTTTATTCAGCAGTGAACATATAACTTAATACACCAAACATCAGGGTGCAACCATGCTGTGCAAGAGAGAGAGTGAGAAAGACATAGCAGAACAGGCAATGGAGAGAAACTGCTACAGGTTCAGCACAGCACCCTCTATATTACTCCAGTGGTAAAGTCACAGACAAATACACTGCAATCTTACCTCTAGATCAGGTGTCCTGAACCTTTTTGTACCCGTGAGCCACATTCAAATGTAAAAGGAGTTGGGGAGCAACCCAAGCAAGAAAAAGTTCAGAGTGGTGCCAAATAAGGGCTGTGATTGGCTATTGGTAGCCGCTATGTAAACTGGCAGCCTACAGGAGGCTCTGTTTGGCAGTACACCTGATATTTATACAACTAAATCTTGCCTCCAACCCTGGAATTAAAATAAGCACCTGATTTGAGGCGACGTGGAGCAACATTCAAGGACTCGAGAGCAACATGTTGCTCATGAGCCACTGGTTGGGGATCTCTGCTCTACATGATCTGTATCACTGCATTTCTGGCTGAAATATTTGTTAAGCACATGCTTAGACCATATAGATCATCATTTGCAGCATCTTCATTCAAAATAAATCTCTGTTGGACCCCAGCCCATCAGGTCTATAACACAACTAATGGATCATTGTACAGGAATCCTTGATCTTGACTAGAACCACACATTGATTTTAATAAGAGACTGGAATATGACTAGGAGAGGGCCTTAATAGAAAAATAAGTAATAAAAAATAGCAATAACAATAAATATGTAGCATTTCAGAGCATTTGTTTTTATATGGGGTCAGCAACCCTCATAAGAAAGATGGAAAGAGTCAGAAGAAGAAAATAAAAAAATAAATAATGAAGATAAACTGAAAGGTTTCTTAGAATTGGCTATTATATAACATACTAAAAGTAAACTTGAAGGGGAACCAGCTCTTTAATAGGGATTACCATTTTATATTTTATTATACCATTTATTATCATTTTATAGTCAGGGCACAAGTTTCTGTCTAACCCTACATGTGTAAAGGCCTCATTAACAAAACAAGTAAAACACTGATTAAACAAAAAAGGTGTATTTTATACAATTTTATATGTAAAAAAAATTTAACTCACACTTGCATTATTTTACTAGTTTTATCTTAAAGGAAAACTATACCCTCAGAACAATATAGGTATCCTTAAAAAATATATTGAATAAAGCAGCTCATATGTTAAACCCTTCTTCATGTAAATAAACCATTTTCATAATACTATCCTTGTTTAGTAGTACGTGCCAATGGATAATCATAAATAGAAAACTGCCATTTTAAAAAATAAGGGCCTCCCCCTGGGATCGTAGGCTTCATGGTGCACACAAACATACTAAACATAACATACTTGTTAGGTCACATGAGGCAATTTTTTGCTTCCACACTTCTTCCTGTTACAGTTAGAGCTGCAGTATTTCTGGTCAGCTGATCTCTGAGGCAGCACACAGACCATCACAAAATGTGGCTCCATGCAAGAGATAAAAGGACAATATTTACTTAAATATATATACCAGCTTGGTAAGATTCTTTAATATGCCACTTAATTTGATATAAACTGTTGCTTAAGTATTCGTGTTGGGGGTATGGTTTTCATTTAATGAATGAGGCAATATTAGCAATTTGAGTGAATATATTATCTAAAGGAAAAGTAAAGCCCCCAGTCATTTTTTTATTTTTAACAGCACTTGACTTAAGATAATACAACATATTTCTGTTACAAATCCCTATATTATGGAAAATAGATTTTTTTGTATTTAGACCCTATATCTTGTTACAGTGGAATTACACAGATATGTTGGCAGATTTAGAAAGCCCAGGTTATCCTGAAAAAAATTATGTTTAATTTTCCTAGGTGAAATAAATGGCAATTTGATGGCTGACTGACAGGTTTAGTAAGAGCTAAAGACTAATTCCGAAAAAATATTGTTAAAATTTTGTACGAAAGACAAAATCTGAAAACTGTCTGTTTAAAAAGACAAATTCACAAAAGTGGAGATAGAGGTTTGTGAATTAGGTAAAAAATTCAAATCATTTTTATCTCCGCATTTATTTTGTCACAATATCACCACTTTTGTGAATTCCCCCCTTTGAGGCTAGTTAATTGCTGAAATAAAATGTACCCCATCAAAGCTGGAGTGACTGGATGTCTAACATAACAGAACATTACTTCCTGCTTTTCAGCTCTCTAACTGTGAGTAAGTCGGCAACTATAAGGGGGGCCACATGGGACATAACTGTTCAGTGAGTTTGCAATTGATCCTCAGCATTCAGCTCAGATTCAAAAGCAACAGTTATTACCCATGTAGCCCCCCTCAAATTGCTGATTGGTTGCTGCCTGGTAACCAATCAGTGGAAACCAAGAGCTGAAAAGCAGGAAGTAGTGTTCTGGCTATTATGTTAGACATCCAGTCACTCCAGCCTTTCTTTATACATTTTTGCCTCACTAACTATATTAGAAACATTTTTTATTTTGCACAGCCTGTCTACATGTATTTACCCTGTTTTTATTACTATACTGAACTATTCCTTTAAAAGTTTCATCAATTTATGATAAAAATTGTTAATATTCAATAAATTCATCTCTAGTAGATAAAAGCTAATAAGTAAACAGAGTGTGTCAATAATTTCAAGGGAAACCTATGAAACCAGTGTCCATGTATTCTCAGGGGTCTCTGCATAAAAAAAGACTTGCGAGAGTCGCAGGTGCAGTCACAAAATGATTACTGGTGTCAACAGAGAACTCACTAAGTTAATTGTATCATGTGCGGCTCTAAAATATTTAACACCTTGCGTACAAGGTATTAGGCAACTGCTGCACTCTCTGTTCGCTACAAATTTGGGCACACGAGAGTCTCCAACAGGCCCAAGGGTGAAATTGTACCCTCCACACCCCGGTAGTTCTGTCACTGGATATTAGTCATATGGATACACACACTTATGGGATTGAATGGGGGGACAATTTGTCACTGACTGCCCCAGCTAACCAATAACTATTGCACTCCAGCTCTCAAAGACCACTGGTACAATGTCCCCATATCTCAGCAAGTATCCTGCAAGTGAACAGAAAGAAGCAGGTCCATGCTCTCCGGAACTTTTTTTATTATTTAACAGAATAATTGGTCTTGTACATTCATAGCTGTATTTTGTTCCATGGTATGGTTTTGTTATATGAGCATACTACACACAAGTAATTCCAGGTTGCACTGAGAAATTGATATTAAGTTTAAAGAAGCACAGTCAATTAGATGGTAAGCTCTACAGGGCAGGGGTCTCCTTCCTCTTGTATCTTTAATACTTATTAATTAATACTTATTAATTGATAAGGATTTCCACAGCATTAAAAGGAAAATCAGCAAATGTGTACTAGAAAAACTGTGTTGCACATTTCAACCTTTTCCGAAGCAATTTTTATTTTGTCAACATCTGCATATTTTAATTACAATTCTTTCAAACAAGACACAATTCTCCCCTGGTACCTGATTATTTTTAAATCATCAAGTTATTCACACCTGGTCCTCAGCACAGAGACGGCTTTCAATTCTGTGTTAAAATCCACAGGAATTGATAGCTTTCTCCATTACTCCATGACCATGAGACGATTCATTACTGGAGCCTGCATTCTATATGCTCTTACTGCAACAGGTTAGTGATCTTGGGGACAGTCAGGCTGGACATAATATCTAACCAGAGCCATTCCCAGAAAGGCATAAAATGTAATACTAGGATCAAATGCAAAAAAATCTCTTTGTCATTGTAAGAAACAAATAAATACTGAAAGGTGATATACTGTATGTCCACACAATGATTCTAATTGAGACACAGGATATATTTATTATCATCTTCATCCGTGTTTTCTGTAATTTGGCTTTCTTGCACCGTAGGGTTGCACCATTACTAGACTCTTCAAAAATAACGTGTTGCCTATATTTTATCCTTTTTGATTTATCTATTGTGAAATTCATTTAGTTATAAAAAAAAAGAAAAGAAAAAAGATATGTTGAAAGCCTGCTTGATTGTAGCGATGGGTCAGAGGTGCAGATGGATCATAGCAATTCCTTTTTTTGTATTTTATTTAAAAAATTTTGAAAGATTGAGACTCTTTCACTTCTGTTTGGCATACATGTGTGATAATGGTTTAATATCAAAAACAATGTGGGAAATTCAAATATAAATTAATATTGATGATTTATTTTTATTTTGTGTGAAATTTACCTCAAAAGGGAATTAAAGCCTTAACAAAAATGCTTGTAATCAATCACAGTCAGACTGTAGCTGCATAGTGATGGGCGAATTTGTCCTGTTTCGCTGAAAAATTTGTGAATTTCCCGTGAAATTTGCAAAATGGTGAAACATTTGCAAAACACATTGAAGTCAACAGGCGTCAAAATTATTTTGACGTGCATCAATTTAGACACCCGCGACAATTTTTATACGCACGCCTATAAAAATTGTCGTCTGAATAATTTTGATGCATGACAATTTTCATGGGCGCAACTATTCTGACACGTGCCCAAAATTTTTTGATGCTGTGGCTTTTTCGGCACAGTTTCTCAAATTTATTCGCCAGTGGCGAAATGTGGAAATTTTACGCAAATTCGCACTTGCCAACATTATTTGCCCATCACTATAGCTGAATCCTAAATCCAGTGCATCCCTAGTTGTGTGACTTTCCTTTCCACCTTGTAATGATCCCAAATGCTGAATGTGTTACTGATTCCAGCCCCACTAAATCTACAATTTAGATACAAAATGCAAATATAGGGAACTAATGAAATAGTTCACCTTTATTAAGTCAGTCCCCTAAGTTTTAGCCAGCTAAGTGGGTCCTAATGTAAAGTTTAGACATCAAAGGACATGCTTAACATACTGTAGGTGGGAAATAGTTTTCCTTTCCTAGGTTAAAGTGCTTTTATACATAAAAAGGGCATTCTCTCAAGGCATGAAAACACAATTTTGCCTCCTTACAGATAGGGTAAGGCTTATACATGAGCTGCAGAGTGTGCAGAGATTAAGTGCAACTAAACTGGTTAGATGGATGGAAGACTTAATTTATGGGTAGATTGTCATGGTTGGGGTTGTTCTCTTAGGAAAAAAGACGCCAGCGAGGAGACATGATTACACTTATAAGTATATTAGAAGCAACGTAGGTGGTTCTTCACAGTGAGGACAGTGAGGTTGTGGAATGCACAGTCGGGTGATGTTGTGATGCTGATTCTGTTAATGCCTTTAAGAGTGGCTTGGATGATTTCTTGGACAAGCATATTATCATAGGCTATAGTGATAATAAAATCTATAGTTCAAATAGATATTGGTTTATATAGTTTATGTGAGTGTATGGAGGGGCCAGTGTGAGTGAGTATGTGCATTGGGTTTCATTTCAAGGGGTTGAACTTGATGGACTGAATCCAACTTAACTATCTAACTATATATCATGTAGGGCTAGATTGTGAGTTAAGAAATTGGTATCAGGTTGGTTAGCATGACAATGTGTTGTCCTAAAAAGGAGTGAGTATATTGGGGTAAAAAAAGACCCTGGGCATTTTTGCACTTTCCCTGTAATGGGTGCCTGCCAACCATGTGTAGCCCAGTTACATTTGGTGTAGTCGGCAGGATGGACGTTTCCAGGCTGTGGAGGAGCCTGAATCAAGAGTGCCCACCATGGTGCAGTAATTGAGAGTAGACTATAGTAGCCCTGTGGCAAACCAGCAATAAAATACAATGCTGGCAATTAAAGCAGCCAGTATGGACTGGAGTGCAGGCTTCCAAAGGGGCCAGGGGGGTGTGTAAACAGGAGGTGTTAGATGTCTTTGATTGACAAATACAAGAGGTCCTCTGCACTCAACCGATTATCAATATATTTAAGACATTGAGACATTTTGTGCATACAGCTACTAAAAAATGCCTTACCCTTTAAACAAAACAGGGATTGTTTGTCCATATATTGCAATATATTTAAGCTGGCCAACTACGTCAAAGTCATCCCATATCTGGCCAGTCCTACACTCAAATTGCATCTAATTAATTTAAGAATTCTATTGCTTCATTATACATTTTACACAGGTACTAAGGTTTACCTGCAACTTACTTGCTGGTTTCAAAGTAAAACTCCCAAACTTTTCCAACATTTCCTCTTTGACCTGAGAACTCTCCATAACAGGAACATCTCCATAAATCCTCTTCCGTCTTATAATGAGATTTCCTAAAACCCTGAAAACATTTGTATTTCCCTTTATTAATCACAATACAGCAAGAACATCTGAGGCTATAACAGTCCTTTATTTAACGTATTTTCCTCAAACATCGTATTCTAAAATGACTTTGTTTTTTACTTTTTTTACCCTTTTCTCTTTCAGTATGCTCAATAAAATGTATGTCCTGTGGTGATAAGTACTTACATAATGATTTTGTGAAATGCACTGGACCTGTTGTAAACTGTGACACCAAATATGACAGCTGTGGAACCATATATTATTTCAGTGGATCCCGTGAGTTATTCTCCCTCTATATTATTTCCAGTATGTTTCATAGTGCTTTACAATCAGCAGGTCCCATTTACAGATGGAGCATTCTTTGATAATCTCACTATGTCTATTTGTACTCTTTACAAGTGCATTAAAGAACATTATGAATAGATTTTTCCCTCATTCTAAAGATTAGTGAACCAAAGGCCAACTCTTTAGACTCAATAATTGAAATGAACTTGAATTTAAAGCAGTGAAGGGCATCTGCCATCTGTGATGGCAGGTTCTATTAAGATCTTTAAGAGTAGCTCGGTTGATTTCCAAGGATAGTTGTAATATTGGTGTGTAGGTGCATCTCAGGTCATTTTGCCTGGTCATGTGTTTTCAGAAAGAGCCAGTGCTGCACTATGGAACTGCTTTCTTGCAGGCTGTTGTTTCTCCTACTCAATGTAACTAAATGTGTCGCAGTGGGATCTGGATTTTACTATTGAGTGCTGTTCTTAGATCTTGCAGGCAGCTGTTGTCTTGTGTTAGGGAATTTAAAATTATTCAGAATTACAATGAATATTAAACATCAATCAGATAAACAATCAAGAACACATCAAAACATTCAAATGGAAATTAAATACTTTCCCACATTTTTTCGTAAGATTCAGAATATTGACATTCCCTGGTTTTAATAAAGACAATGTCTCTGCAAATGGTTTCAATTGAAAGACACAATTGGCTGATAGTCATCTTACATCTCATATGCCACAAGTGGTAGCGTATAACAGCAATCATTATATATACAATTGTTCAGTCCTTGTTGGCAGCCCTTTGATTTTCTACTACTACATAGGAGAACTCTGAGAAGTTTAGATTTCTAATCAGATCCATATTAAGGCAATTTGCCACGCTCTCTCTCAAGGAATAAGACACTGAACACTCTATAAGAAAATGTTCTTGTGACTCCTCAACACCGCACCCCCCTGGACACTCTCTGTCCACAATATTTAGGTATTTCATGTTGCCTCTTACAAACAGTTTTCCTTGTAGTGAAAGCCATGCATTGCACCAATATTTCTTGGGCATCCTCTTGCTCAATAAAAATGTAATACTTTCCTTTAATAAATGTCCTTGACAATCTTTGACACTAACTGGGGAAACAAAATGAAGATGTAAGATTTTCCAATATAATATTTTTCTTTGTTTTGTTCTCAGATCTTCTGAACTAATACTCCACTTTTTCAATATTTTTGCCGCAGGTAGGTGGGTAAAAGGCCTCCTCTTATCCTTACCTCTTTCACTCTGCCACCGAGTAACCAATCCTTGATAAAAGGCAATGCCCAGTCTCTAACACTGGCTTCCCACAGAGATTCATTGCCTTGCACCACCCCTCCAAAGTTAAACTTCAGAAAGAAAAAAAAAAACCACAGGACATGGCATGTCCAACCCTCCCCGTTTCTTCTGCAGGAAAGTGATCCCCCTTTTTACTGGGTTGAGCCTGTTCCCCCAAAGCATTTGGAAGAACAAGCTCAAGATTCTGGCATAGAGAGATTCTGGCAACAAAAACACGAGAGACAAAAAGAAACACCGGCATTAAGTCTTGATAATGTCAATTCTTTCTCTATAGGTCAGCCTCCATGACTTCCATCGCTGAACTTTTGCCAAACCAGCATTCAGTTTTTCTTCCCAATTTGCCTTTGCTAGATCTCCCTTCTCAACTTTAATCCCCAAAATCTTTACTAAACCTAGGGCCACTGGAAATTTTTCAAGCTTAAAGCTTGGTTCCTCGTCTAAGACCCAAACAGCTTCCAACTTTTCCTGGTTTATCTGAGACCCTGAAGCCTCAGAGTAGCTTCTGATGTGCTCCAAAACCTTTCCCTCCTCCTCAGGTTTTGATATTACCAGAGTAACATCATCCGCATAGGCTATAGACTTAAAGGATCCAACCAGAGGAAAAGGGACCCCCAAAACCCACTTTCCTGCAGTCTCCTCTGGAATGGATCCAGAGAAAAAACATACAGGAGCGGACTCAGAGGACATCCCTGTCTCACACCAGCTTTTACCAAAAAAATCTTCACCTTTCCAACAATTAATCAGTGGGAAGCTCTTCTCCCCCTCATATGGAACTTTAATCCATTCTACAAATTCTTCCGGAATGCCGTATCTGTGCAAAACAGCCCATAGATACTCATGATTGACTCTATCAAATGCCTTTGCTTAATCTAGAGACAGAAAGTATTTTCCCCACTGCCAAGCTTTACACCTCTCCAGTGCTTCCCTTAGTGACAGAACAGCCCCTAAGATGTTCCTACCTTCTACTGAACAGAACTGAGAATCAGAAAGAAGAGACCCAGTTACTGTCAGGGAGCCGGGAGCTCCCTCCAGGGAGGTAGTCTGGATCAAGGAGGAAGCACTCTTGAGGGATCAAGGTCGCGGTGTCCAAGGGGTTAGGCAAGTGGATAATGAGAGTTCAGGCTAGAGTTCAAGGGCAGGCAAACCAGGATCAATAAGCAGGAGTCCAGGCAAAAGAGTCACAACCAAGGCAGGTGCAGGTATCTGGATACAGGAACAGGAATCAAGGCTATGAAACAGGAACCCAGGTTCAGGGAAGCCCACGTGGACGCTGGGACACCAGCGCCGCAACGCCGACGCATGCGTAAAACACGCATGCACAAACACGGCGTGCTTGCGCCAGCGTGTTTGTGCATGCGTGTTTTACGCATGCGTCGGCGTTGCGGCGCTGGTGTCCCAGCGTCCACGTGGGCCGACTGGGTGCCGCCATTTTGGATTCTTCGCCGCCGAGAGCAGACGCGTTTCTCTGTGCTCCCGGCAGCCTTGACAGTTACCTCACCCAACCTCTGTGCAAGCACCCTTGCCAGAATCTTCTTATCACAATTGAGAAGGGCAATTGGCATCCAATTCCCAATGTGCCTCAAATCCTTCCCCTTTGATGTCAGAACTAGAGAGGAGTACTGCATAGATGGTGAGAGATGTTTTTCTAACAGGCAGGCATTAAAGACTTGGGCTAACACTGGTGTCAGATCTTCCTTGAAGGTAACATAAAACTCAGCTGTTAACCCATCTGGTCCAGGAGCCTTCTTTTTCTGCTGTTTATCTATTGCATGCCTCACTTCCTCCTCCGTTATCTCTGATATCAAAGGGACAAAATCCAAATTAACAGTGTTCGATACTGGGGTTGTCTTTAGGAAATCATGAATCCTTTCCCTTTCGAAAACTTTTTCTTTGTAAAGATCTGCATAGTAAGCCCCCATAACCCCCAAGATTCCCTCCCTAGATACTTCTAAATTACCCTGTTGGTCATAAAGACTCTCAACCCGCTTCTTCTTAACAGTCTCCTTACAGTTCTGGCAAGGGTCCAGGGAGCATGAGGCGCCATAGTCCCTCTCTAGAACCAGGGACTCAAGCCGGTTGTACTGCTGCTGTCTTTGGTCTAAAAGTATTTTAGTCTCTTCATCTTCAAGTATTCCTTTACCTAGTCTCCATAACCCTTTACCAAAATTTAAATTTCTGTCTATCCCATAGCGAAAAAATAGATCTAGATAATCAGAAATTTCTACCACCAATTCTTTAAAGTCAGAAAACTTGTCAACTTTTTTAACAAAGATAAAATCTATTCTGCTACTTCTTGGGCCACACCTGTAAGTGTGACACCATTTCCTTCCATTAAAGGTTGCTATGTCCTCTAATCCAGCATCTTCTATTAACCGCTTGAAAAACAAAGTTTCATATTTATTAATCTTTCCTGTTCTATCGCTTTCTCCTAGAACTTGATTAAAGTCTCCTGCTAAAATTACCGGTATTGTTGTGTAAAGGAGAGGCTTTATGTCGCCTAATAAAGACCTCCTATCCGAAATTACCTGGTGTCCATACACATTAATGAGGCTCATTAAATGCTCATCTACAGTAATATCCGATAATAAACACCTTCCTATCTGTATATCAACAACTTTTTTAATGACAAAATGTCTATTGCCTTTAAAGAGGATGCCCACTCCCCCCACTGGTTCATTAGCTATAGACCAGTATGCCATGCCTTCCCTTCAGTCCCTTTTGGCCATTTTAACCTCATTTAGAGATGAGAGTCTGGTTTCTTGTAAAAAGATCACATCTGCTGTAGTTTCTTTTAAGAAATCATATGCCAGAAACCATGTTTTCCTGTTCTAATGCTACAGACATTGATAGATATGAAGTCAATTACTGGATCCATTTTTTTTTCTTTTTGCCCAAGACCAAACTCTCATCTCCAGATCTTTTAGCCTGAACTCTAGTGCCCAAGGCCATTTCCATTTCTTGCTCGTCAAGGGATTCCCATTCTAAGTCTAAGGACACCTGATCAAGATCTTTTTTACTTTTTCTTCTACTGGTGTCCTGTACCTGATTTTTTCTCTTTTCCCTCTTCTCCTCTTCTTCCATCCTCTCTAGCTCTTCAAATTTTTCCACCTCCTCCCCCATGATTTTTCTCCTAAAACATACCATCTCCAAACTAATAGTCATTTTACCAACTATGTTTTTCTTATTTGCACTTCTTTTCCTACTTCCCTTTCCAACTGTTTTACATTTTTCAGTTTTTCCTTTTTGTTCTTTTCCCTACTGCCCCCTGCTGTTACCTCAGTCTGAGTTTTAGTCTTATCACCAGTCACTTCTGCCACACCAGTCTGTGCTATAGCACCAATATGTATTTGGTTATCAACCTGCATTTGTTCCTCTGTAATGTTACTGGTTATGTCTTTTCTTAATTGCTCCTCGATGTTAGGGAATGATTTTTTAACATTGTGCCATGCTTCTGGATAGTTCCTATATGCATGGCCAGATTTTAGAAATAAATTACATTTGATCTGTTTATCACAGTCTTTCCCAATATGGGCAATCTCCCCGCAAAAAGCACATTTCTTTATGCTACACTTTCCTGCTAGGTGAGTTCTAACACCACATTTAAAGCAAATTCTTGGTTGTCCCACATAATAACACACACCTCTATCCCTCCCAATGAAGAAGGATGTAAGCAAGTGCTTTTGATAATAACCTTCATTATTTAATTTAACTTGCACTTTGTAACCTCCCACCCAGAATTCCTCTTCATCATAAATTTTAACCAATGGGGAAAGTACTGTAGACTGCCTTTTTAATCATATCAATATATCTTCTGGGTGTACTGTCTCATTTTTCATCATTATGGTCATGTTCTTAAGTTCTGGCTTTGAGATGGGAGTTACTTTAAAATTTTGCCATTCTTTTGTATTTTTTGTTGACTAGATTGTCTCCAAAATTCGAAGAAAAAACTCAATTCAAGTTTAGATGAATTTGATTTGAATTCTATTTGAGTTTTTGGGTCGTTAATATTTGTTTCAGTTTTAGATAATCAATTTTTTTCATCAAATAACCTCCCAATTGAATTTTGTGTATATTCAAATTTATTAGTTCAAAAAAATTCACATGAATTCGACCTTTGATAAATGTGCCTCCCCATAGACAGATATTCATATACCATAAGGCCTAGATATATAACTAGAACAGAAATACACAGACACCGCTAGATTAGGTGGAGAAATGCCACAGCTATTTTATTAGTCAAAATTCACAGCAGCTGCCAAACACGTCAACATAAATATTTATATATAGGCAGTACATAAGCTACTCAAAAACCTAGCCAGCCCCTGCTCACCTTCAGTGGCCCTGCTTTATTCCAAGAGCAGCTTGACCCTCTTAAAAATGCATCAACTCCTTCAATGACTATGACAATGTAAATTCATATATTATGTTTTTCATTTCAATTTTTTAAATAAATAGAGTGTTCTGTAAGCATGCCAATAACCTATTGAACCAATCAATATTAACTCAATGACAGGTTTCAGTCTCAACCAATAACAGCTGCTGACCACTGTGTAAGCTAGGTAAGCTATTTGCTGTCTCTAATCTACCTAGCAACACTTAAAGGAGCAGTTCAATGTAAAAATAAGAACTGGGTAAATAGATAGGTTGTGCAAAATAAAAAATATGTTTCAAATATAGTTAGCTAGCCAAAAATGTAATCTATCAAGACTGGAGTCAACAGATACAGAATAGAGCACAACTTTTCAGCTCTCCAACTCTGAGTTAGTCAGCGACTTGAAGGGGGGACATAATAGTTCAGTGAGTTTGCTTTTGATCCTCAGCATGTAGATCAGATTCAAAAGTAAACAATCACGACCTATGTGGCCCCCCTCAAGTCACAAGAAAACCGTAAAGCAGGAAGTAGTGTCAAGTCCATCATGTTCAACCCGCCAAATAAAAACCCAGCATCCATACACACCCTTCCATACCTTCACATAATTTATATATACCCATACTTATACTAACTATAGAGTTTAGTATCACACTAGCCTTTGATATTATGTATAGCCAAAAAACTATCCAAGCCATTCTTATAGTCATTAACAGAATCAGCCATCACAACATCACCCGGCAGTGCATTCCACAACCTCACTGTCCTGACTATGAAGAACCCCCTACGTTGCTTCAAATGAAAGTTCTTTTCTTCTAGTCTGAAGGGGTGGCCTCTGGTACGGTGATCCACTTTATGGGTAAAAAGGTCCCCTAATATTTGTCTATAATGTCCTCTAATGTACTTGTAAAGTGTAATCATGTCCCCCGCAAGTGTTTTTTTGTTTTTTAGAGAAAACAACCCCAACCTTGACAGTCTACCACCATAACTTAAGTCTTCAATCCCCCCTACGAGTTTAGTTGCACCTCTCTGCATTCTCTCTAGCTCATTTATATCCCTCTCAGTCTAGGGGGCTGATTCACGAATTTCGGGTGAAGGATTAGAATAAAAAAAAATTCGAATTTCGAAGTATTTTTTGGGTACTTCGACCATCGAATTGGTTAAATTTGATCGAATTCGAATGATTCGAACGATTAGAAGTAAAAATCGTTCGACTATTCGACCATTCGATAGTCAAAGTACTGTCCCTTTAAAAAAAACTTCGACCCCCTACTTCGGCAGCTAAAAGCTACCGAAGTCAATGTTAGCCTATGGGGAAGGTCCCCATAGGCTTGCCTGTGATTTTTTGATCGAAGGATTTTCGTTCGATCGTTGGATTAAAATCCTTCGAATCGTTCGATTCGAAGGATTTAATCGTTCGATGGAACGAAAAATCCTTCCATCGATCGATCGCAGGATTTGCGCAAAATCGTTCGACTTCGATATTCGAAGTCGTATGATTTTAATTCCCAGTCGAATATCGAGGGTTAATTAACCCTCGATATTCGACCCTTCGTGAATCGGCCCCCAAAACTGCACTGCATTCTCCAGATAAGGCCTGATCAGAGACCTATAAAGAGGCATAATTATGTTTTCACCCCTTGAGTTAATGCCCTTTTTTTATGCAAGACAGAACTTTATGAGGCCCAGAATTAGACAACTTATCTACAAAAAACCCTAGACCCTTCCTCAGTTAAGGAAACACTATACATACTGCCATTTAGGGGTAGATTTATTAAGGATCGAATAGTAAATTAAAATAAGGATAAAAAATTATTTAGTGTCAAAATTCACACATTCAAATTTTAGTCTCCAAATGCGAATGTAAATTCAAATGTGAGATGTATCACAACTCGATTATAGAAACAGTTCTAATTTGAATATTCGCCACCTTACACCCTGCCATGTTAATTTACAAGTCAATGCCAGAGGTCCGTGAACCATTTGAATATGTTAATTGCCTTGAGGGAACATGTGAATTTTCAATTTTTTTGTTAAATAACCTTACATTAGAGTTTGTATACTCAAATTTATTAAAATAGAAACAGTACTTTCAATGCCCACCTCCAGGTCATTAATAAACAAGTTGAAAAGCAAAGGACCTAGTACAGAGCCCTGCGGTACTCCACTAACAACACTGGTCCAATTAGAAAATGTTCCATTTACCACCACTCTTTGTAGCCTATCTTTTAGCCAGTTCTCTATCAGTAACCTTTTGTGTGGCACTGTATCAAATGCTTTAGTAAATTCTAAGTAAATCACATCCACTGCCACCTCAGAATCGAGGTCCCTGTTCACCTTCTCATAAAAACAAATTAAATTAGTCCGGCATAATCCAATACACTCTTAATAACCCTTTGAAAAGCCTTCCTACTACTGATGTCAGACTAACCAGCCTATAGTTTTGAGTAGTGATGAGCGAATTTCTCCTACGAAATTCGCGAAACGTAGAAAAATTCACGAAACGCAAATTTTGACACCAACGTCAACATTCTTTTGACACCAGTGACAATTCTGATGCCTGACAGGAAATACTGCAGCTCTAACTTTCACAATAAGTAGTGTTGAAACAAAAGACAGAACTTTGTTTGTTAATTGGCTCATGTATGGGTGCCCTTGGTTTGTTTGTATGCACTGTATGGCAATTCTCTATTTTCTATTTTATTATGAAACTGTAATAGAACAAAGAAAAAGAGCTGACCCATATAACTGCACCTCCCCATCGAAAATACAAAAACTCCAGTGAAGCAAATTGTTAAAACTTAACCTTTAATAAGTCATTAAAACCAGGTCTAGAGAGCACAATTAAAAATAAGATTAGGTATAGGAGGCTGATTGACACGGCAACAATGGGTTTAGGAGAAAATGTGCTAATCACACTTGAGTCGATTACGGTTATGGTTGGGAATCTAAATGGTGATATTTCGGCACGTGGGCCGAGTTATATTACTATCAAACACAGCCAAGGATTAGCCCGCACCAAACCAACCCCTTCACCCACTTGAGGATCCCTCCCTTGTGGTATTTAGTTGTGGAAGTAAAAGCCAAGGTAGCATGAACGCTAAGGCACTTGTATTAATAGTATCAGTATTTAGTTTTAGTTTTGGTTAGGCAGGCGGCTGATAGGGACATAGAATTGGCTCCATTGGGTAAAACGGATTGGGAGGGGATCTCTGTGGGTGAAGGGGTTGGACAATAGAATGATCCGCGGGTTTGTTACTTTGTTCGAGAGAATTTAGTTTCTGAAGCAATCAAGCGCTTTAGTGGTTGTTAATTTGGTTTTCGCTCATCCTACCTAATACCACAAGGGAGGGATTCTCAAGTGGGTGAAGGGGATGGTTTGGTATGGTGAAACTATTGATCCGTGGGTCTGATACTATTAATACAAGTGCCTTAGTGTTCATGCTACCTTGGCTTTTACTTCCACAACTAAATACCACAAGGGAGGGATCCTCAAGTGGGTGAAGGGGTTGGTTTGGTGCGGGCTAATCCTTGGCTGTGTTTGATAGTAATATAACTCGGCCCACGTGCCGAAATATCACCATTTAGATTCCCAACCGTAACCGTAATCGACTCAAGTGTGATTAGAACATTTTCTCCTAAACCCATTGTTGCCGTGTCAATCAGCCTCCTATACCTAATCTTATTTTTAATTGTGCTCTCTAGACCTGGTTTTAATGACTTATTAAAGGTTAAGTTTTAATAATTCGCTTCACTGGAGTTTTTGTATTTTCGATGGGGAGGTGCAGTTATATGGGTCAGCTCTTTTTCTTTGTTCTATTATAATTATTATTTGACCCTGCACACCATTTCCTGTGTTTGATGGACGGTGCTCCCCAACTACCATTTTTCTATTATTATGAAACTGGTTTATTTACATGAAGCAGGGTTTTAAATATGAGCTGTTTTATGCAATATATTTTTATAGAGACCTACATTGTTCGGAGGTATAGTTTTCCTTTAAAGTGGACCTGTCAACCAGACATAAAAAAACTATATAATAAAAGTCCTTTTCAAATTAAACATGAAATCCAAATTCTATTTTTTATTAAGGCATTCATAGCTGTTGTAAACACATTTAAAAATCTCAACTGTCAATCAAATATTGTCTGCCCCTCGAGGCAGTGCAGGCAGTTACTTTCACTTTTCATTCAGCACTTCCTAGATGTCACTGCTCTCCCCATATCCCCCTGTTCTCTACACCATTTAATTGTGTAACCAGGGCATGGGGCTGGACATCAGGTCCCCCATTCTGGTGCAGAAACAAGATTCTGAGATGATACAAGGCTTGTCTTAATAACAGTGTCCACAAAATGGCTCCTGCCCGCTTGCTAAAGTTAGGACATCCCAGACTGAAGGAAACAAAATTCAAATAACTTAAACCGTGTAATTAAAGTTCATTTTGCTTGACTAATGTGATATAATAGGACCTGAAATATTTTTTTGGGGTCCCCTTTAAGCATTGATCCTTCACATCCATTCTATACATACATACATTACTATTTAAATTATTACTTTGTAATATTGTGTTACAGACTTTATTTCAAAAGAATTTGCATATCAGACTGGATGCTGGGAAAGCAAGAATTGTAATACAACTGTGCAGGTGTCATCATTAGGACTTCAACTTACACATACAATCTCCTGCTGTAAAACAGACAACTGCACCCCACCGGAAACATTCTGTAAGTACTCACCGTTTTACCTATATGTGCTGCATTTTATTTTCCTTGAAAATGCTGAGCTTTAAAATCTGCACATGATTTATGTCTATGCCATTTCCAGGAATTCGCCATCTAATAACTTTGTCCGGCCATCTTTTGAGTGACAGGTGGTCCTGCACATGCTCAGAGTGTTCTCGCTGCTGTTGGGAGGCTGAGTTTAGGGGACATTATAAATTATCAAACTAGCAAAAGTCGCGTAACATCACGTCACTGTCATAGAAGCTGATACAGCAAGGTATATAAAAAAATCAGAATTGGAATGTGCAGACTGCACCGGATCCTGTGTTGCCATGTGATTTAATGTGGATTTTATAGGTTATTGTATTGTTTAATTAAACTTTTCCACACTTAGCACTTATATGCAAAATAATCCTCCAATGAGAATTTCATTTTATTTGTGTAAATCTGACTCCATTTTAAGTGATGGGCGAATCGATCCCTGGACACAATGGTCCAAACTAGGAGAAGGCATCAGAAGAAGTACCTTTGTGCCCTAAGCACATGCCTCTTTTGCATACCCCTAGTTTCAGCCCTATGGGGCCTGATTGGACCCTTTTTGGTGGGGCCCATTAGACAAAGTCTTGCTTGCTGGCATGGGGTTCCAGGGCTGAATAGGCAAATAGTGCCCTCCGTTTGTTTCCTTTCTTGTTCCCATTGGGCCCCAATATTTCATGGCACAATGTGGCCCCAAAGCAATAGTTATTATAAAGCCTGTTAGACAGTATATAGAGAGGCAGGAAATGGGCAAGAGAGAGGGGGAGGAAATAAGGAGACACAAGAGGAAATAGGGGCACACAGGGGGGCTGACTTGGGGTGTGCCGGGCTGATTGGGGTCAGGGGCAGCCTGGCAGTCGTATGCATAAGTTCTAGCATTTGACAGATGGAGAAAAAAATCAGTGCCATGCATAACGCAGTGAACATTTTTGGCCAAATCTTCTTACAATGGTCGCCCACCTTTTCATGAAATATCATGGCCCTAAGCATTCCGTGGAGCAATGCGGCACCTGCATTTTGAGACAGCCACAGTGAGAATCCTCAAGCATTTCATAACAAACTCAATGTGGCACCCTCAAAAACTTTTGTAAGCTTACCAATAAATGTCTAATAGAAAAAAGACTGCCCAAGCTCAGTTTTACTGGGAAGATATCTGGAACTCAATTGTAAGTAGACAACAAAGCACAAGTGTATAAAAGGCATTGCTTAATGGGAGGCGTTATTGTGATCTCCCTTTATCTCTAACCCCAGGGTGGCTTACGCATATTATTTCTAGAGGCAATTTGAGAAAGGGAACCAAATTGTACTGCACAATTAGAGGGCAGATTTATCAAAAGTTGAATTTCGAAGATACTGTATGTGAATTTTTTTTAACTCCAATCAATTCGAATATACTCATGACTCCAATGTGAGTTTATTTATGAAAAAACTCAAAGTCTAATAGTCAACCGAATAGGAACGACCTGAAAACTCGAATCCAATTCAAAAAGGAATTCATATCGAGTTTTTTTCTGAAAAAAACTCGAATGTCAGAAAGAAGATATTCAAATGGTTCAACGGACCTCTGCTATTGACTTGTACATGAACTCGGCAGGTTTTAGGTGGTTATACAAATCAGAACTGTTTCCAAGGTTGAGGTGTGATAAATTAAAAAATTTTATACTCCCACCACCTCAAATTCAAATAAAAAAAGACCACCAGAAATCTATTAAGGAAATCAATTTTTTTTTTAAATTCGAGTAAATGGGCTGTATTCGATTGTTCGAATCGATTTCGGACCGTATTCGATCAAATTAGATTTGAAGTATTTTCAAATAATTGTTTTTTAAAGTCCTCCAAATTACTCCAAATAGGTTCTAGGAGGTCTCCTATAGGCGAAAACAGCAATTTGGCAGGTTTTAGATGGCGAATAGTTGAAGTCGAATTTTTAAAGAGACAGCACATGATAAATGTCGATATTCGCATTTTCAATTTTTTTTTTAAATTGGAATCGAATTAAGACTATTACCTAGCTCAACATTCAAATTTAAAAATTAGATTTTTCGATTCCACCCTTGATAAATCTGCCCCTAAGTTGTAATGCATGTTCACTTCTATAAATCAACATTGGGCAGATTGTTATCATAAAGTGTCACAATGATGTTGGCAGTTTTTGGGGAGATGAAAGATTCTCTACTCACCGAATTGCATTATTAACATTTTCATTTTTTTACTAATTCAGACAGAAAGCTTTTGATAGAGATTTATTCCCAAAGAAGATAAGGAAGGCTTATGTTTAGTTCTAACCACTGAATTGCATTTCTAAACAAAATAAAAACAGAATTTCCTTAGATTTCCTTGAAGGATTTTATTAAAAAAATCAATCATAGGCTTGTAGGCTTAACGGATTCCTCCTTCAATCTTTAAACACGTTTCTCCATTGTTTTCTTTAGTGGAACCAAAGAATTTGACCAAGAATGGAGTCCTCTGCCCTACTTGTTTGGATTTTCAGGAAAGTCACTGTCGGCCGAATTATGCTATGGCATGCACAGGCAATGAGACAATGTGCATTGAACATAATACGGGTAACACTGTTTGGAAAATGTGCAAAATAATTTGTAGATTTATGAAATTCTACAGATTGTTCCATAATGATTTGTCAAAGAGATTCACACTATTATGGAACCTGCAATACACAGTTAAATGCTTTAGACTACAGGAGGAATATGACAATTTTAGCTGTATAATTTAGCATGTATACATTTCCTGAAGCAATACTTTTAGCAATTTGGGTAAACATGTTAGTCATCTAAAAGGGTAATCCCAACTATAGAACTAAGGCAATTTAAGTCACAACCCCAACCCATCCATTTCCATTTACACACAGCCATCTCCCTTATCTACTTCAAGCACAGCCTTTTTCCCTGTCATTGTTTTGGGGTGCAGAATTAAGACCAAGGGGGTTATTTACTAAAATCTGAATTTATCTCATATTTTATTTTAAAAAACCACAACCAAACTCCCATGCTCAATTTGACCGTATTTATTAATAAAATGACCTGAATTCATCGGATCACGGAAAAACGCAATAGAAACTAACGAAAACCTGAATCGTTCGAATTATTTGGGATTTTTTCCCAAATTGCTCAATTTTTTCAAGTTTTTGCCTAAAAACCCAGAAAAAGTCGGATTTCAGGCAAAACACACCAAAGACCTTGATAACTTCAATTTGGCATAGGTGCCTCTCCCATCACAGGACCTCGACAGGTCTGAGATGGCCTATTTTCGGATTCAGGCTTTTTGCAGCATCAGGCTATAATAAATCTTAAAAAAAATAAAATTTTTTGAGATTTTACTATTTAAACTTTAATAGATAACCATCTTAATGTGTGTGTAAAGGTTTGATTATTAGACAAGAGGCAAATAAGGTTGAACAACTGTTACCACTGGCAATCCCGCTTTAAAATATGAAAAATGCCAATGTTTTGTAGAACGGACTTTCCGGCATACAGGATATGATGTCACTGACATGAGATTGAGGAGGATGTTGCTTCATCTTATCAGTTTGTCAGGTCTAAGGTGGTGAAGGAAACTCTGCCGAGAGGGGTAACGTTCTGTAAAATTCACACTTTAGTGAGTAACGATCGCTCGCCTGAGTGAAAATTCAACCTGGCGAAAGGGAGTGAAATTGCGCTAGCGACAGTCACTTTTGCTAACAATTTATCCTCTACGCCTGTTAGTCAATTGATGATGTCCATGCGGATTGGATTTCTGGCGAATTTTTGCATGTGACGGCCACTTCGGATATATATATATATATATACTGTATATTTCACTCTGATACCGGCACTCTCAACAACAGCAGTAGATGTGCCCGGGTGCAGAGACAGCAAAATAATCCCAATATCTCTGAAAGAATCCGCACTCACAGGTCTTACAAATTAAAGTATATGTTTTATTTTAAAACGGCCGTTCTGACTTTGAGAAAAGCCATGGGTCGGCCGAAATGTCAGATTGTGGTTTTAGAAACAGAGATGTAAATGTCGATAATCTATTGCTTTGTTTGGATAAATGCTACAACTGCTACAACACAATAGTCATATTGGTAACTAACCCCCCCACTTTTGTTATTTTTTACCATTTATAATCATCTCTATCTTTGAGCAGATATTGTGCATTGGGCAGTGAATGCTTCTTTCTGTGGTAGCAATCATAACCCTTTTGGTGAGATAGTTGGACTGTACTAATTATATGATGAATAATAGCAGCTGTAAGTAATGCTCTCTGCAAAGATTGAAATTGAACATTATAAAATAACAGCCAATTATTTTCTTAATCAGGGTTTTTAAAAACCAAGGGATGTGCAACTGCAAATGCTTGTAGGCCTGTCGTCGTGGAATCATACCATAATGAATGTAAAAAAATCGACAAAGCCTCTCCTCTAAGTGTGGGTAAGTGGATAGAACCTGGTAAACCAGATTTCTTTCTTACTTTGAACTCTTCTCTATCGTAGTCATTGTTTTTTTTGCATAAAAATAATTTATTTTAATGGAAAGAAAAATGTTGTATTGTATAATCCATTTGGCTGCTAGAATTCTATTCCTCCTCGATAGAAACGACAGGGCTTCTTTTTTGTAGGGATAATTGACAAATGCAGCTGCTGTGCACAAAGTGCTATTTTGGCCAAAATACAATTTTTTTGCATCATTTTTTTTTAGTATTTTTACAGTTGAGGTTTTATCACTTCTGGAGCTAAGTTTTAAATGGTCCATGCATCTGTGTAAGGGGAATGTGTGATTACTTGCAGCGGCGAATTTGCGTGATTCGCCATTGGCAGATAAATTTGCGAAACGCCTGTGAAAATTCGCCCGCGTAAAAAAAAAAACGGATGCCAGCATCAAAAACGGACGCCCGCGTCAAAAAAATTTGACGCCGGCGTCAGAAAAAACGGACGGCTGAGTCAAAAACGGACGCTGGTGTTGAAAAAACGGACTCCGGCATTAAAAACGGACTCTGGCGTCAAAAACGAGACCCTGGTGCCGTTTCGCCCATCACTAGGAACAAGATAATCCAGGGGAGGAAGGAGTCACCGTTTATAAGGATATAATTTATAGATATTCCTGGCTTTTGTGTATTACAAGAATATAATGACTTGTAAATGATATCATTATAAACGGTGACTAGTGATGTCATCAGTTATAAACGGTGAGTAGTGATGTCATTTCTGTCACATGACTCACTGAAACTTGTGTATTATAATAAATAAAGTGCCCCTTGTTGGAAAATGCAAGGATATTAGTAGTAACTTCAGACTTTCATGACCTGTATAAAAACAATCGCCTTCGGCCTCGTGCTTTTATATGGTCATGGAACTACTCTGTGACTTTTAGGGGGTTATTTATCAAAGTCCAATTTTATCTCAACATTTTCTGCTAAAAACTCAAATCAAATCAGCTCGGGTTTTTTATGCTTATTTATTATTACAATTTCCGGAAAATTCGCTTGGTGGGAAAAAAACAAAGTTTCTTGAATTTTTTGGATTTTTCAACATAAAACTCTGATTTCTTATGCAATTGGCCTGGAAACTCTGACAATTTTACTTATATGCAACCTCAACAAGTCTGAGATGCCGGATTTTCTGATTCTCACTTTTCCATCCTCTGAGTTTTATTAATTTCCGAAAAATTCATGATTCTTAAAAGTCTGATTTTATTTAAAAACCTTAATATGCGTATATTTTACAATAGGGGGCACTTTATTCACTATATAATTTCCCTGATATTCATTCAGGGATTTCCCATATAACATTTAGTTATATTTTCAACTTTTTGTAAAAAGAAAAGATAATGTTGGGATATACTGGGGTTTACTGGCTATATAAATATATAATATTTTTCATTATATGTACAAGAATGTTATATGTAAGGGTTTATTTGCTGAAGAAGTCGAGGAAGCATTATTGCAATTAATAAATACTGATATATTCTTTCACTTTCTTGTATTTCAGTCAATTCCCTGCTTTGCCCTGTTGGTCATTCTTATACAGATCACGTTACATATTTCTCGGTGCACTGTGAAGGTGAAGAAAATGTGTGCCTAACAGAGAAAATATGGACTGAATTTGGTACATACCCAGACTGGGATGTTTTCCTTCTAGTGTTTTTATAAGCTGAGTGTGCAAAAATGTTGTTTCATGCAGCTTCTTACAAATGGCGTGCTACTTGTACTCAACACAAATGCTCAATAATTCATCATGCTATTGTCTTGTAATCCCTTGCAATGGTATGAACTGCTTTTCTCTTTAAGCTCTCTCCCTTAGGACAGGAACATACTCCACTTACCTGCTTTTGTTAGATAGACTGGGAAGCCAAATTCCCAGTGCTTTCCCTCAAGAGCTTTCCCTCAAGAGCTTTCCCTCAAGAGCTTTCCCTCAAACCCTACAAGCTCCTTGGTAATTCCCATTATAGCCCTATGAGAAATCAGAATGAACTCAATAAAGAGTGCTGAGTCCATTTAAAAAACAACAGTTGTAGAACCAGAGTTCCTGCCCTATTCAAAATAAGTAACAGGACCCCACAAAATCATTTTTGGTTCCCACCACCTCTAAAACCAGAATATTCTTAGATTTTATCCCAGAGATCTCTGTGTGTGGAATTCTATCTAGTTTGTTTTTCATAACTGTTTTAGATCTACGGTATATTTAAACAAATAATCATTATATCTCTTATCTTTTATAGCTCCTAACACAGACTGGTACTTAGGGAAAGGTATGGCTGATATATAACAATAGTTAAACTATGTGTCTAAGCAGCTTCATTTTGTAATATTATCATGTACATGTTTTCTTCTAGTGTGTTGGCTTCCGTTTTAGGGTTTTATAGTGTTCTTTTATACCATCTTTATTTTTTTGGCCAGTTTACAACCTGATGAGGGGGCTAAACCCCAAAACACCAGGCATTACTTTGTACAAAATAAAAAATTGGACATTCACAATAACCTGTTACCATTTATCTGATACCTCTCTAGCTCCTCAGTACAGAAAAAGCAACAGCAAAAGGACAGCTCTTATTGGAGCTGACTAAATAGGCATTATTTATTGTTGCTTTGGTCAAGTCCCATGACTCAAGGGGTAATTTACTCTTCCACAGGGCGCAAGTGCTACAGCAGCTAGGGCACGAATGTTCCATGTGATTAAAAATCCAGTGTGAGGAGTAGAGCAAAATGGCAGGAAGTACAGACAGTCCCAGGTAGGGACTCGGCCGATGGGACACCGGGAAAAAAACAGATGAGCTCCCTGCCCAAATCCAGTGTTCAAAAAAAGAGGGATATGTGAGCACAATCTAAAGCCAAATACAAATACAATGGAAGTGCAACTGATCTGGCCAGGATAGTTACAAACATACAAAAAGGAAAATATTTATCAACGCACATTCCCTGGTCCCCTGTTTCACAAATGAATTAAGCCAATGCATGTATTTTGCAAAACAGGGGTTTCTAGTTACACAATTATGATCATACAATTGATAAGCCATCATACCATGTCAAGGTAAACCCCATATGGTGCTCCTAACTGTTTACCTCTGGTCAAGTTGTTCCTATCCCCAAACTCCCCCTCTCAGAAAGAAAACCAGGTGCATGCATGCGCACAGTGTGGGGGAGGGGGTTGTGGCTGGGCTGGGGGGACCCAGAGGTGGTCCCTGAGACAGCCCCGGGGCCCCAATTCCAACCCTGGACAGGCCTATCTTTACTATGTGCAACTGAGCAGGAGATAAGAATAAGGACTTGCGTCTAATGATGCTCATCTATATCTGAAAGATGTGCAAGTTATGCTCAGGAGGACTGTGTGTGCCAACCCCCACCTGCCCGACACAAATACAGTACTGACTAATGCAATGAGTGCTGTATTTATAGAAGGAGCTGCAGGCCTCTGGGCCATTCTATTTGCAATCCCTTCTCTGTGTGTATGTGTGTGTGTATATACTGTATTGCGCGCCTGATCAAGCAAAATTTAGCAATATTTAGTTGTTCTAGGGCCCCCTTGCCCTAAAACATGCCATAGTCATATTTATTGTCATCTTTTCTGCATACAAAAAAAGAAATGCACACATCATAAAATTAAAAGTCCCTATCCCTCCCCAGACCACATACATATTACACATACTCCCACACAAACATATACTGTGTTAAAAAATCCAAAACATATTTGAGTATACTCTTTCAAGCCAAGAATATATAAATGAAATACAAATAAAGAAGAAAACCCATTTTTGTAACACAAGAGTATTCCTTTATTTTTGTGCCATTTACTTGTGAATTCACACCTTATCTAAAATCCACTACCAACCTTACTATAAAGTGCAATAATTGTGCCTGATTGTACTAAATATAAGGTACTATTTTTGTGCCTATAACCATAATTCACATTTTATATTTTTTATGTCCATCACTATGTTGTGCAATTGCTAATAACTTGGGTAGTAAACCCTGCTAATTCCCAGCACCAAACAAGTCTGTCCTTTATCCCCATGTTTGATTCCAGTGTGTAATATCATCAAGGAAAAACAACACCATTATTATCTCTAAATGTAAGATAACAGCGAGATGTCTGACATGGTGGAATCAGAATTCTTATTGGTCAGTTCTTTTGCATTTATAATTATCAAGTTTTTGATCAGTAGAATTCTCATTGGTGAAGTTTCTTGCATCTATAATTATGTTTTTTTTGGCAACTTCTATAGAGAACTAGAGGACAGTTGCAACTAGGTTTACATTCCCTTTAAAAGAAACATAAATAAATAATGATTTACCACACCTTCTGTGGCAAATACTTTTGGCAATACTCACTTTGTGGCCACACCTCCCAAACCCTACTCATTTTACAAAAATCAGATCCTTTTCCATATCCTAGTTCTCTATAGAAGTTGAGGAAAAAACATAATTACTCACGGAAATACATTCACTAATGAGAATTAAACTAACCAATGAGAATGCTGATCCCAGCATTATGTCAGCCATCTTGCTCTTATCTTTTTGCGTTTCTTGTCCCTTTAATGACTGGAGCCCAAAACTGCACTGCATACTCAAGGTGAATCCTTACCAGGAACTTTGAGTTAATTCCCATTTTTATGAAAGACAGTACTTTTTATCATATAATAGAATTGTATTTGCTTTAGTAGCCACAGAATGACACTGCCTGGAATTAGACAACCTGTTATCTACAAAAATCCCCAGATCTTTCTCAATTAAGAAAACTCCCAACACACTTCCATTTAGTGTATAATGTTATAATCTGCTCTAATACATATTTTAGGCAAAAGGAAGCCCCCTATAAAATATATTGGATCTGACACCCAACTCCTGCAAGAAGACAGAATGAAGAGAAACAGATGCTGAGAGAGGAATAGTGAAGATAAACTTGATTATTACAGAAACAGTACAGAATATTTAATTGATTGTATTTAGACAACTTCTTATTTCTTATAAACGAAAATGAATGGATTGATTTGCTAGCATTCAATCCCTTAGTATCAACCCAAGCAGAGAGGTTGCTGTATTAAAACTACACTGGTATACTAAGGATTCCAGGATGTATTTACTAGGGATGTAGCGAACCGGCGCCGATGTGTTCGCTACATCCGGCACCCGGAACACCGGCATCCGGAACACCGGCAAAAAATGCGGACAGTTCGCGAACAGTTCGCGAACTTCGAACATCCGAAAATCGTTCGATTCGAACGATCGAAGGATTTTAATCGTTCGATCGAAGGATCGAAGCCATTCGATCGAATGATTTCATTTGATCCAATGGCTTCGATCGTTCGATTCGAATGAAAATCCTTAGATTTTAGCGGTCGAAGGAATCGAATGGTCGAATGGTCAAACGATTTTTGTTCGAATCGAACGCGAACTCGTATTGGCGAACGTCGCGCGACGTTCGCGAACATTCGGCGGACGCGAACAGTCGAAGTTCGCGCGAACTAGTTCGCCGGCGAACTGTTCGCTACATCCCTAGTATTTACATAGTAACATAGTAAGTTAGGTTGAAAAATGACACACATCCATCAAGTTCAACTATTTAACTCTATTTTAACCTGCCTAACTGCTAGTTGATCCAGAGGAATTAAAAAAAAACCCATCTGAAGCCTCTCCAATTTGCCTCAGGGGGGGGGGAATTCCTTCCTGACTCCAAAATGGCAATGGGACCAGTCCCTGGATCAACTTGTACTATGAGCTATTTCCCATAACCCTGTATTCCCTCACTTGCTAAACACCATCCAACCCCTTCTTAAAGCTATCTAATGTATCAGCCTGTACCACTGATTCAGGGAGAGAATTCCACATCTTCACAGCTCTCACTGTAACAAAGCCCTTCCCAATATTTAGGCGGAACCTATTTTCTTCTAATCGGAATGGGTGACCCCGTGTCAGCTGGAAAGACCTACTGGTAAATAAAGCATTAGAGAGATTATTATATGATCCCCTTATATATTTATACATAGTCATCATATCACCCCTTAAGCGCCTCTTCTCCAGCGTGAACATCCCCAATTTGGCCAGTCTTTCCTCATAGCTAAGATTTTCCATATCTTTCACCAGCTTAGTTGCCCTTCTCTGTACCCTCTCTAATACAATAATGTCCTGTTTGAGTGATGGAGGCCAAAACTGTACGGCATATTCTAGATGGGGCCTTACCAGTGCTCTATAAAGTGTAAGAATGACCCCCTCCTCCCTTGACTCTATGCCCCTTTTAATACAGCTCAAGACCTTATTTGCCCTTGATGCTGCTGACTGGCATTGCTTGCTACAGCCAAGTTTATCATCTACAAGGACTCCAAGGTCCTTTTCCATAATGGATTTGCCTAGTGCAGTCCCATTAAGGGTATAAGTGGATATTTTACATCCCAGGTGCATGACTTTACATTTATCAACATTGAATCTCATTTGCCACTTAGCTGCCCAGATTGCCAGTTTGTCAAGATCCTGTTGCAAGTGCCACATCCTGGATGGAATTAATTGGGCTGGATAGTTTGTTGTCATCTGCAAACACTGATACATTACTTACAATACTATCCCCTTAACATAACATCATTTAAGGATTTGAAGACAGAGACTTAACTCAAGCAGTTGGAGTATGTATTTAAATGTTGCTGTTATTGTTGCAGTCACCTCTTCATTTCCTTTTGTAATTGACATTCATTTTCTAAGGAATTATTTGTCTGACTCCATTGTTCAGAACGTAAATATAAGAGCCGTGTTTCATCCAAGAAAATAAATCATTCAAAGATCATTGCCTTGTCTGATTTGCTAATACCAATACACCTTTGGCACACTACAGAACTATGAAGAAGGAAACCCTCATTAGCTGGTTGATCCATTGTATAGCTGGCCAAAACTCTTCTGGGAAAAAACTAACAAGAAGATTTTCAAAAATCTCACCCCCCTTCATGTGTATGCGGCATGTACATAATTTAACAAAATTAAATATGCACAATTAATCAATGAGTAACCATGACACTCAGAATCCTCTATAAATAAAAGCAATTGTAATGTTGACACTATTTTGTATAAATGTGCCAATTTCCGCAGGTGAGAGTAATGTGCATTTAATGAATCCAAGTCACATTTTACAGATAAAGAAAATGATTTTGAAGTGATAAGAAGATGTGCAAAATCTGCAGAGTGCAACCGAGTTGGAACTTACAGCAGCAACGTCAAAAAGTTTAAAGTCAATACTACCTGTTGTAACTCCAGCATGTGCTTTTCTCCAGTCCCCACATGTAAGTACCTGTCTGCCTGGAAGCAGTAATGTGTTCAGTTTTGTCCCTTAAAATAAAATGATAGGTCTTTTGTAAGTGCGGATAGTAAATGCAGAAAAATAATATCCATGTATGATAGAGATAAGGTCACAATTCTGCTTTGTTTCAGTTTCTGAGTGTTATATAATAAATACGTTTACATACGTTTTTTTTTCAAATGAAATTCGATTCCTTCATAATGCCCTCAAAAGATAAGGAAAATGACCAAAGCAGTTTATTTCCAATAGTTTAGCCACAATCATGCAAGCTGGAACGCTATATTTATTATAAAGAATGCTTTACCTTACCTGAGTAAACAGCTCTAGAAACTCTTTCTGGTTGTTTAGGATAGCAGCTGGCATATTAGCTATGTGTGACATCACTTCCTGCCTGAGTCTCTCCTTGCTTACTCATAACTCTGGGCTTAAATTACAGAAGGGAGGGGGAGAAGGTGAAATGAGCAAACTGAGCATGCTCAAGCCCAAGCCCTGGAGATTTATGATGAAAACAGGAAGTCTGATACAGAAGCCCATGTATACACAATAGAAGGAAAGAAATGTGGTGTTTCCTTTGACTTATGACTCAGAGCAGCCTTACTTTGAGGGTTTACTTGTGTATTTATATATACCTTTATGATACAGATTACTTAGTGTTAACCTTCTCCTTTAAACCTTGCACAGCATCATAGAAATGTTGTCTACTCAATGTTGTACTGGGCCACCAGGGTACTAGGAAAACCCCTAGCGGGCCTCCCACTACTTGCCCTGCTCAACACAGCTGTGATTTCTTATATAACTGTTGAACAATGCCCCTAGTCATGTATAACCTGGACAAACCCTCCCCTGTTTGAGACTAAAATTCTCACTTAATTGCAGTTCCTACTCAAGTCTCAACTGAAAATGGGCTGACCTGTCCAACGTGCTATGCAGAAAACAGCAGGCAATGTATATTGGACGAGCCTATGAACTGTGTTGGAAATGAGAATCGATGCATTAGCTTCATAAAAGAGGAATTCTTTGGTATGTGCATTCAATTTTAAAACCCTAGTAGAGTTATGTCTTTAAGTAAACCTTAAAATGTAAAATTGATGAGGGGGCTATTCTAAGCACTTTTGCAAATGTAAATTCAATATTTATTGTTTTTAATTCTAAGATATTAAAGGATTCATGTACTGTTAACATCAATACATTTTGTTACAACAGCTCCACCTGCTGGTCATTTTCTGATCAGTCTGACCACCAAGTAGTCAAGGAAGTTGTCAGGAGAAAGAAAGAGGCTGCTCTGATGTTCTTCTGCTAAGGAAAAATTTGAGAAAGGTTTCTAATTGTTTACCTAAGCAGAAGAACATCAGAGCAGCCCCTTTCTTTCTCCTGACAACTTCCTTGACTACTTGGTGGTCAGACTGATCAGAAAATGACCAGCAGGTGGCGATGTTGTAACAAAATTTACTGATGTTAAAGGGGAACGAACGTGGAATCAATAATCACTTAAATGAATCAGCACACCAAGTTATGCAAATCTGTAAATATAATTAGGGATGGGCGATTTTGACCCATTTCACCGAAAATCCACCACTGGCGAAATGTCGCCAACGCCCATTAAAGTCTATGGGCGCCAAAATTTTTTTGTCGCACTGCAAAACTTGTTTTGATGCGCTACATTTTGTTTGATGCGTGCAGCCATACAAGTCTATGGGCTTCATTTCAGCTGCAAAACAAGGCGAAAAAATTTGCCAATTCCTAAACATAATGCATTAGAACTTTTGTATAGTTTTTAAAATATTGAAGTTTTCATAGTCCCACAGGCAGCTGTTGCTGCTCTAGAGCTCTCCTAACTGCCTCTAGCCACTTCTGAGGTTGCGTCGGGTTAATTTGCATACTTCTCTCTGATTGGTAGTCAGTGCTGTCAATCTTCAGCCATGGAAAGCCAGTTGTTTACACAGTCTGGGTGGCGGAGGGGGGCGTTGCGGAAGGAGAAAGAAGGAGTTTGTGCTGCCTGTAGACACAGGGGCAAATTCACTAAGATTCGTAGTTCGCTAGCGTCCGCTTCGCTGGACTTCGCCAGGCGTATTTTTGCCAGTGCTACGTAAATTCACTAAAATCCGAAGTTGCACTCAGGGGAAGCGTAAGGTTGCGAAGTTGCACTAGCGTTAATTCGCCAAGCAAAGCAAAGCTAGCGATGCTTAATTTGCATACGGCGCCAAATTGAAGTTAAAATGGAGGTATATGTAGCATCGCTACACAAGCCTGGGAAACCTTCAAAAAATTTTATTTTGCCCTACACATGTGCCTACTGTATAGTTAAGGTGCCATGAGTTAGGAAATGTAGGGGGGAAGGAGGGTAGCCCCAAAAAAAAATTAGATCTTTTTCAGCCTATCACCCATAAAAAAAGAAAAAGCGCCAGCGTTTTTTGGGACTTAGAAAAATGTTTAACTTTTTTTGAAGCAATCCCTATCTACTCTATTGCACTTCGCCTGGTCTGAGGTGAGAACGAAGTCTGGCGTAAAAGGTAGAGTGCAGAAAAATGCGTGCGTCGGTGAATTTGCGTAGTTACATCCATTGCGCAAATTTGCCAGGCATAAGGGTGCGAAGTAACACTAGTGAATTTACGCCAGTGTCCATTAGTGAATCGGCTAATTAACGAAAATGTGCTACGCTAGCGAATGAACGCTAGCTTTAGGCGCTTCGTCCATTAGTGAATTTGCCCCAGAGCTACCCATGCTTACACTGGTCTTGGGGGAGGGGTTAGGAGAGCAGGAGTTTTCAGTGTCTGAGGGCAGAATTGGAAGGTATTACTATGGTTCTGAAAACCTATATTGATTACTGTTAGGTGACCCAAGAACACTAAGGCTATTGCCATACAATCTCGTATATAAGGCTGTATCTTGGCATGCAGAAATACGTAGGCCGAGAATCAGCCTTTTTATTTTCCTGCACACAGAACCAATGTGTCGAGCAGGCGCACGCAGTGGACTCAAACACAAGAGTTTTCATTTCAGAGCATCCAGCTGACACAGTGGTTCCAGGTGCAGGACAATAAAAAGGGCTCATGCTGGGCCTATACATGCAGCAAGGTCCTTGGCACGGTTTTTTAAAAAAGCCGACCGCTGCGTAAATACGCTAGTGGTTTCCAGTTTAGACTATGGCACGCTGACTAGCATATTTACTCAGCGGTCGGCTTTTTTAAAAACTGTGCCAAAGCTGCAATTCTCAGTGAAAAGAATTCAGTGCATCTACTCCTGCGGCTGAAAAGAAGAAAACGGAATGCCGGGGAGCGCAGGTAAAAATGTCCGTGTGTAAGGGCCCTAAACCCAAGCAATTCTTTTATGCATAGGGGGGCAGGGGATTGCACACCTTACCCATAAAGCCCAAAGTTTTCCAGACTTTTGCCTGTAAAATCTGAAATGGTCAGATTTTTAGGCTAATTTCAGCGCAGACCACAGAGACTTTAAAACAGCTTAGTGACCTCTCTCATTGACTTATACAGAACCTCAGCAGGTCTGAGATGCCGGATTTTCCGATTTGGGCTTTTTACTGCATCGGGTTTTAATAAATCTTGAAATATTTGAGTTTAAAAAATAAAACAGAAAAATTTGAGTTTGCCCCAAAAAGCCCAACCGGATTTTAGTAAATAACCCCCTAAAAGTTAAAAATAAAGTGAACCACCCCTTTAAATAATTTCGCAATAAAGATCGATTTTTAAAGTTCATTTGATGAGGATTTGCAGCTTTACCCTGTGTAACTTTACTACAGATGTCTGACTGATCCCTTACTACTATGTGCAGAATTCCATATCACAATACTGAGACAATTACCCTTACATTGGCAGCCATATTTCCTATAATTAAAGATAACTGAGACTATAGACTTGATTTTCCTATAATCAGAGCCTTCTTGCTTCTTTGTTACAGAAAACACTTCGACAATACAGTCTTTTTCTGGATGTACTACAGACAATATCTGCAGGCTTGGATCATCGGCAACAAAATTCCTCTATAAGGAAAATCAGATATTTAAAACAGTAAGAATGGAAATGATTTGCAGCCACAGTATAAGACTGACCAATCCAGTTGTCTCTTACCTGGGCTTCATGTTAGTAATCCTAAGAATAATAATATTTGTTATATAAACAATTTCATTTACAATAAACATTTCGTGTGTGGACCTCTGTCTCTTTTCTCCATACGCAGGAACAAGTGCATACAATCCAAATTACGTTTTTTATTGTATTATTTATTTATTTATTACAGCTGAGTTAATACTTTTTTTAGATGGTGGTCAGTAAAAAAAAATGGAAAGAGTCAGAAGAAGGCAAATAATCCAAAAACTTTAAAAAAATAAAGCCATGTAAAAAGTTGCTTAGAATTAGCCATTCTGTAACATACTAAAATTTAACTTAAAGATGAACCACCCCTTTAATTTTACTTGATTAATGTCACATGGGTTCAGTTGGCCTTGAACATATTAAGGTTCCATGGCATTTAGCAAGGTACTGTTTGCTCTATACACTCCAAATCATCACCACACACACTTTACTTGATATGAGGATTTGAATGCTGTGCTGTTCAGCCAATCACTAATCACTCTGTCATAGTCTTGTATTCTGGTGTCACAAGCCTCACCCACTAAATATCACCCCACCTCCAACATTACCCACCCTCCTGCCTGGACTTCATTGGTCAGAAAGATGGTAACCTTAACTGGGCATGTCATGGAGGAATAAGCTAATGTTCCTGCACAGAAGTTATGGTGGAAAATACATTAGGAGCACATCAGGCACAAATGGGACAGCCCCATTCTTACCCTAATCCACCTAAAATTTCCCAAACTCCTCTACTATACTTTCTAATGTGAGCTCAGAAGCAACTGTGCAGAGAAACCAGATTTAGTTGCTCCCAGACCAGTCTGAGACCCAATTGCAATAACATGAATTTTTCTGGTAGACCAGTGGGTTAGTTTGTCCCGCTAAATGTAAGTTCAATTGAACAAAAATTGTTTTTTTTAACCCCACACCACCATTTTCCTAAAACTTTTATGGCAGACCCTTGTCATCAATATTTTTTTTCTAAACTTGAAGCGGGGCACTAAACTGTCCATAAAGTATGTGGTAATGTCACTATCAAGAAACTTGGGAAAGTCCAGGATGGAGCTTGATCAGAACACTGCTCCATATAAATATAAAGTTAACACTGTTATAATTTTTCTCCCCAGCCCAATCATCTCAACATGGCAAAATCATGTCTACAGTAGTGTTGATTATGGAGTAAAAGTGGACAAAGAAATATATACTGTAGTGACTCAATGTGGGAAAACCAAATCAAAATCTCGGTGTGAAAATATTCTACAACCTTATTCTGTACAAACACATTTGGGGGCACATTTACTAATGGTCGAATATCGAGTGTTAATTAACCCTCGATATTCGACCCTCGAAGTTAAATCCTTCGACTCCGAATATCGAAGTCGAAGGATTTAGCGCTATTCGTTCGATAGAACGATCAAAGGAATAATCGTTCAATCGAACGATTAAATCCTTCGAATCTAACAATTCGAAGGATTTTAATTCATCGATCGAACGATTTTCCTTCGATCCAGAAATTGGTCTTCCGCCTTGGCTAACATTGATGTTCGGTAGGTTTTAGGTGGTGAACTAGGTGATCTAAGTTTTTTTAAAGAGACAGTACTTTGACTATCGAATGGTCGAATAGTCGAACGTTTTTTAGTTCGAATCGTTCGATTCAGAGTCGAAGTCGCAGTCGAAGGTCGAAGTAGCCAATTCGATGGTCGAAGTAGCCAAAAAAATACTTCGAAATTCAAAGTATTTTTTATTCTATTCCTTCATGCGAGCTATGTAAATGTGCCCCTTGGAATACATTAAAGAACATGGTTTGTCCTGTTCAGTGACAATTAGGACCAGATTCAATTCAGTGAGAAAAGGTTTATCACGTGAAAACTCATGGACAAGATTCAATTTGAGATGCGATTCAAGTCAGGAAAACTTTTCTTGGGGTTTATACTGTGAAAACTCGATGGAAGTATATGGGGAAAAACTGGAACTGAATTAGGAGAAAAGTTTTTTCTCCTCAAATTGATTCTCCTCCTTAAGTTTTCACGTTAAAAACCATGAGGTTACTTTTTCTCACTTAATTGAATCTGGTCCAAAGTGTTTCCCAATACTTCAGAGATGCTTTCATTTTGAGAAGGGAGTGCATCATTTATTTGACTTTTATAGCCATAACAATGAATTATCATATGCCATAACAATTCCGCTACTGACTAAACTGGAGACCCGATGGTCTGGATCTGAGTGTCTGTGTGAAATGTACTACTTCACATCCAAATATGAATAGGAGAGGCCTGAATAGGAATTAAAAAGTAGCAATAACAATAGACTTGCAACTTTACAAAGCATTTGGACCCTATCAACAAGGCTACTGAAATTGCAAACTGAAGAGCTGCTGAATAAAAAGCTAAATAACTCAGATACCACAAATAATAAAAAAATTAAAACCAATTGCAAACTGTCTCAGAATATCACACTCTACGCCTTACTTAAAATTAATCTAAAGGTGAACAACCCCTTTGAGTGAATTTTTTCTCTGTTTAAGAATTTTGCTTTAAGCTCCTGGAATCTGGAGTGTTCTAAAAGAAACCGGCAGGCCAGACAATCTATTGCACTGGGATCACATATTGGAGCTGACTTTCTCCAGGAAGGCTACATTATAGAATAGTATTTAGGGGCAGTTTAATCAAAGGTTGAGGTAAATTTGCGAATGAAAAAAAATCTAATTACAAGCTATTTTTTGTGTACTTTGGAATAGTCCAAATTCCATTTGAATTTGAAAAAAAATTAAAAAACTCCAATATCGAAATTTATCATGTACATGTACATGTAAAAATTCGTCTTCAAACATTTGCCATCAAAAACCTGCCAAATTGCTGTTTTAGCCTATGGGGGGACCTCCTAGAACCTATTTGGAGTCAATTGGTGGACTTTGGATAAACTTTGAATCGAATTCGATCGAATGCGATATTCCTTCGATTCGTACGATTCTAATTCGACTGCATACGTTTGAAAATGGACCTATTCGACCAAATAAAAAAAATTAATTTCGGTTGGTCTTTTTGAATTAGAATTTCGAAGTTTTTTCAATTCGAAATTTGACCCTTGATAAATTTGCCCCTTAATACAAAGAGAGTGAAAATGCTAGGAAGCAGTTTTTAAGCAGGAAGGCAACCTGCCAGTGTAAGGAATTCCCAGAGGGGCTGGGAATTCTGTCTACCACTGCAAGGAGCAGATGGAGTGACTGAAACATCCAAAAAATTGAGAAGGGAAAACTAGAAAATACATACATTTTGGCTCTTTAAAGGCAAACCAAATACATTAACGAGTAGGGTTCTACTTATGGAGATACTGTAGTTTACAGAATATTTCATTTTGAAGCCACAATACTGTTGATTCTTTTTTTTACAAAAAAACAGATGCTATACTTATATGAGCACACGATTGTCATCTAGCAATTAGGGGAAAATTGCATTGTGGGGTTGTACCAAATTTAGCATATATATGGAAATGATTAGCATGCTGCTGAATAGGGTAACCAGCTAGAGACTGTGATTTATAACTGCTTGCAGATAACGGCTCTGTGTCGATGTTGACGTGTGCCGGGTGCTTTTATAGCAAAGACTTTAATAAAAGAATGAGTATAACTACCACACCGTTTATCACTACATTTTATACGACCTGCTGTCATAAGCTCAGCCCGGGCAAATGCCCCTAATGTTTTACTTACCCCTCAGTGCAGATTCAGGCATTGGAGTTCATGGGCGCCATCTTCAGCCGCTTCAGTAATCTTCGGAATGAGACCGACACTTCAGCAATTTTTGTGAGTTGCGCAGTTGTTGTGGAACAAAAATTTTCCCCAACTGCACATGCACTGCCATGCATGGGCGTCTACAGAGGGGGGCAAGAGGGGGCAGTGGACAGTGTCCCCCCCCCTGGGACTGTGCACATAAGTTTCCACCTGTTCGTGCATTGGCCCCAGCTTACTGTGGTTTCTGTCGCGATCCCTCGAAGATTTTTCTTCTGTGCAGGAGAGTTTTCTTTTAGCTCCTTCCCTAGGTGCTCGCTCCCCCCTCCCTTGTTACGGTGCTGCCGGATCTTATTACTTCAGCTCTGACAGAGAGAGAGAGCAGCCAGGGAGCATCTGATTGGCCAGTAGCACAGATTGCAGCGGGGGAGAAAACGAAGGAAGGAAAGCCCTATCTATTGCAGTCTGCAGCCTTGTACTTGTGAGTTCTGGGGGTATTTATACAATTACTTGCCCCTGTACCATCTGTTTGTGAGTTCTGGGGGTATTTATACATGTACTTGCCCCTGTGCCATCTGTTTGTGAGTTCTGGGGGTATTTATACATGAACTTGCCACTTTGCCATCTTTGTGTGAACTAGGGTTGCCACTTGTCAGACAACCGGTATTTTGAAGGGTTGCCAGGGTCAAAACTTCCTGGATGGTTTTTCAAATTAGGGAAACTGTGCAGGATTCCCTTGATTGACCCGGCGATCGGCTGATCGCCGTGGCATAGCTCCACCCCCTGATGGCAGTGACACGCCCACCTATCTCACAGGCCCACCCACAGATGCCTCCTTGTCCCACCCTGGAAAATTTTCTGCGGACACCCATGCTGTCATGCCAGTCTCATTCCGAAGATTTTGCCTAGTTTCGGAAGTTGCCGAGGCTTTGGACTTTTGGCCCAATTTACCAGCCCAGTTTTCCTGCTTTTATTGTCTGTGACTGTTCTGTTCAGCCCTCCCCTCCGAACTCCAGCTTCTTTGCTCGGCTTCAAGCAGACAGGCTACAGGCCTCTAAGCAGCAGTCGGGAGGTGGTGAGTGCAGGGGTGGAGGTGGAGGTGGACTCTTGCCTTTTCTGGTTTGCCTCGATCCAAATCAGGCTGAAGAAGGAGTTGAGAGCAGAAGACCTGGGCTGAGCAAAAAGCAAAAACATTTTTCTGTACAAATTGACCGATTTTTGGGCTACTTTTAAAATGTTTTTTGGCTACTTTTTGACTATTTTTTTAGAGTCTTTGACTGGTTTTGAAATGTAAACCTGGCAACCCTGGCACAGGGGCTGAGGCAGTACAATACCATATTTATGTTGGCTTTGGGAGAAGATTTATGTTTCCAGGGGCAAGGTCAGGGCTGAAAAAAGGGAGATGTATATGTATGTAGGGGCAGATTTATCGAGGGTTGCATTTTGAAGTAAAATAGACCATTTTGGTTGGTCTTCGAATAAAAATAGACCAACCAAAATGTATTAAAAAAATCAAAGTTTTTTTATTGCCAGTGAATAAGGCTGCATTTGATTGTTTGAATCAAAGTATGATCGGTTTCAATCAAATTTGATTTGAAGGATTTAAAACAACATTGATTTTTCAAAGTCCACCAGTTGACTCTAAATAAGTTCTAGGAGGTCCCCCATGGGTTAAAACAGCGATTCGGCAGGTTTTAGATGGTGAATGGTCGAAGTCGAATTTTTAAAAAGACAGTACATGATAAATTTTGATATTCCCTAGTCAAAGTACACAAAAATAGCTTGAAATTAAAACATTTTTACTTTTGAATTTTCAATTCAACCTTTGATAACTCTGCCCCTTAATGTCTGGTTTTGGTTCACTAAGAAATGAGGATAAATGCCCAGTCTGCAACAGGGAATCAGAAGGTAGCAAGAAAAAGGCAAAACAATTAAATAATTAAAGTAAAAAAAAACCTCGGTCAGGAGAAAATGGGGGGTGCCAGCTGAGCAACAGGAAGAGGTTGAGTAATATATAAATAGTAAAGGAATGGTGGAAGAAAGAAATACAAACAAGACAAATAGAGGAGCAGGACCAATTCAACCAAAAAAAAACTTCAACTTAATTTCGCTTGGCCTTTTTGAATTAGAATTTCGAAGTTTTTCCATTTGAAATGCTACCCTTGATAATATGCCCCTTAGTGATTTCAGTTTCGAAGTTTATATTAACAGCTTATATAATGAATGTTGTAACAACAGTGCCACTTGCTGGTCAGTACCTGTAATTGTACTATCATAGGGATAGAAGGGGAAGTGTTCTGATGTAGTTTTGCTCAGGAAAGAGATCAGGAGCTTCAAATGTCTTTTTCCTAACAACGTCTGAAAATGTATCTGTTTTCTTTCAGAAGGTATATCTCTCTGACTGTATAGATACAGAAAGTGACCAGCAGGTGGCTACAAAATTTATTGTCATCAGTTATTAAAAACTTAAAATGATACTGTCATTGGAAATTAAAAACCCATCCGATCGAGATCTGGCCAAAAGTCTCGATCGGTGAAGCCCGTCGGGGGCCCCCATACACGGGCCAATAAGCTGCCGACACAGTCTGTCGGCAGCTTTTATCGGCCCGTGTATGGCCACCTTAATACCCTGGGATCTTAATCCCTCTAATCTCCTCGGCGGAGCCTTGAGCTGCTCAACTAAATAACCTCTCAATTACTCCTAGAGTGAACTACTGAAAATTTGTAGAATTTTGCTAACTTACATGTCTTTCTTATTATTTCTTATTGAATAGTAGTAGACAACTGACTTCTTTGTAAATTCTCAGTAGTAGTTACAGTGTTATAGTTACAACTGGATGTAATAGTTACAATTTTGTTTCCATTTTTGTTTTTTAGGATTTATCACAATTGGATCTTATGGACACTGTAACTTGAACCTTTGCCTTTGCCTTGGAGTGTGGATACTCATTTGGAAGTGTATATATATATATATATATATATATATATATATATATATATATATATATATATATATATAAAAGAGTCCAAAGAGGTGCACACCCTCCCTGCCAGTAATTGCCCAGGTGCTGGTAAACAAATAGTAATGTATTGTAACAAAAAAAACGCACTCACAGGACTTCAAAAGAAAGCCGCAAAGGCTGTGATTTATTGATCCGACGTTTCGGCTACAACTCTAGCCGTCCTCAGGAAGAAACAAACCTTACAGAAGTGTGGTCATATTTAAAGTGAAGAATTGGCATCATCACCAAGTGCCCACCATTACCAAGAGTCATGTGATGGACGAAGTGTCAAATACAATTAGTGAACGCCATAATGCCTGGACCAAAAGGGCCAATATATACATGTGATACTAGTGAGTGATCCCTCCGATCGTGACAAGAGAAAAATTCATTAAAATTAAAACCGCGATCTCCTAGTGACAGGCATCGCACTAGAAATGACTTACCCCCAGCTCGCATTCACAGCTCCACCGTGCCCTTTAATACCGTTCTATCCCTCCGTGCAGTTACCTCCGCTGCCATGGAAAGAAAGGGACAACCGCAACTGATCGCTCAGTAAGCGCACCCCAGCACAAGACACACTGAGATGCACCAACATTCCACGCGCTGCCGGAGCTCCTCCCCTCTGTCTGCCAATTGGAGGAAGCCACCACACCCCCACACTAGGCTCCAATCGCGTCAAGATGCACGGCCTCATTACGTCCATCACTGCCATCCGATAAGGTGTCAGCCCCTAACTCAATGACAGGGATTGCACCTGTCAGAAATGGCCGGGTTCATCTCTCACGGGCCCATTAGCTCATCTATCGCTTGGGAACCATATCAAGTGTTCAGTGGGTGAGGGCTCGGTCATTTCAAACGCGTCTCTCTTAACCTAATTAGTCCAGAGTGTCTGTGCCAGGGTTGCCATTCTACCCTTCATGGGGTAATCCCTTAGAGACGCGGGTATTCTGCTCAGGGTTGTCGGGGGCGGATCTGTTCCTGCCGCTCAGGGGGTATCCTCCATTGGTCTGGAAGAAAAACATGCTTGTCTGGGTCACAGAATCATCATATTACTGTTATTGTATCATAAAAAGTGACCGAGACTCCATAGGCAAAACAAGCAGGCCACAGAACCCTACCCCTGCTACAGTAAATCTAGGGTGGTCAACAGAGCCCTCCAGCCCTCCCCTCTGTTTCAATCTAATAAAATGGGGACATGGGCAAGGTCTCATTTAGTCCTTTGGGTGCCAACGTGTCCAACTTATAGATCCACATCGACTCCTTTTGCACGAGTAAAAGGTCACGATTGCCACCCCTCAGGGGGAACCGGGATGTGGTCTATGATCATGTGTCTGAATTGGGGGAGTGAATGTCTATGTTTTAGCCAGTGTTTGGCAACTGGTTGTTCCGCCTTCTCAGTCGACAGGGCCATTCTGATTGCGCTCCTATGATTATTCATCCTTTCTCTGTATGTAGTGGATGTCTTGCCAACGTAGTGGAGCCCACACGGGCACCAGGCCATATAGACCACATGATCAGTGGTGCATGTCACCCTGTGCCTAATGGCAAACTTGGCCCCTGTCCTTGGATGTTTAAAGTCCTTGCCCTGTTGCATGCTGCTGCACGTGAGGCATCCGGCACATTTAAAGCAGCCCTTCTTGAGGGGTCTATCTAGCCAATTGTCCTTCCTGACTGTATCTGGCATAAGATTCTTAACCACCAAAAGGTCACCCAAGTTGCGACCCCTTCTGTAGGCCACCAATGTTTTTTTGTTACCAAAGAAAGGAGAACCGGGGTCTGATTTGATGATCTCCCACCTGTTTGCCAAAGCCTCTCAGATCGAGGGGCTCTTTGCTATCCAGTAAGTGGTAAAAATAGTCTCTGGTTCCTCCCAAATGGTCACCTCTTGTTGCTGTAGTAGTGCAGTTTGGGAGGTACGCTTCACTCTCTCCATTTGTTCCTGTATTTGGCTCTCAGAGTATCCTCTGGCTAAGAACTGTTCTGACAAAGTCAATAGTTGAGATTCAGCAAGCTCCCGGTCCGAATTGTTCCGAATCACCCTCAGGCACTGGGAATAAAGGAGCCCTCGGGACATATGGGTAGGGTGGTATGAATGGGCCTGTATAAGACTGTTTCTATCTGTGGGTTTTTTGTATAATGTACTACCTTTGTCTCCTTGTATCATAAGGGTCAGATCAAGGTAATGTACCTGTTCATTGTCAAAGGTCAGTGTCAGCCTAATCGGTGAGTCAAGCCTATTTAAAGCTAGGTGGAAATCCGTCAGTTCTTGTACTGTCCCTGTCCAAATTAATAACAGGTCATCAATGTATCTCCTGTAAAAAAAGATCTTAGTTCCACCCAATGGTAACAACCACTTTTCCTCATAATGTTCCATGAAAAGGTTCGCAAACGAGGGGGCCACATTAGAACCCATTGCGGTCCCTGCCACCTGTAGAAAAAACTTGTTCTTGAAAGAAAAATAGTTCTGGGACAAGACCAAATCCAATAAAGTGATCAAAAATTCTACAGGTGGTAACCCTTGGTGAGATCTAGACAACGCCTCCCTACAGACAGCTATCTCTGCAGTATGGGGGATCACTGTGTAAAGGCTGGATACATCCATTGTGACCAGTAAGCTATTGGAGGGAACTGTAAGTCCCTTCAAGACGTTGAGCAAGTCTTTAGTGTCTTTAACATAGGATTTCATCTGCTGTACTGAGGGTTGTAAAAAATGATCCAAAAATCTAGCTACCGGTTGGAACAATGAACCTATAGCTGATATAATGGGGCGTCCCGAGGGTTCTGTTAACGACTTGTGTACCTTCGGTAAAGTGTAAATAAATGGGCAACGAGGAAATGGTGTTGTGAGAAAATGACCTGTCGTGGAATCAATCCAATTGGCAGTTAAAGCCATTTGGATCAGAGTGTCCAGTTTGTTTTTCAAAAGATTAGTAGGATCCTTAAATAAAGGCTTATAAGTATTGGTGTCTGCCAATTGCTGGCTTAATTCCTCCTCATAAAAATATTTATCAAGTAGTACAATTGCTCCCCCTTTATCTGCCTGCCTAATGATTATATCTCTGTCTGCCTTTAGGGTAAGTAAGGCCTCTCGTTCTTCTTTAGTGAGATTAGAAAAAACCCTTTCTTTCTGTGCATGTATCCTCTGTGAGTCCTGAGCCAATAAATTAGTGAAAATGGCAATTGATGGAGCTGTGTTAGGGGGCTCAAACGTACTCTTCCCCCTAAATGGTTTAATAGGGCCAGGTGTTTTGTCCTTATAATAATCTTTAAGTTTGAGATGTCTCTTTAACCAATGAATGTCTTTATGGACCTCAAACGCGTCAGATGGATTGTTAGGTAAGAATTTTAAGCCCCTATTCCCCTATTGTCAGTACGTGTTGTGAAAGGTTAATCACTATGTCCTGCTTCTCCCCCTCCTTGGTGGTTTTTCTGTGGTTTTTCTGGCCGCCCCTCCTAATCCGACCTCCCCTCCTCCTCCTGGCGTGGTTGTGAGGTGGGGGGCAGGGGCAGACCCTAAAAAAGTACGTGGGGAAGGAGTAATTTGTCGTGAAGTGGTAGTTGTATTCCCTGGGTCTGAGTCAGTTGAATCACCAGAGCTGTCAATAGTAGTGAGTGAGATTGGTTTGTATTTGCGGGTAGTACGTCGTCAGTTTCCCTCTGTGAGGCCCAACAACCACCTATAAACCCTTTTCTGTTTATAGTCTTCCTTAACTGCTGACAGCTTTTTCTCTTTAAACAAGGTGAGTTCCTCCCTATATTTAGACAAATGTGTGTCAATATTCTTAATCCAATCTACAGAGTTATCCTGGGACAGCTGCAGCAAATGGTGTTTCAAACTCAGTGATCTTTGACTGGGTACTTTTTAATTCCTTGCCCACAAACTCGATTACTAATATATATATATAAATAAATGTCCAGATAGTACCTGCACTCTTCCTCCAACTTCAGTCGAGGGTGCTGTGGTCAAGATAAATATCTAGCCATTAACTTATAATTTATCCTTGATAAAGGGCCCAATGTGGGCCGAAACGTTTGAAAACAGATGAGTGATATGAAAATAAATTAAGTTTGAACATTTGAAAGCTCGGTGTGCTGCTCCATTTTGAAGGCTATATATATATATATTTATTCAGTTTAAGCATTTTAAAATAGTTCCTATAACATAATATACATCTTTTTAGTATTTGTTTAAAGTTTTTGTATTTATTTACTTTTCATTGATTTATCTTTATTCTCAGCAGTATTTGCAGAACTAATATTCTGAGTTTTAGCATAAATTCATCCCTGTATTAAAAAATGATTCCATGAAAAAGTTGTTTAAGAATACATTGATACTATCTCCTTACTATCAAATTTCAATATTATGTATTTTAGCAGCTCTAGCTAAATGTGGCAAATATGTTAGAGTTGTAAGACTTTATATAACGCAAAGGAGGATATTAATAAAGTATGCACTTGGATATAGATTCTTGATGCATTGCTGCACATAATATCCACTTTTAGGTTTTTATAAAAATTTGCTCCTCGAGGCACATTGTAAGATCCAGCTTCACAAATCCCTTTACTGGAGCAGCCAAACAACGTATCCTTAAATGTTAAGTCATCTGGTCAAAAACAAAGGAAAAAAAAAAGGAGAGAAAAGACTTAGAGGGTATCGTTACCTTAAAAGCATATGTTAGCATGCTATACACAAAACAATAAGTGGAAACTGCCTGTTTTTATTTCTTTATAGTTATTAGAATTTTAGAGACATTGGGGCAAATTCATTAAAGGACGAAGCGCCTAACGCTAGCGTTAATTCGCTAGCATAGCGCATTTTCGTTAATTCGCCGATTCACTAACGGGCACTGTCGTAAATTCGCTAGTATTACTTCGCACCCTTACGCCTGGCGAATTTGTGCAACGGACGTAACTACGCAATTTCACTGATGTGCGAATTTGTCTGAACGCTACCTTTTACGCCAGACTTCCTTCGCTACCTCAGACCAGGTGAAGTGCAATAGAATAGATAGGGATTGCTTCAAAAAAAGTTTAAAAATTTTCTAAGTCCTAAAAAACGCTGGTGTTTTTTCTTTTTTTATGGGTGATAGGCTGAAAAAGATCGAAATTGTTTTTGGGGCTCCCCTCCTTCCCCCCTACATTTCCTAACTCATGGCACCTTAACTATACAGTGGGCACATGTGTAGGGCAAAATAAAAATTATTTGCTGTTTTGAAGGTTTCCCAGGCTTGTGTAGTGCTGCTACGTATACCTCCATTGTAACTTCAATTTGGCGCCATATGCAAATTAAGCATCGCTAGCGTAACTTCGCTTTGCTTGGCGAAATAACGCTAGCGCAACTTCTCAACCTTACGCTTCCCCTGAGCGCAACTTCTGATTTTAGTGAATCTGCGTAGCACTGGCGAAAATATACCTGGCGAAGTTTGGCAAAGCGGATGCTGGCGCAACTATGAATCTTTGTGAATTTGCCCCATTGAATCTGAAAAATTGCAGCCTTAGAATTTGCCTTCTTGACTCTAGAAAATTGGCAGCATCTTTGAGAGTGATATTCTGAGAAAAACTTAAATTGGTTTTCATTTTTCATTGATGGTGGTTTTTCAGATATTTGGCTTTTTCATTCAGCAGCTTTCCAATTTGCAATCTCAACAATCTGGTTGCTAGGGTCCAACATACTCTAGCAACCATGCATTGATTTCAATAAACGACTGGAATATGAATTGGAGAGGGCCTGAATACAAAGATTGAGTAATAAAAAAGTAGCATTAGCAATAAATTTGTAGCCGTATAGAGCAGTTGTTGTTTAGGTTTGGTCAATAACGCCTATGTGAAAGCTGGAAAGAGTCAGATGAAGAAGGCCAATAATTAAAAAAACTATAAAAAAGAGAAAATGAAGGACAATTGAAAAGTTGTTTAGAATTAACCTTTCCATTACATACTAAAAGTTAACTTAAAGGTTAACCACCCCTTTAATAGCAGTTTGGAGAAAGACCAAATATAAAGGTTCAAAATTCAACAAACATATATACAAAAAAAAAAAAAAAAACGAACTACTTCTTACTTTTTCCTCTGTTATTTTATCATTCTAAAAGCCTGTTTTTTTAAATTTTTTGCTTCCAGTAACCCCCACTACTCTTGTGAGTGGAACAAGTAAATACTTTTATTATTTATGATTTATTAAGGTTCAAATGATAAATTCAAATTTTGGAATTTTTTGGTGTCAAAACTTTTAAATGTGAGATTTATCACACCTCGACCATGGAAACAGTTCTAATTCAAATATTCGCCACCTAAAACCTGCTGAGTTCATTTACAAGTCAATGGCAGAGGTCAGTAGTTGAACCATTTGAATATGCTAATTGCCTCCCTTACATTTAAGGTTTTTTTTTTTTTAGAGGAAAACTCGATTCAAATTTGATTGTAATTTGATTAAAATTTTCAGGTCGGGACTATTCGATCCAATATTAGACGCTCAAGTTTTTTCATAAATAACCTCCCTTTCAAATATGTATATATGTTGGGAGCGCACACTGCTATTTCAAATTATAGAAGCTTACAAAGCCATGTACGGCGGTGCGTAAGATAGATATAATTAGTTGCAACAATAAAAAGTTTTTAGAGATCTTATTTTCCGCACACTGTAGATTACTTCATGCAATATATTAATCAAAATTAATAAATCCTCAGAGAGCCCAAAAATGAATGATTATATTTTTTGAGGTTTTTTAATTCCAAATACAAAAACAGTGAAAAATGCTATACAAATATCAATTTAATAAATACAATTAATTATACCACAATTCATGTGTTTATAATACCATATATTGTTTGCACCATATTTTTAAAAGAATTAATTAGCTGCTAATCATTGATTATGCAGATAATGGAGACAATCATCTGGATCAGCATTCCTTGTTTGTCAAATTGAATTATGTCCATGGTATTAACCTGCTTAAGTAAAAGTCACAATGAAGCGCTTGTTAGTGGTTTTAAACATTGTATGCAGGACATATTCACTTCGTTGCTGATAATAAGAAACAATGTAGCAGAGTGTGGGAATGTATTCAAGACACTTGGAGCCGTAGATACATAGGCGCAAATTCACTAAGCGCCAAACGCTAGCGTCAATTCGCTAGCGTTTGGCATTTTCGGTACTTCGCAAATTCACTAACGAACGCTGGCGTAATTTCGCTAGTGTTACTTCGCACCCTTACGCCAGGCGAATTTTCGCTAGCGACATAACTACGCAAATTCACTAACTTGCGCAGTGTACTGAACGCTACCTTTTACACTAGACTTCCTTCGCCACCTCAGACCTGGCGAAGCGCAATAGAGTAGATAGCGATTGTTTCAAAAAAAGTCAAATTTTTTTCTAAGTCCCAAAAAACGCTGGCGTGTTTTCTACATGATGGGTGATAGGCTGAAAAAGATCGAAAATATTTTTGGGGCTCCCCTCCTTCCCCCCTACATTTCCTGACTTATGGCAACTTACCTAGACAGTGGGCACATGTGTAGGGCAAAATAAAATGTTTATTTGCTGATTTGAAGGTTTTCTAGGCATTTGTAGTGCTGATACGTGTTCCTCCATTGAAATTTGAATTTGGCGCCGTATGCAAATGAACCATCGCTAGTGAAACTTCGCTTCGCGAATTAACGCTAGCGCAACTTCGAAAACTTACGTTACCCCTGTGCGCAACTTCGGATTCGCACTGGCGAAAATACGCTTGGCGAATTGTGGCGAAGTGCGGCGAAGTTGCGCCTGGCGCAACTTCCAATCCTAGTGAATTTGCCCCGAAGAGCTGTGCCTTTTGAAATACTGTGCTGAAAATCCAGACAGATAAGTAGTATGACCGACTCACATAAATCACAGGTAGTAAGTGTAGGGGTGACTGTCAGTCGGCTACACGCCAAGCATACATTACCACCTTATCGGTGTAGTCTCTGTGGCGGTTACGTTGCTCGCAGAGTTATCCTGGCTCCCCTACACTTACTACCTGTGATGTATGTGAGCCGGTCATACTATTTATCTGTCTGGATTTTCAGCGCAGTATTTGAAAAGGCACAGCTCTTTGTATCTACGGCTGCAAGTGTCTTGAATACATTCCCACACTCTGCTACATTGTTTCTTATTATCAGCAACAAAGTGAATATGTCCTGCATACATTTAAAACCACTAACAAGCGCTTCATTGTGACTTTTACATCAGCAGATTAATACCATGGACATAATTCAATTTGACAAACAAGGAATGCTGATCCAGATGATTGTCTCCATTATCTGCATATGATTAGCAGCTAATTAATTCTTTTAAAAATATGGTGCAAACAATATATGGTATTATAAACACATGAATTGTGGTATAATTAATTGTATTTATTAAATTGATATTTGTATAGCATTTTTCACTGTTTTTGTATTTGGAATTAAAAAACCTCAAAAAATATAATCATTCATTTTTGGGCTCTCTGAGGATTTATTAATTTTGATTAATATATTGCATGAAGGAAAATTAGATCTTTAAAAACTTTTTATTGTTGCTCCCTTTCAAATTTATTGGAGTAAAAAAAAATTCACATCAATTCGAAAATCGAACTTTGATAAATAACCCCCTTAATCTACATGTCATTTTTTTTGTCCGCCTATGTAGATCCTATGCACAGAGAAAAAAGTTAAATCAATATTAATTTCAAAATATATTTTATAATTCTCTTTATATTTCATAAATCATTATGGACAATTATTTTGCATGGAGTGCAAAAATTATAGAACAAACTAAACACACTATACTTAGTATGAAGGCCATCAAAACAGGGACATTTATATGCAGGCTTCTCTACAATGTCGGTAGGTTTTAGGTGGCGAAGTAGGGGGGTCAAGTTTTTTTTAAAGAGACAGTACATCGACTATCGAATGATCGAATAGTCGAACGATTTTTAGTTCGAATCGTTCGAATCAAAGTTGAATTCGTAGTCGAAGGCTGAAGTAGCCAATTCGGTGGTTGAAGTAGCCAAAAAAAACATTCAAAATTCAAAGTTTTTTTTCTTCTATTCCTTCACTCAAGTTAAGTAAATGGGCCCCTTAGCTGTCTAAAACTTTAGGGACTGGCTGAATAAAAGGTTGACTACATCTTTAATCCCCCATATATTTAAGCAGCAGTTTTTTTTTCTCAAATTAAAAGAAGCAAAAATTCATCCTATTTCTTCATGGCAAAAAATAACACACATTTTCAAAAATGATTGAGAAACATGAAAACCAGTTGTGCTATTCCCAACATATACAGTCATATTAATCCAATTATAATGTGATGGTTGTGTTAGAAGTAACATTTCAAAAATGCAAGAGAGATCTAAAGGGCAGATTTATCAAAGTTTGAATTTTGAAGTTACCGTATATACTCGAGTATAAGCCGAGTTTTTCAGCCCCCAAAATATGCTGAAAAACGCTACCTCGGCTTATACTCGGGTCAAGCGCAAAAACGGTCGCCGGCGTCTAAGAATAGTCGCCAGCCTCCAAGAATAGTCGCTGGCGACCAAGAATATTCTCCAAGAATATTCGCTGGCGTCCAAGAATGGTCACCGGCATCCAAAAACGAGACGCCGGCACCTCCAATGGGAGCAGAAACCCTCAATTTTTTGATTGAAACTTACCAGAAGCTGCTGCATTTCTCACCCTCGGCTTATACTCGAGTCAATAAGCTTTCCCAGTTTTTGGAGGTAAAATTAGGTACCTCGGCTTATACTCGGGACGGCTTATACTCGAGTATATACGGTAGGTGAATTTTTTTAACTCTAATAAATTCTAATGTACTCACAACTCAAGTGAGAGGTTATTTATGAAAAAACTCCTATAAAAACCTTGAATATCAGGAAGGCAATTCACATATTAAAAAGGTTCACCTCTGCCGCTCACTTGTATATAAACTCGTCAGGCTTTAGGTGGCAAACATGCGCATTAGAACTGCAAATTTTAGAATTCGAAATTCAAGTTGGTGAATTAAAATTTGATTTTGAATTTACCATTTGAACCTTAATAAATCTGATACTTAATCTCACTCTCGTTTTCTGGCACTGAATGCGTTTTTTTTTCCTGCCAAGTTTTAGGTGGTGAGCTTTTTATTTAAAAAAAGAAACAGAACATTTGTAGGGAAAATATCTTGCACAATGAAAAAAAAATAAATAACAACAACAACAGATCACTATGAACCTGACCATCGAATTGCACATAGATGGTTGTGAAGAATATCTACAAATACTATACCTAGTGATGTTGTCTTTGAGTAATGGATGCAGTGACTTGCATCTCCAAGGCACTGGATATTATCTTTGTTAAAGCATTGAGCAGAGTTTTCAACAAAACAAGAAGAACAGGTCAGCCCATTTGTCACATTATTTAGAGGGGATGCTGAGAACCAGAAATAAATGAGTTATCAATAGCAGTCTATTTTGCCATTCAAATGGTAACAAATAACTATGACTAAATACCAGAAAAATATAAACGATGAAAGCAACAAAATAAATACATACAAAATAGTGTATGTGAGTCTCAAACAATTATACAGTTCAGAAAGATATATTAAAGGAACAATTCAGTGAAAAAATAAAAACTGGGCTGTGCAAAAAAAAATAAAAAATTCTGGTATAATTGGCCAAAAATGTAATCTATAAAGGCTGGAGTGAGTGAATATCTAACATAATAGCCAGAACACAACTTCCTTCTTCTACATCACACTAACTCTCAATTAGTCTGTGACTTAAAGGGGGGCCACATGGTACATAATTGTTCATTGAGTTTGGTTTTGATCATTAGCATGCAGCTAAAGGTTATGACCAATATGACCCCCTCAACTCACTGACTGGTTACTGACTGGTATCCAATCAGAGAGCTGCAAAGCAGGAAGTTGGGTTATGAAATGAAGGAAATGTGCTTGTGTTGTTTCTATTGTTGGGTTTTTTTTTTTTATCTTCTTGGTGTGGTTTTAAAATCCACCCCATTGTGGTCAACATTTGGTCTGGTTGTACTGAACAGATATTTTGCAGATATTTGAAGGCAATTTTTTTTATTTAAAATTATTGAAAGATCTTATCCAAAGCCTAAAAATTCACCTATAAATACTGTATTTTAGGTACTGAACTTAGTGTATTGCATTATACTCGTGACGAGCCAAACTGTCCTTTTCACGTAGCCGAAAAATTTGCAAAATGGTGAAAAATTCTCAAAATGCATTGAAGTCAATAGGCAACACATGTTTTTACATGCGTCAATTTTGTTTGCGCAAAACTTTTTTTTCTCACTCCAAATGAATTAAAGCATTTTTTTCTTGTGCCACGTTTTTGTCTCAATGGCTATTTGTCTAAATGTATTAAACTCAATGGGTGTTTTTTCTCACTCCAAATACATGAAAGTCCATGGGCTTTTTTTTTTTCATGCTGACATTTTTTTTTTTTTTTTTCCGCAGTGAATCCATGCCTGGTGAAAAAAATGATCATCACTACATTGTGCAAACTATAATTTTCAATAAGTTTTGTATTAGTTTATACTTATTTTGTAGTAGAAACTGAGTTGAATTTATAAAGTAGATGTACATGTAGTCTGGAGCAGTAAGTCATTTCAATGCATTAGAATTTTGCTTTCATCAGTCTTAGCGCAGTTCTGATCAGAACAAATTACTGATTGGTTGAGTGTGTACATGATACATTCCTTATCACAAGTTGGTGGTGGGAAGTAATAGTTCAGGATACTTAAAGGTTTGAAATAGCTTGTTTTTTTTGTGAAAATGTTCAAATTGCTAGATTTTTTGGTGAAAACGTTCGAATTTACGAAATTTTTTGTGAAAACTTTCCAATTTCGTGAATTTTTCACAGTTTCGTGAATTTTTTGTGGGAAATTTGTAAATTTTTCGGTGAAGCGAAACGGGAGAGATTCACCCATCACTACACGACATGGAAATGAACTAGTTAGCAAGGGTCCCAAGGTACCTACTCTTGATTTTCCTTGCTTTCCCCCCATTATGACATATTTGAAGGAAACAGGGTTGAAGGACATTAGTTTAAATTTAGCTTAATAGTAGTAAACAATTACAAAAAACCTACATATTTTAGGTTGTGGGGAAAAGCAGCCATCTTCATCACAGCAGGATGTATTGAAAAATATTTTTATGCCACTGCTATGAATGGTACCAGTCCTTTTGCACTCACTGGAATAACCACATCTTTTTGATACCACAAGTGTTTTTCTTTCATCTGGAAGACAAATAATCACCATGACATGACCATTAAAAAAATGGTACTACAACTACATAGGCTTTATAATATTTTCACACAATTTGTGATTCCTGTTACAACTGGAAATTGAACCTGACCTCAATTGTATTCCTATGTACTTCTTCTTGAGTACTATGCTTGAGTAGTTGTTTATTTTAATCTCAGCGATATCAAGGGCTCTGCATATATTTATTTCAATTAATGTAATATCTGTTTGGGGAGACTGAGCTATGTCATTGGGTAATTACAAATCACTAAGGGAATCATAGTCAAATTGATCCAAATATTGGACAATTATGAACACAATGATTCCCATAGGCTATACAGATGTATATTTGGCATAGCTATGTGTATATGTGACAAATAAAGGTATTCATAATCTATCCATCTTTCTATATTTATCTATCTCATACAGAGTACAATTTATAATCAATAAACTATTACTCTGGGAGGTTATACATCTAGGGGTTTCTTTACTAAACCTCATTTTTTTCTGGTCAGGGATTTTGGGGCAAGAACTAGATTTTTATGTGGAAGAAAAAACTTGAATTTTTTGAGATTCATTATACCCTGATGCTGCAAAGAGCACAAAGCCAAAAACCCGGCATCTCAAACCTGTCAAGGTCATGGATAAATCAATGGCAGATGTTCCAATCCTAATTTGAAGATATGGTGGTCTGTGTTGGGTTTAGCCCTACTGTATAATCCAAAAACTTCAGGGTTTTATAGGCTATAATCCAAAATAATTGTGCAATTCAGGAGTAAAGTCCAAAAAATTTGCATGATTCAGGTTTTTGCTTGATTTTATAGAGACTTTCTGCAATCTATTTTTTTGGGTTATTTTAATGATAAATAAATTAAGACTACGGATGGGAGTTTGGTTGAGCTTTCTTTAATACAAAAATCAGGAATCAGATTTTAATAAATAACCCCCTATTGTTATTTCTACGTTTTATATTTCTAGGCAGGCCCTCTCCTGTTTACTTTCCAGTGTCTCATTTAAGCCACTGTCTGATTGCTAGGTTAATTTGGATCCCAGCAACTAGATACTTAAACTCAGATACCTAAACTCAGTGATCAGTTGAGCAAAAAAGCTAAATCATTTTTTATACTGTTTTAATTTTAGACTAAATTATCCCTTTTACAGTTTTTTAATTGAAAAAGTGGTAAATGAACTAGTTAACGGTTAATTGTAACAACATATTTTATATAACACAGCTAAATTTTGAAGGAAAATTATTGGCACACTTCAATATTTTGGAGTAAAAGGAGATATTTTTTCATTGAACCCTTGATGTAGAGTTTAATTCAAAGTAACTAGCAACATACCTGAGACGGTCATGATTGTTTCTGTAATGCAAGTATCATATTCAGGCCTACACTTAAGTGGGGTGCAGCCCATAGTTTTCTCATTCTCACATGAAACACACCAGAGGGCTTTGCTTTCTTTAAAAAAAAAAGAGAGAGAGAGAGAGAGAGAGAGAGAGAGAGAGAGAGAGAGAGAGAGAGAGAGAGAGAGAGAGAGAGAGAGAGAGAGAGAGAGAGAGAGAGAGAGAGAGTGGGTAAATGGACTAAAACATGTGTAACAAAAAAAGTAAAAGCAAAACCAGCTGTCATAGGGTGATTATTTTTGTTTGGGTAGGCTCAGTCTAATGTTACTTTCACAGTTTCTTTGCCAGCTATTTTCCATTAACGAAGAAACAGATGGTTTCAGAGCCGGGCCAGGCCAGCCAGGTGCCCTAGGCAACCTGGCCAGCCGCAGTGTGCGCGCAAATGGATGCTGGTGCACATGCGTGAATGGGCGATGGCGCGCATGAGCGAACGACGCTGGCGCGCATGCGTAAATGGACGCTAGCGAGTATGCCCTAATGGACAAATGCTGACGCGCATGCGCCAATGGATACACGAGCCGACAATCTGGCAGAGAAGGTACTTGCCTGGCGCCCCCCCCAACTTTGCGCCCTAGGCACGTGCCTACTCTGCCTACCCCTAGTTCCAGCCCTGCATGGTTCAGTCCCATATCATTAGCAAAAGTTTTAATTCACTTGCCAGAGCACACAGGGGGGATTTTGTCTAAAAATACCCTACAATTTGAAATCTGTCCCATACATGGTCTAACTTAAGTGCTACTAACTGATGCTCCCATAGACTGCCTGGTTAAGTACTAAGCAATTTTATACTTGCCATGGACAAAGCCTAGACTATTTTGAAAATAATATTCATAGCACTCTCTTATTCATTATAGAAAAAGTTCAGTGCTAATGATTCGGTTGTTTAACATTAATCTCTGTTTATTGGCATACAAGGGATATTCTCCATTAGGAAAACATTATCAAATTTTTGCAGTAAAACACAGAACTTTATATAAAATTAAAGGCAAAATATGCATGCACATGATATTAATGACCACTTCCCTGGGAATATTTGCAGTCCAATCCTGGTACCTCCTTTCCAGGCAAAGTCCTACACTCCACTCCTGGTGGACAAAGATTCTCAGTCCCTTTTCCCCAAAGAGCTCTTAAATTTCCCAAGTAGCACTACCTGCCCAAATACCTCTCCAGCTGGACAGAGCTAATTTGCTCCCATGTGGCAGGCACACAAACAAAGCCTGTTTCACCCACAGGAGACACTGGATCCTTTCTTTCTCTACCCTCCATTGGGCATAACTCACCAGGGGATACACTCAGATGGGTAGGCTCATCCAGAGCTGGAACAGGCACCCATTCAGCGAAGCCCTTGCAGCTTGCTTTATCCTCATGACATAGCTCCCAGCACTCTAAACCCACATGGTTGAGCTTACCAGGCTTTGGAGCACCCTGCCTCTGCGAGCAGGGCTATCAAACTTTTTAGCCTTTACATCCTGCAGCATTTCATAATCACTCTCTCCTCAGTGAAGTAGAAATCAGCAATGGGTGTGTGAGCACAGTAATGTGCGGGTCGGGATTTCCCCGCCATGCCTTAGCCCGCGCTTGCCTGCATCCGACTTTTGGGTTGCTTTTATATACCGGTTCCATCCCGACCCTGCCGATGATGTCACAAAAGGGGTGTGGTGAACAGGCACATCGTCTATAATATAATTCGGCCGAATCCTTCTGCCTGGTCAAACCAAATACTAATTTGCATATGCAAATTAAGGATAGGGATGGAAATCACATGACTTTTTGTCATAAAACAAGAAAATAAAAAAGTTTTCCCCCTTCACACCCCTAATTAGCATATGCAAATTAGGATTCAGATTCGGTTCAGTATTTGGCCGAATCTTTTGCAAAGATTTGGGGGTTCGGTGGAATCCAAAAAAGTGGATTTGGTGCATCCCTACCCAAAACCACTTATCCAGGATGAGTTCAGATGCAATGTAAGTTGCACATACCAGGCAAGCAGGTGGAGGATCAACAACTGCTTTGTCTCTTGGCCGAGATCACCAACACAAACAACTATCCTGGTTAAAGCTCAGTTTCATCTAGTAACTATGCTTGGCACTTAGCTCAGCTCATAAGCTTTCCCATCCAAAATCTCACAGGATTTTCAGTGCAAAATCTCATGATGACATCACTGGAGTCCCCAAGTAGTAATTTTTATTTTTAATAAAGACAGTAGTCAGTAGCACCCCTTCCTCTCCCCCCACCCAATAAGCTCAAATATATATATATTGGTGAAACAGAGGATTTTTATTTTTTTTCCTTTTATTTTTTCTCTTTAGGTTTAGGGAGGCTTAGCCTCTACGAACATTAATGAAAATCTGCCTATGACCACTGTGTCAGCCACAGATTCAAGATTTTTGAAGTAGACAGTGTGGAGAGGGACAGAAAAAAAGGACAATAACTATAAAACAAGTAGAAGAAAACAATAAAGAAAAGAAGCAAATTAAAATGTAGGGTTAAAGACAAAGAAGTATTTCACAAAGTCCCTAGGCTAAAAAAGTAGTCCATTACTGGATACAACACTCGGTTCATAGCTAAGATACGGTGAATCTTCTCCTCGTCTAACCTCACCTTCAAGTAAATATCGATGTTTGGTGTGCCATTGTGCTTACAAGTTTGCCAGAATCTGATTTACTTTGTAGTTAGTTTTCCCTCAGTTTGAAGTGGGTGAAATTTGATTAGTGCACCTGTTGTGACTGTATAAATAGAACCCCTGGGACTCCAGTGGAGCTTGCTTTATTGGATAGCTACCATTCAAGTGGGTTCTCTTTAAGTGGTTACTCTGGTGGAGTTATAAACACAGAAGTTTTTTTTTATTCTGTTTTTTTTTTATCTGTAACTGGGATAATAAACAATAGCAAGATTGAAGGTCTGACCAAGTGCACAGTCTGCCATATGTATGCAGATTTGGAACAATAGTTCAAAATGGCTTAACACTGTGGCAGTTGTGAGCGAATTGCCACTTTAGAAGCCCGTGTTAGAGCCCTAGAGCAACAAATTGCAACACTGCCATTGATTGACAATCTTGAGAGGAGTCTCTCGCTCACTGAGCAGCACCTAGTGGGGTCAGATAGTTTGGGGTAGGAGAACAGCAGCAGGATGATAAGACAGTCAGCCTGGTAACAATAAGAAAATTTAGTGTGGGTAAAAATAACAGGAAGGCTGCATCAGATTCACCAGATTATGTGAAGAAGATGGGAGTGTGAATTCTGAATTGGCAGTTCTAGAGGGGGCTGATCTGGGAGTTGGGAGACAGTTTCTCTAGTAGTGGTGGGGTGGAGAGCAGAGCATTTTGTGGTTATAGGCAGGCCAGGATTTGTGGAAAGGCCACCAAGGCCCAGGCCTTGGGCAAAAGAGTTTTATGGGGCAGCATGCTGCCTAACCACACCCACATCGGTTGAGAAAAACTGGGGATGCACAGGAGATAAAATAGATCTTTACATTTCCCCGGTGCAAATCCCCATTGCTCCAGTCCTGATGATGAAAATTTGTGCAAACAAAAGGGAGGGGGCAGGGGTGATGCATGTCAGTGGGCCTAGGGGTGCCCGCTATGTAAATCTGGCCCTGGTTGTAGGGGATTTAATTATTATAAAAGTAGATAGAGTAACCTGTTGTCTGGATCACTACAAATAAACAGTTTTGCTGTTTTCCTGGTGCAAGGGTTCGGCATGTGGTTGATTGGGTAGACAAATTATTGGGTGGGCTGGCCTTGACCCAGCTGTCTTGGTATATATTGGTACTAATATGTTACATGGAACACAAGCTAATACTAACTTAAGAATGAATTCTCCATTAAGTAATGTAAATATCAGAGAGAGAAGTAGTAACTTCTGCTGTATGTTGGCAAATGCATGGAGTAAAATGGAAGAGCTAGAGTTAAAGGGCACCAATCCAATTAAAATCATTTACTAAGTAAAGACACTATTGGGGTTATTTGCTAAACTCCAAATGCTAAAATCTGACTCTTAAAAAATGACGAAATCAGATGTTCAGGTGAAAAATCTGAAAAAATTGTGAAAATCAGATTTTTTCCTGCAAAGCAAATTTTCGGGAAAATGTAATAATAAATAAGCGTAAAAAAACAGAGTAGATTTGATTGGAGTTTGCAGCAGAAAATGTTGAGATAAAATCTGACTTTGATAAATAACCCCAATAGAATTCTTTGTATAATGTAAATCATCAGCTCACTATATCTTCTGCAAAATCTCCACTGCATTTCTAGCAGGCATCTTGGTTTCCTCCTACCTATATGTATATTATGGATGATATGTTTATATGCTAATGCTTAATCTAAGAGTGATTAACGTGCTTGGGTTCATATGCACTAAGCATTAATTCAAATAATAGAAAAACAAAATTTGCGCCCTCATATGCCGGCCTGTTTATGGCCATGTGGGAGGAGGGGTACATTTATGGGGCCGATAACCCCTACTGTGATGACTTAGTAGTAGTGTGGGGTGGCTCAATGGAAGATCTGATGGGTTTTCTTAATTATGTAAATGACAACCCATTTGAGATCAAATTTTCGATGCAATATTATTTGGAACATGTTTTTTTTGATTTAACCTTTTATGTACAAAATGGTAAGGTGATGATATAGGAAAGAAATAGCGGGAGACACAGTTTTGAGAAGTGATTCTTTCCATCCTCCCCATACGGTTAAATCGATTCCTTATGCGCAGTTAATCAGGATTTATTGGGATTGCACAGATTAAGATGTTTTTTAAACAACATGCGCATGAAGAGTGTGAAAGATTAAGCTCTAGGGGTAACAAAAAACGGGATTTAACTGAAGCTATGAAGAAAATAGAAAAATTAAAAAGGCCAAAAAAACAACAACAGAATATCAATAAAAAAAGGGACAATGAACCAGAAAAATTAAAGAGGTGAAGATGTGAGATGTATTTTAGATTATGGTGTACAATATGGAGCAATAAAGAAATGCATCTTGAAAAATTGGAAAATATTGAATGTAGTAGACCCAACCCTAAAGAAACCGTAAGTCTGATGGTGGTAAGCAGAAAAGCCAAATCCTTAGCATAACGAATAAATTACGCAAGGTTCAAAAAACGACATGGTTGACAAGCACAAAAGGATTTTATCCCTCTAAGTGGCGCACAGTATGTAAAACTGTTAATAGCAGAAGGACATGTACATTTAGTAATAAAGCTAAGAGTTAGGATTTTGAGATTAGGAGAAAGATAACATGTGCCAACAAATACAGTATATAGTGTACATTGTACAATATCAGTGCGATGCCCTGTATGTGGCATGCACTATAAAACAACTATGGGTCAGACTAGGTCAGGCATGTCCAAAGTCTCCAGTATGAAATTAATAATAATGGGCCCCCCCAGCACAGTGCGAGCAGGAATCGCGTAGCTGTAGCAGTAATATTTGGGAGCATTAGTAAAATGATCTGCCACTTGGTCTATACTGCTGCCTGTGTGCTGAAGGTGTTCGCATGTAGTGACGCGCCCCTCTCACATACTTCTTAAGGCTGAAGGTGCAATAGACGTACTGACTAGGGATGTAGCGAACTGCCGATTTGATGTTCGCGAACGCCGTTCGCGAACACCGGCAAAAAATGCGAATGTTCGCGGACAGTTCGCGAACTTCGAAAACCCGCTAAAATCGTTCGATTCGAACGATCGAAGGATTTTAATCATTCGATCGAAGGATTTTCGTTCGATCGAAGGATTTTCATTCGAATCGAACGATCGAAACCATTCGATCGAATGCTTTTCATTTGATCGAATGCTTACAATCGTTCGAACGAATGGAAATCGTACGATTTTTAGCGGTCGAAGGAATTCGAATGGTCGAATGGTCGAACGAATCGAACGCGAACCCAACTTGGCGAACGTCGCGCGACGTTCGCGAACATTCGGCGGACGCGAACGGTCGAAGTTCGCGCGAGCAAGTTCGCCAGCGAACAGTTCGCTACATCCCTAGTACTGACACACCAGTACAGTAAACTACAGAAGTATGTGAGAGTCACTGTGTGTCGGTACGTGTCTATTACTAACACATTCAGCACACAGACAGCAGTATAGACCAAGTGGCAGATCATTTCACTAATGTGCCCAAATATTACTGCTACAGCTACGCGATTCCTTGTTTAAATGAGTTAAATGATGTTAATGGTTCAAAGAATGTCGGGCTAAATGATCGGCCCCCACACATTTTAACCTCACCAAATCTGGCCCTCGTTGCAAAAAGTTTGGACACCCCTGGACTAGGTGAACATGTAAGAAGTATTAATAAGAAAGAGGAAGAAAGTCCTATTATCAAACATTTTGAAGTGGCCCATGGTGGGTTTACTCAGGATTTAAAACTGTTTGGTATTGATGTAGTGGATGAGAAAAGTGGGGGCAATTTAACAACCACATTATTAATATCGGAGTCCTACTGGATATTTAAATTAAAAACTGTAATAGCTGAGGGAATGGATAGTCTCTTTGAATTACAACCGTTTCTTACATCACTATGGAATTAAGAGGAAGGTTTTATTTTGGGAGTCTGATTTGATTTTATTAAAAATTATCAGGCAATTTTTAATTGCACTATGCACTATACACATATTTTTGTAAGTAGTGCACTATTAGCAAAAATGCTGCTTTCCTTGCTAATACTGTTATTTTTCTTATTTTGAATAACTTTATCCTGAATCCAGAGAGTATAATAAGGTTTACCTTGTTACATGTGTATATTAAACTAGGAACCTGGGAACAGGCAGAAAATAATGGTGTAGGTATATAAGGATTGTAACCTATAACAGCCACACATCCTCTGATGAAGCACCCAATGGTGTGAAACGTGTTAGGAGGGTGTGGCTAGCATGAGGTATGTGTCAGGGCCCGAAGGCTCAGTTTTGAGTTGCAGACCAAGGAGGAAGCTGTAGGCTCCAATACACAGTTCGTGGTAAGACACTTAAGAGCTTGAATGTACTCTAAGTTCTTATGATCCGTAAATATCGTTACAGGTATTGCAGAGCCTTCTAGTAGATGCCTCCATTCCTCTAATGCCAGCTTGACTGCTAACAGTTCTTGATTGCCCACATCATTATTTGTTCTGGAGGAGAGAATTTCTTTGAAAAGAAGGTGCACAGGTGACTCCTATCGCTGAGTTGTCTTTGGCATCGACTTGAATGAAGAAAGGGAGAAGAGAGTCTGGATGTTTAAGGACAGAAGCAGAAGAGAATTACTTTTTAAACTATTCAAATGTTTCCTTGGCTTGTGGAGTCCAGCAATTGGGTCCTCCACCCTTATGGATGAGGCCCAAAATTGGAGCAATTCTAGAAGAGAAGCCCTTGATGAACTGCCTATAGTAATTAGCAAAGCCGATACATCTTTGTATGGCTTTGGTACAAACACAACCCAGCTGTACGTCTCCGAAGTTTCTCTTGTTTGAACAAGCGGGCTCCCCTAATTTGCATGGGTTCCTCAGAAGAGGTAGAAGTAAAAGGAGCAGGTGTACTGGGGAGAAACAGCCTCTTGAAATGTGGAGCCAGCAAGGGTTAGAATTTCTTGCTTCTTTCTTTGTCAGATTGGTGCTCCCGTATTCTGGTATCAATCTTAATAACCAGAGTAATAAGATCTTCCAACTGCTACCGGAGATCACGGGAAACCAGATCGTCTTTGAGTCGATAGAAATTCCTTGATAAAAGGCAGCATGGTAGGCCTCATTATTCCAGTTCCTTCCGTACCGCTAGGGTACGGAAGTCTATAGCATATTCACTATAGCAAAATCTATAAACATGGGTCACTACTTATAATAAAAGCCACTCACCCTATGAACTCTATGAACTCACTGACCTGGGCATATATACCCCTGGTCCCACGCTCATGGGTTTGAAGACTTAACAATCCATAAGACCTTTGAAAAAAAGCACATTCACCAAGTAAGTCGAGTGACCCTGGTGCATCGCCCCAAACTCATAGCTAAAGGTGAAGTGCATTGAAGAAGAAAAATTGGCAAGCACTGCTTTTGCCACTTGTCGAGTTAAAAAACGACTTTATTAATGATGGATGAATTTGTCCCGTTTCGATTCGACTCAATTTGCAAAAAATTTGCGAAACTGCAAAAACTCATGCCTGGCGAATAAATCAGCTCATCGCTATACTACGTATATTTCATCATTTTAAAAACATCCACATCCTGAATTGTTTTGTATCCAAGATACGTAGTCATAGGCCTATGACTAGGCCTATGAAACGAGGAAACATATTTCTCTCATCCATACCTACTAGTTATTTTTGACCTTGTAATAACTAATAATACCAAATTCATGTCTAGTATTTGCATGGTTTAACATTTAGGAAATAGTGATCACAACATGGTCTCCTTTGACATTATGTTACAGAGGCAACTCCATCATTGAACAACTAAAACATTAACAAGTTTTAGACGTGCAAATATTAACTGGGAAAGGCATTTCACAGGGTTAAACACAGAACAAAAATTATATGTATTTAAAATGCTGCTTAAAGGAACAGTGACATCAAAAATTAAAAGTTTTTGTAAAGATTTATAATTCAGTGTTGCCCTGCACTGGTAAAACAGCTGTGTTTGCTTCAGAAACACTACTATTGCTTATATAAATAAACTGCTGTGTAGCAATGGGGGCAGCCGTTCAAAGAAGAGGTGTTGAGGTGGGTAAGAAAAAACGTGCTTTTAAGGCTTTCAAGTTAGCTGGGACAGCCAAATCATTTATAAGGTACAAGGAGGCCAATAAATCATGCAAAGAAGCTATAAGGCAAGCTAAAATTGCTATGGAAAAGGATGTTGCAGCAAGCTGTAAAAAAAATCCAAAATTATTTTTTAAATATGTTAATAGTAAAAAAATTAAGCAGGAAGGGGTGGGACCCTTACTATCAGAGGAGGGTCAGCTCGTTGATGAAAACCAAATAAAGCTGCAGATTCTGAACTTATATTTTTCATCTGTCTACACAAATGAAAAGTGAAGGTTTCCTTCTTAATAGTCCCAATTCTAGTAATACAACTAATGATGCATGGTTCACACATGAGGAAATTCAAAAGAGACTAGAACATGTTAAGATTAACAAAGGTTCGAGGCCAGATGGTATTCATCCCAGCGAGCTTAGCTTTGCGATTGCCAAACCTCTTTCCTTAATATTTCAGGATTCATTGAGATCTGGCATAGTGCCGAGAGACAGGCGAATTGCTAATGTGGTGCCTCTATTCAAAAAAGGATCCCGTTCTCAGCCTCAAAACTATAGGCCAGTTAGTCTGACGTCAGTATTAGGAAAGCTTTTCGAAGGGTTAATAAAGGATAAGATACTGGACTTCATAGCAAATCATAATACTATGAGTTTGTGCCAGCATGGTTTTATGCGTAATAGATCTTGCCAGACTAACTTAATTTCTTTTTATGAGAAGGTAAGTAGAGACCTCGATTCTGGGATGGCAGTGGATATGATTTACTTAGACTTTGCTAAAGCATTTGATACAGTGACACACAAAAGGTTACTGGTTAAATTAAGGAATGTTGGCCTGGAACATAGTATTTGTACCTGGATAGAAAACTGGCTAAAAGATAGACTACAAAGAGTGGTGGTAAATGGACCATTTTTAATTGGACCAGTGTAATTAGTGGAGTACCGCAGGGCTCTATACTAGGTCCCTTGCTTTTCAACTTGTTTATTAATGACCTGGAGGTGGGCATTGAAAGTACTGTTTCTATTTTTGCAGATGATACTAAATTGTGCAGAACTATAGGTTCCATGCAGGATGCTGCCACTTTGCAGAGTGATTTGTCTAAGTTGGAAAACTGGGCAGCAAACTGGAAAATGAGGTTCAATGTTGATAAATGCAAGATTATGCACTTTGGCAAAAATAATATAAATGCAAGTTATACACTAAATGGCAGTGTGTTGGGAGTTCCCTTAAATGAGAAGGATCTAGTGGTTTTTGTAGATAACAAGTTGTCTAATTCTGGGCAGTGTCATTCTGTGGCTACTAAAGCAAATAAAGTTCTGTCTTGCATACAAAAGGGCATTAATTCAGGGGATGAAAACATAATTATGCCTCTATATAGGTCCCTGGTAAGGCCCCATCTGCAGTATGCAGTGCAGTTTTGGACTCCAGTCCTTAAGAGGGATATAAATGAGCTGGAGAGAGTGCAGAGACTAAGTGCAACTAAATTGGTTAGAGGTGTGAAAGACTTAAATTATGAGGGGAGACTGTCATGATTGGGGTTGTTTTCTCTGGAAAAAAGGCACTTGCGAGGGGACATGATTAGACTTTACAAGTACATTAGAGGACATTATAGACAAATATTAGGGGACCTTTTTACCCATAAAGTGGATCACTGTACCAGAGGCCTCCCCTTTAGACTAGAAGAAAAGAACTCTCATTTGAAGCAACGTAGGGGGTTCTTCACAGTCAGGACAGTGAGGTTGTGGAATGCACTGCCGGGTGATGTTGTGATGCTGATTCAGTTAATGACTATAAGAATGGTTTGGATAATTTTTTGGACAGACATAATATCAAAGGCTATTGTGATACTAAGCTCTATAGTTAGTATAGGTATGGGTAAATAGAATTTATGTAAAAGTAGGAAGGGGTGTGTGTATGGATGCTGGGTTTTCATTTGGAGGGGTTGAACTTGATGGACTTTGTCTTTTTTCAACCCAATTTAACTATGTAACTATGTAAAAGGCTCAGGTTACACAGCAGATACGCTCTGTAGAACATAATGGTGTTATCTGCTATCCACTATTTAACCTGTGCCATATAGCCTTTTTTCAATTTCCACCATTGCTACACAGCAGCTTGTTTATATGAACTATAGTATAATATAGTATATAGTGTGTCTGAAGCAATCAGTTTTACCAGTGCAGGGCAACACTACATGATATTTTCATTACTGTAAAACACTTTCATTTTTTTGGTGTTACTGTTACTTTAAAGGATAACTAAACCACCATGCCCCCCCTCCACTGGCCCCCCTCCCTGCTTCCCCCTGCACAGTCTTACCCCTGAATTCTGTCCCCTCTAGAAATAGCGACCACACATGAATAGTGAACGCAACGGAGCTCACGGGCACCATCTTCTTCTCTTCGGCTAAACTAAAATTGCAGTCAAAGCTTGAACTTGAATGTTGTTCATAAATCTTCCCCAACTGATGCAACTGAAATTATTGTCATGCATGAGTAATCTGTAATTATTGATTTTATTTCTTAAGCTTGAAAACTGGTTCTCCTTTAGGATCTAATAGTCATGTATACTTACACAAATGCTGTATCCTACAAAACACAATAAAATTGGTGTAGAAGATAAGAATGAGGAAAGGAATCATGCTTACCCATTGGCAAAGTACTTTTTTGGCTGTATACAGAGCAGCCGTCATATCTCAAATCCCAATGATCCATCTTGAATTCATTCAAAATTTTACAAACATTCTTTGTGGAACAGCCGCTTGTGAAATTAACTTCAGAGTCTAATGGAAACAAAGGGGTTTAATAAATCTGATATTATAATGGTACAAGTACATTAAAAACAAAATAAAAATTAAAAAAATAAATATTTATACATGTGAAGGGCTATTTAATAATTTTTGAGGTTGAGAAAAAAAAACGTGTGTCAAAAAAAAAAACAGCAACAAAAGTCATGCAACTTTTTTTTTTGAACAGCAGAATATTCCCAATGTTGCACGCCAGTGAGTATCACATTTCCAATCATTTTCAACTCAAATGTGTTAATTAACTTGGAAAATAGATATATCATAAAAGGTGTTAGAGACAATTCCCATTGAATCTTATTGAAGCTCACCAGCTTTTACTTGCTGAGTTTTTTTTTGTGACTTTTTGCTGTTTGTTTCATTAATAAATACAGAATATTTGAGTTTCTGAAGAACATTCTCGAGTGTATTCGTGGTTGCGGGTTTTTTTCTGAATCATAAAAAAAAATGCAACATTCCCATTTCAGTGGTCTTACAGTTTTTTAAAACTACAATTAGGAGGTAATTTATTAAAGTCTGAATGTCAAAAACTTGAAAAATGTTAGTTTTTTTTACTATGAAATCCAATTTTTTTGAGTTTTATTATACCTCAAGGTTGGAAAAAGTCAGAATTTGAAAATTTCAGACCTGCCGAGGTTGTATATAAGTCAGTGTGAGAGGTCCCTATCCTATTTGGGGTCTGTGCTGAAATTAGCCCGAAAATCCGAAAAAAAAGTACGATTCGGATTTGCACTCGGTTATTATGAATTCTAATTTCCTTGGACTTTTTTAAATAAAATGATGAGAAAAATTCGGGTTTTGATAAGTAAGGCCCTTAAACTGTATTTCTCAAAATCACAAATTTATTAAAACTGGCGAGAAAAATCACTAAAATTATGAATGGCTAGAAAGGTCCGATAGGTATAGCACAGCTTCCATTGACATCTATAGGATCTCAACTGCTTTTACTTGCTGAATTTTTTTATTCACTTCATAAATCTCAAATAGTAAACAGTAAATAGACCCCTTAGTGTTATAGAGTCTGATGCATAAAAGGACTAGAAACATTTTACGCAATGACAGTAAAAACGGAAACCAGTTATGTTCAAAATGTTTACCTTTTATTAAAACACAGTGGTTCTCCTCACCCATGCATTGCATTGAATTTTTCATTTCACAGCCATTTGTTATAATCCCAGCACAGGTTGGACAAGTCATTTCATTGGGAACATTGCTTTTCAGGATTACTATGGTGATAGAAAACAGCAAATATGATCCACTTTTACATAGATATCGTTCATGTGAGCCAAAAGACGACAGATCTAAATGTTTTATTTCAAGCACACTTTCCCATTGCGTATATTCTCCCCTGTGTTTTAAGACTGGTGCCATATGGGACAGTTGAGATGTATAATGAGATGTATAATAGCTGGACAGGTGAGAGAGTTAAAGAGAGCATCTATAGCAAAGTTTATACAGAGTTGCTTGACTGAGATGGAAGAGGAAGACATTGACTGGCCTTCCCATTCACAGAGCCCCTGTGAGATGAATCGGATCACCTACTGCTAGCCAGGTCTGATTAGCCATTGCTCAGTCTCACTAATGCTACTAGTGCTTGAATGGAAGTGCATTCCACCAACAGTGTTCCAACATCTAGTGGAAATTTTATTTTCTGTATACGTTTATATACATAAATCTATTTATAAGTGAATTTATAGTATGTTTACCTATTGATGATTGTCGGTCCTAGTGGTTGGAGGCCAATGGGAAGTGCATGGAAGTGCATATAAAAGCAGGAAGGAGAGCAAGAGAGTACAGAGATGAAAGAGGCCACTGAGAGCAGGAAGGAGTGGATGGAGATTGAGAATGTATGGGAGTAGGGTACATAAACAAGGGAAGCTACTAGGATAAGAGGACATAGAGATGCTGTAGGAGGGGAAAGATGAAAGTGGTAAGGCATAGATATTGGTGATGTGAATCCATGGGGTAGGGGGAGTGTGCATGTAGATGGAGAATGAGGAAAATTAGATTTGGAGAGATAAGGAGGGAAAGGCAGAACAAACAGAAATGCATAAAGAACATGAGTGAGAGGTCACAGACGTCAGAGAAGCACACGTAATGAAGCAGCAGAAAAATGTGTGAATATTACATAGATATTAATATACACATAAAGAAGAGTAAATGTAGAAAAGTAAAGACATTTAGGGGGTTATTTAACAAAGTGTACATTTTTTTGAGTTTTTTTTAATGTGAAAAATCTATTTTTGATTAAAAAATGCCCTCGAAAACTTGAATTTTTCATGTAGAAAACTCGACCTTTGATAAACACCCTTAATGATGTCAGTTTCCCTAGGAAGGTTCTTTGCCAGAGGGCCTGTATTACATTTGGGAGAAGGAGTATACAAAAGGGAAAGCAAACAGGTACTCAGCCTCTTTTGGTTCCCCCACTTGTTGGAAGGAGTGTTATGGTGCTGGAAGCCTGAAGCACAGGTAGGTTCAACTACTGGAGAAGTAAGTGCCAGGATTGTTTTCTAATACCTCACTATGAGTGAGAGGAAGGATCCAGATAGTTAGTAAAGCAGTCAGAGGCTTCAACAAAAAGGCCAGTAAGGGTTAGTAACCTGCAGTGACAAGGTCACCTGTATAGGAACTCAATCAGTTAGATATTTGTAAAGATATTTGGACCACTGTGAGCTTTGCCTAATTCTGGGCTTTGATTGATTCACCGATGCTGCAAATGCTCCCTCTGGGGTGTTGTGAACACTTCAGCTTGTGTGAGGAACAACAAATTGAGAAAGTAAGTGTTTACTTATTGATACTGCACCATCTGAATCAGTACCCACCATTCTAAATTATATCATCTAAAAATTGTTTTTACATCCTTTGATACTTACCTTCTGGTTTGGGTGGGATACAGGCACTTGTGTTGCAGCAGGTTGTGCTATATGAGATTTCAAGTAGCAAAGTTGTTGTTCTCTCTCTAAAATTACAGTTTTCAGGCTTGCTGCATCGCCTTATAAAATAGTTTAAGACATTTCCTTGATCTTTTAAATAAGATAAAAATAACAGGAAATATTAATGAAATTTGTATATACAGTACATTTGTATATTATAGTATGTGAGAAGAAACTCTTATGGGTCCTTGCTGGTAAAAGAAGATAAGAAATTAGAACACTTCACAGGCATCGAATAATTAAATAACAAAGCAATAAGGAATCTCTCCTCATGGCCCTTACCCACCCCTAACTCCTTGTTTTATTCTTCTTCTTTATGTACATTAATAGCGATTTGTTTATTTCATGTAAATGTATTACATTGAAACTATATATCAATAGATCAGATCCTTAAAGGAAAACTATACCCCTCAAACAATGTAGGTCTCTATAAAAAGAAATTACATAAAACAGCTCATGTGTAAAACCCTGCTTCATGTAAATAAACCATTTTCATAATAATATACTTATTTAGTAGTATGTGCCATTGGGTAATCATAAATAGAAAACTGCCATTTTAAAGAATAAGGGCCGCACAAACAAACCAAACACGCCATACATGTTAGATCACATGAGCCAATTAAAGACAGAGTTTTGTGTTTTGGATCCTATCATTGAAGGTGCACACAAACAAACTATATGTTAGGTCACATGAGCCAATTAATGGGCAAATGCATTTTACTCCTATGCTTCTTCCTGTTACAGTTTGAGCTGCAGGATTTCTGGCCAGGTGATCTCTGAGGCAGCACAGAATATTGCATCAAATGGAAAATTTATAAAAGCACAATATTTACTTAAATATATATTCCAGTTTGGTAAGATTCTTTAATATGCCACAATATAATATGAATATTGTATTTTTAAATTTTAGAAACTATAAACCAACTACTGTCCATAGTACATGGCAAGGGGGCTCCTCAATTGACCCTTCACCCCCAGCCATCCCACTGAACCCCATTGTTACATACCTAAATGAAACACTAGGAGCCAGAAATGGGCAAAATGGTCACATTATTTATTTATATTTCATCAAATAAATAGGACCTTGCCAGCCTAACCAAAGACAGATTTCCATAAGAGGGTGCTACTATGCTCTGCTGTTCCTCACTGAAAACTTCACTTTCTCTTCTATATCACTAAGTATTAAGCTGGCCATAGACGCAAAGATCTGATCGTACGAATCGAGGATTCGTATGATTTTCGGAACGTGTGTGGAGAGTCCTGACATTTTTCACCCGGCGGAGATTGGTCGTTTGGTCGATTGGACAGGTTAGAAAATTTCTGTCGGCTGCCGATAATATCTCTAGCTTTGGTTGGACATGGACATCAGTCAGGGGCAGAACATTGCTGATCTGTTCTTTAACTAATCTGACTGGTAAGACTTTGATCTGAATGGTTAGTGGTGGGTCGGGAGATGGGAAAGTCCGATCGTACGATGATTCGTACGATCAGATCTTTGCATCTATGGCCAGCTTAAGGCTGCGTCTGATTCAATCAACCAACTAAGCAGTCACAGGAGAGAACCTCCTTTCTGCCTATTGTGGAGTACTCTGGCAAGATCCTACCGCTGCTTTGACAAATAAAATGTAGAATACATTATCATATATCCACTGTTTTGTTCCAGAGGAAGGCAAAAAACCCAGCCTGAAGTCAGTGACAATTATGCCTTAAAGGAATAGTTCAATGTAAAAATAAAAACTGGATAAATAGATAGGCTGTGCAAAATAAAAAATGTTACTAATATAGTAAAAATGTAATGTATAAATGATTGAGTGACTGGATGTCTACTATAATAGCCAGAATCCAACTTCCTGCTTTTTAGTTCTCTAACTCTGAGTTAGTCAGTGACTTGAAGGGGGGCCATAACTGTTCAGTGAGTTTGCAATTGATCCTCAGCATTCAGCTCAGATTCAAAAGCAACAGTTATGGCCCATGTGGCCCTCCCTCTAGTCACTGATTGGTTTTTTATATATATATATATATATATATATATATATATATATATATATATATATATATATATATATATATATATATATATATATTTATATGCCTTTATAGGTGTATATTGATCTGATTAAACAGAGTAACATACCCATAAATATAATCTTGCAAAATGTAGTTATATTATTGGTATATATGGCCAGACCCAAGGAGATACTGGTTTTGACATTTATTTAACAGTTGCAGGATAGCATAACTTCCAAAAGTCCCACTTTTAACAGCTCAACCTGCAGTCCCCCATTTGTACTGAAATGACCAGATCTGCTGCACTGAACAACCAGAAAAAGATCAGTTTTTAACTTAATTGGCTTTTGGCAGAGAGCCCAGAATAGATACCTAGATACTTTGTAAGGGCTCTTACAGACGAGCGTTTGAAGCTGCGCTCCCCTGCGTTCCATTTTTATGCGTTCAGCCGCAGGGGAGTGCAGGAGTAGACGCATTCAGTTTTTTTCAATGGGGCGCATGTAGGCACCGAACGCTGGTTGAGACGCAACATGCTGCATTTTTCCTGCGTTCGGCGCCTACATGCGCCTGTGTGAGTACAGCCCCATTGAAAAAAATTTAATGTGTCTACTCCTGCGCTCCCCTGCGGCTGAACGCATAAAAACGGAACACAGGGGAGTGCCGCTTCGAAGGCTCGTTTGTAAGAGCCCTAAGAGTAATAGATAAAGAGTAGTGATGCCTAGTGATGGGCGAATTTGTCCCGTTTTGCTTCACCACAAAATCCGCAAATTTCCTGTGAACAGGCGAAAAGTAGACGAAACATGAATTTTGATGCCGGCGACAATTCGACAGTGTCAAAATTAGCGCCAGCGTTGAAGTTGACACCAGCACCCACTAAAGTTAATGGGTGTCTGATAAACTTTGATGCTGGCGAATTTTCGCGGCAAACTCGAAAATTTATTCGCAGGTGACAAAGTGCAGAAATTCTGCGCAAATTTGTGCCTGCCGAATAAATTTTCCCATCACTAGTGATGGACGAATAATTTCACCAGATACAAATTTGCAGTGAATTTCCATGTTTTGCTGCCGGCCCGAAAATGCTGTGAAAATTCACAGATGAAAATCCACAGGCGCAATAGTTGCGAGCATCAAAACTGACGTGCATCAACATTATTCGGACGCCCATTGAATTTAACACATGTGACACGTGGCGGCAAAATTTGCGTTTTGCTAATTTTTAGCCATTTCGAGAATTTTGCTGGAAATTCACAAATTTCTGGGCAAAACAAAACTGGACAAATTCGCCCATCACAACAGATCTCTTGGGAGAATTAAGACTCACAGTTTAAAGGGCAATTCACCTTCATTAGCAAAATTGTAATGACATACAAACCACAGAAATTTGTTGAAACTTTTACAACCTGGGAAATTTTGTAAAACGGACATGTTAATTAGGGGGTGTGGTCACAAAAATTGATGTGGTCAGAAATTCAAATCTATTTGTCCTTCTTTCTGTTTCCAAAATGTTGGGAGGGAGTACTGATGCTTATAAACTTTATAATGTATCTTGTATTTATTATCCTTTTTCTCTGTAATAATAAAACAGTACCTTGTACTTGATCCAAAGTAATCAAGTACTGTTTAAATGATTTTTTTAGCAGACTTAAGGTACAGAGATCCTGAGTATAAAATGACCCCTTACCCTGAAAACCCCAAGACCCAAGAATTCTTGGTAACAGCTCCCATACCTGTATCCTGCACAATTTGATGTTGGTGAACAATGGTGTGTGCTTGATGCAGGTGTGTCTCAGCTAGATGGGCTAAATGCAAGAAGGTCCCAACTGTATATAGTACAAAGGGATAATGTACTTTTTTAGCTGCATATAGAGAAAAGAAGGGAGAATCTGCTGCAGCATTCAGAATAAAACATCTGGCACAAGGTGCAGAACATAGCATGGGCAGCAAGACTCGCAACAAGCGCTAGGCAGGTTTATGAAAATGTACGTCCATAGTGAACTATTTTTACCTAAAAATGAAATGGGTTGTGCACCTTTGAGTTAACTTTTCATATGATGTATAGATTGATATTCTAAGACAATTTGCAATTGGGTTTCATTTTTTATTATTAGTGGTTTTTAAGTTATTTAACTTTTTATTCAGCAGCTCTCCAGTTTGCAATTTCAGCAATCTGGTTCCTAGGGTTCATATAACCCTAACAACCATGCATTGATTTGAGTAACAGACTGGAATATGAATAGAAGAAGGCCCGAACAGAAAGATGAGAAGTGACCCCCATTTGAAAGCTGGAAAGAGTCAGAAGAAATAGGCAAATTATTTAAAAACTATAAAAATAAATAAATAATGAAGACCAACTGAAAAGTTGCTTAGAATTGGACATTCTATTATATTCTTAGGGGGATATTTACTAAACCTTGAATTTATCTGGTCGGGCTTTTTGGGGCAAAAACTCGAGTTGTTCTTGTAATAAAAAAACTGAATTTTTCAAGATTTATTATACCCCGATGCTGCAAAAATACAGAATCAGAAAATCCACCATCTCAGACTTGTCAATGTCCTGTATACGTCAATGGGAGAGGCACCAATCTCAGTTTGACGTTATTGTGGTTTGAGCTGGGATTAGCCTAAAAATTCAAACAATAATGGATTTTCAGGCAAAACCCCCCCAAAATTGAGTGATTTTGGAAAAAAGCAGATGATTCAGCTTTTCGCTCGATTTTATGGGTTTATTTCCCAATCCGATTAATTTGAGTTTTTAAATTAATAAATACGGTCAAATCGGGCATGGAAGTTTGGTTTTGTTTTTTTTATATAAAAAATAGATAAATTTGGAGTTTAATATATAACCCCTAAAAGTTAACTTAAAGTTGAACCACCCCTTTAACATGAGCCATCTGATATCTGTGTCATAAAAATAAGTTGAAATTTTAAACTGATGTCATAGAAGGAGTTTAGCCTCAAGCTGCCAAGTATACCAAGTGTTTCCCATTCCCCAGTGTTTCCCATTTATAGATTCTATTGTGTAAAAAAATCAGATACCTCAATTAGTAGTGAAATTAATTATTATTAATGTTATCATTATTATTATTTGTAATAATACTAATTATAATCCTTATAATAATACTGATAATAACAACAATAATACTACTACTAATAATAATAATAATAATAATAACAAAATAATAATACAAATAATAATAAGAAGAATACATTAGGATTGGTACTTTTGATTAGTAATGACAGAATCAATCTCATTTTGCTTCAACAAAAAATTCACAAAATTCATTGGGGGTTTATAGACATTTTTTCTCATCTACTCACATTTTCTTTTGATAACTAATGATACAGCCATGCATATTTCTCCTTCTGAACAGTTCCCCAGAGTGCCCCTGCAGTCGTTTTGCTGTAGTTTATCGCATAAAAAGCAGCTCAGATATGACTGTTCTGAAATGGAAAGAAGAAGAGTAAACCTTTAAAATTGTATTGGCAATTTTCAGTATGGGCATTTGTAGTTTCCCAAATACTTCCCTTATGTAAAAGGGGCACTAAGCTCAAAAACTATTTTTGGGGGGACAGTGAAAAAAAAATACTTTCTAATATACATTTGACTATGTATAAAGGTGTATGTTACATTCTGTTAATAAAGTGTCAGCACTAATAAATTCAGTCATCTTAAAAAATAAATTTTTTGTAAAGGAACAAAAAAGTTACGTCCAAAGTTGATGTTTATTAAAAAAAAAAAAACACCTTGATTGAGATGCAGAAATAGAAAATGGAATAGAAACAAAGATGGCAGAAAAATCCCCAAGAAGCAACTGTCTCATTTTGGTTATCTGCCGCAGTCTTACTTTTCGAATAACATATGATGTTAAAGAGGAAGTAAATTGTAAAATAAAATAAGGGTAGAAATGCTGTATTTTGTAAACTAAACATAAACATGAACTTACTGCACCACAAGCCTAATCAAACAAATGATTTATGCTTTCAAAGTTGGTTACAGGGGGTCACCATCTTGTAACTTTGTTATACATCTTTGCAAGACCAAGACTGTGCAAGACTGTGCAAGACTGTGCACATGCTCAGTGTGGGCTGCTTAGGGATCGTCATAAATTATCAAAACAGCACAAGTCAAATAATATCTGCCAGAAGCCGATACAGCAAGACTTAAGATTAATAATCAGAATATACAGACTGCACTGGGTCCTGTGTTGTCATGTAATCTAATGTGGATTTTATAGTTTTTGTATTGTTTAATACAAACTTTCTCCAACTCTGCAGAACCAGTGGCTGCATCAAAATAATCCTCCAAATAGAATCCCAGTTTATCTGTTTAAATCTGGCTCCATGATCTTTGTCCCTGCAGCTGGAGTTGGAAACAGTAAAGGGAATATAAAGGCAAAATAGAATCAAATACAAATCTCTACCATTGCCAACTGCTCTAAAGGGAAACAAACAAAGCTGCTAGAGTAATGCATGGCTGTTAAGTAAGGTGGGGTCTCCCCCTGCTGTTCATAAGTATGATTGTTTCCCTGCAGAGCAGTTAGGGACCGTCTGACAATTCCTATCCACAGCAGTAAATGAAGGGAGAATTTCACTGCATACAGTCAGGTTTCTTATAAATGTACACATGTTTTATTTAAAGTATATTGGAGATAGGTTTCTTTTTCATTAAAGTAAAAATGGGATTTTATTTTTTGCATTTACGTGCCCTTTAAAGAGGCTGTGTAACCTAGAAATCGGCAAACCACAAGGACCTTAGAGATAAATTAGCTTTAGATATAAGGGGAAGTGATTAAAAAAAGAATGGCTACTTTACAAAAGCTAACAAAGAGTACAAAGTCAACAAATCAAAGAAATTATATTGTTTTCTAAAAAGTATAAGCTCATTTTGCATTTGTTGGCAACAACACGTTTAAAACAAAGTTGGCTAAGGAACATGTTTTCCATTGTATGTGCGTCACCCCTGAGGAGACCAATTGCTGTCATTGTAAAAGTGTAAAAATATTGCCCCAAGATAGGATTTCATTCATTTTGTCTTATTTTTTAATTTTGTAATGTACCAAATGTTTTCAATGAGTGACAGGTCTAGAATGCAGTCAGGGGGCCAATTTAGCCCCTGTATCCTTTTAATATAGAGTCAATTTGTAATATGTGCATTGGCTGAAATAAGAGAAATAAGTAAGGCCTTTCTAGAGAAACGTCATCTGGATGGCTGTATATGTTGGTCCAAAACTTGTTTATATTGTTCAGGAATAATGGTGCCTTTGTAGATGAGTAAACTACCTATGCCTTGTGCACTAATGGTCCTACTTTTTAGCCCAGAGGACTCGATGTCCATTTCCAAAAATCATTTTTGATTCTTCAGCGCACAGGACAGTTTCCACTGTACCTTAATCTTAAATGAGCTTCGATGAACACGGCAGTGTTTCTGGTTACTTTGCATGAGAGAGTTTTAACTTGGGAACTGTGTTTGCAGACAATGGTTTTCAAAAACCGGACAGGTGGCAACCCTATTTGTGTCTGTTTTAATGCAGTGCTGTCTGAGGGCCCTAAGATCACAGGCACCCAATATTGACTTTCAGCTTTGTCTCATTTTACAGAGATTTCTCCAGATTCTCTGAAACATTATATAGATGATGAAATACCCACACTATTTGCAGATTTACATTGATGTTATGTTTTCAATGGGTACCCCTCCTCATTTTTACTTAAAAGAGACGCTGAACGACTGGGATGCTCTTTTTAGCATATTTTTTCCTGTCTTTTGTTTTCCCATCCCTACATTTTTGTAAAGTGCTGTTGGCATCAAAATGAGCCTACATTTAAAAAATAATAACATTTTCTAAATGTCAGCATTTGATATGTTGTTTTTGTACTATTTGCATTTTAATATAGAGGTTCAATGATTTTCAAATCAGCTCATTCTGTTTTTATGTATGTTACAGTGTGAATTTAAAAAAAAAATTGACTGGACAAGACTAGCCCACCAATCACCATTAATGACACAATCAGTAACTGAGAGGCTTTGCTGTGGAGCAGACAATCTGAAGCGGACTATGTCTGTGAATGACTATTGATGAAGCTATTGACCACAATGAGCAATGGTCTTTTGAATTGGCATAAAAAATACTTGTATCAGGTTTAATAGTTGCTCATCCCTAAATTTGTATACAAGGATAAGCAAACTTTTACACCTGGTGCAGTTTTGGCAAACTTTAAGGGGGTGATTTATCAAAGTCCAAATTTATCTCAACATATTCTGCCAAAAAACACTGTTTACATCTACACAGGTTTTTTCCACTTCTTTATTATTAAATTTTCCCGAAAATGTGGTTTGCGGAAAAAAATCTGAATGTCACGTTTTTTTTGGATTTTCCACCCGTATACCCGTATACGATGTTGTATGTTTTTTCCCTGAAAACTCACAAATCTTCAGGGTATTGCACAAAATACAGAGCACATAAAAAAATCCATGGGACTTCTCCCATTGACTCATATGCAACCTCGACAGGTCTGAGATGCTGGATTTTCTGATTTAGACTATGACCATCCTCAGGGTGTAATACATTCAGAAAAATTCGTGATTTTTAAAAGTCCAATTTTAGTATTCGTAGTTTAGTTAATAACCCCCCTAAATGTTGCCAAATGGTCTGTTTTGCCAGAAACAGAATACCTGTTCTCCTTGTCATTATTATTCACCCCTTAACTTTGACATAAAGCAGTAGGATCGGAGCAAATTATTTGTAGAGAAATTGGCAACATGAGATCCTTTTTTCTTATGAAGAACAGTTGAAGTATAGTGGCAAAGAACTTCTCTAACAATATAGGGCAATTCGTATGCTATTGCACAGTTAAAAAATGCTTTCACCACATGGTAATTTCACCTTTCTAATACATTTCGGCAAAATGTCTTGGTTTCACTTATTATATACTAAAATTCTATGAAATAAAGCTTACAGATATTTACACTTGGCAAAATATACACTTGACATGCCCTTTAGACTGCCTATTTAATGTTCCTATGAAGCTAACAACCTCCTGATTTCTAATCTCTCATATTTTTCAGGAATTCCCATTCTCAGAGGTACATCATACACTTATATTAAAGAATTAAATATACAGCTCATGCAAAACACATGTGCACTTCATCACAAAAAAAGAAGATACAACAATTATTCAGTAGTTCTAATTCAAGTAAAATGAAAATTACTTAAAAAATGAACTACATTTTATATTTACTAGGCACTTACCAGTTGTGACAATAACAGAGAAAATAAAAGCAGCAGTGAGAAACAGGATCATGTTGTTGATTTGAGCATCAAACAAATGTGAATAGCCTGGCAGCGAGGGATCAGGTGCCTGTTCTTGTAATCAAGGCGTGCTGCTGGAGTGAGGTACTAAATGGAGTATGTACTGTATGTAAAGACCAACCTGTAATTGTTCTGAAAGTTCAAGGTACAGGTTTCAAAAAACAAAAACATGGTTAATGTGCCTCTTTTTTCATATTGCACTCTACCCTGCACATGGTTAATTGTCCCTTAGAACCTTTGCTTAAAAAAAAAATGTTTTTTTCATGTGCAGGACAGAAATGAATCAATTCATAAAGAACAAGCTAGGTAGACATACGTAGGAGTCAGTGGGGGTCATTTATCAACACTGGGCAATTTTACCCATGGCCAGTAACCCATGGCAACCAATCAAATTGTTGCATTTATTGTTCTACTTACAGCTGTCTTTAAAAAGCTAATCAGTGATTGGTTGCTATGGGTAATTGCCCAGTGTTGATAAACGAGGCCCAGTGTGCTGGATAATATGGTATCTGGTCTATTTATTGCATGAGAATCAGAGTCGGACTGTTGGGTGCAGAGCCCAATAGAGCTGCTGCACCAGAGGCCCTCGCCGCACCCCCACACCCCCCTACAGGGGCTGCTGCCACTAGCCCTCCCACAAGCACACAAATTAAACCTACCTTCAGTGCGTCAGGGGAGGGAGATCAACGGACTGGGGAAGCATTTTCAGGGTTCAGGACTGGGCCGGTGGGGCCAACTAGGGTTGGGCCCATCGGGTTTTTTTCCCGGTGTCCCTCTGAACCAGTCCTACCCTGATAACGATGCATTATAGCAAGGCATGGTCCAAGTCTTTGAGTTTATCTGTGAGTTATCGGTTAACCAAACCCTTACCCAATAGTCTTGCTAATGGAGTGGCAACTTATAATGATGTAGGCCAGGGAATGTAAGAAGACAAAAGCAAGAATAAATACAGTAACAGTCCAAAGATCAGGGCTGATGACAGACCATAAAAAATGGAGTCCAGTAGACAGGCCAGCAACCAGACAGGCACAAGAAAGATGTAAGGATTCAACACGCAAACACGCGCACGTCAAGATGGGTGCCAATACGGAAGCATGTGCATTATCACGCACCACGCGCCGAAACGAACGCAGGCGTCTAAACGTCCGCTAACGTGAACATGCACGGCGTCATCACGCAGGAGTCACTATGTTTGGCACCAAAACACCCTCCTTAAAAGAACGCTCAGGGAAAGGTTATGTGCTTGGTGATAAACTTTACTCCTGTATACTTGTATCCTGATTATTTGATTCCGGTTTGACTTCTGCTTTGAATCTCTGACTACACTTGATCTCCGCCTGGATCAACCTCAGCCTGTTAAACGACTACGACTGATCTCCGCCTGCACTGACCTCTGCCTGCCCATTCGACTCCTCTTCTGCTTAACCCCTACTCAACTACTCCACGTAAACTGTATGTGACTCCCCAGTTTGGCCACGTCTCCTCACATCTTGGCTCTAAACAGGTGAAGCCTTACAAAGATCTCAGAATTCACGGTATCAACTGTATTCAATCAATAATTGAATGCATATACAACTGCAAGGTCTGAATTCATAAAAAAACAGCTCATACACTGTATAAAATGTATCAATATAAAATCATCATAATCGATGACAATGACTTTAAACCCCCAATTTAAAGCTAGCTCTAGCCTCAAACTTAATGAAGAAATTATACATGTCAATACTGACCTACATGAATTAGCTCTACAGAAACCCAAAACTCAGTTAACCAAAGTTAGCATTACACATTACAATACAATGGAGCCAACTTGCGTTTAGCCCGACATTTGAAGAGATGTTATAGTCAATAGTTAATAAACTAGTGTAAAGTCATAAGTCATTGAAACTGGCTCAATTAATACAATGCAAAAGAAAATCAAAACACATATGATCTGCAAGGAAATTAAATTACCCAGCATTCAATAGCAGTCCCCTTATCAGCTCAACAAACTCAAGAAAACTTAAGGGAACCCATTTCAGAAAAAGAAGTAGAGACAGTCATTAATGAAATACCTGTAAACAAGCACTGGCCCAGATGGCTTCATCCATCTATATTATAAAGTCTATGAGGACAAGTTAGCCCCTAAACTCACCTAATTATTTAATAAACATGCTCATTCAGCATATTTCCCACAAGAGATACTATTTGCTGCATATTTCATCATGTACGTGAAGCAGGTGTCTTAAGTGATGGATCAGGTGTATGTTCCTCTGGGAGCAGAGCGGTTCTCTTACCATTATTATATTCCGATGAATTTTCCAAAGACTTGTACCTGTACAACTTATCCACACAAACAATTTGAAAAAGTGCTGGCTGAAGTAGGTCTCAGTCAATCTGCGGCTATGAATCAGGCCACACTGGGTTTTTTTTTTTCCTTTTGGCTAAGTTTTTGATTGCACAAACAACTTGTTTGGGTGAATTGTGCAGGATAAAAGCTGTCAAGTATATGGCATTAAAAATCTTGCTGGAGTGTTTTTGTCAGGGTACCTGGGGTGCGGCGGGGTCGTCCGCCAGCAAGGACGCCCGCCGCACGTCCTCTTCTCTAGCCGCGCCAGCGTGTCTTGCTGGCGTCGGCTTCTCTCTAGGGCGCGCGCGGCGCGCCTCCCGGAAATTTAAAGGCGCAGGCGCGCTGACGTCATACGTCAGCGCGCAAAGGCGCGAAATTCAAATGTATTTAAAGCCCTGGGTGGCTGCTTGTAATTGCCCGTGATAGGATTGTATTCCTGGTGCTTCTGAGCTTTGTGCTATTGTCTGATTCTGTCTGATTCCTGTTTTGACCCCTGCCTGGCTATTTCGACTACTCTGAATTCTGGATCCTGACCTTGCCTGCTTACGACTACTCTACGGTTTAACCCTTCGATTGATCACCCGGTTTTGACCCTTTTGCCTGTTTGACGTTTCTTGCTATCTGCCTGCCTCGACCCAGCCTGTTTGACGATTCTTGTTATCTGCCTGCCTCGACCCTGCCTGTCTGACGATTCTGTTGCCTGCTCCATTTGTACCGTGACCTTCGGCCCAAAAGACTCTGCTACCTGCTGTGCCCCTCTGCTAGCCAGAACATCTCGCCTTGTACCCCTCGTAAAGTCCAGGTGGCACCCAAGTAAGCTGAGGGCTCCTCCCGAAGCCCAACGGTGGTCACACTACTGGTGAAGCCGAGCCGAGACCAGGGTACTTGGCACCTGTTCTGGTATTGGGTGCCGGCCGTGACATTATCACGGGCCATGGAGGACGAAAGTCACGTTGAAGCTGCTGCCGCTGTTGCTCCTCCAACTACCACCGAAGTGCTGCTTACCACTCTGTTACAGCGCTTGGAGGATCATGAACAGAAGCAAAATTACCTCCTGCAAGGTTTCCACAATCTTACGCGACAGCTGGAGGGTACTCAAGCTTCACGGCAGCAATCTGTTCCTGTTCCAACACCTTCTGTGGGTTCCTCTGCCAATTGGGGAGACTCATCTAAACCCCATGAACCCAAAATTGTGTTCCCCGAAAGGTTCAGTGGGGACCGTACTAAATTTTTCGTTTTCAAAGAGGCATGTAAGCTGTACCTTAGTTTCTTTCCTCATTCTTTCCAATCGGATGAGGAGAAAGTAAGGTTCATAATGACCCTGCTTTTGGGTGACCCCCAAATTTGGGCCCTCAGGCTGCCTTCCTCTGACCCTGCTCGTTATTCCCTAGACACCTTCTTTAACAGCATGGCCATTCTTTACGATGACCCGGATCGCGCATCATCTGCCGATACCGCGATTCGTAAATTGCGCCAAGGGAAAAGGGATGCGGAGGTGTATTGCACCGAATTCCGCCGGTGGGCAGTGGAAACTGGGTGGAATGATTTGGCTCTAAGGAGTCAATTCCGGTTGGGGTTATCCGATTCGGTAAAGGATAGTCTGGTTAATTACCCCCTGCCTTCTAACCTGGATGGTCTTATGTCCCTCGCCATCCAGGTTGATAGAAGGCAAAGGGAGAGAAGGGGTGAGCGGAGTACAAACTTCCCTGGGGTTACCAATATAAGATCCAATGTGGTGACTAATGTAAAATCTCCTAACCCCTCTGTGCCTCTGCCTCAGGAGGAGCCTATGCAATTAGGCATATCCCACCTAACTCCTGAGGAAAAGGCACGCAGGCGTTCCATGGGTCTCTGTATGTACTGTGGTGAAAAGGGACATTTTCTGAACCAATGTGTTAAGAGGCCGGGAAACTCCGAAGCCTAGATGGAGAAGGGGAGCTCCATTTGGGTGCAGGAGTTTCCTCTCCCCAGTCAGCCTCCAAGGTTTTGTTACCGGTTAAACTAACCTGGCCTACTGGCTCTGTCAGGGTGTATGCTTTTGTGGACTCTGGGGCGGAGGGTAATTTTCTGGATACTGCTTTTGCTGCTAAATTTTGTATCCCTGTAATTTCCCTAAATGCTCCCATGAGAATAATGGCAGTGGACAGAAGACCCTTAGGGTCCGGTGTAATTTCCAGGGAGACGGTGATTCTTTCCATGTGTATTAATAATGTGCATTGTGAGGAGATATCTTTTTACCTCATAGAGGGTGCATCCTCTCCTCTTATTTTGGGGTTACCGTGGCTCCAGAGGCATAACCCTCTGATTGACTGGGTCTCAAGGGAGGTGGTTCAGTGGGGTACCATGTGTGATGGAGTATGTGTTCCCTCTGTAGTAGCAACTACATCGCTTGAAGGGTTACCTGCTGCATATGCAGAATTCACTGATGTCTTCTCTAAAAAGGCAGCAGAGACCTTACCCCCACACCGGCAGTATGACTGCCCAATTGATCTGGTTCCTGGATCTACTCCTCCTCGTGGTAGAACCTATCCTCTTTCTTTGCCAGAAGCCCAGGCAATGAAAGAGTATATAAAGGAAAATCTAGAAAGGGGTTTCATCAGGCCTTCTAGTTCCCCTGCGGGGGCGGGCTTCTTTTTTGTTGGGAAAAAAGATGGTGGTCTCCGCCCCTGTATTGATTATAGGGGGCTCAATAAGATCACCATAAAAAACCGCTACCCTCTCCCTTTAATTTCCGAACTCTTTGATCAGGTCAAAGATGCTAAAATCTTTTCCAAGCTTGATCTTAGGGGGGCTTATAACCTGATCCGTATTAGGGAGGGTGATGAGTGGAAAACTGCATTTAACACCAGGGATGGCCACTACGAGTATCTCGTTATGCCTTTTGGCCTCTGTAATGCCCCCGCAGTGTTTCAGGAGTTTGTTAATGACATCTTCCGGGACCTGCTGGGGATCTTTGTAGTGGTCTACCTAGACGATATTCTAATTTTTTCCTCTAACATGAAGGAACATCAAAATCATGTTCGTGAAGTCTTACGGAGACTAAGGGGAAATAATCTTTATGCAAAACTAGAAAAATGTACTTTTGGGGTTTCTTCTGTTCAGTTTTTGGGGTTTAACATTTCCAGCAAGGGTCTAGAAATGGATCCAGGCAAGGTGAGAGCAGTCCTGGATTGGACCCAACCCCTTTCGTTACGTGCAACCCAAAGATTTCTTGGTTTTGCTAATTATTACCGTCAATTTATCAAAAATTTTTCCCTCATTGTGGCTCCCATCACTAATCTAACTAAAAAGGGCGCTGACCCCAGCATGTGGCCCCTTGAGGCCGTTCAAGCGTTTGAATTCCTCAAAAAGGAATTCAGTTCTGCTCCAATCCTTCGTCACCCCGACACTGCGCGTCCTTTTATTGTGGAGGTTGACGCCTCTGAAGTGGGAGCTGGGGCAGTCCTTTCTCAAAGGCACCCGACTACCAACAAGTTGCACCCCTGTGCTTACTTCTCCAGGAAGTTTTCACCCGCAGAGGTGAATTATGATATAGGTAACAGGGAATTGTTGGCAGTCAAATGGGCCTTTGAGGAATGGCGACATCTCCTGGAGGGTGCAAAACATCTGGTGACGGTCTATACTGACCACAAAAATCTATTGTATATAGAGTCTGCTAAACGCCTTAATCCGAGGCAGGCTAGGTGGGCTCTATTTTTCACAAGGTTTAATTTTTCTCTGACTTTCAGGCCTGGGACTAAAAACACCAAGGCGGATGCACTCTCTAGGAGTTTTGAATCCATTTCTTCTGACTCTAGTGAGTGTACTCCCATTATTCCCAGAGAAATGATCATAGCAACTCTTGAATCTGACCTTTCTTCTTTGTTGCTCCCTCTTCAGACATCTGCTCCTGCAGATACCCCTTCGGGGAGATGGTTTGTACCACAAGAGTTAAGGGAGCAAGTATTAAGGGAGGTGCATGATTCTAAAATGGCAGGGCATCCGGGCATTTTTAAGACTGTGTCCCTGTTATCCCGTCATGTTTGGTGGCCATCGTTCAAACTGGATGCCAAAGCCTACGTTAATTCCTGCCCAGTCTGCCAAAGATCAAAGTCTTCTCGAAATTCTTCCCAGGGTCTGTTAATTCCTTTACCCATTCCAGTAAAACCTTGGTCCCATTTGTCAATGGACTTCATTGTGGATTTACCCCCTGCTCAGGGGAAAACGGTGATTTGGGTGGTGGTGGATAGGTTTAGCAAGATGAGCCATTTTGTTCCCCTTCCACACCTCCCTTCTGCTAAGACTTTGGCTGACCTATTTATTACCCACATTTTTAAGTTTCATGGTTTTCCTGAAAATATTGTTTCCGACAGGGGGGTTCAATTTGTCTCTAAGTTTTGGCGTGCATTCTGTTCTTTGGTTGGGATTGAGTTATCCTTTTCCTCTGCTTATCACCCCCAAACCAACGGTCAAACTGAGAGGGTAAACCAGTCCCTAGAACAGTACCTCAGGTGTTATGTGTCTGACAACCAGTCCGCGTGGGCGGAACTGTTACCCTGGGCAGAATTTGCATACAATAATGCTACCCATTCTTCCTCTGGGGAATCCCCTTTCTTTATTGTCAATGGTCTACACCCCAAAGCCTTTTCGTTCTCTGGGTCGGGTTCCCCTGTACCATCTGCCAATTCCTCAGTTGAGTTATTTTCTAAGGTTTGGTCTCAAGTGCATGAATCTCTGTCGGCAGCTACATCAGCTCAAAAGAGGGCTGCTGACAGATCCCGTAGAGAGGCACCCCAGTATAAAGTGGGAGATTCAGTCTGGTTATCTACCAAGAATATCAAGTTGAAGGTGCCTTCTCTCAAACTAGGTCCTAAATTCATTGGTCCATATCCTATTACTGCTATAATTAACCCTTCCTCTGTTCGTCTTAAGTTACCTGGTAATTTTAAAATTTCTGATTCCTTTCATGTCTCCCTTCTCAAACCGGCTTCACAAATCCGGCAGTCATCTGTTCCTCCCCCAGTACTGGTTGAGGGTCAACCTGAATTTGAGATCCAGGAGTTCCTTGATTCTCGCCTGGTTAGGGGTAAGCTCCAGTATTTGATTAAATGGAAGGGCTATGGCCCCGAGGAGAACTCTTGGGTCTCAGTTGGGGACATCAAGGCTGACCGTCTCAGGAAGCAATTCCATCAAAAATTTCCTGAGAAGCCTGGGGGTCCGGTGGCCCCCCCTGGAGAGGGGGGTAATGTCAGGGTACCTGGGGTGCGGCGGGGTCGTCTGCCAGCAAGGACGCCCGCCGCACGTCCTCTTCTCTAGCCGCGCCAGCGTGTCTTGCTGGCGTCGGCTTCTCTCTAGGGCGCGCGCGGCGCGCCTCCCGGAAATTTAAAGGCGCAGGCGCGCTGACGTCATACGTCAGCGCGCAAAGGCGCGAAATTCAAATGTATTTAAAGCCCTGGGTGGCTGCTTGTAATTGCCCGTGATAGGATTGTATTCCTGGTGCTTCTGAGCTTTGTGCTATTGTCTGATTCTGTCTGATTCCTGTTTTGACCCCTGCCTGGCTATTTCGACTACTCTGAATTCTGGATCCTGACCTTGCCTGCTTACGACTACTCTACGGTTTAACCCTTCGATTGATCACCCGGTTTTGACCCTTTTGCCTGTTTGACGTTTCTTGCTATCTGCCTGCCTCGACCCAGCCTGTTTGACGATTCTTGTTATCTGCCTGCCTCGACCCTGCCTGTCTGACGATTCTGTTGCCTGCTCCATTTGTACCGTGACCTTCAGCCCAAAAGACTCTGCTACCTGCTGTGCCCCTCTGCTAGCCAGAACATCTCGCCTTGTACCCCTCGTAAAGTCCAGGTGGCACCCAAGTAAGCTGAGGGCTCCTCCCGAAGCCCAACGGTGGTCACACTACTGGTGAAGCCGAGCCGAGACCAGGGTACTTGGCACCTGTTCTGGTATTGGGTGCCGGCCGTGACAGTTTTTCAAATCTTTTTCTGTCCACTTTTTCAATTTCCATGATTTATTTAGTTATTTAATACGGTTTCAAAGAATCTAGTAAGGGGACCTATACCCAGTTGATAAGCAGAGGAGCTGCACTATCATTAAGTGTTATGGATTAGATAGGCCTGCATTTGAGAGAGGAAGCACAGTGATGCTAGTGTCCCTTGTGGAAGACTCAACAACACACTGTAGGAATACTGTATGTTACTGTACTGTATAGGCATAATACTCATCCTTGCTGTGAGTGCTAGTATCTGATAAATGCCAGTGACCATCCATACTGCAAGTATAAACATATGAATTATTATACAGACTCCAAGGCACCCAGGAATAGTTTTAAAAAGTTTTATTGCACCATAAGATTATGTTTCAGGACAGCACAGTATAATACAGCTGTTCAAATTGCCAATAAAGTGATGTCGTTTACAATCCAAGAAAGGGTACCCCAATTAAAATCAATAGCTTCTATAGATGTGAAAGCTCGTAGTAATATATGTTATAAAATGTCCATGTGGGCAAGCAAATGTAGGTCAGACTTCAAGAAGTGCCAGAGAACGTATACAAGAATATAAATCCGCTAGCAACACCAAAAAGTGTGATCAAGCAGTTTCCAGTCATTTCCCTGCTGCAGGACACGGGGTGCAACAATTCAAATTTCAAATTGTTGATAGTGCCCTTAAAAAACTTCAGGGAGGAGATAGAATGAAAATCTTGCTTAAAATGGAAGCAAAATGGATTTGGAGGGTAGAAACATTAGTCCCCCTTGGCCTCAACAAAGGATATGATTTAAGTACAATTTATCGGTAATACATACAATTTATTTGTTTTTAACATGGGAGTTTTATTTTTTTTATATCTCTCCTTCTGCAGGATGTTTAATGGACTCTATGGTGATGGGAATGGTTTCACAAATGTAGAGAATCAAAAATGTTGGAGCAAGACACTCACGCATGAACCAGACTAGTATTTAAGTCAAAATAGAAATCTTTATTTGTATAAACTATTCATGCCTGACGCGTGTCGTGTCAAGGACACTTGGGGGCAGATTTATCAAGGGTCGAATTTCGAAGTTGAAAATACTTCGAAATTCGACCATTGAATTGAATTACTTTGAATATCGAAGCCAACGTTTTTTTCATCGAATATGGCCATTTGCGGTTGAAGTAAAATCATTTGATCGAACTATTAAATCCTTCGAATCGAACGATTCGAAGAATTTCAGCGATCAATCTAATGATTTTTCTTCGACTTCAAAAAACTTAGAAAACTGCTCTAGAAGGTCCACATAGGCTAACATAGCTCTTTGGCAGGTTTAATTTGGCGAAGAATTGAAGTCGAAGTTTTTTTAAAGAGATTATCAGTATTATCAAATGGTAGAATATTCAAACTATTTTACTTCAAATCGAATTCGAAGTTGAAGTCGTAGTATCCTATTCGATGGTCGAAGTATCCAAAAAATTACTTTGAATTTCGAAATTTTTTGCGTCGAAAATTCCATCAAATTCACTTCGACCCTTGATAAATCTGCCCCTTAGTCATAGGCTATTCTATTCACAAATGTACACAAGTGCTTTAAACACGATACACTGTGGCAAATTGTAATACTTTGTTAGAAATTGTATGGGAAATGCATGTGTTTGTAATGTGGTAGTTCACCAATAGAGGCCCCTTTGTTACAATGCTTATAAATGTGTGCACATGTGCTGCTTAGGTAGCTTGATAAAGGACTGATGGAGGTCTGAAACTGTAACGATACGTTTATCCACTTTGGATGACCTAATGAAGTTAGCCATTCAGATTGATAGGAGGCAAAGAGAAAGGAGGGATTTTCTTTGGTTTATTAGTAATCAGCGCTGTCACAGCTTGGGGAAACAAGTAGTAGGATAATATATGGTGTACTATGTTTACACTCTTTTTTTGATTTAGTTATAGGCCACTTTCCAAATTTTCGATCACACAGGTTTTTCATACGCTGCACACTCGAGTGTCACACAAATGTATTACAGCTAAACTAACTCGTGTAGCTCAAAAATACTCTCAAATATTTAGTTTAGTGATAAGCCCTTCAAGGTATCTTTGGTCCTAGTCAGCACTTCCAATCTCATGATACTTTAACAAGGAGCAGAACATAGCATAAAATCTTTTAATTTGAAAAATATATCTTTAAAAATACACTCACAATTGTGATAGTTAAACCAGGAGCCATCTCTAAGTCACCCGCAATTCGCAGCCGTCTTGCTCCGATCAACGTTGCTTTTCGCCGGTGTGTTCTTCCTGGGATGCTTGGAGATGACATTGGTTGCTCTTCTGTCGCTCTGCCTGACACTTTTCGACGATTACTCAACTTCCTCGGAGGCTTCGATAATCCTAACTCGCTTATTGCGCCTCTTGTAGGGGAGATTGTTGCCACGGAGACGCGTATATTCCTTGCACCTTCCATTGCTGTGCTACTTGTCCATGGCAACCCTCCCCCTATATAGCTTACGTTCTGCTCCAAATACGCCTGCTATCCAACCTAAACATTTATATTTAATCATTAACTAACTTTTCTTCCGGGAAATAAAATGATGATGTTAAATGAATTCAACCATTAATTTGTCTTCTTTTGATTTTGGATACATAGATTACTTCATTAATACCGCTATTTTTACATGAATTCAACCATTAAAGGAATAGTTCAGTGTGAAAATAAAAACTGGGTAAATGGATAGGCTGTGCAAAATAAAAAATGTTTCTAATATAGTTAGTTAGCCAAAAATGTAATATATAAAGGCTGGAGTGAACAGATGTCTAATAAAACAGCCAGAATCCAACTTCCTGGAAGTTTTTGGCTAACTAACTATATTAGAAACATTTTTTATTTTGCACAGCCTATCCATTTACCTAGTTTTTATTTTTACACTGAACAATTCCTTTAAGTTGTCTACTCTCCCAGTAAAGCATGCATGTTTATGACAGTATTTGAAATGTTTGGAAACACTATGGGGCAGATTAAAATACTTTGAAAATACTTTGAAATTCGACCATCGAATTTAAATACTTCAGATATCGAATTTGAAGTTTTTTCAGCGAATTTGGCAATTTGCGATTTTAATTCGATCGAAGGATTGGAAAAAGTTTGTAGAAGGACCCCATAGGCTAACATAGCAATTCGGCAGGTTTAATTTGGCGAAGTATTGAAGTCGAAGTTTTTTTAAAGAGACAGTACTTCGATTATTGAATGGTCGACTATTCGAACTATTTTTACTTCTAACCGAATTCGAAGTAAATTCGAAGTCATAGTAGCCTATTCGATGGTCGAAGTATCAAAAAATTTATTTGAATTTCAAAATTTTTTTACTTAGAAAATTCCCTCGAATTCACTTCAACCCTTGATAAATCTGCCCCTATGTGTTTCCTTCCCTTTTTCTATGGTATTTATATGTTCCCTAATTCAGTCACATAATTTACTACTTGTCTTTAGTGATGGGCGAATTTGCGACGTTTAGCTTCGCCTAAAAATTCGTGAATTTCGTGCGAAATTCGCAAAACGACGAAAAATTCGCAAAATGGCGTTGGCGTCTCGTTTTTGACGCCGGCGCCCGTTTTTGACGCCGGCGCCTGTTTTTTCGATGCCGGCGCCCGTTTTTGACGCCGGCGTCTGTTTTTTCAAAAAAAAAAAAATTCATGCAGACGAATTTTTGCCGCAAATTTTCGCAGGAGTTTCGCAAATTTATTCGCTGGCGGCAAATTCGCGCTTGGCGAATAAATTCGCCCATCACTACTTGTCTTCCCTATATATTGTGATTCGCAGAGACATTGGATACAATAAATTAAATTTGTTGTAGTGCATCTTATACATTGTTTTGTATTGTAAAGAGAAAGATGGGCTGAAGAGGGTACATATTTCCCTATCATATGTTATAATGATGAATCACCAACTCCCTCGTTTCCTAACCCTCAGGGGGAACCCATGCAATTGGGGGCTACACACTTGTCCCCTGAGGAAAGGGCCTGAAGGCGATCCTTGGGTCTCTGCGTATATTTTGTTTAGGTGCTGCCTTTGCAGAAAGGTATAATGTTATACTAAGGTATAATGTTCCCCTTACTACTGCTATTGATCAGAGCCCACCTGGGTCAGGTCTAATAACCCAAAAATTCAAGGCATTTTCCATGTGTATTAATATACATTGTGAAAATTTATCTTTTCACATTCTTGATGGTTCTTCGTCCCTGTTAATTCTGGGGTTACCCTGGCTACAGGTACACAAACCCCACATTGATAGGCCCAGACCTATTTGTTTTGGTTTTTCGGTTATTTAGCTTGAATCAGCTCTCCAGTTGGAATTTCAGCAGCTGGTTGCTAGAGTCATAGTTTAACAAACAAGGGAAAGTTGTGCTCACCACTATTTTTTAAAACCATTAGGCGGGGGTGCAATGAGGCTGTGACCACAAAATACATATAGTCAAATACAAGAGTCCTCTGCACTCAACCCATTATCAATATATTTAAGACAGAGACATTTTGTGCATACTGCTACTGAAAAATGCCTTACCCTTTAAACAAAACAGGGATTGTTTGTCAATATATTGCAATATATTTAAGCTGGCCAACTACGTCAAAGTCATCCCATATCTGGCCAGTCCTACGCTCAATTGTATCTGATTCATTAAGAATTCTATTGCTTCATTATACATTTTACAAAGGGACTAGGTTTTACCTGCAACTTACTTGCTGCTTTCAAAGTAAACCCCCATACTTGGCTGCCCTTTTATTAGACACCAGTGGGATCACCTGACTATAGCTGGGAAGGGTGGGAGCTACAACATGGAGCTGGTCACTGCTCCTGTATAAACTATAACAAACAAGGGAAAGTTGTGCTCACCACTATTTTTTAAAACCATTAGGCGGGGGTGCAATGAGGGTGTGACCACAAAATACATATAGTCAAATACAAGAGTCCTCTGCACTCAACCCATTATCAATATATTTAAGACAGAGACATTTTGTGCATACTGCTACTGAAAAATGCCTTACCCTTTAAACAGTGACCAGAGCAGTGACCAGCTCCATGTTGTAGCTCCCACCCTTCCCAGCTATAGTCAGGTGATCCCACTGGTGTCTAATAAAAGGGCAGCCAAGTATGGGGGTTTACTTTGAAAGCAGCAAGTAAGTTGCAGGTAAAACTTAGTCCCTTTGTAAAACGTATAATTAAGCAATAGAATTCTTAATGAATCAGATAAAATTGAGCATAGGACTGGCCAGATATGGGATGACTTTGACGTAGTTGTTCAGCTTAAATATATTGCAATATATGGACAAACAATCCCTGTTTTGTTTAAAGGGTAAGGCATTTTTCAGTAGCAGTAGCACAAAATGTCTCTGTCTTAAATATATTGATAATGGGTTGAGTGCAGAGGACTCTTGTATTTGACTAGAGTCATACAGTAGTTTACCATAGCAACCAGGCATTGGTTTCGAACAAGTAAATGAAATATAAATAGGAGAAGGGCTGAATAGAAATATAAGAATAAAAAGTAAAAACAATAATACAATTGTAAGATGAAAGAGCAATAGTCAGTAACGTAAATAGCGGGGGCGGGCCTGCATGCAGCCACCCCCCACTGACATGCAGCCGCCCCCCACTGTACACAATTTTCCGACCGGCTTCAGTGGTGCGCACCCCCTGCTCCCCCGGTAGTACCGCCGCTGGCAATAGTTTTTTTTTTGGTTGCTGGGGTCAGTGACCCCCATTGGAAAGATGCAGACGAAGAAGAGAAATAATTGAAAACCTATAAAACAAATAAATAATGAAGACCAATTGAAAAGGAATAGGACATTCTGTTACATAATGAAAATTAACTAAAGCCTTCCTTGTGTCTGTCCCTCGTTCCTGTTGTCACTGTGTCCCTGTCCTTATGTAATTCAGCGCCACCCAGACATCATTGTAAAGTATTTTTAAATAGAAATGCACATCCTGTTTTATGTAGTGGATGCAGCGATTCTCATTTCCAACACACTTCAAGCTGATTTAATAAACATCGCTTGGTGTTTTCTGCATAGACAGGTCAGTCCATTTTCAGCAGATATTTGGGTCGGTACTGAAAGAAAGTGAGAGCATTTTAATAAATCATCTTGTCTTTGTACATTCCTCTGCAATTATCTCCTCCTGCTGGCCAATTAGTAAAGGTATGGGATCCATTATCTGGAAACCTGTTATCCAGCAAGATCCGAATTACAGGAAGTCTGTCTTCCCTAGACTACATTTTAATGAATTCTAATATTAAACAATATTCCTTTTTATCTGTAACAATAAAACAGTAGCTTGTACTTGATCCAACTAAGATATAATTAATCCTTATTGGAAGCAGTACCAGCCTATTGGGTTTATTTAGGGGGTTATTTATCAAAGTTAGAGTTTTAGAGGTTTGTGAGGTTTTTTATACCTAAAATGAACTCACAGCTCAAACGTAAAAAAACTTGAATCAGTGAATTAATCGAGTTTTCACCCAAAAAACTTTGAATCGCTCAAATTAATAAAGTTTTCGAGTGAACCTCTCCAAAAAAAGCAACAACAGGGGGGCCAGGACTCCAGTGTCTGCTTCCTCTATAGCTAATAAAAACCTCGCTCCTCGCCAGCCGCTCTCTCTTACCGGCAAGGAAGCAAGTTGGGCAGGAGTGGGTGGAGTTGGGCATGGGCGGGGGTAGGATGTGGGTGTAATGGAGGAGGGCATAACTAGAGTGCACCAGGCCCCTCTAAAGATTTTTTTCAGGGGGGCCCAGTGCACTCTAGTTATGCCACTGGCTACAAGCATCTTCATATGCTTCTTTAGCTGATGTATTTTCGGATTCGATCTATTTTCAGGTTTGAGGTACAATAAATCTTGAAAATTTTTTACTGAAAAATACCCAGAACGTAGGGGAAATTAACCCTATGGATCCCTACATCCAGATAATGGGCCTTTCTGTTATTTGGATCTCCGTACCTTAAGTACACTAATAAATCACTTAAATAGTATTTAATTACTGAAGGAAGGGCTTTGCTGGGTCAGTGCACTCAAGAAATGTATTCATGTATATATGCTGCCAATAATTCTGGCTAATGGGCATGCTCCATGGTCTTGTTGAGGGAGGGGTGAATGATTTTTTTCATTTTTTTCCTACTATTGGAGTGTTTCATCAGAAAAAGGGCTTGAAATGGATAGCACTGATGGCATCTGATTACTTCTGTGAGTAAAGTCCCCTAAAAAATCACATTCTGCAACAGAAAAAATGTATTTAAATAGATGGGAGACTCCATTGTTTCCCAATCTCTTTATTTTTTCACAAAAACTTGAAGCTGGAAATTTGAAAAGTACATTTTATATGAGAAAACCCTGAATATCATGTAAAATGCATCCTTATAGATGGAGCTAAATGATGTCATCGATGTTAATCAGTACTTAGTGATGTAATGTAATGTGTGTCTGCAACTTGTGTATTATAAATATCATGTACAGCTTTTGTAAATCATGAGGATTAGTGATTGGCAAATAAATTCGCGACACAAATTGCCACTTTTCGCCGGTGGCGAAAAAATACGCGAAACTCCCACGAAAACTTGTCGGCGACAACTCACTGGCGTCAAAAAAAAGATGTACATGCATCCAAAAGTCGCTCTCGTCAAAACTGTTGCGCGTCAACACTATTCGGAAGCCCATTGACTTTAGCACAAAATTGACGCGAGTGTCAAAATTTACGCAAATTGACCTGGTCATCAAAACTGACGTGGCGTCAAAATTTGAGTTTCAAAAAATTTTCGCCGTTTTGCAAACTTCACGTGAAATTTGCGAATTGTCCGGCAAAGCAAAACGGGAGAAATTTGCCCATCGCTAATGAGGATATTAGAAGAGACCTTAGAGTCCCATGACCTATGAAAAAGTAGTTGGATCTTTGTGCCTTACCATGGCCATTGAACAATATTAAAGGAAAACAATACCCCCCAGAATTAATACTGAACCAACAGAAAGTTTACTTCATCTTACGTGACATATTTAAAAACCTTATCAAACTGGAATATATATTTAGGTAAATATTGTCCTTTTACATCTCTTGCCTTGAACCACCATTTTGTGATGGTCTGTGTGCTGCCTCAGAGATCACCTGACCAGAAATACTGCAGCTCTAACTGTAACAGGGAGTGAGGAAGCAAAATACAAAACTTTTTCCAATAATTGGCTCATATGACCCTTTATGATAAGTACATAATTTTGCTGCAAATCCATGCCTGGCAAAAAAATACCATCATCACTAAATATAAATCTGGCTGCCAAATGAAGGAGGTAATGCAACATTTCTTTGTGATTAATATAAATTACTGATTTCATAAAATAATTTGCAAAAACAATTCTGGTGAATTGACTATAATGGAGGAAGAGTTCAAACTAAGAAACATGTTGTATTTGGTTTAATTAGAAATCTGGTTTCAGGTTGTATCTACTCACCCACACTTATAGGAGAGGCTTTGTCAATTTCTTTGCCTCGTATATACAGTATATAGATAAAATATGCAGAGACATGATTCATTTACTCATGCATCAGGGATATTAGTGTTTTGTAAAACATTCACTGCTGTTACCATAAAGAAAAAAAGAAGGCACTGGGGTTTCTGGCATTAAAAGATCCCCTGACTGATGCATCAAAGGCTTAACCCATGACAAATCGATTTTTTTTTTTTTTAGATTTTTTCATGTTATTTCATGTTATTTTAGTGATAAATAAGGATAAATCGTGGATTCTAGTTTGGTCTGACTTTTTTTATTTATTTATTTTTATTTATTTATACCATCAGATATTCCTGTTGGATTGTTAATATACAGGGAAATAGAAATCCTTCGTTTTTATGAAAGACATGAGAAAACAGGAGATGTCCCTGTTATTGGAGTGCGGCATTTGTTGCCCCATTCTGGTAGACATACCCATACAGCATAATCCAAAGGCTTGTTTCTTGTGATGAGACTAGAACTATGGAGCGGAAGGTGATAAGGAAGTGTGTGACCAGCCTATACAAGAGGCAATTTAAGAAGATTAATCAAGGTAAGATGTTTAAACTCTGTATACACTTGTTGATGGAGTTATCTTTGACTTGGTCCAATATTTCCCTAGAAGAAACGTACACCCGGAACTGGATGGGAATATGCGCCGCATACCGGTGCGCGGACTGCCAGGGGGCCCTGAGGGGGTGCGGGCCCTGACCCGCTCGCACCCCCTGCTCCCCCGGTAGTTCCGCCACTGTTCCCTAGTGTCCAATATTACTTGTGTATGGGTTTCCTCTCCCTGTTTATCTGCATTCTGCAACTGAATCATACATTTAGTAGGGAAGAAACACTAACACAGTTCAGCATTTGAGATCATTACAAGATGGAAATGAAAGTCACATGACTAAGGATGCACCTAATTCTAAGGATGCACCGAATACAGCATTTGGTTCTGGATTTGGCCTTTATAAGTGTATTGAGATTGGGTTCTTGTTCAGTCTGTAGAGTGATTAAACTGACACACACAAGTAAAACAAACATAAGAGATTTATTGATAGTTAGCTGAGGGACCCCTCCATAAAATGGCTCAGCAGCAATTCCAACATAACCAGGCACTCTGAAGTCCAGGCAGAAGTCAAAGAGCCTCCCCCCCAAATGAAGCTTTATATATGTTTCCCCCACACAGGATATAAGATTTATACATTTTAGCAGCTAGCATACTATATATGGTTAAAACTACACTTAGCATCCTATATATGGTGAAAATCAAGCATTAACCAGTGTCACATTCCTTGAATTGCCAAAAGCTCTAGACGCCATCTTTAAGGTGTTGTTCTATTCTCTCTATCTTCTGCTCTGTGAATCACTCATTTTCCTTACAATAAGCAGGAATCAGATTAGACCACATCCAAGTGGCTGGCCAAGCCAAATCCAAATCCAAATCCAAAAAATAACATGACTTTTCATCATACAAACATGGAAGTCAAAAATTTCTTAATAGTGTACTGCGCACAAGCTTCTCTTTTCTACTCGGTTCCCTAATTTACATATGCAAATTAGCTTTCAGATTCAGTTAAGGTGGCCATACATGATTAGATCCGCTCGTTTGGTGAAGTTGGCAAAGAGCATATCTTAACCCAATATGCCCTCCAAAGGCAGGGAATATCGGGTTAATCCATTCGAGCGGCCCTAAAGCCAAAAAATATGATTACAACGAAAGAAATGGGCTGATGTGGTCCTCGATCTCAGGAAAAATCAAATCTGTCAGATCAATATCTGAGACCTGTCGGATGCCCCCACATATGGGCATATAAGCTGGCAAATCGATATAAAGGAACGATATCGGCAGCTTTAATCTGCCTATGTACTGTATGGCCACCTTTAGTTAATTCACTGAATCTTTCACAAAGGGTTCAGGGTTTGGTCGACTCGAATCCTAAAATAGCAGATTTTTTGCATTCCTACTAAATTTAGCATTCCTCTAAACTCCAGAGTTTATGCCAGAGCATTTATTTATTCTTTTTTTCTTTTTACTAAGCAGACAGGGCTGTGATTTGTTAACTTTTATGCATAATTTAATAATAAACAGGCAGTCACTATTGCAATAAGCAGAGGAAAGGTCAATATTTTGAGTTAGTGCTTCTGCTCAGATTACCAACATCAGCCAAGACCAGACTGATCATGTGCAGTAGTTGGGCTCTAAAGAGCTTTGGGTACCAAAAAACCCAAAATACGTGACCAAACATTTCTAGCCATGTCCTTTTTTAGACTTTAGTTCTCCTTTAATAATCGGCCTCTATCTAATTTATTTTACGGACCATCCCCTTCTTGATATCATCCATCCAGTAGGATTCTAGAAATGCCCAAAAGGGCCAATGGGGAAATACTGGGACTGACTCAAATAAACTTCCTCAGAAGTATCTCTTACGTCTTCAGTGGCTGAACATTTTAATTACAGTTCTTAAGAAAAACACACAGCTCTCCCCTGGTACCTGCCTGTTTTCAAAATCCTTAATGTTCTCACAACTGATTCTAGGCTCAGAGACAGCTTTCAATTCTATATACAAATCCACAACTGCTTGGACAGCTTTCTCCATTACGCCATGACCATGAGACGATTCCTTACCGGAGTCTGCATTTTCTGTGCTCTTACTGCAACAGGTTAGTGAGCCTTTCCCAGGAATAAACATAGTTTATTTCTGAACTCATATACAGAAAACCTTGGTCTCTCGGTCATTAATATGTAAGAACAGTGATTTTACTAGAGGCCCAGAATGTATTCATTGGCTCCATCTGTGATTTCTGTTTCTTGTACCATAAGGATGTGCCATAGGATTGCCCTACCGCAGGACTCATGCAGGTGCAGCCTCATTTAGTTCTCATATTTCATCAAAAATAGAATCCCTTCTCCCTAAACTGTTTCCTCTTTGCAATAATAACAATTTAACAATGAAGAAGAAATGTGAAGCTTGATTTGATTTGCCCCAGATTTTGGCTGTTGTGAAATTGTTAGCTATCAACTGATAAATATAATACACATCAACAATGTCTATAGGGTAATAGGGTATAGAGTGATGTAATGGCAGTTAGGGTGAAGCAATCAACAAATAAATCACAGCACCTTCACATCTGCTCATTCCAAAAAAGAACAGCAATGTACACAAAAGTCTGTAAGGCACTACCCACATTTTAAAAAGCAGTTATTTACTTCTGCATTCAGGCACCTAGCAAATAAACATGTTAAAATAAGATAACTGAGCTCCAATAACTTTATTACCTCTTTAAAATGGTTACAGCAAAATATTCTGCTTGCATCTTGCACTGCTTCTACATTTCTTCACTGCACCTAAGTATGGCATTTCTCTGCTTCACTTTCACACAAGAATAACGTTATGTGGTTATGGAATTGTTACCCTTTGTTGGTACACTCTCTTTTACTGTATCACAGCTTATGGCAAATCAAGCAGACCTGAACCTCTTTGTGTGAAATATACTGGGAACTGGGTTGTTAGTGCAGTGAAGTTAGTGCTAGTGAACACTGAGGCGTTACACCTCAGGGGAATTCCACCGGGGAAATAAAACACACAGTTGCAATAACCAAGTGTAACTTTATATAAAACTTAAGAAAAACAAATAGGCATCTAATACACAATGCACTCCTGTACTGGGGACATGGGGGACCTACCTATCTCACATAAGTTATCACTTTGACTGTCTCTCTAACATAATCCTAATCAATTCTGGAAAGGGTTAATGACTACACAGTTCAATTCAAATGAAATGTCCCTTCCCAAAGGCTCTTATACCCCAGATAGTGCTACCTTTCCCAAAGTATCTCAACCCATGTGGCAGGTACAGAAACAAGACCTGTCTTCACACAGGGGCCCCATACTTATAGCCTTGACGATATTCTCCCATGGGTGGCTCACCAACTAGGATGCTCTCAGAGGCAGTCACACTGAAGATTACTAGCAGTTCTGCAGCAGTTGCAATCTCAACAGTGACAGTAATCACCTCCTAAATTTGGTAGAATTTTTATTGCCACCCATTGATTTGAATGTGTTTTGAAATTTTTTTGTAGTTTCAAGAATTTTTTGGAAATGGGACAGATTCGCTCATCACAACCCGTGAGTCTCAAGGCAACCTTGAGAAAGCATATGCGAAACGCGCGTCGGCAATCCTCCGCTCTTATTATTTTTTAAAAGCCTAATTTTAAAAGCTTCATCGCTTTTGCGGCAACCTCTAGCCAAACAAAGGTTTTGAATAATTTTAACAGCAATCATTCTTCATACTTCATTTTACTTCTTTTACTCCACGGCTCTAGGGATTTGTGGTTTTTTTAGATAGCTCTTCTATAGATTAGTTATACAGAGACCACAGAGACCACAGTCCTTAGAGTCCTGCCTTTCTCTCTGTCTGGTGTCCCAGGGCATTAGACAGCAAAAAGCCTTATTTAGGATATTTCGGGAAAAACTCCACCTCTAATCTATTTTCCTTTTGCATTCTTTTTATTCATGAATTGCTGAGATACATAGAATCCTCTTTTTATAATAATTTCACATTTTTCAATGAATTTTTGATATTTATTAGCACTAGCACTTTTAACCAATTAATTGATAATCAATGAATTCTTAAATTAATTGATGTTATACAAGCACTTGCACTTTTTTGAATGAACTATAACTGATGTTTTAAATGAATTCACAAACTCATTTTGATATAATTAATTGGTGGTGTGTAGGTATAGAATTAACTCAACTGTACATAAAGCACTAAGCACTTTTTCTAACTGCACCTTAAGGGTAAATTAATTAGTGAATTAATTCTTCAATATATTTTTAACGATATTGTGTGGTTACTACTTTTCTTTCAATTTAATCAAGTGATCAATAGTAATTATACCTCTATATATCTGGATCTAATAAATGTGTTGAATAAAACTAACTATAAGAATACATTTTGGTTTCAATAATAGCCATTGCATAGAATTCATATCTAAGCTGTATTTAAAGGGATACTGTTGCGGGGATTTTTTTTTTTAAATATTATTATTATTATTAACATGTATTTATATAGCGCCAACATATTGCGCAGCACTGTGTTAATGAAATTGTTAATAGTGCAGAATTCTGCACTAAAATCTGTTTTTTAAAGAGTAAACTGATTTTTTTATATTTCATTTTGTAATTAGTCGTGGGGCTAGACATATTGTCAATTTCCCAGGTGCCCCCAGCTATGTTACTTGTGCTTTGATAAACTTCAGTCACTCTTTACCAGTGTTGGACTGGGATGCCAGGGGCCCACCAGAAAACCTTGGCTGAGGGCCCACTTTCCAAACTATTTCTAGTATAGGTCAATCTAAAAACAACTGGACTTGCTGAGTAATCAATGAAGACGTTTCACTACTCATCCGAGCAGCTTCTTCAGTTCAACTGACTGGTGTGGGAAGTTCTCGGCATATATACTCTTCCACTAATCCATTTACAATGGCACATTGTTTGCATGACACATTGGATAATCCTTTCACAACTACACAGAATCAACACCTCTGTTAGTTTCTTCAGATGTCACCTCTTTGAAGAGTTACAATGTGCCATTGTAAATGGATTAGTGGAAGAGTATATATGCCGAGAACTTCCCACACCAGTCAGTTGAACTGAAGAAGCTGCTCGGATGAGTAGTGAAACGTCTTCATTGATTACTCAGCAAGTCCAGTTGTTTTTAGATTGACCTATACTAGATATACTATGACCTGGATGAATGAAAATCTTCATAGTCATATTTCCAAACTATTATACCTCCTCTCCTCACTCAACCTCTTTATTCTCCTAGTCTCTTTTCTCTATATACTATACTATATTCTTCCATTATTAAACCTCTTTGTTCTCATAAAGAAATAGGGAATGACAATGAAATAGGCCAAATGGTTAGAAGCAAGAGGCCCACTGACCCCTTGGCCCACCGGGACTTTTCCTGGTATCCCGGTGGGCCAATCCAACACTGCTCTTTACTGCTACACTGCAAGTTGGAGCGATATCACCACACTCCCTTCCCTCCACAGGAGCCCATCATTAGGATATCAACAGAACAATGGGTAGCTAACCAGACAGCAGCTACCTGCCACCTCTGCTAAAGGATTAGTTTGTATTTCCTGCTTGGGCACTATTCTCATGTCTACCACTAGGTGGGGCTTTTAGCTATGCAAACACAACCTAGGGTTGTGGTATAATACAATGGGAAGGAGAGAAACAATAGCTGTCTCAAAGCATTTCCATCTTGAAGTGCTGGCTCCTTCTCAAAGCTCAGAATCAGGCCCAATGCATTGAGATGGCTGCCTAAACACCAATATTTCAGCTAAAAAAAATACATTTGTTGGTTCAAAAATAAAATGTTAAACAGTAGAGTGAATTATTTGCAACGTTAGTTAAATTTAGAAATAAAAAGTAAAATATAATAACCATGACAGAGTCCTTTTAAAGAAACAGTAACACCAACAAAAGAAAGTTTTTTAAAGTAATAAAAATAATAACAATAATATTGTTCTGCACTGGTAAAACTGTTGTGTTTGCTTCAGAATCACTACTATAGCTCATGTTATACAAGATGTTGGGGCATATTTATCAAAGGTCAAGTTATAAGTTATAAGTTTTTTTTTACCTCAAATTAACTCAAATGACCTCGAAACTCGAATTGTATCTTATTTAAGAAAAAACTCAAAAAAACTTGAATGACAGGAAGGCTATTACCATATTCAAATGGGTTACTGGACCTGTGCCATTGACTTCTACATGAACTCCTCAGGTTTTAGGTGGCGTACTATTGAATTCGAGTTGTTCCCAGGGTCAAGGTATGATAAATCTTGAATTCAGATTCAAGTTTGGATTATTTCCAAAAATCCATCTCGAAAATTCGAATTTAAATTTACAATTCGAACCCTAATAAATCTGCCCCTTTGTGTAACATTGGCAGAAATTGAAAAAGGCTATATAGCACAGGTTAAATAGTGGATAACATTATGTTCTACAGAGCTTATCTGCTGTGTAACCTGAGACTTTTCCCATTTGAATGGCTGCCCCCATTGCTACACAGCAGCTTGTTTATATGAACTATATTAGTGTTTCTGAAGCAAACACATCAGTTTTACCAGTGCAGGGCAACACTGCATTATATTTGTATTACTTTAAAATACTTTCATCTTTTGATGTTACTATTATTTTAATTGTAAGCCCAATTTCCATGGCCAACCTACAGGATCTCTTGTTCACATTTGGTTTAAACATTTGTACAGGGGAGCTTCCATAAAGTTTCCTGAGACATAGCTGTATGAGGTTATAGACCAATAAAGACCAATAAAAAAGTTGTTTAGAATCGGCTATTCTTTAACAAACTAAAAGTTAACATAAAGGTGAAGAATCATTTCATAGATTTCCTCCTATCTCATACAGAGGTTTCTTAATACTACAGATGTAGTGATGGGAGAATTTATTTGCCACACATGAATTTGCGGCGAATTTTCGCATTTTACCACCTGCAAATTTTTTCGCAAAAATTTGCTGTTTGTGCATCTTGCTGTCATTGTGTCTGTGCAAAACCCGGTGGGCCCCGCCGGCCCAGACCCGGTAGACATACGTGGTGCTACTGTCCACTCCCATCGCGTGAGAAGGGCGCAATATGCGCGAAGGAGGTACACGCCATTGGGGGTGGGGGGAGAGGGACAGAGGGAGATCAGCGACTGGAGTAGGGGGGCCATTTTACTGGTGGGGGCTGGCAATGGGGCTCTGATCCACCCAGCCTGATCCTGCTCACCTCTATCAGCGTTGTGGTCGTCTACATCAAGGAGGAAGATGCCGTCACAGTCTACGCACTGAGGACTTTTAACCATGAGATCTTCAAGCAGCTGAACCTGAAAATCCCAACAAGCAGCCCAATCATAAAGGTGATGAAGATCGTGGAGATATGGACCAGAACGATAACGCACCTGTGATCATCCAGCCAGCCCTGTCCAATGGATCCACAGCAGTCAGACTCGTGATCCGCCAAAGTCCAGAGCCCTGCACAACTTTTTGATCACCCAGATTACAGCTAAATATGCCGAAGAAGGGGTTAACACCTAGCTGACCTATAGCAATGCAGATGAAGGCAGGCTTTCCTGGTAACCTCAGCCACCCCACTGAGGTGGAAACTGTTTGACACCAGGACCTTCACTGGCCCAGAAGTAGCACCGACCCCTGAAGCTCCCACTATAGAGAAAACCTTTGGCACAGAAGTGACCACAGCACTAACAGTAAGATGAGGGCATTTCTTTGGGTTTTGGAGGGTGGTGGGGACAATATGAGCGGGCATTTCCAGCTTCCTACCACTTACACTGGTCCAACTGTAAGGGGCAGATTTACCAAGGGTCGAATATCGAGGGTTAATTAACCCTCGATATTCGACTAGGAATTGAAATCCTTCGACTTCGAATATCGAAGACGAAGGATTTAGCGCAGAAAATTCGATCGAACGATCGAAGGATTATTCATTCGATTGAACGATTAAATCCTTCGAATCGAACGATTCGAAGGATTTTAATCCAACGATCGAAGGAATATCCTTCGATCAAAAAAACTTAGGCAAGCCTATGGGGACCTTCCCCATAGGCTAACATTGACTTCGGTAGCTTTTATCTGCCGAACTAGGGGGTCGAAGTTTTTTTTAAAGAGACAGTACTTCGACTATCGAATGGACGAATAGTCTAACGATTTTTCGTTCGAATCCTTCGATTTGTAGTCGTAGTTGAAGGTCGAAGTAGCCCATTCGATGGTCGAAGTAGCCCAAAAAATATTTCAAAATTCAAAGTTTTTTTACTTCGAATCCTTCACTCGAATTTAGTGAATCGGCCCCTAACTGTCTTGAAAGGGCACTTGTAAAAATTGTTGCGCATTAAAATTAGTTTGCCGCACATTGACTCAAAATTGGTTTGCAGATTTTTCACTGTTTCGCGAATTTTATGGCAACGCGAAATGGGAAAGATTCGCCCATCACTATACAGAAGCATTGATATTCCTTTACAATAAGAACACTGCAGGATACATATATAAACTAATACTTTATTTCACTCCTTATTCGCATTATGTTTATTGTGTGTGTGTGTGGTGGATTCTAAAATGACTTTTTCATTGTCTTTTATCCTTGTCTCTTACAGTGTATTCGCTCAAATGCTTAAAGTGTCAATCATATAACAGAAACAATTTTCGTAACTGCACTGGCCATTCTTTCACCTGTGAACCCCGTTATGACAGTTGCGGATCTTCATATTTACTTAAAGGACACGGTGGGTTATTCTCCCTTCAGCATTATAATAAGTGCCAGTGTATCACACAGTGCTCTTCCATTAGCTTTAGCAGTTTACAAAAAATCCACAGAGACTTTGTGCACAATAATGCACTACAGGTATGGGATCTGTTGTCCGGAAACCTGTTATGGAAAAGCCATCTCCCATTGACTCCATTTGATCCAAATAATCAAATTTCTTAAAAATGATTTCCTTTTTCTCTTTAATAATAAAACAGTAGCTTATATTAGATCCCAACTAAGATATAATTAATCCTTACATATGGGGGCATAGGTACTAAACCAAACTACAGTTCATGGAAAAACAAAAATATTTAATAAACCAACATCATCAAAAGTCAGTGATGTCATTGGGGGCATTTCCTACTCTACATTTTTGCAGTTGAGCCTTGTTTAGGGGTTGCCGCCTTTTGGCATCCGTACAGGGGGCGGGATACTGCAGGGGCGGAGTTGTGGTGTTGCAGGGGGCGGGTTGTGACATCAGGGGAAGGGTTATTATAGGGAATCCTGCCCAGTTTTCCTAATTTGGAAAACTGGGCTGTCCAGGTCAAAACCAGACAGGTGGCAACCCTAACCTCACTCTTTTTTAGCCATCATTGTTGTAAAAAGCACAAACGAAAAAGGAACTCTGAACAAAATGTTCTAAAAATACTAAAAACCACTAGAAAATTTTTTGGACAAATATTAATGAAAAGATTTCCGGAAACCTCAAAAGTCTGTATGGCTAAAAAAGAGTCTAATAGGATCAGTGCAGCTCCCATTGACTTCTATAGGACCTCCACTGCCTTTACTTGCCGAAGGTTTGCATTAGTGGTTTTTCATAAGTCTCGAATTTTTAGAGTTTTAGAGAATTATAAAAAACACGTTTAAAGAATAAAAAAATTGATTTGTGAAAAGAAAAAAGCAATTTGAATGTTAGTAATTAGGCACCATAGTGATTAGGTTATTCATATAATACTTGGGGGCAGATTTATCAAGAGTTGAATTTCAAAGCTATGGGAGTTTTTTTGAACTCCCATAACTTTGAAATTTGAAATAAAAAAGACCAATCGAAATTCATCAAAATATATATATATTTTTTTTTGGCCGAATAGGTCAGTTTTCGAATCGAATAGGTCCATTTTCGATCAAATTCGAATTGTACAAATCGAAGTAAAAGTGCACTCGATCGAATTTGATTCAAAGTTTTTCCAAAAAAAACCCTTAGAAGTCTAATTTCTAAAGAGACAGTACATGATAAATTTCAATATTCAATTCTCAACTTTTTTCACATTTGAATCGAATTTAGACTATTCCCTAGTCGAAGTACACAAAAATTAGCTCGGAATTCGTTTTTTTTTTTATCATTCAAATTTTCACTTCGACCTTTGATAAATCTGCCCCATGGTGTCAGGTGAATGCAAATTGATGGTCATAGTTTTATAATTACTTAAAATTCTGATTGTCTTGTATGAAGCAGAATTAAATTTGTAGCAACTCACTGTATGATATATGATAATGTTCATGCTATGTTGCTTTACAGATTATCATATTAAAGAATTTTCATATAATACTGGATGTTGGGAAAGCAAATATTGTAATAAAACAATGCGGATCTCAACACTAGGAATTCAGTTTATACATATAAACTCCTGCTGTACTACAGACAACTGCACTTCACCCGTACCAATCTGTAAGTACCTATTGTTTTTACCTACAAACATCTGAGTTCAGATTGGTTCTCCTATAATATATTGGGTTTTAATATCAGTTTGAACAGGTTGATAAAACTGGGTTTTCCAGAATTATTTTATTCCAGAATTATCTTATTCTCTGTGCTTCAGTATATACATATGTATTCCTCCAGTACCAATCAATAATTGCCTATTGTTTTTACGTAAACACAATTGACATAAATTACAATTGAACTGTTGTTTCTACATGCGCTCTGCTTCCCAGTAATCCCAGTTGCATATATCATTACACATAAAATAAAAATATATTAACATTTCAATGCCCAACTGTAGGTACGTTGAAGAATTTCATAAACCAAGCTTCCCAGGGGTTCCATAGAAATAATGGGAATTTCACTTATCTACTCGGCGTAAATTCCTTTTCTTCCATGTCCCAATATATCAGTACACATGGGTAGTATTGCCCCACCCAGACAAGGAGGTTGGACCTGTAACATAGGCAATTATAGCTAAAAAATACTAATCTTGACCTATAAGACCAGACTTCCACCTCACCAGTGTTATATATATATGTCATAGAAATATAGGAACCAACAATACACTAGGGATGGGAACGTACTAAAATGTCAGGACATGGAAGAAAAGGAATTTACGGCAAGTAGGTAAGTGAAATTCCCATTTTCTTCCACATACGTTCCAAGTAAATACACATGGGATCTACCAAGCAATATCAAGCTTAACAAGGGGTGGGAATTGAAGATTAACCCCACTTAGCTAAAGTATTTAAAATTTATCTAATAATCCCAGTTGAAAACATTCAAGGGGTTATTTATCAAACACGGAATTTTTCTGGTCTGGCTTTTTGAAGCAAAACTTGATTTTTTATACCCGAAATGCTGCAAAAAGCCCAAAAATCCACCATTTCAGACCTGTAAAGGAGAGACACCTATCTCAAATTAAAGTTATCATTGTTTGATGTGATTAGCCTGAAAATCTGACCTTTTCGGGGTTTTCGGCCAAAACCTAAAGAAAATCTAGCAATTTTGGAAAAAAACTGAAAAATTTGTACGATTTGATCATTTATCAAGTTTTTTCCCAATCCGATTAAATTGAGTTTTTTCATTAATGGGATCTACCAAGCAATATCAAGCTTAACAAGGGATGGGAATTAAACATTAACCCCATTTAGCTAAAGTATATAAAAATGTATATAATAATCCCAGTTGAGAACATTCAGGGGGTTATTTATCAAACATGGAAATTTTCTGGTCTGGCTTTTTAGGGGCAAAACTAGATTTTTTTGAAATGCATTATACCCCGATGCTGCAAAAAGCCCAAAAATCCACCATTTCAGACCTGTAAAGGAGAGACACCTATCTCAAATTAAAGTTATCATTGTTTGATGTGATTAGCCTGAAAATCTGACCTTTTTGGGGTTTTCGGCCAAAACCCGAAGAAAAGCAAGCAATTTTGGAAAAATAAAATGAAACATTTGTACGATTTGATCATTTATCAAGTTTTTTTCACGACCCAATTAAATTGAGTTTTTTTTTATTAATAAATAAGCTAAAATTGGCCATGGGAGTTTGATCAAGCTTTTTTTATTACTATTATCAAATAAATTTGGATTTTAGTAAATAACCCCCTCAATGTCAGAGCTTCAGACAAATCAATCACTGAATATAAAACATATTTCCAACAAGTGATAAACTACAGTATCAGGCCAAAAAAAACTTTCCCTGGAACTTCCACCACCAATGATTCATGCAGAAGGACTAGGTGACGTTACATAATCCAGTACCTGGGCTAAGCACAAGCTAATGGAAAGCCTCTTGAAAACTGTGATTCAAGGCCATAACATTAGCCTTACAAGGCCCTGAATCACTGCTCTTATATATGGTCACTGACATAAGCCACACATCTTGTAAATGGGAGACAAATTGTCAAGACTACAATAATTGCTAGGCAATATTAAAATCAAGAAACCCCTTACTGGGACTGACATGTGCTACAGATCATGTACCCCCAGATCAAATCAAACCTCCACCTGAGAACTAACCTAAGGCAGAGGAAAGCCATAATAAGGATACAATAAGGATACAAAGAAAACCCAGCTGAGGAAGGCTAAACTTCAAATCATGACACCCAGTACAAACCAACAGTTACATACTGAGCCATATCAGAAAAAAGCTTCAACACTGTGGTCTGTAAGCTAAAACTGAAATATCACAGAACTCAATGAGCCAGACTTTACATAAAACATAAACCAGTACCTGCAAAAGCCTTACACAAAGGCCGTTCCTACTGTACTTGCAATAAAAGTAGCCATAACGCATGCAAAGCTGGCATATAAAACAAATAAACAATTTAAAAGTCACACGGCCCACCAGCATGCTGGAGCACTAGCCAGATACATATCATGCCATACAGGAGCACAAGCAGAAGACAGTTACCATGCATTCCACCCAAACCAGCTACTACATGTGAGAGCACTAACCTACACTGGGGCCAAAGCTGGCACACAAAAAAAACTTAGTTTCACACATACAAGACTGGTGCCAAAACCAACTACCACATATATACAGTATTACTGGTGCCATGCCAGATAATGCACATGCACCACTGATGCCAAAATCAGTTACAGTACAAACACTGATGTACGATCAATGCATTAAAATACTGCTGACTTGGCTAGCTATGCAACAATGTGCAGCACTAGCAACACTGAAGCCCAAAACACAGCAAAAAAAATGTCACACAGCCAACCATCACACATGTAAGCCTTAACACAAGAAAGTTGACTTGCCTATAAAACAAATACTGCCATCAAGGTTAGTTGCTGGCAAATAAATAACAGTAATACCTTTAACACTGGTGCAAGACCAGGAGCACCATTTGCAAGTACTGACTCAAAACTAGCCACAGTTTATGTGTGCTCCAGCACATGCAAGCATTTGCACAAAAATAGCCTTATTAAAGGGGATGTAAAGGCAAAAAAATAAAATCCCATTTTACTCCCTTTATTGAAAAAGAAACCTACAGTAGAACCCCCATTATATGTTTTTCAGGGGGACTTACCGCTTCACTGATGATTTCAATAGACAGTGGATTTCAGGCTTGGTTAGAACCAGCATGTATCCAAACCCTTGCCCTTAAGTCCATAACCATGAATATTGTTTAGATAAGCCGTAATCTGCCTAAAATTTGACTCAATCCCCATTTTTCATATTTTAGTGAAATTTGTCCTTTTTTTTATGAATTTGTCTTTCAAACGACATAAAAAATGGTGCAAAAACAACATTTTCTCCAGACATTTTTAAAATGGAGTAAAGTTCCGTATAACTCTTCCCCATGTAGATAATTTGCTCTGCTTTGGTTCAGCCAATCTTTTTTTTACAACTCTTATAGGTGCCCCCATTGGGGAATTATTATCATATTAATAGGGATTAGCATTTTATAGTCAGGGCACACGTTTCTGTCAAACCCTATAGGCGTAAAAGCCTCATTAACAAAACAAGTAAAACACTGAACAAAAAAATTGTATTTTATATGTAATACAATTTTATAGGTAAAAAGTTTTTAACTCACACTTGTATTATTTTACTAGTTTTAGCTTAATAAATGAGGCAGTATTAGCAATTTGAGTGACTATATTATCTAAAGGCAAAGTAAAGCCTCCCAGACATTTTTTTTAGTTTTAGCAGCAATTAGACTAGGCGTAAGATAATAAAACATATTTCTGATACAAATCTGTATATTATGCAAAATACCATTTCTTGTATTTAGACCCTTATATCTTGTTACAGAAGTGGAATTACACAAACATGTAGGAAGATTTAAAAAGCCCAAGTTATCCTGAAATAAATGATGTATAACTTTCCTAGGTAAAATGATTGACAGATGTAGTAAGAGCTAAAGATAAGTTCAGAAATATGTCTTTAAAATCTCGTGCAAAAGACAAAATCTGAAAACTTACTGTTTAAAAGACAAATTCACAAAAGTGGAGAAAGAGGTTTGTGAATTTGGTGGGAAATCCAACAATTTTATCTCCACTTTAATTTTTTCTCAATATCACCACTTTTGTGAATTCCCCCTTTGACTTTTGTGCATCTTGGGGCATCAGATAGGAGGGAAATATTTATCTTAATCACATTAATGAAACAAGAAATACACAAAGTATGTGCTGCAGAAAGGTCCTTTAAATGAGAAGAAAAGGTGATCACTGTTGGCAAAATGTTAGAATATAATTGCTTACCTGAGACCCTGGGCCATTGCTCCTGTATACTGGGGGGGGGTAATATCCTAAGCAAAATGGTGTCATCTTCTTCTTTCAGGACTTTCTCTAAGTTCCGGTCTGGGTATGCATGTGTAGTATAGTGAAAAGCCAAACTTAAAAGCAGAGAGTTGGGTTTTCAATCTTTTACGCATGCACACCACAACTGGGGCCACAGAGAAGAATGTGGAAGAAAATTGCAACATGGTACAGATGTACCCCAGCCAGCACAGTTTTCAGAGAAAAGGAGTGCCAGACCAGGGTTTGAGGTTAGCTAGTATAATTACTAACATTTGGCACCCCTAGTAGAATATTCTTTTATTTCTCCTTTAATCAACTCATAGAGTCAGAAATATAATGGCTTGATGGCTGACTTAATGCAACAGAAATAATTACTGATCAGCCCTGCAGCATCTGAATCAAGTTTTAAATGTATTATTTAACATCTCAGAATGTATATATATATTTATATATATGTATGTATGTATGTATATATATATAAAAATTACTTTATATGTCAACAACAAAAAAAAACCAGTGCAATCTGCTTATTCTGATGGTTAATCAGGTTTCAGCATCAGCTTCCATGATAGAAGTTACTTTACTTACTGCTCCTTTGATAATTTACGATGATCCCTAAGGTTGCCTCCTAATAAGAGCCAAGAGCACATTGAGCATGTGTATAGTCACCGACCACTCAAAATATGGCAAGAAAATGACAAGATGGTAATCTCCATTGATCACTGCAATGATGGCAGGGATAATTACTGTGTTTGGACTTCTGAACACAGTATTATGAGTTTGTTTAGATTTACATAACATTAACCTACAGCATTTCATGCCTGGATATGAATTTGTCTGAACATTTGCATTCTCGGTAATAGACTGACAGATGTTATGTCCTACAATTGGCTTCTTTTACTTTTTAAACTTCCTAACCCATATTTTCTCTTTCTTTTCTTTAGTAGAACCTCAGAATTCAAATACAAATGGGGTCCTCTGCCCTACATGTTATGATCGCAATAACAATGGCTGCTGGTCTAATTCGGCTATGGCCTGCACAGGAGATGAGACAATGTGTATCCATATCATGAGATGTAAGAATATTTGTTAACAGTCTTTAACCCTTATCTGGTACACTTTCTTATAAAATATAATTGTTTTTGATATAGGCCCTGAGTCTCCTTTGCTATATGAAAGATACTGGGATTTTGACACAGTGCCTCCACCTAGTGGGCATTGGGGACTTACACGTCAGGGAAATTCCACTAGGAACAAATAATAAAACACACAAGTGCAGCAAACATATACAACTTTATATAAACTTGCAGAAATGTAAAATTAAATTACAACAGTATCTGTAACTCTCCTGCCCTGAAGATCCCATGTGGTAAGTCCAACCCTGGTCTTTCCTAGGACAAAGTCCCACATCCCACTCTGGGTGGACAAAGACAGTCTCAGTTCAGGCTTTTCCCCCCAAGTGCTCTTAAACTTTCCCCAGGTAGCACTACCTGTCATACATACCTCTCCTTTGGATTCAGGCAGTAGCTCCTACATAGCAGGATATCAAGCAAACCCTGTCCTCACACATGGGACCACATGATGGGCAAGACATCCACAGCATCTCAAATTTTCACTGGGGAAAATGAACAACTCCCATATCCAATTTAGGGCCAGTACTTAACTGGCCACAGCAGGGTTTTCCAAGCATCAGGGATTTTCAGACCATATGGGAATGTAACCCTATGGACCCCTACCAGTCTAACAACAAAATGCTACAACCCTAAATCATTGAGAATACTGAATAATTTTAAAGGAGAACTAAAGTTTAACTAAAGAAGTAGGCTAGAAATGTTGCATATAATGTTTTGGGCTTCTGTACCAGCCCAAGGCACCACCAGCCCTTTATCAGGAAAGATCTGTGTCTCCAAAGATGTCCCAGTAGCCTCCCTTCTTTTTTGCTTATTCTCTGTACACGCTCTGTGCTACTGTCACTTACTGAGTTAAGGGGATCAATATATTGAATATATATATATATAATATAAATGTACATTGCTGCGCTATATGTTGGAGCTGCGTATCTTGACAGCGCTATATAAATAAATGATGATGATGATTGACATTTCATATGATGAATACTGCCATGTTTGTTTCCAGCACAGCTCTAATCCACCTTCCCCTAGAACAACCTGTGAATTAATCATGAGACTGGAATTGAAAAGGCCCAGAGAGGCACAGGAGCATCTTTGTTTTATTAAACTTATGTAGCACTATTCACAATATGGGGTGTGGTGCTCAGACTCTATATTATCTCCAGATGCTGAACCTTAAACTTGACTGAACAAGTCATAACTCCCTCTCAAATGAGTTATAACTGGGATAATGAGTGCTAGCAAGATTGAAGGTCTGACCCAGTGCACAGTCTGCCATATGTATGCAGATTGGAACAAGAGATCCAAACTGCGTATCTCTATGGTGTTTGTGAGCAAATTGCCAAATTGCTCGAGTTAGAGCGCTAGAGCAACAAATTGCAACACAGCAGTCGATTGACAATATTAAAAGAAGTCTCTTGCTCACTGAGCACTACCTAGCGGGGTCAGATAGTTTGGGGGGAACAGAACAGCAGCAGGATGTTGAGGCAGCTAGCTGGGTGACAGTTAGAAAATATAAGGTGGGAATCTGTTTGATCCCAACAGATTTGCCAGATTGTGTGAAGAAGATGGGAGTGTGGATTGGCAATTCTAGATGGTGCTGATCTCTCTAAGATTTAAGTTTCTTTAGTAGTGGTGGGGAGAAAAGCAGAATTTGGGCTAAGCAGATTGTGGTTATAGGGGACTCAATTATTAGTAAAGTGGATAGGGTAATCTGTCGCCCAGATCACTACAACCAAACAGTTTGTTGTCTACCTGGTACCAGGGTTTGGCATGTGTTTGATCGGGTAGACACATTGTTGGGTGGGGCTGGGCCAACTGACTTAGTACATATTGGTACTAATGAAAAAATGAATGGTAGATAGAAGACCTTAAAGAGTGAGTTTAAGGATCTAGGCTCTAAGATTAAGGGAAGATTATTATTATTATTATTATTAACATGTATTTATATAGCGCCAACATATTGCGTAGCACTGTAAAGTAAATGTGATTATACAACTACATCACACGAATTACATATGTAGAATATATGGAGTAACAAACGTCACAATCAATACAGGTACAAAAAGGTGAGGAAGGCCCTATGCATAGGCATACAGTCTAAAGGGGAGGGAGTAATACACAAGGTGTGGGAGTGGGCAAGATCGAAGTGGGTGAGAAATGTGGTACTGTATGTGGTGTTGCGTTTGGTAGTTAAGCAGAGTCTCTTGCTCACTGAGCACTACCTAGCGGGGTCAGATAGTTTGGGGGGAACAGAACAGCAGCAGGATGTTGAGGCAGCTAGCTGGGTGACAGTTAGAAAATATAAGGTGGGAATCTGTTTGATCCCAACAGATTTGCCAGATTGTGTGAAGAAGATGGGAGTGTGGATTGGCAATTCTAGATGGTGCTGATCTCTCTAAGATTTAAGTTTCTTTAGTAGTGGTGGGGAGAAAAGCAGAATTTGGGCTAAGCAGATTGTGGTTATAGGGGACTCAATTATTAGTAAAGTGGATAGGGTAATCTGTCGCCCAGATCACTACAACCAAACAGTTTGTTGTCTACCTGGTACCAGGGTTTGGCATGTGTTTGATCGGGTAGACACATTGTTGGGTGGGGCTGGGCCAACTGACTTAGTACATATTGGTACTAATGAAAAAATGAATGGTAGATAGAAGACCTTAAAGAGTGAGTTTAAGGATCTAGGCTCTAAGATTAAGGGAAGATTATTATTATTATTATTATTATTATTAACATGTATTTATATAGCGCCAACATATTGCGTAGCACTGTAAAGTAAATGTGATTATACAACTACATCACACGAATTACATATGTAGAATATATGGAGTAACAAACGTCACAATCAATACAGGTACAAAAAGGTGAGGAAGGCCCTATGCATAGGCATACAGTCTAAAGGGGAGGGAGTAATACACAAGGTGTGGGAGTGGGCAAGATCGAAGTAAGTGGGTGAGAAATGTGGTACTGTATGTGGTGTTGCCTTTGGTAGTTAAGCAGAGTGAGGGTAGGCTTCTCGAAAGAAGTGCGTTTTCAGAGATTTTTTGAAAGCAGAAAGATTGGGAGAAAGTCGGACAGACCGTGGGAGAGCGTTCCAGAGGAGGGGTGCAGCCCTTGCAAAGTCTTGAATGCGAGCATGTGAGGAGGTAATGAGAGAAGAGTTGAGTAGGAGGTCAGTAGAGGAGCGTAGTAAGCGAGTGGGTGAGTATATAGAGATGAGTTCAGAGATGTAGGGTGGAGCAGAGTCGTGAAGTGCTTTGAAAGTCAGTGTCATTAATTTGAATTTGATTCTGAAAGGTAACGGAAGCCAGTGCAGGGATTGACAGAATGGCGAGGCAGAGGAGGAGCGGTTGCTGAGGTGTATGAGCCTCGCAGCAGTGTTCATTATGGACTGCAGAGGTGACAGTCTCTGGAGGGGGAGGCCAATTAAAAGCGAGTTACAGTAGTCTAGACGCGATATGATGAGAGAGTGAATAAGAATTTTGGCGGCGTCTTGGGTGATAAATGATCGTATTTTGGATATGTTCTTTAGGTGGAAGTGACATGATTTGATAAGTGACTGGATATGAGGAGTGAAGGACAGGGCAGAATCTAGGATAACCCCAAGGCACCGGGCCTGGGGAGAGGGGGTGATAGTGGAATTGTTAACTATGATGGATACTTCGGGGATGCTACTGGTGTTATTTGGAGGAAACAGAACCATTTCAGTTTTGGAGAGGTTTAATTTAAGGTAGCGTTGCTACATCCAGGTAGAGATAGCGGACAGGCATGAGGAGACGCGAGTTAGGAGTTCTGGGTTGAGATCAGGAGATGAGAGATAGATCTGAGTATCGTCAGCATAGAGGTGGTAGTGGAAACCGTACAAATTTATTAATTTGCCAAGGGAGGAAGTGTAGAGGGAGAATAGTAATGGTCCTAGGACAGAGCCTTGAGGAACTCCAACAGAAAGAGGTAGGGGAGAAGATGATACTCCATTGTAGGAGACACTGAAGGAACGATTGGTGATGTAAGAAGAGAACCAGGACAGGGCTGTGTCACGAAGGCCAAGCGACTGGAGGGACTGGAGGAGGAGAGGGTGATCTATAGTGTCAAATGCGGCTGAGAGATCAAGCAGTATTAGTAGTGAGAAATGATTGTTGGCTTTTGCGGTTAAAAGGTCATTAGTTAGTCGAGTCAGGGCAGTTTCCGTGGAGTGTTGTGGCTTAAAACCAGATTGTAGGGGGTCTAGCAGGTTATTGTCAGAGAGGAATGAGGTAAGTCGGTTGTAGACTAGGCGCTCAAGTAGTTTAGAGATGAAAGGTAGCAGAGAGATAGGTCGGAGGTTGTCAAGATTGGAGGGATCAAGAGAGGCTTTTTTCAGAATGGGGGTGACAAGAGCATGTTTTAGTTGAGAAGGAAACAGTCCAGTTGAGAGCGAAAGATTAAATAGGTGAGTTAAGGCTTTGATTAGACCAGGATTGGTATTGCGGAGAAGTTTTGAGGGAATTGGATCAAGCGGGCAGGTGGTAAGGTGAGAAGAGGCCAGAAGCTTTGAGACTTCCTCATCAGTGACAGGGGTGAAGGAGCACAGGAGAGATTGGGGAGTGTGGAGGGAGGGTGGTGGAAGTCTAGGGGGGTTGAGTAGTGTAATGTCCCTTCTGATAGTGTCAATTTTGTTTTTGAAGTGCTCAGCAATATCTTGAGCAGAGACAGATGTGCATGGAGGGGGTGGAGAAGGGGAAAGGAGAGTGTTAAAGGTGGAGAAAAGTTGTGCTGGTTTTTTAGAAAGGGAGTTAATGAGTGAAGTAAAGTATGTTTGTTTGGCTCGGAAGAGGCTGGTGTTAAAGGAGCGCAGGGCAGATTTGTAGCTCCAAAAGTCTGATTCTGAACTGGATTTGCGCCAGCAACGCTCAAGTGCACGTGAGTGTCTTTGGAGCACTTTTGTATGAGCAGTATGCCAAGGTTGAAGTGGTTTGGGTCTAGAACGTTTCGTTTTTATAGGAGCAAGCTCATTTAGGGCAGTGGTGAGAGTACTATAGTAGACAGAGGTAGCCACATTAGGACATGAGATGGCTGAGATATTAGAGTGAAGAGAGTCAAAGGAAGAAGAGAGATGTGACACGTCTACAGCTTGCAAGTCACGGTAAGTACGTGTTTGGGGAATAGCAGGGGGTGAGGAGGGAGTTAGTGAGAGTTGAAATGTGAGCATATTGTGATCAGAGAGGGGAAACGGTGAGTTAGTAAAATTGGTGGTTGAACAGAGTCTGGTAAATATGAGATCCAGAGTGTTACCACTGGAGTGAGAGGGGGAGTCTGAGCACAAAGATAAGCCTAGGGAGGAGGTTAGTGAAAGAAGTTTAGAGACAGAAGAGTTGTTAATGTTGTTAACGGGTATATTAAAGTCACCTAATATGATGGATGGGATGTTTGATGAAAGAAAGTAAGGAAGCCAGGCAGCAAAGTTGTCCAGAAATTGTGCAGTTGGTCCTGGTGGTCGATATATAACAGCAATGCAGAGTGAAACAGGAAGATCTTCCAATGTCATTTTTTTCAGAAATTTTGCACGTGCCACGTGCAAGTTTATCTTAGGGAGCTAAATGCATGGTTCAAGTCTTGGTGTAGGAAGGAGGGGTTCGGGATCCTAGAGCACTGGGCTGATTTTTTCTTAGTGTACAACCTATACAGTCATGACGGATTGAACCTCAATGGAAGGGGGTTCACTGTGCTAGGGGAAAAAATATCTAGAAGGTTGGAGGAGTGTTTAAACTAGGCAAGTGGGGGGGTGGATGAGATAAAGAATTATGGGAAAGCTAGGGTAGATAGGGCAGTGGGATTAGTAAGGGGTCATGGGGGAGGAGTGAGGGGGCATACTGTTTACCAGCTAAGGAGGTCCCTCTGTTACAAGGAAAACAAACTAATACTAACTTAAGTTATAATTCTCCACTAAGTAATGCAAATTTCAAAAGAAAAAGTAGTAACCTCCACTGTATGCTGGCAAATGGTCAGACCTTGAATTAATTGCATGCTCTAAAAATTATGATATAATTGATTTCACTGAGACCTGGTGGGATGAAACGTGACTGGAATTCAAATTTAAATGGTTACCCCCCTTTTTAGGAGGGACAGAGGGATTAAAAAGGATGGAGGAGTGTGTTTGTATATGCTGAATGACAACTTTTTGTTCCAGAACCTACTAGGAATAACTTGGATTTTGTAATAACTAATAACACTGAACATTTGTGTGGGTGGGCATTTACAGAATAGTGATCATAATATGGTCTCCTTTGAGATTCTATTGCAGAGGCAATTCTATAAGGGAGTAACTAAAACACAACATTTCAGACGTGCAAACTTTGACAGTATAAGGGCATCTCTGCAACATATTAAGTGGGAAATGCTTTTCACAGGTTTAAACATAGAACAAAAATGGGACGTCTTCAAAATTCTGCACAATAAATATACATGTCAGTATATTCCCCTTGTAAGCAAGGAACATCATTGCAAACCAAGGTGGGTAAGAAAATACATGCTTTTAAGGCTTTCAAGTTACCTGGTAGAGCCGAATCATTTTTAAGGTACAAGGAGGCCAATAAATCATGCAAAAAAGTTATCAGGCAAGCTAAAATTGGTATGGAAAAGGATATTGCAGCAAGCAATAAAAATAATCCAAAATTATTTTATAAATATGTTAATAGTAAAAAAAAATTAAACAGGAAGGGGTGGGACCCTTAATATCAGAGGTGGGTCAGTTGGTTGAACAAAAAAAAGCTGAGATTCTGAACTTATATTTTTCATCTGTTTACACAAATGAGGAACTAGTTAATGAAGGTTTCCTTCTTAATAGTCCTAATTCTAGTAATACAACTAATGATGCATGGTTCACACATGAGGATATTCAAAAATGACGAGAACATGTTAAGATAAATAGAGGTCCAGGGCCAGATGGTATGCATCCCAGGGTACTTAGCACGCTTAGCTCTCCGATTGCCAAACCTCTTTAATTAATTTTTCAGGATTCATTGAGGTCTGGCACGGTGCAGAGAGATTGCCAAATTGCTAATGTTGTGTCGCTATTCAAAAAGGATCCTGTTCTCAGCCTCAAAACTATAGGCCAATTAGTCCGCGGTAGGACAACTTTTCAAAGGGTTAATAAAGGATAAGATACTGGACTTCATAGCAAATCATAATACTATGAGTTTGTGCCAGCATGGTTTAATGCACAATAGATTTGTCAGACTAACTTGATTTATTTTTATGAGAAGGTGAGCAGGGACCTCGATTCTACGATAGCAGTGGATGTGATTTACTTAGATATCTAATATAAGTAATTAAAAAAAAACCAAAACAACTAGACTTGCTGAGTAATTTTAATGAAAACGTTTCACTGCTCATCCAAGCAGCTTTGTCAATTCAACTGTCTAGTGTGGGAAGTTCTCGGCATATAGACTCTTCCACTAATCCAATCACAATGGCACATTGTAACTCTTCAGAGAGGTGACATCCAAAATTCACAGAGGTGTTGATTCTGTATAGTTACTGTGATAGGATTACCAATGTGTCATGCAACTCCTAGAAACAGGTGTTACTTGTGAGAGTTGAATGAATGGATGTGTGAAGTGTTCGAAAACCATGAGGTACAGATGTTAGGACAGCACTGTATGTAGCAGACAGGTGGTGTCGAAGGCCCCCGCCTCTGTTCAGGGATGGTTTCTCCACCTCGACATGAATCGTCTCTTTCAAACCTAGTGGTCTTCTTTGTCCAAGATTTGGACATTGCTATCTTCAAAGGAGTGTCCCTTGTCTTTTAGGTGTAGAAAGACAGTCGAGTCTTGCCCTGTAGAGTTAGTCCTCCGCTGAGCCATATGTGTCTCCGGTGGTTATTTCTTTTGGTGTTCCTGTTGGGCTTGGTTGCTGCTGTTTTGACAAAAGCCTAGTCTGTTTAGCCACACAGTTTCAAAGCTCCTCTTAGATGTTTATGCTCCTTGTCATTGGACTCTGTATCAGTTTTCACACATTCCACCCTGTGGTGCAGAGTTCTAATGACACCCAGTTTCTGTTCCAGTGGATGGTGGGAATCGAACAACAGATATTGATCCGTATGAGGGGGTTTCCTGTTTAAATACAAAAAAGGGGGGTTGTGGGTGCACACCTAAGGTTAAATTTTAATATATGTTTAGATACAATGGAAGTGCTACTGATCCAGCCAGTCAATCAATGCACATTCCCTGATGCCCTGTCTAAGTAATTCAATAAATATGCAAGTGCATGTATTTTAAAAACAGTTTTTTTTTGTTACAAAGTTATGATCATAATTGATAAGCCACAATACCACGTCAAGGTAAACCTCACACGGTGGTCCCAAACTTGTTTACCTCTGGTCTAAGTATAAAAGGTCTTTTACCTCTCTGCTTCATAGCATTACTTGGTGTAAATATCTCCTGTGCCTTGGTTTCAACATGTGCACTAAATCCTCCCCCGCCACCTGCTTATGCGGCTTTAAAGAGGGAGAGACTGCCCAAACCAATGCCCATTTTTGAAAAAAATATGACAGTGGAAAGAAAATGAAGGCAAAGTGAAATTATATGTATATGTCCACTGTACCTAAATATATTAAAATTTAACCTTAGGTGTGCACCCACAACCCCCCTTTTTTGGTTTCCTGTATACTTCAGTTTTCAAGTTACCCCCCTCTTGGATGCATATCAAACAGTCTAAAAAGGCAAGTTTGTTCCCATGGACCTCTTCTCTTATGAACTTGATGTTATTGTCCACTGTTCTGTAAAGGCTGCCACCTCATTGGATCTGATTTGAACCCAAGTGTCATCCACATATCTGAACCAGTGACTCTGTGTAGTTCCCTGGAATGTAAGTAAGGCCCTCCTTTCCACTTCCTCCATGTACATGTTAGCTACAATGGGAGAGACTGGAGAACCCGTTGCACAGGTCCATAAAAAAGGTCCTTGTACTTGAAGTATGTGGTGTTAAAGCACAAAGCTAGCAACAAACATACTTGGTTAGGATTGAGCTTTGTTCTGCTGCTGAGGGTGTTATCTTGCTGCAGTAGATTTCCTAGTCTCAGTTGCCTCTGTCGTAGGTATCCATGTGAACAATAAAGTAACATCATATGATACCATTGTTTCTTCTACCTCTAGTGTAACGCCATGAATCTTGGTTACAAACTCTTTGGTATTCTGGATATGATGCACTATATCGCCTACGAATGGGGCTAAGATGTTAGCCAAGAATTTTGCAATGCTGTATGTCACTGAATTTATGCTGCTGACAATGGGCCTTAGTGAGGCTCCTTCTTTGTGTATCTTGGGGAGTCCGTATAAGCAAGGTGTGGCTTCTCTGGGGTACAGGCGGTGGTATAAAACTCGATCAATGGCTTTCTCCTTCAAGTTGTTGTAAGCAACCTATCACCTTTTGCTTGTAACAGCTGGTTGGTTCTTTCCTTAAAGGTTTATATGTATTGCTATCACTGAGTAGTGTGACTATTTTGCAGTGATAGTCAGTTGTGTTGAGCACAACTGTGCATCTCCCTTTATCTGCTGGCAGGATAGTGATGTTCGGGTCCTTACTCAGAGAACTGAGAGCTCTCCTCTCTTGTGTAGTAAGGTTAGAGGGAGGTGTTCTGGCACTTGACAAAGCAGCTGACACCTTTAGTCGGAGTTGTCCTGCTTTTTTTTTTAAATAATTTATATTAGATATTCCATGACCTGGATGAATGAAAATCTTCATAGTCAATTTGATTTACTTAGACTTTGCTAAAGCATTTGATAAAGTGCCACACAGAAGGTTACTGTTAAATTAAGCAATGTTGACCTGGAACATAGTATTTGTACCTGGATAGAGAACTGGCTAAAATATAGACTACAAAGAGTGGTGGTAAATGGAACATTTTCTAATTGGACCAGTGTTGTTAATGGAGTACCGCAGGGCTCTGTACTAGGTCCTTTGCTTTTCAACTTGTTTATTAATGACCTGGAGGTGGGCATTGAAAGTACTGTTTCTATTGTTGCAGATGATACTAAATTGTGCAGAACTATAGGTTCCATGCAGGATGCTGCCACTTTGCAGAGTGATTTGTCTAAACTGGAAAACTGGGCAGCAAACTGGAAAATGAGGTTCAATGTTGATAAATGCAGGTTATGCACTTTGGCAAAAATAATATAAATGCAAGTTATACACTAAATGGCAGTGTGTTGGGAGTTTCCTTAAATGTTAAGGATCTAGGGGTTTTTGTAGACTACAAATTGTCTAATTCTGGGCAGTGTCATTCTGTGACTACTAAAGCAAATAAAGTTTTGTCTTGCATAAAAAAGGGCATTAACTCAAGGGATGAAAACATAATTCTCTTTATAGGTCCCTGGTGAGGCCTCATCTGCAGTATGCAGTGCCGTTTTGGACTCCAGTCCTTAAGGGGGATATAAATGAGCTGGAGAGAGTGCAGAGACTAAGTGCAACTAAATTGGTTAGACGGATGGAAGACTTAAATTATGATGGGACTGTCAAGGTTGTGGTTGTTTTCTCTGGAAAAAAGGCACTTGCGAGGGGACATGATTACACTTTACAAGTACATTAGAGGACATTATAGACAAATAGCAGGGGACCTTTTTACCCATAAAGTGGATCACCGTACCAGAGGCCTCCCCTTTAGACTAGAAGAAAAGAACTTTCATTTGAAGCAACGTAGGGGGTTCTTCACAGTGATGACAGTGAGGTTGTGGAATGCACTGCCGGGTGATGTTGTGATGCTGATTCAGTTAATGACTATAAGAATGGCTTGGATGATTTTTTGGACAGACATAATAAAGGCTATTGTGATACTAAACTCTATAGTTAGTATAAATATGGGGATATAGAATTTATGTGAATAGTATGGAGGGGTGTGTGTGGATGCTGGGTTTTCATTTGGATGGGGTTGAACTTGATGGACTTTGTCTTTTTTCAACCCAATTTAACTATATACTGTAACTATGTAACTAAATAACTTGGGTGCCAGTGGTTCTTAAAAAAAATAGATACTTCTTGAAGCAACACTGACACATTCCTATAAAAATCATACGAATGTGTCAGTATCAAATAGTTGCTGCACCCAGAATAGTTCCCCTCTAAGCCTCCCTCAGTCCTGTGAACCTGCGCTGACACGACCCTCAGATACTGCTAAAAGATCTTCTATGCTTTTTCAGTGATGCTGGTCTGGGGCGCGGCGCAATCCTTCCATAGGCTGATTATGAATGAAAACAGGACTTCAGTCTATGGATGAATTGCTCTGTCCCCAGCCCAGCATCATGGCAGCAAGGCAGAAGAAAGGTTTGCAGGGCTGTGGGCAGCTTTTAGGGGAACTATTCAGCAACTACTTGATACTGACACGTTCCTATGATTTTTATAGGAATGTGTCAGTATGGCTTTAGTTTTCTTTATTATTACACAATGTCTTTGCTGAAACTGTTCAGAAGTACATTGATAAATCACTTCATAGATACAGAATGGGACATTTATGTGGTGTGGTATCTAAGCATTTATATAGGTAACGTGTTTTACTTACAGGAGGTTTCTTTACTGCTATATTAAACTGCAAAGTAAAGGATGCAAATATACTTTTAACTTTGTATAAATAAAATAATTTTTTAACTAATTTTCTCTGGTCCTGTGGATCCATTTGAGTGCCGGTCGGCCCTGCTTTCTTTACACATCTTCCCATGTCCCACTTTTTTTTCAATTTAAATGATGTCTCAAAATATTTTATTTACATGTTGAGAGCTCTTTTAATTGAGTGCTCACTGGCCATTTATGCAGTGATTATACCGGCACAGCTGGTGTTAATTTTATAATTGTCCATTTTCTGTAGTAATTATACTGGCAAGTCTAGGGTTAATATATAAGCTCTCCATTTTTCTTAGGGATTATATTGGCACATCTAGGTTAATATGCTCATTGTCCATTTTATTTAGTAATTATACTAGCACATCTGACTAATGTTTTGGTAAAAAGGGTGTGGTATTTAAGGGGTGTGGTCAAAGTAGGCATGGCCTAAAATGTTTATCCTGCTGTGCACAGCAGGATGAAAGGGACCAGATGGGTATCTGCCTAGGGCCCACTAAGGCCTTAAAAGGCCTTGCCTGACACCCCTGGTTAGGGTTGCCACCTCTCTGGTTTTGACCCAGACAGCCCGTTTTTTTGAAGGGCTGTTGGGGTCGAAACTGACTGCCTGGTTTTCCATATGTCATAGCCCCCATCCACGACGTCACAGTCCCACCCCCAGCATGCCATGACCCAGCCCGCTATGTCATTGTCCTGCCCCCACTGCATCATGGCCCCGCCTCCCCCCGGAGTTCATTGGGAGGGAAAGGTGGCAACCCTACCAGTGGTCAAGTATAGAACTGTCAGTGAAACACTTCAATGACCTGGAATCAGAAATAGCTCCCCTCACCAACATCCTCATGGGGCTGCTTGAAAAAAGGGTAAGTAAAACTTTTATTCTCCTTTACTTATGATGGGCTTTTTTAAATTAATTGCTAATTAGTTGATGCTTCTACGTTGGTAAATTCCCCTTTGTATTCACTTGAATACCACTTATAGCGCAGAGACACACGAAGAATCGGGGAGGTGTAGTAGTCTAGTGACAAATCGCCTCTTCTGCGGGCGACTTATGTCCCGGAACTGCCTTCCCACAACGGGATTATACTTGGAGCACTTTGTTTTCCGAAGTCGTCCAAAGTTTTCTCGTGAGGCAACTTTGGAAAATTAAGCTCAGTTTTAGCATCTCTCAATAGTACTTTTTACTGGTAGAGAAATTAAAAAGAATTAAATGCCTACCAATAGTTCTTTCTTCTATTTCTTTCTTAATTAGCTTATATTGAAACAAAAGGCTGTGCGACTCCACATGCTTGCAATTCTCCCGATATTAGAAGTGGCACATGTAAAGAATTAGACAAAGCCTCTCCTCAAACTGTGGGTAAGTAGATACAACTTGATACAATATTTCTAATTATTGAACTAAACAATGTAGTACACATTTCTAATTTTTATTTTAAATCCAGTTTGAGAAAAGGAACTGTTTTCATATGAAATTACTTAATATTAAGCCAATAGGGCTGGCAGATTTTCTAACTTTATTCTGTAAATATATAGCCCTATCTCTATTGCTCGTTCAATTTGTATTTAACTTCCTGAGAGTGTTAATTTTTTAATTGTTTTCACCAAGGGTAAAGATGCCCTCTTGGAATCCCTATTTAGCCCTAAATAATCTTACATTTTATTATACATTTATTAGTATTTTATTCACTAATACTCCAAGTTTTTGTAATACAGTAGCCTACTTCTTAAAGGGACACTAAACCCAACTATAAGGCTGTCCCACTGCTCCACTAGTCCTCTATAGAAGTTGAGAAAAAACATAATTACACGTGAAAACCAATGAGAATACTGATTCCCAGCACAATGTCAGCCATCTTGCTCTTATCTTACATACAGCGATTATTGTGCCATTTTGGGGTGATTATATTACACTGCAATCAAACACGGGGATAAAGGACATAAATGAATCCAATTGCAGCAATTTTATTTGTGTCCCCGTGTGTGCTGGAATTTATCTGTATTTTTTCTGCTGAATTACTTTTGTGGATACATTTGTGACATCTGTATACATAGTGTAATGCTGATTGACAAAGCCATACACAGGTATGGGATTCATTACTCGAAAACCATTTAAACAGAAAGCTCTGCATTATGGCAAGGCCCTCTCCCATAGACTCCATTTTATCCAAATAATTCAAGTGTTTAAAAATGATTTCCTTTTTCTCTGTAATAATAAAACAGTAGTTGTATTTGATCCCAAATAAGATATCATTAAGTCTTGCTTGGATTCCTATTGGATGTATTTAATGTTTAAATGATTTTTTAGTAGACAAGGTATAAAGATCCAAATTATGGAAAATACCATTATCTGGAAACCCCCAGAGCATTCTGGATAACTAACAGGTGCTATACCTGTGCCATAGCACTTATACCATCCACATGAATCATCTGCATTGAGACACTCCATAGATACACTTTTTTGGAGGGAGGAGAAGGAAATTCATAGAAGATATAAAAAAAAAATTCTTGTAATGTCAACTATAATAATTTAATATTGTTATATTTCCACTTTCTTGTATTTCAGTGAATGCTTTGCTTTGCCCAGTTTGCCATTCTTATACAGATAAATGTGAATATCACCCAATTCACTGTCAAGTTGAAGAAACTGTGTGCCTGACAGAAAAAATATGGGCCATATCTGGTATATTCCTATTATATATTTTTAAAAAATAATATTTAAATGTAGGGAACTTCTGCCTGCCCTCCTCCTGACCCTCTCCTATTCCAGTCTATCATTCAAACCACTGCTCAGTTTCTATGTTAAGAGAATCCTAGCAACCAGTGGCAGAACTATAGAGGAAGCAGAGCTCGCAGTCAGTGTCGGACTGGGCCGGCGGGACACTGGGAAAAAACCCGGTGGGCCCCGGGCTCTTGTGGGCCCCGCCGGCCCAGACCCGCTACTTAGTTTGGCTGCGCGACCCCACTTTGTCGGGGGTCGCGGTAGAATAGAGGATCTGCGCATGCGCACAAAGGTATTGCTGCGCGTGCGCACAAGCGCGGCGCGCATGCGCACTGCTCCGGTGAAGCACGCCGGAGCGGCAGCGGGGGCCGGAGCGGGGCCCTGGGGCAATAGCCCCGGTGGGCCCGAAGCCCCCCAGTCCGACCCTGCTCGCAGTCACAGGGGGCAGGGGAACAGGGGGGCCCAGACTGTGGGGTCTGCTTCCTCTTTAGCTAATAAGAAAACCCCCTCCTCCTCAGTGCTTTCTTACCCGACGAGGAAGGGGACACAAGTCAGGGCGGGACATGGGTGGAGTCAGGGCAAGATCCGGAAACCCATTATCCAGAAAGCTCCGAATTACGGAAAGGCCATCTCCAAAAGACTCTATTTTATCCAAATATTTTACATTTTAAAAAACTGCTTCCCTTTTCTCTGTAATAATAAAACAGTAGCTTTTACTTGATCCCAACTAAGATATAATTAATCCTTATTGAAAGCAAAATCAGCCTATTGGGTTTGATTAATGATTACATGATTTTCTAGTAGACTTAAGGTATGAAGATCCAAATTACAGAAAGATATGTTATTTGGAAAACCCCAGCTCCCGAGCATTCTGGATAACAGGTCCCCTACCTGTATATTCTCACCAAACCAATCTGACATGGGGCTAGACATGTTGTTAGTTTCCCATGTGCCCTTAGTCATGTGACTTGAGCTCTGTTGCTGCTGCACTGCAAGTTGGAGTGAGATCACACCCTCCCTTCCCTCCCCACCCTTCAGCAGGAGAATTGGAAGGTTACAGGACAATCGCACCCTGACACCTGTATTGCTAAAAAAACTCCCATGCCCCAGTGGTAGATATGAGAATAGCACTCAATAGTAAAAGTCCAAAGGGATGCAGCATGTGCAAGATTCAACAACACATAGGGGCACATTTACTTAGCTCGAGTGAAGAATTATAATGAAAAAAACTTCAAATTTCAAAGTTTTTTTTTGGCTACTTCGACCATCGAATTGGCTACTTCGACCATCGAATTGGCTACTTCGACCTTCAACTACGACTTTGAGTCGAAAGATTTGAACTAAAAATCGTTCAACAATTCGATGGTCGAAGTACTGTCTCTTTAAAAAAAACTTTGACTACCTACTTCGCCACCTAAAACCTACCGAGCACCAATGTTAGCCTATGGGGACCTTCCCTATAAGCTTTTCTAGCAATTTCTGATCGAAGGAAAATCGTTCGATGGATGGATTAAAATCGAGGATTTATGGAGGATTTAATCGTTCAATTGAATAAAATGCGATGGTCGAATATCGAGGGTTAATTAACCCTTGATATTCGACCCATTGTAAATGTGCCCCATACTATTACGCATAAAAATGTTTTGAAGAACATAAGTGAAAATGTAAAATAAACTAAAATATTTGTAAAAATGTACAAGGCTTAGTTAACAACAATGAATTTCTTTAAAATTGGCAATATCCGCCACCCCCAACAAAATCACAGGGTTTAATGAATTAAATTTGTATTTTACAGGTAAAGAAAAGGAATTTGAACTTATAAGAAGATGTGGAAGAGCTGCAGAGTGCAACCGAATTGGTACTTATAGCAGTGACATCAAAACGTTTGCAATTAATACAACCTGCTGTAACTCCAGTATGTGCGTTTCTCCAATCCCCACCTGTAAGTATTCGTCCGTCTGTAAGCAGTAATAAGTTCAGATCAGAAATGACCCACTAAATAAAAACTTTGACTACTTGATAATCATAATGTTCCAATAAAATTCTGTCTGCAGTTTACACTGCCTCTTCAGCCTTGAGAAAAATAAAAGCCTGTGGGCTCTTTATTTAGGGGCAGATTTATTAAGGTTCGAATTGTAAAACTGAATTTTCGATTTTATTTATTTGTCAAACCTTAGAAATTTGAATTTAAAAGCTCAAAACTCAAATGTAAATTGAAATGTGAGATATATCACCTCGACGATGGAAACAGTTCTTATTCAAATATTCGCCACCTAAAACCAGTCAATGGCAGAGGTCTGTTGAACCATTTGTTAATTGCCTTCCTGAGATTCGAGTTTTTTTTTTTCTGAGGAACCAAACTTTACAGCAGTGCACTCCAGACCTCCATAGCCAAATCCAGGATTCAGGTTAAAAAGTTATATATTTTATTTTTACATCTGTCATACAAACAAGGGTTTGAGGTCTGACGCGTTTCGTGTCTACACACTTCCTCAGAGACCTCATCACACATTATCATACACGGGATTTAAACTACAATTACCCTCACATAAAATTAGCATATCAATTAAAAATTTCATTTATACATGATTTTTTAAAACCAATTCCATATCAAGCAATACATCACACAAAAATAGTTCATACAATCATAGATCTTTATAAGTTCATTATATCCAAATTTATATGTGTTTAAGAGGTTAAAAACCCTATTCACAAACCCGTCTGCTTTCAACCAGGAAACATAGGGGCAGATTCACTAAGCGCCGAAATTTGCAATGTACGCTAGCGTCCGCTCCGCTCACATCGCAACACTTTGCCAGGCGTAGATTCACCAGGACAACGCTAATTCACTAAAATCCGAAGTTGCATTCAGGGAACCGAACTGTGGCGAAGTAGTGCTATCGTTACTGCGGCAAGCAAAGCAAAGTTGAGCTAGCGTTGGCTAATTTGCATACGGCAGGAAGTTAAAGTTGAATGGACGTATATTTTGCAGCAAATATATAACACTACACAAGCCTGGGAAACGTAAAAAAATATATTGCCCTACACATGAGCCCAGTGTATAATTTATGTGTAGTGATGGGCGAATTTGCGCCGTTTCGCTTCGCCGAAAAATTCGCGAATTTTGCGCGAAATTTGCGAAACGGCGAAAAATTCTCGAAACGCCGCCGGCGTCTCGTTTTTGACGCCGGCGCCCGTTTTTTCGACGCCAGCGCCCGTTGTTGACGCCGGCACCCGTTTTTTACGCCGGCGTCCATTTTTTCGAAAAAAAATTTTTGACGCCGGCGAATTTTTGACGCGAATTTTCACGGGAGTTTCGCGAATTTATTCGCTGGCGGCGAATCGCGCAAATTCGCCGCGAATTCGTGCCTGGCGAATAAATTCGCCCATCACTATTTATGTGCCATATGTTAGGAAATGTAGGGGGGAAGCCGGGTACCCCAGAAAAAATTTACATTCTTTCGCAGCCTATCGCCCTAAAAAATGAAAAGTCACCAGCGTTTTGTGGTGAAATTTTCAACTATCTTTTGAGGAAGTCCTATCTACTCTATTGCACTTCGCCTGGTCTGAGGTGGCAAAGGCAAGTCTGGCGCAAAAGGTAACGTTCAGTAAAATCCGCATCTTAGTAAATTTGCGTAGTTACGTCCCTTCACCAGAGTGCAACTTCACCAGGCATAAGAGAGTGAATTACTGCTAGAGTCTATCTCCTGCACTAGTGAAGTTACACCTGCGCCTGTTAGTAATTCGGCAAAATAACAAAATGACGTCATTCTGGACGAATTTTCGATAACGTTAGTCAATTCGCCCTTTAGTAAATCTGCCCCATAGTATATAGTTTTACATATGTAATGTAATAAAAGTTGCAAAGAGCAAAACAATTTGCACCAATAAGAATAAAAATCCATATCTCACAATGTAATATTGTTCCTTAAACTGTTTTCGAATTGCGAATAGTTTTTCCGTTACCGATTTTTATTACATTCCCCCGTAAATATCTGATTGATTCTTTGTTACAATTCCTGGTAGAACCTGAGTTCCTTTAAACAATATTACTAAATCATGCTGGTTAACTGGAAAACCGTTATTAGTTAGTGATATATGGATTGGCCGTTTCCCTGTTTGATATTTTAATAATTGATTTTAAAAATAGAAGCTAATGTTAAATACTGAATTTAACCCCTGAGGTTGTCTAGTACATAATTTATGAATCCATCTAACTTCATCTCTTAGTAGTTTCGCCTGTAAATCTCCTCCCCTGGGGCCAAAGGGTATTCGCTCTATATCCTGTGCTACCAATGATCTAACGTCTCCATTGCTACATTCTTTAAAGTGTCTTGATACTGGCAAGGACTCACTTCCTGATCTCATCATGTTTAAATGCTCCCTAATTCTATCCTTGATACACCTTATCGTACAGCCTACATACTGTTTTGAACATTTCATGCATGTAAGTGGGTGAATTTCTCCTGTTTCGCTTTTTTTGAAAAATTTGCGAATTTCCTGCAAAATTCACAAAATGGCAAAAAAATTTCAGAAAAATTGTGAAAACCGAAATTGACGCCTGTGTCCAAAATTGAAAAGTCGCTTGCGTCAATTTTGCCGCTGGCAATAAAGTCAAAGGGTGTCTGAATAGTGTGCAACTTAGCTGTATTGACCATTCTGTTCTTATCTCTAATTAATTCCATCCTATCTGTGTTTAGAGCCTGTTCAAACTCATCCTGTAACACATTCATGCCATAACCTTTCTCTAAGAATCTGTCTCGCAATTTGCATGATTCCGCTAGAAATTCTGTGAACTACAATTCCTTCGCAATCGCAAAAACTTTTCTCTGGGTATTCCCCTATTGAGATGTCGCGGATGATATGAATCCGCTCTCAAAAGAGAGTTCCCTATACAGGGTTTGTTGTATATTGTTACAATTTCCCCATTCCTAGCAGCAATCAATAGATCCAAATAGATTCAAATCTTTTTCACATCAAAATTATTTGTGAATTTTTTTCTGAGGCAAACTCAATTAAAATTCAATTCGCATTTTCGGTACTATTCGATCGAATATTAGATGTTTGCGTTTTTTCATAAATAACGTCCCATTCGAGTTTTGAGTACATTTGAATTTATTAGAGTGAAAAAAAATTCACATAAATTTGAAATTCAACCATTGATAAATAACCCCCTTAAACTTCTTAGATGAACCACAGAAGTTTTTATCCTTTGTTAGCCATGAAATTAGCCAGGGCAGATGTATATATATGTGTGTGTGTGTGTGTGTGTGTGTGTATGTGTATATATATATATATATATATATATATATATATATATATATATATACAAACCAAACAGATCTGCACTCCTCCAATTAACTCCTTAATTATCCGCCCGGGTGCTGCTCCTGAGATTGAAGATACAGAGACGAAAAAAAGGATTAGTAGCGCACTCCAAGGACTTGTATATGATTCTTTATTCTTTATTCTTTATATATATTCACCAAAAATCCTCTCAATTTATTCAAGTTCCTTCACAAGCAACTGCTGAAAATGGACTGACCTGTCCAACATGCTATGCGGAAAATGCCCGGCGATGTTTGGTAGATATTCCCTTGAAGTGTGTTGGAAATGAGAATCGCTGCATCCACTACATAAAACAGGAGCTCTATGGTATGTGTAGTTTTATTTTAAAATAATTTATGTACACAGGGAATTGCCTCCCTTTTATAGACTGACCTGTGATGGGCGAATAAATTCGCCTGGCATGAACTCACAGCAAATTTCCTCATAAATTCGAGAATCTCCGACGAAAATTCGGAGGTGAAAATTCGCCGGCGGCAATTTCCGATTTTCGTGATTTTTGCATGAAAATGTTCGAATGTCATGATTTTTTAGTGAAAACTTTCAAATTTCACTTTTTTTTTGTGAAAACGTTCGAATTTCACGATTTTTTGATGAAAACAGCTTCACTATTTTTTCGTGATTGTCCTGCAAAATTCGTCGGTGAAAATTCGCCGCCATCAATTTCTGATTTTCAAAAAATTTTCGTGAAAACGGTCAAATGTCACAACTTTTTCGTGAAAATGTTTGAATTTCACAAATTTTTCATGAACTTTCCGATTTCATGATTTTTTGCGAATCTTTCGCTGTTTCACAAATTTTGTGGGGAATTCGCAAATTTTTCAGCGAAGTAAAATGGGAGAAATTTGCCCATCACTAAGACTGACACCCACATATTATCCCTGGCCAACAAGAGCTCTGTCCTTCTGAAGGGCAGTATCCTAACATGCCACTTCCCTCAGCCTTATTTAAGAGGGTGTTCACCTTTGAGTTAACTTTTAGTATGATGTAGAGGGTTATATTCTGAGACAATTTGCAATTGGTTTTCATTTTTTATTATTTGTGGTTTTTGAGCTTTTTATTCAGCAGCTCTCCAATTGGCAATTTAAGCAAGCTGGTTACTAGGGTCCAAATTACCCTAGCAACCATGCACTGATTTGAATGAGAGACTGGAATATGAATAGGAGAAGGCCTGAATAAAAAGATGAGTAATAAAAGTAGCAATAACAATAAATGTGTACTCTTACAAAACATTTGATTTTTAGATGGGATCAGTGACCCCTATTTGAAAGCTGGAAAGAGTCAGTAGAAGAAGGCAAATAATTAAAAAAAAACACACCAAATAAATAATGAAGACCATTGAAAAGTTGCTATAAGATTATATTCTATAACATATTATAAGTTTTAAAGTTAACTTCAATCATATTGAACTCCATCTTGGCCACCCCCTGTGCCATAGGATATACATCATTCATTTTTTACCACACACAGGTCCTGAATCCCCTTTGCTAAGTGAAAGGGAACTGGAAATTTACCTGTCATCGCAGTGCTTCCATCTAATGGGATCTGGGGATACACCTACGGGTGGCCCCACAAGGAACAAATGATTAACCACACCATTACAGTAAAACAAAGGGAACTTTATATAAGAAAGAAAGTGCAAAGTAAAAACAATTTGCAATTTCAATACACTCTACTCTGGGGAACCCATGTGCAGTCCAACCCTGATACACTTATTAGCAGGCGGAGAGCCACATTCCACTCCTGGTGGATAAAGTCACAGCCTCTTTTCCCCCACAGCCTCTTACACCAGAAATAAAACCATTTTTACAGCTATCATAGCATTGCCTTTGTATGCTATTTATAATTTTTCCGTAAATGCTTTTACATTATCCATCTGATCCCCCATGTTCCTCTATGAGGGGGCTGCCATATGCTGTAGTCTGTTAGCATTAGAATCTTTAATCTTTGAAAAGGAACAGGGTCAGGTTGACAAAACAATTAGGTGTAGGAATTTCAAGTAACAATTACCTATCCATATCAGCAAAAAAATGGTCAACATGACTTATAGGTAACATTTAATGCTCATAAATATTTTGAAAAGTAGTTTTTTGTGTCAGTATTAGTGATGGGTGAATAAATTTGCCTGGTACAAATTAGCAGCGAATTTCCACGTTTCATTGCCAGCGAATAAATTCGCAAATCTCCTGCGAAAATTTGCCGGTGAAAATTCATATTTTCATGATTTTTTCGAATGTCATAATTTTTTGTGAAAACTTTAGAATTTCCCGTTGTATTTGGTGAAATCGTTCGAATTTCAATTTTTTTTTGTGAAATGGCCAAATGTCACGATTTTTTGTCAAAACGTTTGAATTTCCCGAATTTTTTATGAACTTTCCGATTTCACGATTTTTCGCACATTTTTCGGCAAAGCAGGTAGTGCTTTCCAGGTAGTGCTAACAGCCCAAATACATCTCCAGATGGACAGAGGTAGTTGCTCCCATGAAGCAGGCACATGAACAAAGACCCATGACACACGGGGCTCACACAGAGCTGGAACAGGCATCTACAGTGATGAAATCCTCAGAAGCTCCAAAGTTCTCCTAGCCTAGCACACAAAACTTGTTTAAATCTTTAGGGCAATCTTCCAACAATATCCACAGTATGAGCACAGCAAAGCCCATTCAACTGGCATCCCATTCCAGGCATCTCTTATCCTGTGTGGTCTCTATCACAATTATCAGGGTCCCACACAGGGCATCGCCACCCATGTGGTTTTTCCATGGCCTGGGGTCTGGCGCTCCAGCACCCCAGCAGAACAGTCACAGCTCCATTCCCCTTGAAAGTAAAACTAGAATGAACCTGAACACATGACTCTAGCTATATGAAGCAGTTACACACCAGTGACACCTTCTGGCCAAATCTAGTATCTGCCAGAACATATAGCATTAGAGACAAAGTTCTCACTCCCCCTCCCTTATCCAATTTAGGTCCAGCACTTAGCTGGTCAGGAAGGGAATTTCCCACCATGTGGTACTTTTAGGACCATAGGGGAACTTAAACCTATGAGTCCCTACATATATTTACTTTAATGTGGCAAATTGCAAAGTCAAGGGGAAAAGTCAATGAGCAGCTGCTGGAGGTGAGCAGACTAGGCCCAACACTAAGGGGCCTATTTATTAAACCTCGATTTTTTTTTCTCTGGTCGAGTTTTTAAAAGGGGAGAACTCAAATTTTTAGATGTAAAAAACCTAAAATTTTTAGAGATTTATTATACCCCAAAGCTGCTAAAAATCCAAAACCAAAAGAATTCCAGCTAAAACCCATCGAGGTCATGTAGAAGTCTATGACAGATGTCTCTGATGATGTTTCTTGATCATGATCTGCGTTGCTTTCTAAATGATAATCTGAAAATGTCTGGGTTTTCGGGCAACTCGAAGAAATCAAGCAATTCCGGCATCAAACTTGAAAACTTTGTATGATTAAAATTGTCGCACAATTTTGTAAAGACTTTTCTTGCACCACCTTTTTTGAACCAATTTGTTGATAAATTAGTTAAATTTGTGGATGGAAGTTAGCACAATTTAATTTAAAAAAATGAGACATTTGAGTTTTAGTAAAAAAAAACCCTTAGTATACAAGGTGTTAAAGAGTCTGTAGATTAATTTTTATGCAAATGTCAGGGTAGGCAGCAAAACAACAAGGAAACAGAAGATCAGTCAGAAACAGCAATTTAGAGCTGTTTAAAATCTGGCACTGAACCCTGTTCCTCAGCATTTCAAACTTGGCTCCAAAATGCTTACACTGACAATCTGGGGCTCAGAAATGGGTAATTTTGTGAGCCACACCAGGGTGAACAGAGTCACAGGCTGGTGTTCCTTCTGACACAAACATATTGTATACAATAATAAATTGTGTCTATTACACTTCCATAAATGACATATACATTTTCCTCTTCCGATTGGACACATACGTATTTTGGTCCTTAAAGGCAAACCAGGTCCTTTCCTTTACAGTTTTTCATGCACAGGCAAAGGCTACTACTCATAAAGATACTGTAAAGTATAGAGTATAGCACATTTTATTTGAAAGTCACATGACTGTTGATTCTTTTTACAAAAATACTTGCTGCAGGTATCTTCTTGCAGAACAAAGGTGACAAAATCACTGGCTAGAATATTTCTATATTTTGTCAGATGTATTTATACATTTTTGCTTCTTTGTTTTACAGAAAAAAGGTTGCAGATTCAGTCTTTTTATGGCTGTACCACAGACAGTATCTGCAGACTTGGATCATCGAGAAAAAGATTCTTGTATTTGACAAATGAAACTTTCAAAACCGTAACAATGGATATGACATGCAGCAGCAGTGTGAGCCTGAACGTCCCATTCCTCTCTTACCTGGTCTTTATATTAGTAGGCCTAGGGACAATAAAGCTTATCTTGTAAACAATCCATAGGCATTCCATGTGCAGAGCTCTGTCGCCATAGACATGGACATGTCTTCTATTGTATGTTCACAAACATGTACAGATGCAGCCACTTTGGTTTGTCTGTTTGACACAGAATATCTAAACACAGATATCCCATTTATCTCATTTAACACAGAAAACTGCGTCACAACATCCCATCTAATTACAGCATTCACCATTGTGAACAATGGAGCTTTGGTATGCTAATGAAAAGGTTAAATGCATTAAATGAGTTAAGATGACTTAAGATAACACAGTTTCTTCAATTACCCCTGAGTCATGACGCATTTAACTCACAAATCCAAGTGGCTTCATCTGTAGCAGTTGGGTGTCAGATATTCATTGACAGTTAGAGCCAATATATCTTATAGGGGGGCTTCCTTTCATAGCAGATGAATTAGAGCTCACTCAAATAACTGACTCCAGTACAAACAAAATCTAACAAAATAATTGCCTTTTCACAAATATTTCAAGGCAAATACACTTTTGACCATATTTGAATGTCTTCTCTTATACCTCTGCCTTCTCACTCTAGTCGCTGCCCAGTTGCTATTAAAGGGGAACTATCAAGAAAATGAAAATTTAATACAAGCTTCCTCATACTGCAATAAGACACTTACTAAATACAATCCAAGTTCCAAAACCCACCAGCACTCTCTGGCCTTTCTGGTACAAGCTGGCCTGGTGCACAGTTGAAAGGGATCGGCAACCCTTAAAGGACCAGTAACATCAAAAAAAAATTAAAATAATTCGTTAGCATACATCAAAAAAAAACCACCAAGGCAAATACAACTTTAAAATTGCAAAGTCTTTATTAAGAAATAACTTACCAAAACTCCACTTCCGCTCCTCTTCAGAAAAGGCGACACGGCGACCATCCATCTTGCGGCACTGGATTGCTCCTCCCTGGCTATGGACAGCTTGTGAAGCAAGTGACAGAATGGCATTGAGAGGAGGTGAGTGACGGCGGATCGGGCGTCACAGCAGCAGCTTCCACTTATTCCGGGGTGCCATCACAGCAGCTGCCTGGCGGGGGGCACTTGCGTGTCTTCCTGCCCTGTGGATTGTAAATCCCCCTCCCTCTCTATTCCTTGCCACCGCAGAGTCGCTGGTAGGAAGGCGCAGCCGGCACTGTTAGATTTGTACTGCCGCATCCCATTCTTCTGCAAACCGCAAAGTCAAGTAGAAATCAGCCGGCACTGTTAGGTTTGTGCCGCCCGGATCAGTTCGCACCAGCGCTGCTTCAAAAACAGAGAAACGGCACAAACAGTTTAAAGGAATTACTGGGGGGCAAATACACGCATGCTCCAACAAAAAAAGTTATTGAATTGAACAGCGATGTCAACAACTACCACTTATTTGTGCAGCCGGCTCGTGTTTTGGTGCAGGTTTAGAATAATGGCGATATCTGGTGCCGGCTGATTTCTACTTGACTTTGCGGTTTGCAGAAGAATGGGATGCGGCAGTACAAATCTAACAGTGCCGGCTGCGCCTTCCTACCAGCGACTCTGCGGCGGCAAGGAATAGAGAGGGAGGGGGATTTACAATCCACAGGGCAGGAAGACACGCAAGTGCCCCCGCCAGGCAGCTGCTGTGATGGCACCCCGAAATGAGTGGAAGCTGCTGCTGTGACGCCCGATCCGCCGTCACTCACCTCCTCTCAATGCCATTTTGTCACTTGCTTCACAAGCTGTCCATAGCCAGGGAGGAGCAATCCAGTGCCGCAAGATGGATAGTCACCGTGTCGCCTTTTCTGAAGAGGAGCGGAAGTGGAGTTTTGGTAAGTTATTTCTTAATAAAGACTTTGCAATTGTAAAGTTTTATTTGCCTTGGTGGTTTTTTTTTGATGTATACTAATGAATTTTTTAAATTTTTTTTTTGATGTTACTGGTTCTTTAATGAAACACTTTTAGCAAGAATAAAACCGGCAGTCAGAGCTCAATGCATGCGGGCAAAGCCCTGCGTGTTTATTGCAACGTTACGTTTTGGGGCGTGCCCCTTTGTCAGACCAAAGGGGCACGCCCCCGAAAAGTAACGTTGCAATAAACACACAGGGCTTTGCCCGCATGCATTGAGCTCTGAGTGCCGGTTTTCTTCTTGCTAAACTTTCTAAATACAATCAATTAAAAATTATGCATCGTTTCTGAAATAATCAAGTTTATGTTCTCTTTCCCTCTCTGTTTCTCTGCATCTGTTTCTCTACATTCTGTCTTCATGCAGCAGTTGTGTGTCAGATATTCATTGAGTTAGATCCAATATATCTTATAGGGAGACTTCCATTCCCAGCAGATGAATTAGAGCTCACTCAAATTACTGACTCCAGTACAAACAAAATCTAACAAAATAACTGACTTTTCACAAATTCTGTATGTAGAGAGACATGATGTCTGGTGAGTTTAATAGAGTGAGCTCTAAAACATTTTCTAGGCAAAAGGAGCCCCCCTATAAGATATAAGTGGATCTAACTGTCAATGAATATCTGACACCCAACTGCTGCATGAAGAGAGAATGAAGAGAAACAGATGTTGAGAATGGTACAGAATTTTTAATTGATTGTATTTAGAAAGTGTCTTATTTCAGTATGATGAAGAAACTACAGTCCTGCTATAAAGCTTTGGCCCTTTCCTCATGACTCACTGGTGTAATACAAAAGCACAGATGCACAAAGAGCATCTATGGCAAGATCTGCAAGAATTGGTTTGCTTAGATGTGAAAGGAAGAACTTGACTTGCCTAACCAAAGCTCCAGTAAGATGAATTGGATCACCTACTACTAGCCAGACTGAACTACCCAATATCAGTGAACAGCCTCGCAATGCTATTGTGTTGGTATATTCAACCAACAGTTTTCAAACATTTAGTAGAAAGCTTTTCCGAAAAAGAGGATGTACCAGCAACAAAGCCATCTACAGTACTTATTAATATACTTGGGTACTTTTTGTGCATGAACAAATCTCAAATTATCATTTTCTAAATAAATTGGTATGCCCTTGTGCATAGCAATATACAGAAAAATAATTTGGCATTCATTTTATTTTTTGTATCAATGTTATTTTAGTTATTCCTGTTTTTCTGCATGCTAGATTGAAAGTTAAAATGGAGTTAGTTTCCTGTTTCTTACAGGTTTCTAATAAGCAATACAGGTTTTGCTTTGCTACTTATTTCCCTGCCTACTAGAGGAATAAACTAACAAGTGTATTTGTTAAACAGCATTTTAGACATTCCATTGGCCTTCTGGTTCAACCCTGTAATAAAAGTTTTTTTCTATTTAAAGGGATAGTTTACCTCCCTGTAAAGAACGTACCTGGTGGTCTAGTGGGGGGGACGCCCGCAGCGACGAGCAGCCTCCATTAGGCCGCAGGTGCAGGCATCTTAGCGTGCGCACGACGCGTTCTTGGGGGATTTAAAGGTGCGCGCGCAATGGAGCGAAATTCAAAAACTATTTAAAGCCCATTAGGGCTGTGGGACCTTGCCCGTGATAGGAGTTTGTTCCTGGTGCTTCCTGAGCTTTTGCTAATCCTGTTTTGAACCTGTTTGATTCCTGTTATGACCCCTGCCTGGCTTTTGACTATTCTGACCTCTGGATCCTGACCCTTGCCTGATTAATACCTCTTCTGATTAACCCTCTGATTGACTTCCTGGTTTGACCCTTGCCTGCCTGACTACGTTTATTCTCTGCCTGCCCCGACCCGGCCTGATCTGACTACTCTTTTGCCTAAATGCCTTGTACTACAACCTTGCTTTGCTTTACAGTCGTGCTCCTCTGCCTATCCAGAACCTATTGTCTTGCGCCTCTCATTTAAGTCCTGGTGGCATCCAAGTAGCTGAGGGCTCCTCCCGACACCAAAGGCGGTCACACTACAGATGAAGCACGAGTCAAAACCAGGGTGCTTGGCATTTGTTCTGGTGTTGGGTGCCGACCATTACACCCCCTTTTTAAGTGCAATGAATAGCACTTGAGCTAAGTATGTTTTTTGCCTGTAGCCTAAATATCTATGTTTTTTGCAATTTCTGGTATTAAGGAAGAGAATAGAACCAGTTTCACGTTATCACTTCCTATTACTTCCTGCTTCTGACAAGTAGAGCTGTATCTGAACTAATTACCAGTCCACAGTGAAGCCTTTCATAATGAGCGGCTCCAAAGATTAGGGAGGGATTCAAAGGCGAAAATGTGCTGATCAAATTGCTGTGTTTTTAATGATGGGAGAAAGTTTAGTGAAAAAAAGCACAACTTCTAATTAGTGCTTTAAAAGCAGAAAAGCATTTTCAACACAAGTCCTATTTAATGTTTTTTTTTTTTAGCAAAGGTGTTTTTAGGTGTATATTGTCCCTTATTTTATATTTTAGAGATGCCCTTATACCAGTGATCCACAATCAGTGGCTCGTGATCAACATGTTGCTCTCCAACCCTTTGAATGTTGCTCTCAGTGGCCTCAAAGCAGGAGCTTATTTTTGAATTCCAGACTTGGAGGCAAGTTTTAGTTGTATAAAAACCAGTTGTACTGCCAAACAGAGCCTCCTGTAGTCTGCCAGTCCACATAGGGGGGCTACCAATAATCAATCAAATCCCATATTTGGCACCCCAATGAACTCTTTTGCATGCTTGTGTTGCCCTCCAACTCTTTTTAGATTTTGAATGTGACTCACAGGTAAAACAAAGTTGGGGACCCCTGCCTTATACTGACAATGTTTGAGCATTTGGTTCTAGTTAGAATTATCTCAGATCTTAAAAAAGAAAATGTTATGATCACCATTCCCTAAATGCTCACCCTCATTAATGCATGAGTTAAACTCTGTATTATTATTAGTTATTACCAGATCCTTTCTCGTAGGTTCCCGAACTGCCCAAGACAAAAAGTTGTCATTTAGGATATTCACAAAGCTATTTACTTTTTTTAAATTCGCTACTCTGTCAATAGGGTACATAGAATGTGTTTTTATTGTGCACTGGGAAAAAGTGTGTTTTCTTCAGAACTAATTTTATATAAATAGAATAAAATGCTCTTAAGCCATTGGATGAGCCAATCAAGCTATTTTGGCCAAACAATACAGGTGACAGCCGGCAATAGATAAGCTGAGTTTAATACAATGGGTTTAGTTCTTACACAGGCACATGAAGGGATGGAATGTCATTCATGGCTCTCTGCAAGACTTTTGCATGAATATTTTTCAAATATAAAATAAAACATTTGTTATTTTTGCAGGTGTTGAATGAACAATTAAAAACTTTATTTGTGAAAAAAAAACCCTCACTTATTGATGTTACTTGTCCTTTAAATCAGGTTGCATATACATAAACATATTTTTCCCCTTAACTCACCTAATTATTTAATTAAGCTACTAATACAACCAATTTCCCACAAGAGATATTATATGCTGCAAATTTCATCATGTAAGTAAAGCAGTTTTGAAGAGCCATTAGTGAGGTTCAGGTGTATGTTCCTCTGGGAGCAGAACACTCCTATTTCCATTATATTCAAGTGATTGTGAATGTGTTGGTAAAATAAATGTCATTATACAAAAATCAGCAGGTGCTGGAGTTGATTTAGATAAATTTGCCCAGACAAACATTTTAAAGTATTCTGGTTGAAGTAGGCCTGGGTCAGAAAATCACCCCATACAAGCTATAAAACATGTCAGACTGTATTTCTTTTTGCCAACGTATTGACTTTGAATTGGGCAAATGGCTTAAATGAGTTGTAAACCCAGCTGTAATGATGTTCTACAGTGCCCCCTAGTTTTCTATGGAATTTTCAGAGAACCATAATTGCAGATGCAAGAGAATTGACTAATAAGAATTCTGATTCCCAGCACTATGTCAGCCATGTTGCTGTTCTCTTACATATGGAGATAGTTATCTCATTTTTTTTCTTGATGATATGACACTGGAATCAAACATGGGGATAAAGGACAGACTTGTTCAGTGCTGGGAAACTGGGCTTAAAGCTTCCAACTCCAATTACAGGACCAAAGAATAGGGAGTCAGATTTATACAGATCAGCTGGGATTCTCATTGGAGGATTATTTGCATTTTAAAGAAGTCACTGGCTGTGGAGATTTAGAAAAAAGTTCTGGAACAGTTTTATTGTGCAATATTGCTTTAAGAATACAATCCTGATATTGTTGGACTATAGCTCCTGACACACCTCAACCTTCATTATGGGGCATATTTATCAACGGTCGAGGTGAATTTTCAAATGAAAAAAATTCGAATTTCGAGCTTTTTTTGTGTACTCAACTAGGGAATAGTCCAAATTAGATTCTAATTTGAAAAAAATTCGAATATTGAAATTTATCATGTACTGTCTCTTCAACTTCAACCATTTGCCATCTAAAACCTGCCAAATTGTTGTTTTAGCCTACGGGGACCTCCTAGAACCTATTTATAGTCAATTGGTGGACTTTGAAAAATCTAAGGGTTTTTTTTTTTTTTTTGGAAAACTTCGAATCGAATTTGATTGAATGCGCTATTCCTTCGAATTTGGGTAGGTCTTTTTGAATTCGAATTTCAAAGTTTTTGAATTTGAACTTCTACAGAGACCTATGGGGCACAGTGGGACAGCTTTATGGTTGGGTTTAGTGCCCCATTAATGTCAGCATGACTTTCAAGCAGCATCTAAAGTAATCATCAGTTATAACATGCCCAACACGTTTAAAAGGCAAGTCTTGGCAAATTTAATCCTGGTGTGTTTGATACTGGTGCTGAGTTAATAATCTTGGTAATAGTAGGTTTTAACATTGTATTTTGTCCAAACTTTTTTTTTTTAAGGGGATAGTAAACTCTGCTGCACTGCACTGCTCAAACCAACTTCACTCTGTTGTTACTGGACTACAAATGCCAGAATAATGTAACATATAGGGGCAGATTTATCAGGGGTCAAATTTAAAATCTGAAAAACGTTGAAATCCGAATTCAAGAAGACCAACTGAAATTAAATCTAAGGATTTTTTGGCCATATAGGTATGTTTTCAATCTAATTCAAATCATACAAATCAAAGTTAAAGCACATTTGATCAAATTTGATTTTTCAAAGTCCACCAATTGACTCCAAATAGGTTCTAGGAGGTCCCCCATAGGCTAAAACAGCAATTCACAAATCCCGTTACTGTAGCAGCCAAACAATTGTGTCAGTAAATGACAAATAATCTGGTAAGAAAAAGAAAAGTTCTTTTTCTGGTTGCTCAGATATTGGAATCAGGGAATGGCCTCATGTTCAGGTATAGGATCAGTTATCCAAATGATGAAAAGGACATATCCCATAGACTCCATTTTATCCAAATAATCCAAATTTTTTAAAGGGATCCTGTCATCGGAAAACATGTTTTTTTCAAAACACATCAGTTAATAGTGCTACTCCAGCAGAATTCTGCACTGTAATCCATTTCTCAAAAGAGAAAACAGATCTTTTTATATTCAGTTTTGAAATCTGACATGGGGCTAGACATTTTTCAATTTCCCAGCTGCCCCTGGTCATGTGACTTGTGCCTGCACTTTAGGAGAGAAATGCTTTCTGGCAGGCTGCTGTTTTTCCTTCCCCATGTAACTGAATGTGTCTCAGTGGGACATGGGTTTTATTATTGCGTGTTGTTCTTAGATCTACCAGGCAGCTGTTATCTTGTGTTAGGGAGCTGTTATCTGGTTAACTTCCTATTGTTCTTTTGTTTGGCTGCTGGGGGGGGAGGGGGGTGATATCACTCCAACTTGCAGTACAGCAGTAAAGAGTGATTGAAGTTTTTCAGAGCACAAGTCACATGACTTGGGGCAGCTGGGAAATTGACAATATGTCTAGCCCCATGTCAGATTTCAAAATTGAATATAAAAAAATCTGTTTGCTCTTTTGAGAAATAGATTTCAGTGCAGAATTCTGCTGGAGCAGCACTACTAACTGATTAATTTTGATAACAAAAAAATTTCCCATGACAGTATCCTTTAAAGTTCTTTTTCTGGTTGCTCAGATATTGGAATCAGGGAATGGCCTCACGTTCAGGTATAGGATCATTTATCCAAATGATAAAAAGGCCATCTCCCATAAACTCCATTTTATCCAAATAATGTAAATTTTTACAAATGATTTCCTTTTTCTCTGTAATAATAAAACAGTAACTTGTACTTGATCCCAACTAAGATATAATTAATCCTTCCCAGAAGCACAACCAGCCTATTGGCTTTATTTAATGTTGAAATCATTTTTTAGCAGATTTAAGGTATGATGATCTAAATTATGGAAAGATCTGTTATCCAGAAAACCCCAAGTACTGAGCATTCTGGATAGCAGGTCCAAAATCTCTGTGAATAGCAAAGAACCTAAATGTTAGCATACTGTATGTATAAAACAGGTAAGCATGCGAAAAGTACAGCCTTAGATTATGCCTTTTTAACCAGAATTTTGAAGTACGTGTTGGAGAATGCCAAAATAGGAAGGTTACAAATTCAATACACATACACAAAATATATTAACTACAAGTGAAAATTACCCCTTTCTTTTTACCTTTTTTAAACCTTTCCATGCCAACAAACCCACTACTCCAAATGCAATATTGTAACTGTGTAACTTTTTTGACATATTTGAATATTCTCAAGGTTAAATTGGGCTCTTCACCAGCCAAGGCACACTCCACTCCTGGTTCACCCCCAAATCATGGCTGCAAATTAAGAGGAAGGAGTAGATAAACTCTAGGTGGTGCCAAGAGGGGGCAGTGGGTCTTTAAGGTGGCAGCCCCAGTGGACCCAGAACACCCAGTCTGACACTGATTATTCTTTATTATGGTCAATTATTTGATACAGAGTATCTTAATTATTGACATATTTAATATAGCTGTTTAATTCTTCAGTGGCCTGTTAAACATCATGGAGACGATTTATGAATAAGATATATAATAATTTCATAGAATGTTTGTTTCTCCAATTGGTACTTTTCTAGTGCAAACAAAGTTAGTTACATAATCCGTGATTTTTTCATAATTTATAATTTAAGTGTAAAAACCAGAAAATCTACAAATACAAAAGTACAGCTAGTAGAAACTGTCAAGGTCATGTAGAAGTCAATGGAAGTTCCCTTTCTTTTCTTGAAAAGATCAGCCTTTCATTCATGGGTTTTAGAGGTTTCAGAGATCAAAACGTTCATTGTCGTATGAAATTTTCATTTGTACACGAAAAATTCAGTGTTAATGAATTCTTTCCTCTGTTAATTTTGTTTGTACTTTTTTTATGCAAATCTTTTAATAATTTTCGAGGCATGATTTTAGAGAAATAGGGGCATATTCATCAAGGGTCGAATTTCGTATTGAAAAAACTTCGAAAGTATTTTCTGGTCGAATAGGTCCGCATTCGCCAAATTCGAATTGTTTGAATCGAAGGAATAGCGAATTCGATTGAATTTGATTCTAAATTTTTACCGAAAAACTTTGATTTTTCAAAGTCCACCAATTGACTCCATAGGAGGTCCCCCATAGGCTAAAACAGCAATTCAGCCGGTTTTAGATGGCAAATGGTCGAATTTTTAGAGACAGTGCATGATACATTTTGATATTCGAATTTTAATTTTTTTTTAAATTCAAGTCGAATTTGGACTATTCCCTAGTCGTAGTACACAAACAATAGCTCAAAATTCTAATTTTTTTAATTCAAAAATTCACCTCGACCTTTGAGAGTTTAATTGTTGTTTCAAAAAACTCTAAAACCACTAAAATTTTGGAAATCGGCCCTCCAAGTAGTTCCTTGTTTGAAGCCCCTTTCAGATTCAGCATCAAAGCAATTTTAGGAACAAAATGCAATGGTTCTACAGTATCTCTTGTTCTTTTCATGTTGTTTCTATGACATTGATAAGATAATTCTGGATATATATAATATTTAAGTGCCAGCAAAACTTACTCTTTTAGGACCATTTTGCAGGGAATACTAGTTTACCTAGGACACATATAATGTGCAGCTCCACAATATTGAAATTTAAATGCCTGAAATGTTCATATTATTATAATTAGGGATGTCGCGGACTGTTCGCCCGCGAACTAGTTCGCGTGAACATCGACTGTTCGTTTGATAGTAACTTTGCTGGCTAGTAATCTACTTGATACTGCTCTGTATTGTAGGGACAGAACTCTGCAGGGATTTGAGGGACAGTGAGTTTAGGTTAGTTAGCTTTGCTGACTAGTCATCTACCTTCTACTGCAGTGCTCTGTATGTAGCTGCTGTGGGCACTGCTTCTGATCTCATCTGCTGACTGCTGCCTGCCTGTAACCCAATAGTCCTTGTAAGGACTGCTTTTATTTTCTTTTTTGTTTTTTTACTTTGCTACTATAAGAGCCCAGTGCTATTAGTCTAGCTGTGTTGGGGAGTGGGACTGGTGTGCTGTTCCTAGTAGTTCAGCACCAACAAGAGTAATTATTTTTTTTTAATATATATATATATATATATTTTTTATTTTACTTATCTTACTGTTCTTTAACGTGTCCAGTGCTGTTTGCTGTTCTTCATAGTAGTACACCAATAGTAGTGCACTTGTAGGCATTGTTTGCCCAGTGTGTTCTTCAAACAACTGCCACCTAGCTGTGTGAGCTTTTTCACATTCTGTCTAAATATCAATAATAATACCGTCTCCAGAAACACCACCCGAGTGACGTTTTTCAAGCAGCAATAATATATTCCGTATCCACTGCTGTAGTAGTGTATACGTTGACCTTGTAGGCATTGTTTGCCCAGTGTGTTCTTCAAACAACTGCCACCTAGCTGTGTGAGCTTTTTCACATTCCGTGTCCAGAAACATCACCTGAGTGACGTAGTGTGATTTCTGCCCTTTACAGCACAAAACGCAGCGCTGTGTCAACAATGTATTTTTCAGATACATTTTTGCCCTTGATCCCCCTCTGGCATGCCACTGTCCAGGTCGTTGCACCCTTTAAACAACTTTAAAATCATTTTTCTGGCCAGAAATGTCTTTTCTAGCTTTTAAAATTCACCTTCCCATTGAAGTCTATGGGGTTCGCGACGTTCGCGAACCGTTCGCATTTTTGACGCAAGTTCGCGAACATGTTCGCGAACATTTTTTCCGACGTTTGCTACATCCCTAATTATAATATAAAGCCATATATCATAAACATTTGTAATTATTGTGCTAATATAAAAATTTTGGAAATTTAAAAATATGGTGATTTCTGAATGAAAATGTCTCTGCAGTATACTGCTGAATTTTTAAAGTACTACTCCAGTAATCAGTTTACTTTAGATTGCAAGGCAATGGCACTAACAATAGGTCTACCACAGGAAACCATATTTTTTGGAAAGGATGTATTCAGCCAAATCCAAAGTAGATAAATACAGCTTTCTACTCAAGACTACCAAACTTCAAAGCTTACACACTATATCATCTTATAATTAGTTACCACTCACACTCTGCTTGTGCATTATACTGTAAATCGGACACAGTTATGCTGAATATGCCCCATAATGTAAAAAAAATGAATCTCTACCTTCCATACAATTTTACAAGCCCATGTAGATTTTTTGTTCCTCAAACACCCTAGCAAATGCAAAAATTATATATATATATATATATATATATATATATATATATATATATATATATATCTATAGGGGCACATTTACTAAGGGTCAAATATCGAGGGTTAATAAACTGTGCAACAATATAAAAGGAGATGCCATGTGCTCAGTCAGCCATAGACTGCAGAGCTCTGCTGCGTTAGTGCTGTATTATACACACGATTCGAGTCACACAGACCCTTTCTCAAGTGTAACAATCACATGATCAAAACACCTCTTATAACCTTAATTACCACACAGTGTTCCTCCTCCCACCAATTACCTCATTAGTCCAGGGTAATAGTAAAAAGTGTAAAAAGTGTAAAATAGGTAGAAAATGTAAAACGTTTAAAAATCCAAGTGATCTCCAGTGAACAGGTAGTGTCCAAGTGCCAAACTTACATATCCTCAGATTCACTCTATAATAAAAACAAGAAATCCAAAAGACCCACATCACCTTAGTCCCCTGAAAAACCGACACCTGCTTTTTTGATTAAAAACAATTGAATACACATATCAACATAAGAAAGGTGGTACTATCCTTTTTTTGGTTCTACCTGTCCTGACAATCCAAGAATACATGCATAACTGTGCCTTTCCACAATTATTCTAAATATACAGTTATTTAAGAATTTACACTTTACAATACGATTTACATATTAAAACAGTACTTCTCATTGGAAAGAGTTTGAAATGCTTTTTATAAGAATTGTAATGATGTAAACTTACAGTATTTATTTCAGATATTAATTGGTGCCTATCCTCTCAGCTGGGGGTAAGGTAAGGGAGAAGCTATTGTTTTAATACGTAAATCGTATTGTAAAGTGTACATTCTAAAATAACTGTATATTTAGAATAATTGTGGAAAGGCACAGTTATGCATGTATTCTTGGATTGTCAGGACAGGTAGATCCAAAAAAAGGATAGTACAACCTTTCTTATGTTGATATGTATGTAGGTTTTCTTAAATCAATATTGCACAATAAAACTTTTCCAAAACTTGCCCCCAACTCTCCACAGCCAGTGACTGGCCAGTGACTACGTTAAAATGCAAAAATCCTCCAATGAGAATCCCAGTTGATCTGTATAAATCTGACTCCCTGTTCTTTGTTCCTGTAATTGGAGTTGGAAACATTAAGCCCAGTTTCCCAGCACTGAACGAGTCTGTCCTTTATCCCCATATTTGATTCTAGTGTCATATCATTAAGAAAAAAAGTACATAATTATCTCTATATGTAAGAGAACAGCAAAATGCCTGACATGGTTCTGGGAATCTGAATTCTTACTAGTCACATTTTTTTATTTTTTAAGTCAGCTGAATTCTCATTGGTGACATTTCTTGCATCTATAATTATGTTTTTCTTCAACTTCTTAGTAAACTAGAGGCACTGTAAAATAGCGTTATGGTTGGGTTTTCTACTCCTTTAACCCTTAATTTTGGGATTATTAATCCAGCAATAAAGATCAGTTGAACAGTGTTTAGATCTCCTTTAACTCTTGCAGAGCTCACCATGACGTTTGGTGGCCATCAGCACATTTATCCGATACTCTTATCATGCATAGGATTTCGTGATGGACGTCCTACCTATTCCTACGTATTTCAATCACATTGTCGCCGTGTTAATAAAAGAACGAAATTCAAAAAAAAAATTATAATTTTTTTTTTTTTTAAATTCGGGTGAATAGTATTGACCTGCAAACTTGAATCAGATTCAATTTGAATTTGATTTGAGTCTTTTCACCCAAAAAAAATTTTAAACAAAATTTTTTTTTTCAAAAGTCCACCAGACTACTCCAAATTGATTGTAGGAGATCCCCCATATGCCAAAATACCAATTCAGCAGGTTTTAGATGGTGAATAGTTGAATTTAAATTCTTAAATATACAGTATTTGATGAATTTCAAAATTCCAAATTTTTTTTAAACTCAAATCGAATTTGGACAATTCCCTAGCCGAATTACACTAAAATAAACTCGAAATTCGAATAAAAAAAATTACAATTTTCAATTCGACCCTTGATAAATATGCCCCATTGTGTTGAACAGAATAAAATATTTTAGAAAGTCCCTAGACCAAGAATTTCTAGTCTGCTGCTATGCATGTGTACTATAATTGCTGATTACTTTATTTCTTTAGCTTCAAACTCCTATAAACCGGCTTTCCTTTAGGATCTGATACATGCAAATCCCTAACAGTTGTCTTCTATGAAGAATTACAATAACATAAACATTGTCGTACAAAAAGAGGATGAGGAAAAAAAATTTTCTTACCCACTGGCAAGCTACTTTTTTCATCATTTACAGAGCAGTTCTTCACAAAAGTATATACTGTACATTCAATCTTTTCGCAAAAATGCTTGTTAATTAACCCTCGATATTCGACTAGGAACTAAAATCGTTCGACTTCGAATATCAAAGTCGAACGATTTAGCGCAAATCCTGCGATCGATCGAAGGATTTTTCATTCGATCGAACGATTAAATCCTTCGAATCGAACGATTCGAAGGATTTTAATCCAACGAAAAATCCCAGGCAAGCCTATGGGGACCTTCCCCATAGGCTAACATTGACTTCGGTAGCTTTTAGCTGCCGAAGTAGGGGGTCGAAGTTTTTCTTAAAGAGACAGTACTTCATGGTCGAAGTAGCCCAAAAAAACTTCAAAATTCGAAGTTTTTTAAATTCGAACCCTTCACTCGAATTTAGTGAATCGGCCCCTTAACAATCCAGAACACAAAGGTCCATTAGGGTATAGTGTCTGCAATGTATGAATCCAAAAGTTCTCTCTCTTTTGGAGTTGTAAGAGTCTGTGAATCAGTTCTCAATGTACCAACATCAGTTCTTACCAGCTATCCTTCAGATTCATAGGTCGTTTGTAAGACAATAAGGGTGGTTCCTGAAATTCCTGAATATCAGGATATTCTTTCCGTAAAAGTGGCCTATGTTTATTAATAATCTGGTGTATCTTACGGGCACATGGGTGGTACATATGCACAAAGGGAATCCGTGCTTTCTTTACTGCTCCCTGTGTTTTCTCTTGTATTGTGTCTATTCGATCGAGATCCCTCACTCTTGTAATTTCCCTCTCAAATGCATCACTGGGGTTAACACGTAACAACTGTGACCTGTATATGCGAATATCAAGCTTCCTTTCATAGGAGCAGTTGTACATTATTCCTGTGCCTGGAACAGACAGGGCTGTTGCCATTTTCATTTGTCACATCAAGCTCAATCTCTCCTGAAACCCCAACTAATGTAATTGTAAGACAGAATAGAGTGGATTCGACCAGACTGTTCAAACACTAAGCTTCCGTCCAATGAAGCCAATATCCAAATAAAAAAAAGAAAGTGATGAATTTCAGTCCAACGCAGTGGGTTGCTGCAAAATCAGTGCTTTATTCGACACAACATGTTTTCGAGCTGGGCTCTTTGTCAAGTGTAATACAAAAAAGACACCATACAACCCTATATAGTTTAAACCACACCCATCATTAGTAGTAATTGGATGCAGGTTATTGCTGTTAGGTAATTATTCAGCCTGACCCCATTCGAAAAAAGTTATACAAACAATTTACAAGACCCATAGTATGTAGACAATTTCCATATTAATCACAACACAAAATATAACTGTGCATTTCCAAATCCATAACGTGGACAGTGAATCTGTAAATATGACATGATAAAAATTACTTAAAAACGCTTAAAAACAATTACCTGGGTACTGCTCTAAGAGCCTACCCTAAGCCAGCTAAATTTAGTCATAGGACATCAAAAGATGTCTCAATATCTATAATAGAAACATTCTTACCCTTAAGTAGAGCATTTCACATTCATAATATTAGTCAAAAAGTATCCATTTTATCTGGAAGGGAAAAGATCAAAAATTGTATCAAAAGGATTACTGAATATGTTACAAGATATAAAACGTATACATTTCACAGGAAGCTGTTAATACTCCAGTGTTCATTTAGACCTTCTGGATGTAAGCTATTCAATTTTTTTAATCCCCTTTGCTTCTTGTTGAAGTAATAATTTAAGCATATTGCCTCCTCTTTGTGGTTTACAAATCACTTCTATCACTTGCCATTTGAGCTATGATAAGTTGTGTTTAAAAGAAGAGAAATGTCTTGAAATAGGCGTGTCTGTTTGAGTTCCTACTTTAAAATTACGTATATTGGATCTATGTTCTTTGATTCTCTCTTTAACTGGACGGGATGTTTGTCCTATATATACTAGTCCACACGGACATTTCAATAGATATACCACATTTGAACTTTCACACGTATCATAGGAATGAAGCTTTAATCCCATACCATTAATAGGGTGGTGTACAACTTCCCCTTTAATGATAGATGAACAGCATATGCAACTAAGGCATGGGAAAGTACCCTTTTTTGGTGGTCCTTGGAAGAGGAACTGGGATTTATTGGGCTTACGAGGTTCTGCTGGACACAATTTGTCGCGTAATGTCTGTCCTCTAGTATAGCAAAACATTGGAATTTCACTACAATGGAGTTTCAATGATTTATCATGCTGCAACATGGGCCAAAACATTTTAATCACCTTTTCAATCTGAGCACTTGCTCGTGAAAATTTACTGACAGATGTCATTCTCTTATTATTTTTTGGTACAGGTTTATGGGCTAATAATTCACTTCTAGATGTGGCTCCCACTTCATTTGCGATTTTATATAGGCTATGTAACTTATACCCTTTAACTTTAAATCTGTTAATGAGCGTATCAGCAGCCTCCCAATATCTAGTATCATCCGAGGCAATCCGCCTTGCTCTCAAAAACTGACTTTTTGGAATCGCTGCAATGCAGCGAAGATTGTGATTACTAGAAGCATGGAGTAGGCTGTTACGATCTGTAACCTTTTGGTACAAAGATGTCTCAATAATACCCTGGTTAAGCGTTAATTTTACATCAAGAAAGTTAAGAGAATGAGTCGAGATCTCTAAGGTGAATTTAACTGAAGGGTGTTTAGTATTAGCCTTATAAATGTAGCCGGCTCAGGGTAGGCTCTTAGAGCAGTACCCAGGTAATTGTTTTTAAGCGTTTTTAAGTAATTTTTATCATGTCATATTTACAAATTCACTGTCCACGTTATGGATTTGGAAATGTTATATTTCGTGTTGTGATTGATATGAAAATTGTCTACATACTATGGGTCTTGTAAATTGTTTGTATAACTTTTTTCGAATGGGGTCAGACTGAATAATTACCTAACAGCAATAACCTGCATCCAATTACTACTAATGATGGGTGTGGTTTAAACTATATAGGGTTGTATGGTGTCTTTTTTGTATTACACTTGACAAAGAGCCCAGCTCGAAACATGTTGTGTCGAATAAAGCACTGATTTTGCAGCAACCCACTGCGTTGGACTGAAATTCATCACTTTCTTATTTTTATAATGTAATTGTAAATGGACCTGAGCCAGTTTCTGTTACTCTCTCTGTTCTCTGCCCTAAACTCATGAAATTTATTAAAAGATACAAAATAAAAAAGTATGAAAGGAAAATAACCTCAAAAAATGTGAGTTTTTCTGACAATTTTAAGAGAAAAAAATATGAAATCCTCTAAAAGTCCAAATTGATCAAAAAGAGTCCAATAGGATCAGCAAGTTCTCAACAACTTTTACCTGGCAAATTTTTTTATTTTTTTTTTCATTTATTTTTTATAAGATTGAAATTCAAATCAGTAACCCACTCACTTGTCATCAGACATAGCCAAATACAAATGAACGTTGTACATGTTTTATCCTACATGCTGCTAAGAAATGTCATATGGGAAGAAAACTAGCCCACCAATCACTATTAATTCCCAAAATGGAGTCAGTGCCTGAGATGCTCTACTGTGGGACAGAAACGCTAAAGTAGGGTCTTTGATATTCAGATGGTGGAATAAGGCATAGTATTTTCCAAATGGGGTGCAGGGAGTCTTTTTTAATACTTTATTAAAGGGGAACTATGGCTTCCAACCCAAAATTTGAGAAAGAAGTCCACTTGTCATAGAAATCCCTAATATACCCATCACAATTACCTGTTTCTTGAAAAAGTACGAATAAATGCCCTTTTATATGCTGAAATCCAGCTGTATAACAGTTCTTCTCTATCTGCATCATTTGAAATCCTGGCAGGGAAGGAGGGACTAAACACTGATGTTATAAATTGTAACAACTTCTCCACGTCTTACAGACAGCATGCAGGAACTACATAACCCACAATGCATTGCACTGTGATTTTCTATTCCTTATTGAAATCACGTGTGCAGGGAATTGTGGGGTTTGGAGGATGCAGGGTAAGGACAGATGGCTGTTTATACAAAGTAACAGTTGTCAGCCAGCTCAGCAAAGTAGTCAGAGATCAGCAGCAGAGCAGGGGGCTACACTTTTGGAACTGTTCCAAACCATTAAAAATCATGAAAAGTCTGCATATTTATTAATTGATGTATATTGCTAAGTTGCTTGAAATTATATTGACTTTGCAAAAAGCTTAAGTTATGTTTGTGTGGAGTTCCCCTTTAACTTGGAACATATTTGTTTCAGGCCACACTCCTACTTGCCATACAGGTCAATTCCAATTCTCAATTATTATAGTCAATATAATAACAGTTCCCTTATGTTAGGTTACCGCATTCACTTCCACCACCAAAACTGGGACTCCAATTGCCACCTTTTCCTTTCTAGCAATCAGACACTCTCCTCTTCTAGAATATCTCATTCTCAAGCCTCAGTCACGGTTACCCCAAGTGCCTCTTTGCTCTCCTGAATAGATTTTTATTTTCACTCGATAGAATAGCCTGAAGTACAAAGGGCACTTTACTAGCCCTGCACTATTATTCCCTGTGCCTCCTTGTTGGAGTGACAACTGCCCATTTTTACTACCCCTAATTGTCTCAAACACATTGTGCATGCAATGACACTCATTAATTACAATGACTATTGCTAACCATCTGTACCTAGAACCCAGGCTGAGTCTGACTCACCTCCTGCAGGAAAATGTTGCTTCCAGCCACACCCCTCCAATCTAGAACCCTGGGACTTTTCTTTGCCCTGGTGCCATTCCCTTGCATTCTCAGAGGTAGTACATGTGCATAGATGAGGCTATGACATTTAGAAGGCATGCACTACTCATATGCACTTAATCACAGAAAAATATATTTATGTTTTGAACATTTTTTGTTTTTTAAACAAGAATTATATACTAATTCAAGTGAAAAGTAACTGAGCTCTCAGAGACTAAACATGTATCAGCTTCCAGGACTCCTGATCTTTAATTGGCACTTACCAGTTGTGACAAGAGAAGAGACAATGCAGGCAGCAGTGGAAGACAGGATCGTGTTGTCGGTTTGAGCAAGAAAGTGGAATCAGGTGCTTGTTCCTTTGAGATTTAGGTCAGGACTATAATCAAGGTGCTGCAAATGTGCATTGCTAAATGGAGTCTGAATATAAACACTAGCTTGTAATTGTTCCTTAACAACATGTGTGCAATGAATAGGATTTGTGCAGAACATAGTTTTTTGCCCAAAGTTTTAATCATAAAAAAATAGGTTTGGACACATAGGTTAAATTGCCCCTATGGCTCCATTCTCCTACTAGTTCCTCATTTACTTGTTGCTGGATTAAAACCCATGTAACCATTTGTATTTATTTACATGCTCAGTTTATTGGTTGATGACCATTTCCTGCATCAGTGTAACATAGTGCTTTGCAGAAGGAGGTCCTTCCTTTTTGGCCTGGGTAGATGTTCCATTGAGCCTGGAGTCAACAAGGCCCCAGAATTGTTAGGCCCTTTAGAGAAGTCAGGGAAAATAGATCCCATGAACAAGGTTAGCTAGAGTGCAGGATAGCCTAGGAAGAGTGAGTTAGTGAGCTTTAGTTAGTAAGAGCAGCTGTGAGCTCCACCAAGGAGGATAGAAGGGAGAAGCTCTGCTCCAGGCTCTGCTTGCCTGTAGTGAAGGGACCGCGGTACTGATGAGGGAAGCATTGTTCTATCCCTGTTCTACATCTATTGTAGGGATCTGGACCACATGAGGTACTGACCACCTGGAAGGTGTATACTTTCAACTCCCCCTGCTATTCCTTCAGTGGTTCCATCTGTACCTTTTTTGATCTCCCTCATGTGCTGTGAGTATTTCAGACCCTGTGGTCCTTTATATTTAATAAAGACTGTTTTGGTATTATTTGCAAAGAACCCTGGCGTCCTCTTTGCTGTCCTCACTTTGCATTTTTGGAGGAATATTTTCAGGTCAAATTTTTGTGATTTTAGAGGTTTTCAAAACCACGATTAAACTCCATTTCTCTAAAATCACAAATACCATGAAAGTTATTAAAAGATCTGCATATACAACATATGAACAGGGTAAAAAATTTGATTCAAATTTGATTCATGTTTGCAGCTCGATCCCATTAATTTGAAAAATTTGATTTTTTTTGTTTAGAATTTCAAATTTATGGGAGTTTATGGTTTTTTTTACAAACTCCCATGAACTTTAAATTTGACCCTTGATAAATCTGCCCCTAAAAGTCTGAAAGACTAAAAAAAAGTCCAATAGTATCAGCACAGCTTCCATTAACTTCTATAGGACTTTATCAGCTTTTACTTGGCATCGTTTTGTATTGAGGTTTTTTGTGGTTTTTACACTTTATAAATCTAGGGGGTTATTTCTAAACTCTGAATGCAAAAATCACAAAAAATATGTGATTTTTTTCAATAAAATCTGACTTTTAATAAATCACAAATTTTTTGGAATTTATTAAATCCCGAGGATGGAAAAGTCCCAATGATTTTTTTGCAACATAAAACATATGTCTGAAGTTATAGCCCAAGAAAGAAGTCAGAATATTTATGTTAAAATCATCTTTAACATAAATAGTCCCATGAGTGTAATTCACATTTTCCACAAATGTCACAAATGTCACAGTCCTAACTGTCCTAACATCCAAACATAATAATTATACTTATTAATTAATGTAGAAAATTCTGTTTCTTTAAATAATTTGCAGAAGTTCTATGTGTCGACAGACACTATTCATCAAGGTTAAATTTAAAGGAATAGTTCAGTGTGAAAATAAAAACTTGGTAAAAAGATAGGCTGTGCAAAATAAAAAATGTTTCTAATATAGTTAGTTAGCCACAAATGTAATGTATAAAGGCTGGAGTGAACAGATGTCTAATAAAACAGCCAGAATCCAACTTCCTGCTTTTCAGCTCTATAACTCTGAGTTAGTCAGCGACTTGAAGGGAGGCCACATGGTACATTTCTGTTCAGTGAGTTTGTAATTGATCCTCAGCATTCAGCTCAGATTCAAAAGCAACAGATATGACCCATGTGGCCCCCCCTCAAGTCTCTGATTGGTTACTGCCTGGTAACCAGGGTAACCAGTCAGTGTAAACCAAGAGAGCTGAAAAGCAGGAAGTAGTGTCCTGACTGACATGTTATACATGAAATCACTCCAGCCTTTATACATTACATTTTTGTCTAACTAACTATATTAGAAACATTTTTTATTTCGCACAGCCTATCTTTTTACCAAGTTTTTATTTTTACACTGAACAATTCCTTTAAGCATAGTAATGTGTAAAAATGTATTACAGAAAATACATACAAATTATCAGATATTTAGCCAGTCAAAAACTCTAATTGCCTACCAAAATAATACAAAAAATGTATGTATATAGAGAAGGAAAGCTACGGAGCATTTTATTGCCAATAGATTAGCTGCAATAGTACAAGCTATAACACTATATTTATTCTGTAGAATGTTTTACCATACTTGAGTAAAAAGCTCTAGAAGCTCTCTGTTTTTTTTAGGAAAGCAGCTGCAGTATTAGCTTGGTGTGACATCACTTCCTGCCAGAGTTTCTCCCTGCTCACTTATAGCTCTGAGCTCAGATTACAGCAGAGAAGGGGGGGAGCAAACTGAGCCTGATACAGAGTCTGTGTGTGTGTCCTGTGTGAAAGAGAACCAAACTGCTCTTTGTCCAGGGATATATTCAAACAACTCCCCAGCCTACCCATAAGACATTCCATATGTTTCCTGCAGTAAAGTCACATTCCAGACTTAAGGATCAATGGGGTATGTGAACGGATGAGTGAAAGATATGTGAATGGCAAATCATGAGTGCACAAATGAAACATATCTTAACTTAATCAATACTGGAGTATAACTAATTTTCCAATACCCAATATTTAACAATTAATAATGAATAAATAATTAATTGATAACAATATTAATAAACAATCATAACAATTATATTAGTCCTACCATTCATGGTAAGGACTTCATTGGAGATAACTATGAGTCAGAAACTGATCTGAGTTTAATTTTTTTTTTTTTAATTGTAATAATAATAATTTAATATATTTTTTTTTAATTTAGAGGATTTTCCTTCAACTAGTGATGAGTGAATTTTGCAAGGAGCAATTGGCTTTGGTTTATATAGTCGTTGTGACATATTCATTAAACATGTTGCTGTTGCTGTAAATGATGAAAATTCTTCATTGAAATTCTTCATTCGCCGCCAGGTAACAAAAGTTTCCTCCAGGGTCAGAGAGGGCAATACATTTCATAGAAAAATCTGGAAATTGTATATAAGCTATAATGCTGGAAATAACATTAAAATAATCAAATTAACTAAATACAGTGTTTATAAACTGCTAATTAATCCAAAGTGGCACCCAGCATATTCATAGTAATTTTGCAGTTTTCTAAGTATCTCACCTTTCTTACAAATTAATCTTTATAAAAAAAAATTAATTTAATTTAAAAATCATTTCACAGAGAAACTAGGTAGTTAAAATTCATCCTATCTACTTTACATGCTTTTGAAAAAGATTTTTATCAAACTGTATAACACAAAGGATGATATCCATAAATTGTGTGCTTGGGTGTAAATTCTTGTTGCCCTGCTGCATATAATATCCATCTTTACAGATTTATAATAGGTTCCTTTTGGAGTCACATTGTAAGATCCAGCTTCACAAATGTCTTTGGTGGCGCAGCCAAACAATGTCTCGGTCAATGAAAGGTAATCTGTTTAAAAACAGAAAAAGAATGGACAAGGAAAGAAAATGAAGGAAATGTTTTTTTTTAATTTTGCTTCTAGCCATAGAGTGAAGGTGCCTATTACAAATGAATGCCCAAGTTCCCCGGGTGGAACTGGATCCAGTTTTCTGTGTACACATATCATAATGAAGCTGTTTTCCACGTCATACAGTATATCAACATAAAGCCCATATGGCACTGCAAACACTTTACCTTGTGTTGTTGTTTTAGTATAATGGATGCAGTTGCTTTCATCTCCACCACACTGGATACTATCTTTTTTTAGGCAACGTGCTGAATTTCCAACAAAACACGAAGGACAGGTCAATCCATTTGCCACTTTATTTATAGAAGATGCTGTAGAACAGTAAATATAGAAATACGTCATCCAATACCACTGCCAAAATATAGACTACACTGAATTATTTTGATGAGATGCTGAACAAACTGGACTGATAAGAGAATAAGCATCATATCCTCGATCCCCATATATATATTTGCCTACTGCATAAATTTAAAGTTAGAAGCTTGCATCTTTGCTACTGGAATTCAGTGCTGCCTTGCAGGATTTCTGCTCATAAGAAGAAACAATAGAATTTAGATGGGAAATCATTTATAATAAAAAGGGAAAGAGATTTTGGGGCACATTTACCGACCATGAAAGTAAAATCCTTTGCCTTAGAATATCGAAGTCGAAGGATTTACCGCAAATACTTCGATCGAACGTTCGAAGGAAAAATCGTTCGATTCTAAAGATTTTTATCCATCGATCGAAGGATTTTCCTTCGATCAAAAAAAGCATAGAAAGCTTATGGGGAAGGTCCCCATAGGCTTACATTGATGCTCAGTAGGTTTAAAGTGCCGAAGTAGGTAGTCAAAGTTTTTTTTTAAAGAGACGGTACTTCGACTATCGAATGGTCGAATAGTTGAACGATTTTTAGTTTGAATCGTTCGAATCAAAGTCGTAGTCAAAGGTCGAAGTAGCCTATTCAATGGTCGAAGTACCCAAAAAAAAAACGTCGAAATTTGAAGTTTTTTTGTTTCGAATCCTTCACTCGAGCTTCATAAATGTGCCCCTAAATATTTGATCAAAATAAATAAAAAACTCTGGAAATGTTAATACACTTCAATAATTGAACCGAAATTCTAAATCCAACATTTTTTTTCCGCATAAGCAGAAACATTAAGATGAATTTATGGCTTTGGGGCTCAATCATACTACTTGACTTTCAAATATAAATGTTCTAACTCCTTATGTAGTAAGGAGTAATAGCTGAGGGCTCTAACATATTGTTATCTTAAAAGGGCATCAATTATGTGTAAACATAAAGGTTTAGTCTCTTTAATACAGGTGGGGATATCATTTAATTGATACTAACTGGATGTTGCCATAGAAAGGGATGGGTGAAATAGTTTTACTTTTATTTATCTTCACCATCTAGGAGCTGAGAGAAGGGCAATTAACTGCTTCTCCTGATGATACAGAGAGCTATATCTGGTAAGTAATAGGACAAACAACAGTATCACCCTTTGCTAACCATACCCAATTGTATACTACCCATTGGGTTTGTTCAAGTACATGTCCCACAAAGGGATCCATTGTGGTGCATTTGCTATTTTCACCTCTACTACTATAGACAAGGTTGGTAGAATGATTTCAAGGGAATCAGCTTAATACAGCATCGGCAGATATAAATAACTTAAACAAATTCTTTTGATACTTACATATTGTCGGTACAGGGGCCATGCACTTGTTTCCATTACAGCAGGATATATTATATGATATTATTTTACTATTGCTGCGAATGGTGCCAGCCCTTTTGCACTCACTGGAATAACCACATCTATGTATCTCTTCAACAACTTGTATTTGTTCTTGTAGACAAATAATCACCATGTAATGACAAGACCATTAAAAAAACAAAACATTATTTAACAATAACATATACTTAACACATACAGCTGGAGTGCTGAATATACCTACAGGTAGATTGGTTATATAAACTTTATTTCTTGTAAATACCAGTTCCACAAATCTCTGTTGAAGTCTAGGGTGTCTCCCTTGTGATTATAAGAAAAAAAAAATCCTGAAGATCTTGACATCATACAGTAAGTAGTATGATGTATGACATCAAGAGGAATAAAGTTAACCCCTTAAAAGACCTTGGGCATGACCCTGCAACTGGTACCCAGGAATTATTGATATGCTGTATGCTAGAAATGGCCAGTACAATTAGCGGAAAAGTTCCAGTAGCACGCACTACTACACGCCAGGTGTCACATCGCCCACGTTTGATGCATATCGTTCAGACTCTGGCATCATGTTGCCTGCATTATGACGCATAGAGCTATGATGCTTGTGTCACGTCACCTGCAAATTGGCGCCGAAGCTAACACTATTTAAGGAAAGGACAGAAGCAAATATGTGCCTGGTGTATTCCTAAAAGCCTAGCTTTCACTATTGTGATTTCCTGTTGCCGTTCATTCCTGTTATTGACCACGATCCTCTCCTGCCTTTCTTGACCTTCTGCTTGTGACCAGATTCTGAACCTACGCTGCCTGCCCTTGTCCCGGACCTGATGGAGCAAGCCTTCTGCCTTAACTCTAGTACCTTGCTTCTTTTTTTGCTTCTTTTTGCTGGAATTCCCGGTAAGCCTGAAAAGATGCTACTGCGCCTACTGACACAGGGGAACACTTGAACTGCCACCACCTTCTGACTAGGTTGTAGTTCCAGGGTTCCTGCATCAATAGGATCAACATACTTGTGCCTAAGGAATCAGGCACATACATCACTTGCATGGTGAAAGCCAGAATTGAAGCCAGGCAGACTATTAGAGAATATTCAATGCAACTGTGGCCGCTTTGCAACAAAGAACACATGTAGTTGCATCTGTTTTGGTGAATTGACTATAATTTTAGTAGTCACAGAACAGTTGCCATTGCAACAGGGCTAGCATTCTTGGAATAAAATAATGGTGCATGAGAAAAAAACATGGAATTTGTGCTCAAAATTGCACATTGATCTCTTTGCCTTAGGTGAACATGCCCTTCTAGCATCATGAAAAAGATCAATCCATCATAGCTGTAGGGTCACGATCGGCTCCCTAAATCTAAAACTAGTGCTAAGCTCCTGGTCACGGCTCAGTCTTCTGCCCATAGCAACTGCCTTTGGCTTTGGGAGGAGTCCTCAGCTACTCAGATGCCTCCAGGTCTTAAAATGAAAGGAATTGTATACAAAATTTAGATAATAGGGAGCACCAACCATCAGTTGCAGGAAAAAATGGTGTGCAGAGTCAGATAAGATATATTAATCAAAAATACGTATGGGTTAGTTCATTTTCCTCTTTATTTTTGCTTAAAATGAAAGGAGCCAAGCAGAAGTTCTGGACAAGATCATTACCAAGTTAAGATGGAAGTCAACACCAATGCTCCAGGGGACAAACTAGAATATAGTGGGGTCAGGCAGGCAAAAGCCAGTCCGGGCAGAGTACAAGAAAAGTCAGGTAGTCTAGGGTTGGTCCAGGCAGTGTTCAGGCACATCAGATAGGCAGAGGTCAGTTCAGGTAGAGTTCAAGCAAGATGAGACAGGCAGGGATCAAAAAACAGAAGACATCAACAGATTAAGCGCAACCAGGAACTAACAAAATAGACCTAAAAACGGGCAATGAGTTTTGGCCCGAGGCCCCTTTAAATATTCAAACTTTGCATCAAAAACATGATGACGGCAAACACTTGGCTCATAAAACCTGGAAGTGCCAGCACCGGAGGAAGAGAATCAAGGTTTTGGGCACCCCTGCCGGCCCACTAGACCACCAGGTAATCTCACATGTATGCTATTAGTGCTAGGAACCTCTCAAGTGTATTTGTCTGTGTTTTTTTTCAGTATGAATGATAATACTCTCAAATCTATTTTTCAACATCAGTAAGACTGAATATGCACCTAACTTCAATATTTTTATCAGATGGAAGAATCCTACAGCATCAATTTTACCTCAATACTATTCTTATATTCACTTTAATACTTTAAAGAACAATGAAACCCACTTTACCAGTGTAACACATCTACTGTTATGCACACTGTAAGTACTGTAAGTCGATGGGGACATATCTATTAAACATATAATTTTGAGTTTTTATAAATCAAAAATATTCACCAAACTGAAAGTGTGCTTATTTATTAAAAAAAACATGCAATCTCCTAAAAATGTGGTAGAAAATTTTGAAAAGCACTGTTATCAAATTTTTATCATTTTAATGAGTTTGTGAACTTTCAATAAAATGTGAAAAACCAAAAAAACATCAAAATCACTTAAATTTTGCCCAGGATAAGTATCTTTGACTTCTCCATGAACTCACCACCTTTTAGATGGTAAAGTTTCACATTCAAGTTTTTTTGTTCTTGATAAATCCATTCATGAGGTTTAGTGCAAAACATCAAACACAAGACAGTAACTAGAATTTGAACAATGAGAAATCTGCCACTAAGTCAACTCTAGGGACACCTACTTTTTTCAGTGGTAAATTAGCGATTTTATTCACTGGGGGAGTACCTAATATATTGGCATCAAGTAGCACAATGTCCATGCTACCATTTTACTTAATTGTCCATGGTGACCCTAGCGCAGCCTTAAAGGGACACTAAACTAATATAAAAGAGCCATATTTATTGATATGTCTGTGCCAGTTGTTTAAGATTCTTTAATAGGTCGCTTTTTATTATATCAATTATCTGTTTATGGACTACAGCTCCAACATGCCTTAACCATTCCTAATATGTTACATTATTCTAGGATTTGTAGTCCAGCAACAACTAAGTAAAGTGTGACTGAACAACGTAGTGCAGCAGGGTTTCAGGTCCATTTAAGAGGAGATCTATCAAAGTGTGATATTAGATTGATTTTCATATTTACATTTATTTACATATTTTTATTTATAATCGCAGCTTCTTTACATACAGCCTGTTGCTGATCACCCTCCAGGCACAAAACTAGGTCGGATGCACCTGCTAGGCTTGAGCAGTACACGCAGGTCACCCACAAAGATGGAGCCAACTCCCAACACACATAGTTACATAGTAGTTAAATTGGGTTGAAAAAAGACAAAGTACATCAAGTTCAACCCCTCCAAATGAAAACCCAGCATCCATACACACACTCCTCTCTACTTTTAATTAAATTCTATATACCCATACCTATACTAACTATAGAGCTTAGTATCACAATAGCCTTTGATATTATGTCTGTCCAAAAAATCATCCAAGCCACTCATAAAGGCATTAACTGAATCAGCATCACAACATCACCCGGCAGTGCATTCCACAAAATCACTGTCCTGACTTTGAAGAACCCCCTACGTTGCTTCAAATGAAAGTTTTTTTCTTCTAGTCTAAAGGGGTGGTCTCTGGTACGGTGATCCACTTTATGGGTAAAAAGGTCCCCTGCTATTTGTCTATAATGTCCTCTAATGTACTTGTAAAGTGTAATCATGTCCCCTCGCAAGCACCTTTTTTCCAGAGAAAACAACCCCAACCTTGACAGTCTCCCCTCATAATTTAACTCTTCCATCCCTCTAACCAGTTAAGTTGCACTTAGTCTCTGAACTCTCTCCAGCTCATTTGTATCCCTCTTAAGGACTGGAGTCCAAAACTGCATTGCATACTCCAGATGAGTGTCAGGTATTGCTGGGATTTGAGCCAGGGACCTTTGGGTTTCTGGCTCGATGCCTTAACCATTTGGCCAGGTGAGCAGCCTGTAGGGTTGCTCGCTATGTGTAACCTGGCCTCTGCAGTCCCAGCCCAGCTTCCGCCTGATTGGCCTCTCCAGCCCCAGCTCAGCTGCAGCATGTTTGGCATCTACAGCCCTAACCCAGCTGCTGCCTAGTTTAAGCATCCAATCAGGGCTGACTCTTCCCTATTTAAGGGCAGCACTTAGACCACTACTTGCCAGAGCATTGCATGGTTGTCCTAGTACTGCGGCAGCGCCCCTAACTAGGTAGTTCTAGCTCTTGCCCCTTTTCCCTTATTATTCTGCCTTACCTTGCCTTGTCCTGCTTTACCTTATCTTGTACCTTCCCAGCCTTGACCTTGATCCGACCCTGCCTTGCTTGTTCCTGATTTCTGCTTCCTGTTCCACCTTGTACCTTGCCCTGACTTCACCTTGTACTGACCTTCTCTTGCCTCTTCCTGATTCTTGCTTTCTGACCCTGCCTTGTACACCTCTCTTGCTATCCTGCTCCAGACCTCTCTTGCTATCCTGCTCCAGACCTCTCTTGCTATCCTGCTCCAGACCTCTCTTGCTATCCGCTCCAGTCTCCCTCTGCACTCTATCCCCAGTTTGATCTGATCTACGCCCGCACCGTCCTGTCCCATCCAGTCTGTTCCTGTTCCACTCCTGCCCCGTCCAGTCTGTTCCTGTTGAGTCGTCGCCCTCTTCTTCCTGCCCAGTCCTGATCTTCGCCCTCTCCGTCCTGTTCTGCACCTGATCCAGACTGACTCTTCGGCCCTCATCAACCTGTTCCTGCTTTCCCTTCAAGTGTTCCCTAGGCACATACAGCCCCTGCCTCAAGGACTCGCCCTTTCCCTTCAGTCTCCACAGCTCCCCCTACCTAATCCTTGACAATGAGGCCCCACCAGGGACCTATAAAGAGGCATAATTATGTTTTCATCCCTTGAGTTAATGCCCTTTTTATGCAAAACAGAACTTTATTTGCTTTAGTAGCCACAGAATGACACTACCCAGAATTAGACAACTTGTTATCTACAAAAACCCCTAGAACCTTCTCATTTAATGAAACTCCCAACACACTGCCATTTAGCATATAACTTGCATTTATATTATTTTTGCCAAAGTGCATAACCTTGCATTTATCAACATTGAACCTCATTTTCCAGTTTGCTGCCCAGTTTTCCAACTTAGACAAATCACTCTGCAAAGTGGCAGCATCTCACACTGCTCCACTCCATCACCTCCGCCGCCAACTGAACCCGCCGCAAACATCAACCCCAACTCCTGCAGACCCCTCTCCTGCAGATAATACAGTGTCAGGCCACGCTAGCTGCAACATTCACACCAAACTGGAGGAACTTACGGTGGACCTCTCACTCATTAAACAAGACATGCAAAACATGAGGGAGTGCACAGGGAGGCTAGCGGAACACACAGCATAGGTCCCTGTTTTCTATCACAACTTAAGCAGCTATTGCAAACACCAATAACCGACTTGATGACTTGGAGAATAGGCAAAGGCACTCCAACATCAGGATAGCTGGCCTTCCTGAATGCACAGAAGGCTCCCATCCTAAACTCTGCACTGAGAAGTGGCTTAAAGTCAACTTAGGGCCTGAGCACTTTTCTGTAGGGATGTCGCGGACTGTTCGCCGGCGAACTTGTTCGCGCGAACATCGGCTGTTCGCGTCCACCGCAAGTTCGCGAACGTCGCGCGACGTTCGCCATTTTGGGTTCGCCTTACCTGGCGCTTTTTTTTGACCTCTCACCCCAGACCAGCAGATACATGGCAGCCAATCAGGAAGCTCTCCCTCCTGGACCACCCCCACACCCCCTGGACCACTCCCCTTCCATATATAAACTGAAGCCCTGCAGCGTTTTTTCATTCTGCCTGTGTGTGCTTGCAAGAGCTAGTGTAGGGAGAGAGCTGTTACTGATTTCACTGATTTCTTTGAGGGACAGTTGATAGTAAGTTTGCTGGCTAGTAATCTACTTGATACTGCTCTGTATTGGAGGGACAGAAGTCTGCAGGGATTTGATGACATTTTAGGGTAGCTTTGCTGGCTAGTAATCTACCTTCTACTGCAGTGCTCTGTATGTAGCTGCCTGCTGTGGGCACTGATCTCTTCTGATCTCATCTGCTGACTGCTGTAATAACCCAATAGTCCTTGTAAGGACTGCTTTTATTTTCTTTTTTGTTTTTTTACTTTGCTAGTTGCTACTATAAGCCCAGTGCTATTAGTCTAGCAGTGTTGGGGAGTGGGACTGGTGTGCTACTGTGCTGCTCCTAGTAGTTCAGCAGCACCAACCCGAGAAAAATATTTTTTTTAATATACATATATTTTTTTTTTCTTTTACTTATCTTACTGTTCTTTAACGTGTACAGTGCTGTTGCTGTTCTTCATAGTAGTGCACCAATAGTAGTGCACTTGCAGGCATTATTTGCTCAGTGTGTTCTTCATTTTCAAACAACAACCATCTAGCTGTGTGAGCTTGTTCACATTCTGTCTAAATATCAATAATAGTACCGTCTCTAGAAACACCACCCGAGTGACGTTTTTCAGGCAGCAATAATATATTCCGTATCCACTGCTGTAGTAGTGTATACGTTAACCTTGTAGGCATTATTTGCTCAGTGTGTTCTTCATTTTCAAACAACAACCATCTAGCTGTGTGAGCTTGTTCACATTCTGTCTAAATATCAATAATAATACCATCTCTAGAAACACCACCCGAGTGACGTTTTTCAGGCAGCAATAATATATTCCGTATCCACTGCTGTAGTAGTGTATACGTTAACCTTGTAGGCATTATTTGCTCAGTGTGTTCTTCATTTTCAAACAACAGCCATCTAGCTGTGTGAGCTTGTTCACATTCTGTCTAAATATCAATAATAATACCGTCTCTAGAAACACCACCCGAGTGACGTTTTTCAGGCAGCAATAATATATTCCGTATCCACTGCTGTAGTAGTGTATACGTTGACCTTGTAGGCCTTGTTTGCCCAGTGTGTTCTTCTTCTTCATTTTCAAACAACTCCCATCTAGCTGTGTGAGCTTGTTCACATTCTGTCTAAATATCAATAATAATACCGTCTCTAGAAACACCACCCGAGTGACGTTTTTCAGGCAGCAATAATATATTCCGTATCCACTGCTGTAGTAGTGTATACGTTAACCTTGTAGGCATTATTTGCTCAGTGTGTTCTTTATTTTCAAACAACAACCATCTAGCTGTGTGAGCTTGTTCACATTCTGTCTAAATATCAATAATAATACCGTCTCTAGAAACACCACCCGAGTGACGTTTTTCAGGCAGCAATAATATATTCCGTATCCACTGCTGTAGTAGTGTATACGTTAACCTTGTAGGCATTATTTGCTCAGTGTGTTCTTCATTTTCAAACAACAACCATCTAGCTGTGTGAGCTTGTTCACATTCTGTCTAAATATCAATAATAATACCGTCTCTAGAAACACCACCCGAGTGACGTTTTTCAGGCAGCAATAATATATTCCGTATCCACTGCTGTAGTAGTGTATACGTTAACCTTGTAGGCATTATTTGCTCAGTGTGTTCTTCATTTTCAAACAACCATCTAGCTGTGTGAGCTTGTTCACATTCTGTCTAAATATCAATAATAGTACCGTCTCTAGAAACACCACCCGAGTGACGTTTTTCAGGCAGCAATAATATATTCCGTATCCACTGCTGTAGTAGTGTATACGTTAACCTTGTAGGCATTATTTGCTCAGTGTGTTCTTCATTTTCAAACAACAACCATCTAGCTGTGTGAGCTTGTTCACATTCTGTCTAAATATCAATAATAATACCGTCTCTAGAAACACCACCCGAGTGACGTTTTTCAGGCAGCAATAATATATTCCGTATCCACTGCTGTAGTAGTGTATACGTTGACCTTGTAGGCCTTGTTTGCCCAGTGTGTTCTTCTTCTTCATTTTCAAACCACTGCCACTTAGCTGTGTGAGCTTGTTCACATTCTGTCTAAATATCAATAATAATACCGTCTCTAGAAACACCACCTGAGTTGTTGTTGTTGTTGTTTTAAAAATAATGCCAGGCAAAGGCAGGCCGCCACGCAGAGGCACTAGGGGCCGTGCTGCTATGCTATCCTGTGGCCCTAGGAAATTGCCCAGTTTTAAAAAGGCAATGACCCTGAACTCCCAAAATGCTGAAGAGGTAGTTGACTGGCTTACACAGCACACCCCATCCTCTACCGTTTCTAACTTTACCACAACATCCTCATCCTCCACTGCTTTGGGCACCCCACGTAACACTTCCTCCACCACCGGCGCCCCTTCTTCACTGGAGTCAGAGGAGTTATTTTCACATGAGTTTCTTGAACTGAGTGATGCGCAACCATTATTGGCAGAAGAAGATGAAGGAGATGAGGACGTTACACCAGATTTAATTCTGGCAGAGAACACAACAGAGATGGACATAATGAGTGATGACGAGGAGGTCCCCGCTGCTGCTTCCTTCTGTGAGCTGGTAGAAGAAATTGATGCATCTGAGGAGAATGAGGATGAGGAGATTGATGTTTTATGGGTGCCCAGTAGAAGAGAGCAAGAGGAGGATAGTTCAGATGGAGAGACGGAGAGTCAGAGAGGCAGGAGGAGAATAAGACTTAGAAGAAGCAGGGAGGACAGCTCACAGGGAACAGTAGGGCAACAACATGTATCGGCACCTGTGGTCAGCCGGCCAACGCACCCGCCATTGCCGCCAACGCCGCCGACTTCTACTGTTACCGCCAGATTGCCAGCCTCAAAAAGGTCAGCAGTGTGGGATTTTTTTAATGTGTGTGCCTCTGACAAAAGCGTTGTCATTTGCAATGAGTGCAGTCAGAAACTGAGTCTTGGGAAGCCCAACAGCCACATAGGTACAACTTCTATGCGAAGGCACATGAACGGCAAGCACAAAGCACTTTGGGAGCAACACCTCAAAGGCAACAGGCAAACTAAAAGCCACCCTCCTTCTGGTCCAGCATCTTACTGCTCTACCTCTGCTGTCCTTCACCCGTCTGAACCACCCTCCACTCCGCCTTCCACCTTGACCACCAGTTCCCATTCCCAGTCATCTGCCCCCAGCCAAGTTTCTGTGAGGGCCATGTTTGAGCGTAAGAAGCCAATGTCTGCGAGGCACCCCCTTGCCCGGCGTCTGACAGCTGGCTTGTCCGCACTCTTAGCCCGCCAGCTTTTACCATACCAGCTGGTGGACTCTGAGGCCTTCCGCAAATTTGTAGCAATTGGGACACCGCAGTGGAAGGTACCCAGCCGCAATTTTTTTTCAAAAAAGGGAATACCACACCTGTACCACCATGTGCAGAGCCAAGTCACCGCATCTCTGTCACTTAGTGTTGGGCCAAAGGTCCATATGACTACTGACGCATGGTCCTCCAAGCATGGTCAGGGCAGGTATGTCACCTACACTGCCCACTGGGTGAACTTGGTAATGGCTGGGAAGCAGGGAATGTGTAGCTCAACAACGACAGTGGAGTTGGTGTCACCGCCATGGATTGCACGCGGTTCTGCCACCACCTCTACTCCTCCTTCGCTCTCTACCTCGTCTTCTTCCTCTTCTTCGTCCTCTGCTGCTGGGTCCTCCTCCTCCACACCTGTGCACCCCCAGCTCCCCCTAGGCTATTCGACGTGCCAGGTACGCCGTTGTCATGCTGTCTTGGGGATGACGTGCCTACAAAGCAAAAACCATACCGGATCTGTACTCCTGTCATCTCTGCAGTCACAGGCCGATCGGTGGCTGACCCCACACCAACTGAAGATCGGAAAAGTGGTGTGTGACAATGGAAGCAATCTGTTGGCAGCACTGAGACTGGGCAATTTAACACATGTGCCCTGCACACAACGTTTTGTCTCAAAGTACCCAGGATTCCAGGACGTTCTCAGGCAGTCCAGGAAGGTGTCGGCCCATTTCAGACGGTCCTACACAGCCATGGCACGCCTTGCTGACATTCAGCAGCGGTACAACATGCCAGTCAGGCGTTTGATTTGCGACAGCCAGACTCGCTGGAATTCAACGCTCCTCATGTTGGAACGTCTGCTGCAACAACAAAGAGCCGTCAACGAATACCTGTTTGAACTGGGTGGTAGGACTGGATCTGCAGAGCTGGGGATTTTTTTACCCCGTTACTGGGTGCTTATGCGCGATGCCTGCAGGCTCATGCGCCCTTTTGAAGAGGTTACAAATATGGTCAGTCGCACCGAAGGCACCATCAGCGACCTAATACCCTTTGCTTTCTTCCTGGAGCGTGCCATGCGACGAGTGACAGATGAGGCTGTAGACCAGCGTGACGAGGAGCAGGAAGCGCACGATTTCTGGTCGGAATCACCAGAACGAACCCAGGCACCTGCTGCAACGCAGGGAGAGGTGTCAGAAGTGGAGTCAGAGGAGGAAGGTGGCTTTGTGGAGGAGGAGGACCAACAGGAGCAGGCTTCCCAGGGGGCTAGTGGTGACCTTTTGGGGACCCCTGGTCTTGTACGTGGCTGGGGGGAGGAGACCGTGGATGATGCAGTCCTTGATAACGAGGAAGCGGAGATGGATACCTCTGCATCCAACCTTGTGAGAATGGGGTCTTTCATGCTGTCATGCCTGTTGAAGGACCCCCGTATCAAGAGGCTTAAGGAGAAGGACCTGTACTGGGTCGCGACTCTACTAGACCCTCGGTACAAGCATAAAGTGGCAGAAATGTTACCAACATACCACAAGTCTGAAAGGATGCTGCATTTAGAAACCAGCCTGCAAAACATGTTGTACAATGCTTTTAAGGGTGATGTCACTTCAGGAACTCATCAACATTCCAGGGGCAGAGGTGCCAGTAATCCTGCCACGAGCACACCTGCAAGGACAAAGCACTTTGGCCACTCTGTAACGTCAGACATGCAAATGTTTTTCAGTCCAAGGCAGCGGCAGAACCGTTCGGGATCCACCCTCAAAGAACGCCTCGACTGGCAGGTAGCGGACTACCTGGCATTAACTGCAGATATCGACACTCTGAGGAGCGATGAACCCCTGGACTACTGGGTGCGCAGGCTTGATCTGTGGCCAGAGCTGTCACAATTTGCCATGAACCTCTTGTCTTGCCCCGCCTTAAGTGTCCTCTCAGAAAGGACCTTCAGTGCAGCAGGAGGGATTGTAACTGAGAAGAGAACTCGCCTAGGTCACAAAAGTGTGGATTACCTGACCTTTATTAAAATGAATGAGGGGTGGATCTCGGAGGGTTACTGCACGCCGGAAGACTTGTGCTGAGTTTCTGATTCTGACTCCCCATGCAGCTGTCCTTCTCTGCACGCCTCATGACTCCACATACAGCTGTCCTTTAGCGTCCTCCTCCCTCCACCACCGTTACAAACTAGGGTGCAAACCCTACTGGTTTAATTTGAATCCAGGTAAATCCTGAGTTTTTCTGGCCTCTGTGCTTCAGTGGCTGTGACAAAAAAATGAACATTTTCAGCATTTATATGGCATATTTTTTCTGGCCTCTGTGCTTCAATAGCTGTGACCAAAAAAAACAGAATATTTTCAGCATTTATATGGCATATTTTTTCTGGCCTCTGTGCTTCAGTGGCTGTGACAAAAAAACATGAATATTTTCAGCATTTATATGGCATATTTTTTCTGGCCTCTGTGCTTCAGTGGCTGCGACCAAAAAAAACAGAATATTTTCAGCATTTATATGGCATATTTTTTCTGGCCTCTGTGCTTCAGTGGCTGTGACAAAAAAATGAATATTTTCAGCATTTATATGGCATATTTTTTCTGGCCTCTGTGCTTCAGTGGCTGCGACCAAAAAAAATGAATATTTTCAGCATTTATATGGCATATTTTTTCTGGCCTCTGTGCTTCAGTGTCTGCGACAAAAAAAATTTAAATTGTTAGCATTTATATGGCATATTTTTCCTGGCCTCTGTGCTGCAGTGGCTGCGACCAAAAAAAATTAATATTGTTTGCATTTATATGGCATATTTTTTCTGGCCTCTGTGCTGCAGTGGCTGCGACAAAAAAAAATTAATATTTTCAGCATTTATATGGCATATTTTTTCTGGCCTCTGTGCTGCAGTGGCTGCGACAAAAAAAAATTAATATTTTCAGCATTTATATGGCATATTTTTTCTGGCCTCTGTGCTGCAGTGGCTGCGACAAAAAAAAATTAATATTTTCAGCATTTATATGGCATATTTTTTCTGGCCTCTGTGCTTCAGTGGCTGCGACAAAAAAAAGATAATTTTTCAGGAAAGTACACATGCCTAATTTTTCAGGGTTCTGCAACAGTGGCAAAATCGCATCTTTTATGGTCACCGCAGGTGATCAATAAAGTAGACCAAAACTGGGCCCACACTGCAGAATCAGTGTTTTTTGGTTCACTTCACTGTACATTGAATTACCTCTGCCTGACCGTGCACGTGCGCACAAGCACGGTGACTGCTAAACACACCACTACAGAAATATTGCCACCAACAGGACGAACATCCTGGAGGTGACAAGCAACTAGTAATTAAAAACTATTATTTGCTCACTTGACGGTATCATTCATTAAAGCTCTTTGCGTCTTTTTGCGTTGCAGTAAGCACCGCGTTTCCTCTTTGCGTGTGAACAGGCTGTAACCTTTACACGACTTGATTGGCATGTAGACGCCGGACGTTTTAAAGCATTTTATTACACAGGTTTAGAAATGTAGTGTGATTTCTGCCCTTTACAGCACAAAACGCAGCGCTGTGTCAACAATGGATTTTTTAGAAACTTTTTGCCCTTGATCCCCCTCTGGCATGGCACTATCCAGGTCGTTGCACCCTTTAAACAACTTTAAAATCATTTTTCTGGCCAGAAATGTCTTTTCTAGCTTTTAAAATTCGCCTTCCCATTGAAGTCTATGGGGTTCGCGACGTTCGCGAACCGTTCGCATTTTTGACGCAAGTTCGCGAATATGTTCGCGAACTTTTTTCCCGACGTTCGCTACATCCCTACTTTTCTGCAAATTTGTGGTGTCAAGCAGATTGAGGGACCAGGGCATTGAATACTCCATGATGTTCCCGGCTAAGCTCAAAGTCCTGAATGGAAATAAATCCCTATTCTTCAACTAGCCTGACACCATTGCTGACTGGTTGGACTGTACACTTTATCTCAATGCACATCCCATGCCAATAACTACTTCTGACCCCTTCTTCAGTCTGGGCAAAAATGACCATCAGAATATCCTGATACAGTATGACAGGGATTCTCTGTCACTAAGTACTTCAATCACTTTCCTCTGATTTAGCAGCCTTAACAGCTTTTGGATGTACAGCTAGATGTGAAGTAGCAAGGCCATACAACTGGAAGGCTGGTAAACACAGATACACACATATACCTTTTTCTGATACTTTTCCAGGGTATTATTTCCGGGCACTGGGTTGTGAAACTCTGTTCCGCCGACCAACCCAGTGTGCAGGCTACAACACGAACAGTTTCTAGCTGCCTTACTAAAATACACCACATTGTGTCACATAGGCCTCCTTGGGGCACGCTATAGGAGGCTAGACACTGACTGTTTCCTACTCACAATAACCATCCTGCATCCCAACCCTACACCTTCGAGGATACACAATGAAGACTGTACCTCACCAGCATACATAGCTTGGAAGCTGGGACGAGCTGCCACTCCAGGACTCCTGCCTAGTAAGTGCTCAGCACACAGCTGCATACCTGCAGAGATGGTTATTAATCTTTTCTGTTAGTTTGGAACTCTGCTTTAAGATTAATTGGAACATAACTCAGACCTCTCTCTAGCTTAATGCTATGTTCTGGGAAAATGTATCTCCATGTTGGGGGAGGATACTGGGATAGGGGTACTAGATATTGGGGGTTTCACTTCTCACTTTCTCATCTTTTCCTACTTTGTCTCAAGGGCCAGAAGTATCTACTATTGCCATAATGTGGATCTCGGCATGGGGAATGCCCCAGGGCCGCCATGCCATAATTGTGTGACCCAGCCATACTGGGTTTGGCTGCAGTCTCAGAGCTGCCCCCTGCAGTGAAAATTGTCGCAGAGACAAAAGAGTCACCAGAAGAAAAAACGACCATTGACTTTAATGCATTTGGACAAAAAAGTCACCAAGTAAAAAAAAAGTTGAAACAAAAAAGGCCCATTGACTAGCCAAGTCTACTTGAGATGCCTTAATATAAACTTTTCACTTAAACATAACAATATAGGGTAGAGAGTGGCTGTGTCGCTAGACACCACCAAAGCATTTGATACAGTCAATTGGACTGACCTGTGGGAGGCACTAGTACACTATAACATAGGACCTTGGTTCAGGGCATGGATTTGAGCACTCTAGACCCATCCGCAAGACAAAATATTGGTTAACAGAGTGCTTTCTGACACTATATATCTTGAACCGGACACAAGACAGGGCTGCCCCCTCTCGTCCTTGTTATTTGCCTTGGCCATAGAGACTCTAGCAATACAGATCAGAGTAAACCAACACATAGAAGGCTTGCACTAGGGACAGTTACTGAGAAAGTATCACTCTCTATGGATGACATGCTATTGTACCTGGCTAATCCTAACCAGGCACTGTCCGCTCTTTTTAAAACTCTAACCAGTTCTCAGGTTTTAAGGTAAATGAAAGCAAGTTGGTTATATTCCCAATTGACCTGCTCCTAGTAGGCAGTCACTGTCGGGTTGGTAACTTGCAAGTGGTAGACACTTGGGATTATGATACACTGAGACCTACAGCAATACACAACTCTTAATTTAGATCCTATAGTACACTCCTTTAGTGTGAAGATGGATACCTGGCAAGCCCTCTAACTCTCACTACTAGGCAGAGTGAATATTTTTAAGACAATCTTTTTACCAAAATTGTTGTACACCCTGCACAATACTTCCATCACACCTTGACCCTGCTGGTTTACAAGGGTAGAGAGTCTTCTAAGGAATTTTCTGTGGGCAGTGGGACATTCACATCTTAACTTCAAAACTCTTTGTGCCCCAGCAAAGGTGGGTGGCCTAGCTCTGCCAGACCTTAAACTATACTTTCTGTCCAGTCAGCTTGCATTTGCACATTGAGACAGCAGCAGTTTGTTCCTTTGAGGCTCTGGCCAGATCACTATACAGAGGCCCTGAGTCTGAGAAAGTTTCATTTCTGTGTAATGTAGCAGAAATTCCAGCTTTACCTCAGCATTCCTTGTTGTACTGTTGCTTTAACTGCTTTACTCAGTTAAAAAGGAATATGTTTACATTATATTAATTTGCTTGCTCTTAAATACTGCTTCATTCAAACCAAATGACAACATACCTGAGATAGAAAGGATTCTTTCATAAATACAGGTGTCATGTTCAGGCCTACAAATATCGTGGCTGCAATCCCTGGATATGGCATCCTGACATGCATAACAGAAGAGGAATCTGCTTACTAAAAAAAAAGATAAAGGTAAACTAAATAAAACTGATGGGATAGATCAGAAACAGAGTCAGGCTGGCAGAATGCAGGCCATGCTGTATTGATAGGAATGGGCACTGGTTTCTGTTGTCTGGAGCACAGACAACTGTGCAATATGTTTATAATGTTTATATGTTTATAATATGTGCAATATGCAATAATTTATCTAGGCTGGAACTAGGGTGCAAAGTGCTAAAAAAATGGTGAATTGTGCTTGTCTTTTGCACCCTGCCTTTCTCTAGTTTGGTTTTGGAACAAATACTGACCCCTTGAACCAACTGAAATGAGTCAACTAATTATTTTGTAAAAGCCTGACATTTATGGGCTTCATTATTAGTGATACTATTTTCAACATCACATATATTTAGATCACTTAAATCACACATTTTAAGTGTGTTGTGTGTGTTTTTAAAATCTCGTATGGGTTAAGCAATACCGTGCTAATTTGGGATCAAACTTTGGAGCTTTCCATTCATTTTCAAGCAAGCTAAAATTTGCGAGTAGCATAAAATTGCAGAAGACATACTCAAATATCAATATCTGAATGCTGAAGATACACTTCCCATTAACTAATATCATATGGCATCTCAGCGGGATATAGGTGACATCATTTTAATTTTTAAGCACTAAATCCAGGATTCGGATTCGGACAAATCCTTGTGCTTGGCTGAACCGAATCCTAGGATTAGGATTTGGATTCAGTTTGGTATTGGGCTGAATATTTCATGCAGGATTTAGGGATTCAACCGAATCCCAAATAGTGGATTTGGTGCATCCCTAATTTTAACTCCTTTTAATATTTATAAATCTGTACTAATCACAGTAAAGCAAATATTATTTTATATGTTAATAAACAGAAAACATTTTTGAGCTTTACACTCCAGGGAGCTCATGTTTACATGCATATCCCTACAACATACCTTATTAACGGTATTGAATAAAAATAGTTTTGAGAGAGATGATAAGAAAATAAATATTTCTTACCTACTGGCATATTACTCTTTTCATCCTTTATTTTGCAGCCTGCAGAAGTTAAATATGATGGCATTTTTTGGAATGTTTCACAAAAATACTTTGTGGAACAGCCACTTATCTTAATACGATCAAACTCTGATTAAAAAACAAAACAATAAAAACACAATTATTGCCCATTTGCAACTACATTATACAAACACAACGTTAAAAATAAAAGTAGAACTTATAGTGAGTGACCCTTTACACTTCCAGGGTTATAACGACTGAAGAAAATACAACTAGAATCAGGTACAACAATGGCAGTAAATATGGGCATCTTTAAGTTTAGAATATTTACCTTGGAAGAAAATACAACGGTCTTCTTTACCCTTGCACTGCATTGAATACTTAAAATCAAGCCACTTTGAGTTAAAGTAGACAGGACAAGTCATTCCATTGGAAACACTGCTGCTTGGGATTACTATGAGGATAGAAGAGAGCAAATAGGACTTAAATAAAGATATTGTTCAAAGATGAGGATAAATCTTATAGTTCTGTTTCAGAAACACTGTACATATGCGACCCTGTGCCCTATGACCAATGACTCGCCTTGTTCCTGTGCTGTATATTGTTCCAATACGACTGCAGTGCTAGATGTACAATAATTGGACTTGTACAGAAAGGGTCAAAGCTGATCATTTCCACTGTTTGCTTGACTCTGTGGCAACATATAGAACTTCTATTTACATAGTTACATAGTTACATAGTTAAATTGGGTTGAAAAAAGACCAAGTCCATCAAGTTCAACCCCTCCAAATGAAAACCCAGCATCCATACATACACCCCTCTACTTTTAATTAAATAAAATTTTTGATTTTGATTTTTACTATTCTTTGAAATATAAGTAGGGAGGAGCAGAGGTTTTTTTTTTTCGCTGATACAGAATCTAGGATTTTGCAAATGGTGTAAATTGTTGCAAATTTGTGTTTTGCTTCAACTGAAAAAATCATGTTTTTCTCACACAAAGAAAAAATGTCCACTGACTTCAATGCCTTTGGCACAAGGAAAAACTTCCATTGACTTAAATAACTGCTGCAAGAAAAATCCATTGACTTGACTGCATTGATACTAGAAATAAAGCATCCACTGGCTCCAATGCATCTGGAAAAGTTTTGGCACAGTTTCACCATTTTGAGACTTTTTTCTCACTTTCATAAATGGGACAGTTCTGCTCATCATCATTCTATGAGAACGAGGGACTATGCAGCAACACTTCCTGGCCCCTTTGCCCTTGTTCAGAGATACAAGGAGGAGATCAGGGAATTGATGGGGAAAATAAGTGAGCCATGAACATTTCAGTAAAGACAAGAAAGGGGTATCGGGGAGCACTAGGAGCAGGCCTGGACTGAGAATTAAAATAGGCCCTGACATTTCAGGTACACAGAGGCCCAATCAACCCACACAGAGGCCCAATCAGCCCCCACCAGCCCACTAAATACTGACTTTCTATGGCACTGTATAGCAGCCCCTCTGGCATTTGCCAGAACCAACAGATTGCCAGTCCGGGCCTGACTAGGAGGAGGTGAGAACACATGGGGTAAATTTACTAAAAAGTGAAAATTCGCTAATTTACTAAAATGCAAAGTTGCGTCCATGTCAATCTCTAACTTCACTCTTTGATAAATATAAACCTTTGGAGACCTTTGGCGATGTCCTTGCGGATGTGATTTCTGGCGAACAGTGGCTAGTGTTAGCCACTTCACCCCTTTAGTAAATCTGCCCCTAGGAGATGTGGGGTATATTTATCAAAGAGTGAAGTTAGAGGTCGCTACAGTCCTGTAGAGTGAAATTCCACCACTCTCCATTCATTTCTATGGGATTTTGAAAGATGAACTTTCACTTTCACCCACTGATTAAGAATCCCATAGAAATGAATGGAGAGTGGCGGAATTTCACTCTAGAGGACTGTGAGGACCTCTAACTTCACTTTTTGATAAATATACAGAGGTTGGGGAAACAATGGGGGTAAGGTGAGTGTGCATAGAGCTGTGGGGAGGAGATACAGGGAAGGGAGGAGGACATTATGGAGGGAGAAGGACAAGAAGGTTGGATAAGCAGAAAGAAGTAAAGATACCATATGATTGTGATAATTATAGGCAGACTAGTGGATATTACTAGAATTGAAAAAATATGCTGCAAAAATGCATGGGTGATTTTTCTTTCCTTTGGTACTTACATTCAGGTTTGGAAATCATACAAGCGCTTGTGTCACAGCAGGCAGTACTATATGCTATTTCATTCATAACAGTTGTCGTTCTCTCTTTACGGTTACAGTCCGTTGCCATGCTGCATTTCCTTTCAAAATAGTTTTTTGGTGATCCCTTCACTGTTAGATGAAATGGAAAATGGATTTACATTCAAAATAATGAATTAAAATCATCTATATATAACAGTGCACGAGAAGCAAGTGTTATGTATCCTGTAATTCAAGTTCCCTGTTCTATCCTTGGAAACCTATTGCAGGGGAGCTATGTATACTTCTCTCTCCTCTGTGTTGTTCTGTGTAAGGAGGGGGAGGAGTGACAGGAAGGAAGTACTGCACAGGAAGAAAGTACTGCACAGGAAGAAAGTGCTGCACAGGAAGTGATGGAATATAGAAGCAGCAGTGTGGAAGCAAAATTCTGTAAGATCCCAGAGAAGACTGTGTGTAAAGTTTGTAGGGAACCCCAGTGGCAGAAAAGCGCACTCTATTTAGGGTACGGAAGGAAAGGGGGTCCTTGTAAGGCTCTGAAGAGCAAAGCGTGCTCTTCTCAGGGCACAGGGAGTTCTTTTCAGGACTCGGAAGAAACTGCCACATAAGTGGGGATTCCCATCAGCAGCTCAGAGATCACCATCTGCAATATTATATGAAGTTGCTGGCTGGCAAGCTGTATGTATCATGGTTCTTTAAAGGTACAGGGTCCTGCAAAAAATTCCATCAATCTTTGGTGTGTATGTGTGTGTATGTGATTGTGAATCAGGGAAGTTCCTAGAGAGGGGTATTACAACCCAGTCTGTCCTGACCCTGGGTGAAGGCACGCCAAATCATAGACCTGCTCTCCCCTGTAGCGGAGACACAGGACTCCTATAGTGCCACAAGGAAGAATATTATCCCTTATTATTTCTTCAAACGTTTTCGTACCACGGATGTCAACCTAACAGGTCCTAGGTTTTGAGGCTGAGAACGGGATCCCTTTTTGAATAGTGGCCCCACGATAGCAATTTGGCACCATGCCAAACCTCAATAGATCCAGAAAAATTAAGAAAAGAGGTTTGGCGATCACAGCTAAGCACAGCTAAGCACAAAAGGTACATTTCTTCTGTCCTGAGTTGCCCATGCAATAATAGTTATATTATTAGAATTGTGTCTATTAAAATGGAAACTTTCATTAACTGGTTTCCCCAGTTGTGTAAACATAGGAGAAATAACAGTTTAGATAAATATGCTGGAATTTGAAGTACAAAACATTTTGGTTAAGTGTTACTACGAAACAGTGTTTAGACCTCCCATAGGGCCCTTAAGGGAGTTTAGTCATGCCTTCCCATTGGTTGGCTTTGTTATACATTCCACCGCATGGAAAACATCTTAGTGAAATTAAAAGGTTACTTACTTTCACTTTGAAAGAATGACACAGCCAGGCATATTTCCGAATCTGAACAATTCCTCAAAGTCCCCTTGCAGTCTTCCCCTTTACTTTTACATGTAAAGCAGCTTATAGAGCAATGTGCTGAGAAGGGAAGAAAAAGAAACACACTCAATGAACTAATAACTTTTTTTATACCAGCAGAAAAAAAATTATACTTGTGGTCCTACAGATTTATTTTCCATTATACAATGGTGAATAAAAGGGAAAGGTGCCCCTGGTCACTTTATATAAACAGCATGAAATGCCAGGACAAAATGAAAGTGCAGGCAAAGGCTAGGAGATTATACACAGCCAATTAAATTGTCTGGGTATCTGGGCAACAACCTTAGGACAGTGCCACAAACAGATCTGTGCAGCAATGAGGAAGAGCTTCAGCATCACTGAGTTAATTTTAGCATTGGCAACTGTGGTGGCCCAAGTTGTGATTTGCAACGTAAGAAAGAAATGTGTATAATGCAGTACAATGAAAGTTAGCTAAGTAGTTTGCACATCTGCCCCTCTATTATTATAAAAATAAAAAGTGAAGGTGTCTAAAAAGATAATAGTGACAGAAAAAGCTTCTTTATTACTTACTTAGGTGTCCCTTACCCAAAGTTACCCAGCAAGAGAGCATTATTCAAGAGAAAGTACTGTATAGACCAGATAACAGTGCCCAGGACAAAATACATATACTCAAACATAACTATTCTAAATAAAAAAAATTGTATTAAAAACACAGCATTTATCAGAATCCACAGTGTTCAAATATATATTTTCAGAACATTTAGTAGTGCATAAATTCATTAATAAAACTCCTTAATTCATTTTCATTTTTTCTAAGCATACTGTGATACCCAACCCCAGATATAAATACTATTAAATACCAAACTGGTTAATTTTAAAAAAGAAAAATCTGACCAGGAATTTTAAAGATCAAAGGTACTAATACTTGTAGGAAAGCTTCAATAAGAAAAAAAAAGAATCTCTAGTCAATCTCTGAAAGATCATAGAATCTATGCCACATATTTTTGGCCTGCCCGAGGATTACATTGCACTTAACCAATCAGTTTATGCTGTAGATTAGTGATGGGCCAATTCGCGCGAAATACGCAAAATGGCGCCCGTTTTTAGATGGCGGACGTTTTTTGACGTCTGTTTTTTCCGACGTCTGTTTTTTTTTTTTAATAAATTTGCCGACGGCGAATCGCGCAGATTCACGCCTGGCGATTAAATTTGCCCATCACTACTGTAAATATTAAGTAGGCCTAAAGTAAATTATACCCAAGGAACAAGTAATTAAACCAACTTTCAGGTTATTTATGTAATACTGGGTTTTGCCTTATAGTTTATTGAAAAGCAACTCTTAACAAAAATAAGAGAGCAAGAGACATTTGGCAAGTTGAATTTTGTGACTAAATATCATTATCAGTTAGAATTATAAATGTTATTAAAGGAGAAGTAACGCTTAACTAAAGAAGTAGCTAGAAATGCTGTACATCATGTTTTGTGCTTCTGTACCAGCCCAAGGCAACCACAGCCCTATATCAGTAAAGATTTCTGTCTCCAAAGATGCCCCAGTAGCTCCCCATCTTATTTTCTGCTGATTCACTGCACATGCTCTGTGCTGCTGTCACTTACTGAGCTTAGGGACTGACTTAAAATATACAATACATGTAGAGGCACATTTATCAAGGGTCAAATTCATGTGAGTTTTTTTAAACTCCCTAAAATTCGAAATTCGACTTGAGGAAATTTAATAATAACATTGAATTTTCCAAACTCGGACTAATTTAAATGACTCGGAAACTTGAATCAAATTTGTTTTGAATTCAATTAATTTTTCGGAGAAAAAACTCGAATGTCAGGAAGGCTGAAAACATCTCCAAATTGATCCCTGGACCTCTCCCATTTGCTTAAACAGTAATTCTGCAGGTTTTAGGTGTAAAATAGTCAAATTATTAAAGGGCCAGAGTATGATAAAGCTCAAAATTCGAATTCATTAATTCCCTAGAATTTTTGACCATAAAAAAAATTGAAATTTTGATTTTTTAATTCAACCTTTAATAAACCTGCCCCATAAATGTCACAATATAAGGCTGATTAGTAATTAATACAGATAATTCCTAAATGTCAGCACAGAAACTGTCTTGGTAGGGTGGCATAGATGTGTACATTGCCCACAATGTTTGTATAAGGGATGCACTTAATCCACTATTTTGGATTCGTTTGAACTAGGGATGCATCGAATCCAGGATTCGGTACGGGATTCGGCCAGGATTCGGCCTTTTTCAGCAGGATTCGGATTCGGCCGTATCCTTCTGACTGGCCGAACCGAATCCGAATCCTAATTTGCATATGCAAATTAGGGGCGGGGAGGGAAATTGCATGACGTTTTGTCACAAAACAAGGAAGTAAAAAATGTTTTCCCCTTCCCACTCCTAATTTACATATGCAAATTAGGGTTCGGATTCGGTTCGGTATTCGGCCGAATCTTTTGTGAAGGATTGGGGGGTTCTGCCGAATCCAAAATAGTGGATTCTGTGCATCCCTAGTTTGAACCCCCGAATTCTTCGCGACAGATTCGCCCGAATTTGGAACCAAATCTGAATCCTAATTTGCATAAACAAAAAATCATACGATTTCCCTCCCTGCCTCACATTAGGATTTGGATTCGGTTTAGCCGGGCAGAAGGATTCGGCTGAATCCGAATCCTGCTGCAAAAGGCCGAATTCTAAACGGAATCCTGGATTCAATGCATCCCTAGTTTGTATTGCTCCAAAAAGGTTCTTTCTTTTAGAAATTACCACCCATCCACTGAAATGAAATATAAGACATGTGTGAATAGTGATTTTGCAATTCGCCGCGGGCGGAAAAATTCGCAAAACGCCCGCAAAAAATCGCTGTCAAAAATTCCTGCGTCAAAAAAATTTCAGAAAAAACGGACGCCAGCGGCGCAAATTTTTCACCGTTTCGCAAATTTTGCGTGAATTTTCCGGCACAAATTCGCCCATCACTATGTGTGAACTGTTTAAGTAATATTAATATATTTGATTGAATGTTTCTGTAACTAATGATATGGGGGCACAACTAAGCTCGAGTGAAGGATTTGAATTAAAAAAAACTTAGAATTTCAAAGTTTTTTTGGGGGTACTTCGACCATCCAATAGGCTACTTCGACCTTCGACTACGACTTCGACTCGAACGATTCGAACTAAAAATCGTTCGACTATTCGACCATTCTATAATCGAAGTACTGTCTCTTTATAAAAAACTTCGACAACATACAGTACTTCGCCACTTTAAGCCTACTGAGCTACAATGTTAGCCTATGGGGACCTTCCCCATTACTTTTTAATCTTTCAATCGACGTATTAAAATCCTTCGAATCGTTCGAACGATTTTTCCTTCCTCCTATTTGAGGTAAATCCGAATATCCAAGTCGAAGGATTTTACTTGGAGGGTCGAATATCGAGGGATAATTAACCCTCAATATTCGACCCTTAGTAAATGTGCCCCCTACTGTATAAGTTGTACTATCAATTGTTTTAAAATTAGGTTCAACAAACATATATATGATATTAGGACAAAATCTCACGAACTTCTGCTATATGGACATTTCTGGAAGTTTACAGTTCAGATTTGAGTAATTTATCAACATGGAAACAGGTGAAACCTAACATAAGGAGAGGTAACAGAGAAACATTTCTAGACCAGCGGGAAAACTTTTAGATTTTAACATTAATACAATTGGTTTTGATGAGTATTATAATCAAATATGTATGATTTCTGTGAATCATAATGAATGAAAAAAGTATGTAGCTAGAGATATTTCTGGATTTGCAAAAGCTATTTTAAATCTGCTCAAATGAAAATTAGTTTGCGGAAAGGCACACAATTTTTTCTGTTGCCAAATTTTTAAAATTACATACCCCCCTGTAATTATTATGAAATAAATGATATTAGAATGTATTTTATTTAAAAAAAAAAAAAACTATACCCTTGAACAATGTATAGTTAGGTCCATTAATCTTTGGACAGAGACAACTTTTTTTAATTTTGGTTCTGTACATTACTAAAATTAATTTTAAATAAAACAACTCGGATGCAGTTGAACTGCAGACTTTCAGCTTTAGTTCAGTGGGCTGACCAAAAAGATTGCATAAAAATACGAGGAACTTCAGCCTTTTTTTAACACAATTTCTTCACTGTAATTCCATTTGCCTCAATTGTGAGAAAATGATGTGCTTTTCAAAAGTAAGATTAAAGTAAAATCTAAGCAAAGCAAACTTTGCATCAAACCAGTTTCACATATTTTTCACTGTTTTGCGACCTTTAGGTAATTTTTGTGAATTTATCGTCAAATCGAATCGCAAGAAATTCGCTCATCACTAATAGTTATAAATGTAGTGTTTTTAATCAGAGAGCTTTTTATTTAGAAACATTAACTATGAGTATTTATATTTTGTCCTGAGCAGGGATGGGTGAATTTGACCAGTTTCGCTTCGCCAAAAATTTGCCGCCGGTGAAATGACGCAGACAGCCATTAAAGTCTATGGGCGTCAAAAAAAATTTGTCGCGCGGCGAAACTGTTTTGACGTGCGTCTTTTTTTTGACGCACGCTGCCATACAAGTTTATGGGCGTCATTTTTACGGCGAAACTAGGCGAAAAAATTCGCCCATCCCTAGTCCTGAGCACTATTATCTTGTATTGGCACATCTTTCCTTGTAACTTCACTTAGTCATCCTATTATGTTATAATATCATTTAAAGGCCAGTAGAGGTGGCATGTCCTAGTGTCTTCATTCATACAATAACTAAGCTGAAGTGGTTCTCAAATAAGATGATAATAAGGTATTGACTGGAACAGATACTTTGTATACCTACAAGGGGCTTTATACACCTGAATTTGCAAGGTATAGATATAATTTAATAAGTGTGTTTTATGTTAATTCGATGTTGGTACAAGTTCCATTCATTAGCAGCATGGGCTAGCAAATTCCCTTCAGAAGGCTCTGAAAGCAGAGCCTATAGAAGGTAATAAATACTGGGCCCAAGTCTCTTTGACTGCTAAAAGGGAGAACTGATGGCACCAAGGTAATAGCCCAGCTGAGAGATTTTCAACATCATTCTAATAGGCCAGCTAGTGCCACTGAATAGCACTCCCTATAATTACACAGCTTTTTCCCCAAATTCTTTTCCATGAAGCATAGTAATAACACATTACTATTTAGTGTATACCTTACATTTATGTTTTTTCTACCAAAGTTCATAACCTTGCACTCATCATATTAAGGGGCAGATTCATCAAGGGTTTAAGTGAATTTGAGGGAATTTTAGAAGTAAAAAAATTCGAAATTCTAAGTAATTTTTTGAATACTTCGACCATCAAATAGGATACTATGACTTTGAATTTACTTCGACTTCGATTCAAAGTAAAATAGTTCGAATATTCGAATATTCGATAATCGAAGTACTATCTCTTTAAAAAAACTTTAACTTCAATCGTTCGCCAAATTAAACCTGCCAAAGTGCTATGTTAGCCTATGGGGACCTTCTAATGCATTTTTCTACGTTTTTTGTAGTCAAAGTAAAATCGTTTGATCGTACGCTAAAATTGTTCGATCAAACGATTTTACTTTGACCACAAACCAGTCAAATTTGGTAAAAAAAACTTTGAATCGATATTCGAAGTATTTAAATTTGATGGTCGAATTTCTTAGAATATTTTACTTCGAAATTCGACCCTTGATAAATCTGCCCCCAAATGTTATTTGCTGGCCAGTTAGACAAATGCTTAATTTACCACCACTCTGTGTAATCCTTCCCTCATCCAGTTGTCTATCCAAGTACAGATATTATTTTCCAGGCCAATATTCCCTTATTTAATCTGTAACATTCTTTGTGGTACTGTATCAAATGATTTAGCAAAGGCTAAGTAGATTTTAAATTTATTCAAGTATCTTATCCATCATTACCCATTCTAAAAGCTTTCTTACCACAGATGTCAGACTAACCAGCCTATAGTTTTCAGGCTGAAAACCTACAATGCTTCACATACAAGTCAATTTCCTGAAGTCTATAGGGATGTCCCCTTGTTCTGTAAACTTTCCTATAGTAAAAAAGAGCCCCCACTATAAATCTATAATGTATTTGCAAAGAGTAGTAAGTTCCCTCAAATGTGCCTTTCTTCAGTGAAAACAACCCCAACCTTGACAGTGAGAACTTCCTAACCCTGAAAGACACATACAATAAAAATAACTTCTGTGTATACCCCAGAGAGTCTAACACTACAATGGAAACATGTTTGTGCACAGGGTGTTTACAATTCAATACAGTGAAACCCAGAGAGTAATTACTTCTATTAACCCAGAGATCCAAATATATTAAAACCAGCTGTGAACAAATAAGGGGTTCAACAACAAAGTCCATCATAAATGGATAGTGAACCTTTAATGAACATCATACCCTCCTCTTTTCTATGCATAATGTCACAGTGATCCAAATACCTGTCGCCAGATATCTACTGCATACAGATGTTATGCAAATTGTCTCCCTAGATCTCAGACATGCAAATATTGCATAGTTACATGGCAAGCCCACCAATAATCATTAATGGCTCAAACTGTTATTTAGGTCAGTACCAGAAACCTTTTGATATTGGTCTTTAAAGCTGTATCTGTATGTGCACACACATTACACAGGCTTTTACTAGGGTATGAAAAGATTGCAAACAAATACTTATATTGAACTAAAACTTATCAAAAGATAAACACATAGAGAGAGATTTGCTAAAGAGCGAAGTGGCTAAAGCTAGCGACTTTTCACCAGCGCTGGCATCTGCAGGGACATTGCCAATTCATTAACAGGTGCGCTAGCGAATGGGACCATTGCTAGCGTTCATTCACACTCTATTGCCAGGTGACTTTTCGTTCTGACGAATGATCATTACTCCGCAAACTCTCCGCAAGTTCGGATTTTACTGAAGGTTACCTCTTTCGCCACATTTGGCTTTGCCACCTCAGACCAGGAGAAGTGCTAAAAAAAAGCTAGATCTTCCTCAATCTTCTGTCACTTACATCATATCCTGTGTGCCGATAATGCATTAACCCTTTCCCTGCCAGCCGTTTTGTCCTAGATGCGAACATCTACTGCCAAGCAGTTTTTAGATATTTTGCACTCTTTCACTTTAAGGGCCTTTCCTGGGGTGGTCTTTTAGTTTACCCAGGAAAACAATATATTGTTTTTTTTCAGGACAACCTGAACTTTCACAATATGCAAGAATTTTGGTGTAATTCTACTTCTGTAAAAAAATATAGGCTTCTAAGTATCTAATAAAATGAAAAAAAATCATGTTTCACGAAGAACAATCACATATATCAGAAACATCATTTATTTTATGTACGAGAACACAGCCAATTTAGAAAGGTCTATGTCTCCTGAACGCGGCAATACCAAATATATATATAGTTTTATGGAGATTTCTCACTTGTATAGGTCAAAATCTACAAGCAGTACACAACCAAATTTCCAAAGCAGCGCTCCCCAAACGGCATACTTCTGATTTCAAGGCCAAACATTCCGCTAACAGTAGGTTTACCCTAGAAAACTACCCATTACTAGAAAGAACAGATTCTGGTGAACCAAAAATGGGTAAAAATATCTTTGTACTCCAAACTACCAAGTTGCAATTGTTTCCTAAAGTTATAATGTTTTATAGAAAATGGTGAATTTTTTGAAAAATTACCTCAAATTACACATTCCTCTGAATCCAAATTGGGTATGCATGTCTTTTTACACCAAAGTACCAAGCACCAAACCATTCCTAAATTTGGTGATTTTGGTGACATTTCCAAAAATCACCTAAAAATGTCTAGCCTGCAGCATCGTATTACCCACATACTTTTAGGTATCAAGAGAAATCACCCCAAATATGAAAGCCTAGGGTCCTCTGAACAGTTTGATGCCCAATATGTATAGGTGTACCCAAGCACGTGGCATACAGGGGCCCCAAAAAGAAGACCACCATATGGTCTGTCATTTTAGGTACTGCAAAATCAACACATTTACATCGTTTTGGGGGGGCAAAAGTAGAAAAAAGTACATTCACCCCAGAAAACCATATATTTTTGGAAAGTATACATTCCCACGAATCCAAATTGGGTATGCATGTCTTTCTACGCCAAAGTACCAAGCCGCAAACCATTCCTAAATTTGGTAATTTGGTGACATTTCCAAAAATCACTTCAAAATTTCTGCCCTGCAGCATCATATTTCCCCACATACTTTTAGGTATCAAGAGAAATCACCCCAAATATGAAAGCCTAGGGTCCTCTGAACAGTTTGATGCCCAATATGTATAGGTGTACCCAAGCACGTGGCATACAGGGGCCCCAAAAGGAAGACCCCCATATAGTGTGTCATTTCAGGTACTGCAAAATCAACACATTTACATCGTTTTGGGGGGGGCAAAAGTAGAAAAAAGTAAGTTCACCCAAGAAAACCCTATATTTTCGGAAAGTACACATTCCCACAAATCCTAATTGGGTATGCATGTCTTTCTACACCAAAGTACCACGCCGCAAACCATTCCTAAATTTGGTGATTTTGGTGACATTTCCAAAAGTCACCTCAAAATGTCTAACCTGCATCATCGTATTACCCACATACATTTAGGTATCAAGAGAAATCACCCCAAATATGAAAGCCTAGGGTCCTCTGAACAGTTTGATGCCCAATATGTATAGGTGTACCAAGCACGTGGCATATAGGGCCCCCAAAAGGAAGACCCCCATATGGTCTGTCATTTCAGGTACTGCAAAATCAACACATATACATAGTTTTGGGGGGGAGCAAAGGTAGAAAAATGCACATTCACCCCCAGAAAACTATATATTTTCGGAAAGTACACATTCCCGCAAATCCAAATTGGGTATGCATGTCTTTGTTCTCCAAAGTACCAAGTCGCAAGCCTTTCCTAAATTTGGCAATAAAAGCAACAGTTTTTACATTTTTGAAATTGCATTTATGTCACCCAATTTTTTGCATACAATTGTAAAACACCATAAATATTGATGCCAATGGTCTACTGAACAGTTTGATGCCCAATATGCATTGATATACCAAGGCAGCTGGCATGTGCGGACCCCAAATGAAAATAGTGCATTTGATTTTTCTCCGCTGCCGATTCGCCTTCTGTGAACATAGACCCTTGACTTCATATTATGTGCCTCAAGACCCTCCTAACAGCAAAGACCTCCCAAAACCATATGTTTTTGGAAAGTACACATTCTGACAAATCCACCAAAGATAAAGACGTCTTTCTACACCAAACTACCAAATTGCAAAGCTTTTCTAAATGTAGAGGTTTTTACAACATTTCTGAAAATCGCCTAAAATTGTTGCAGTTTGCCGCATTTATCGCACACAATGTTTTACGTATAAAGAAAAATCACCCTAAATATGGACGTCAGAGGTCTACTGAATAGTTTGATGCCCAATATGCAAAGATTTACCAAAGTATATGGTGTGTACGGACCCCAAATGAAAAACATATGAATTTTCACGCTAGCCAACTAAGCTGCAGAAAAGAGAGCCCCAACTGTGCGTTATGTGCCGTAAGACCCACAAAATGTAAAAAGACCCCCAGAAAACTATATATTTCTGGAAAGCATATATTCTGGCGAATCAAACTAAGTAAAATAAATCTTTCTATACCAAAGCACCAAACAGCAAAACAATACTAAATATTCATAAGGAACAATAATGCAGGGATAAAATTGCAAAAAAACCACAAAAATAGCGTAAATCAATGAAATAACAAAATAATTGATCCGGCAGCGTAATTAGTGGCCGAAATCGATTATCCAATAGTCACGCTGTCAAAATAACATGTTTTTAGGCAAAACAAACAATGAATAAGTTAAAAAAAAAAAAACAGTTTATGAGTTTTTGTGTATACATATTTGTGCACTAATAAAAGTTGTCTGAGTGTGCAAATACATGTAATTAAGTGTAAATAAGTGTACAAAATTGACCAATAAAAAAAATAAAAAATAAAAAATACAAATTTTTACTAAAATGTTTGTGTAAGTGTATAAATGTACTGTAGGTATGTGTAAGTGCAGGTAAGTGGGTTAAAAAATGTGCACTTACCATTTTTGTAGCAGGAGGCAGCCAGAACAGCGTGTCTGCAGAGTTACTGCACAGCAGGAAGTGTGTGGGCGGCTGTGCAGGAAGGAAGAGGTGAGTATGACGCAGCAGCGCTATTTCCAGCGCATTTGCGACTTTGCAGTCGGATCTGCGACAATCGTGTCGCAGATCCGACTCGACAGCCCCCAGCCTTGTTGCCCAGGGGGCTGTCAACCCTTCTGACTCTCTGCGGAGGCGGCAAAAGCCGCCGATGCAGAGAGTAGGGCTCAGCTGCAGGAGAACGTACATGGTACATTCTTGGCAGCCTGAGCCCTGAACCGCCAGCACGTACGCTGTACGTGCTTGGCGGTTAAAGGGTTACATTTCCAAACACTGGCGGTTTTTCCTTTTCTGAAGCGGAATTCCCTGCAAAAGTCCTGATTTTTTTGGCTGGCTTATGGAACATTCATTTTACAGTGGGCTCATGTTTAGGGCATAATATTAACTCTCTTGTCTTTATTAAGGTTCTCTGGATATAGAAGAAAAAGTGGTAACTTCAAGCATTTGCACCAACATTTATAATAAAGACCTCTTTAAATGACCTGTCATATGCAAATTGAACAAAGCACAAGATCACTAGTGAATTTTCAATAGGCACAAACGACTGCTAGCTCATTGTCACACTGCCGAAGTAACGCTAGCGAAAAGATGACAGCGTTTAGTGCATAGGGTGCAACTTTGCATATTAGTGAATTAGCGTAGTAGTAGTGAATTTGCGCCTGGCGAGGTGATGTGCCCGAATCGGTCACTGGCGACAATCCGCCCTTTAGTAAATCCTCCCCATAGACTGGCTAGTTCATCTCTTCTGAACTTACTGCACCTAGAACCACAGGACCTACAGCTCATTTCTGCAACTACTTTCATTTAGCCCAATTTATTCGCTGGCGGCGAATATCGTAAATTTGCAGCGAATTCGTGCCTGGTGAATAAATTCGCCCATCACTACTTATCATGGTTAATCTCTGAGTTTGGCTGTCCAAAAAGTTAGATTGGGATCTAATAATAGACCTTTAACTGGTGATCAGTAGATCTCAAGGCTGAAGTCAACAAACAGCTTAATCACCCTCATATTCATGCTTTTCATTCAGATATTTATTACGTTAAGGTTACATAAGAAATAATTGTTTGTTAGATATAATAATATACATTTTCTCATAAATCAATATTTAAGTAATATTTTCCATGGAACAGAATACCAACAATGTTTTTATGGATGTAGATCATAATGAGACAACATCAATAAAAGTAGACCTCGCATTAGTAAAGTATGGACATATGTTTTACATATTTTATATTTCACTTGGACAACTGATAAAAATTATGATACACAGAGAATTGTTATGCTTTATGGATGTGTTCAGATTTTATCATGCTATTTACTGTATGTATCTCTCACAATGTAATATATACTTAAAAAATATAAGAGATGCACATGTAATTGGAGAATCATTCCCTTACTAAGGGCTGTACCTAATAGCCTAACTAACTGCAACTTACTTCTTATTTACAAGAAATATTTACTTGACACTTACCAGTTGTTATAAAAGCTGAGAAAATATAGGAAGCAACGAAAGACAGGACCATGTTGTTGGTTTCAGCATGAAAGTGAAACGGGCGAGAATAGTCAGGCAGAGAGGGATCAGGTGTCTGAGAATTCAGTCTATAATCAAGCTGTGATGCTGAACTAAGATGCTAAAAAGAATATGAAAGTCCAATCTATGGTTACTTAAAAGAAAATAAATATCCTTTGTATAAATGGGATTTCCATTTGCTACATATATCTCTATGATATCATAGAGTACAGGGATTTGATTTATCTACATTATAATTCAAATAGATGAGGAACCATGAGTGGTTATTTACAAAGCCCTTGAAGAGAAGTAAAAGAACACTGAGGGGGTTATTTACTAAACTCCGAATGCAAAAATCATGAAAAATTCATGTTTTTTTTTTTTAAATAAAATCAGACTTTCAAAAAAATCACACATTTTTCAGAATTTATCAAACCCTGAGGATGGAAAAGTTTGAATCTGAAAATCCGGCATCTCAGACCTATTGAGGTTGCATATGCACATAAGTCAATGGGAGAAATCCTAATGATTTTTTGATGTGCGCTTGGTTTTGCGCAATACCCGAAGTTTTCTGAGTTTTCAGGTGAAAAATACAAAAAAATTTTGGAAATCTGATATTTCCAGCAAAGCAAATTTTCAGGAAAATGTAATAATAAATAATCATAAAAAACCCAAGTGGATTTGATCAGAGTTTGTAGCAGAATATATTGAAATAAATTTGGATTTTGATAAATAACCACCTAATGGTCTTATTTATCAAAAATCTAATTTATAAAGTTTTAGGTTTTTTTTTTCTACTTTGAATAAACTCACAATTTAAAAAAAAATAAAATGCCTTGGATTTTGCCAAGTTGTTTGTGCTTAATAAATACCAATTATTTGAGTTTTTGCAAATATAATTAAAATTTGTGAGTTTCTGTGCAAAAAAATCCGACTTGTGGCAAAAATTTAAATTCAACGTTGATAAATCACCCCCTAAGTGTATCCCTTAGTGATACAGCAGTAGTGTGCTTTGAGAGGCAGGCAGGAGGAGGCACATAGGCTTCCCACTTTCTAACTTTTATAACACAACCCCCCCTCAAATCTTCAACCCTTCAGCACTATATAAAGTTAGCATTAAAATGGTAACCACTGTTATGATTCTTTCAGTTGTACCAATAACATGTTGTGCATATATTACCAAACATAATAACATTACATTTCTTCACCTCTTGCAAACTAGAAATCTCTGCATAAAAATGATCAAAGGTTAAAGTATGCTGAGATCTATATAAAAAAGGGAAAGTTGTGCTTACCACTAATTTTTAAACAATTAAGTGGGGGTGCAATGAGGCTGTTACTACAAAAGTCATATAGACAAAGACCTCTGCACTATAAGTCCTCTGCATTCAACCCATTATCAATATATATGTCAAAGTCATCCATGGTGTAGTCAGTCCTACACTTTAAAGTAGTTGATCAGCTTAAATATATTGCAATATTTAGGCAAACAATCCCTGTTTTGTTTAAAGGGGAAGGCATTTCAGAGCTTAATGCACAAAATGTCTAAATGTTCTTAATATATTGATAATAGTTTGAGTGCAGAGGACCTCTTGTCTTTGCCTATGTTGAGGTCTGTAGTCCAGCAATATAATTGTAGCCAAAACCAGCCTTGCTGAGTTCAAAATGTTGCTTTGAAGCATGAGACCAATGTACTGTACTTTGTAAAGGCAAAATAGCAAGTCTCAAGTTTTCCTCAAAATATATTAACCACCAGAGGAATTCACCCTAACCCACCTTAAAGCATAATCATTAACGAATTCTGTATGTACTCGAACTATAAATAAACATTCTGTCCACCAATATGGTAGAACAGAACAAATAAGACTCCTGGTCTGTGTCTGTTCTCTTGCATGCAATCATCCTGCAGCTGACATCCCTTCTTGTACTTATGGATGACCCTAACATTGACTTGTCCTGCAAAGAGACACAAAAATGATGCACAAGTCAATGTAAGCTGCTCTTCTCCACTGGTTCTAGTTCAAGCAAGTGAAAAGTAAATACACTTCAGTATAGCAGAAATATCTAGACTATAAACATATCCATTTCCAAGACTTGGCACTTACCAGTTGCGACAACAGCAGAGACACTACAGACAGTAGAAGGACAAGGGATCATGTTGTTGGTTTGAGCATGAAAGTAAAAGAGGTAAATAGTCTGGCAGGGAGGGATCAGGTGCTTGTTCCTCTGAGAGAATTCAGTCTGGAATCAGAGAATGCTCCTACAGTGAGTTGCTTTTTAGCATAAAATGAAATTTTCGATTGTTTTTACATTAAATATATGCCCCTACATGTTTTTGTATTTTCCTAGACTGTATTACACAAGTATTTAATTTTTTGCATAAACACAGAAACATGCCCCCAAAGGTGCACATTCTAGTTAAGGAGTGAATACAATAAGAAGATTTAAATATACCATAAGAATGAATTGAGTTTGGAAGATACACTGGCTCCTGAAACAGAAGAAGACAAGAAACAGACGACAAGAGCTAGGAAACAGAAGATGAGGCAGGAGAAAGTACAACTCAATACTAATGCTTTTGCACATACGTGAAAGGTTTTAAATACATGGAATCGTTTTACAGTAGTTATGATAGGAACGAATACAGGAAATGCAAATAAACAACATTCCTGACTTAGATAAAGAAACTGCTTCTTGCATACACTGTAAGAATTTATTGAACAATGAAACAAAACATATTTAAAACAATTTGGTCAAAGAGCAGCACACTTGGTACTGAACATTTTTTGTGAGAATTTATCAAAAGTAACATGCAGATAACACTCTCATTCACTGATACCTAAATGAAACCAATAAGTCCGACTGCATTAGATCAAGATAGACCTGCAGGTCTTGTGCAGCATTACGTGTGCAGCACATACAGTATCCTGGGCAGGAGGTGGCAGTAGCTTCCTCAAAAGAAAGGCTGGAATAACTGAGCTGCCAATCACAACTACTGTATATGTAAGTATGAAGAACTCATTTTAACACAAGTACCTTTAATGAAAGTGGTTTTAAGTGCAACTCGCTATGGGGAAAAAGAACAAGATGACCTCAGCATTTACAGAAATAAATGTGCCATTACAGTATCTCTTGAACGGTGCTGGAAAGGAATATGTTTTTGGAGTACCTGCTAGTGATGGGCGAATTTCTCCCGAAATGGCGAAAAATTCACGGAAAAATCATGAAAATCAGAAAGTTTCATAAAAAAAAATGGTAAAAAATTGTAAATTTAAAGAAATTTCGCAAATTTATTCGCTGGTGGCGAAACACTGAAATCTGATGCAAATTCGTGCCAGGCGAATTTATTAGCCCATCACTAGTGTCTACTATATAATATTTACACCTCTAAAAGCTCAAAGCAGGAGAAGATTTTACAATTTGCAAATGATAGCCCCTATTGACTTCTACATGACCTTGCAAGCATCTAGATGGAATAGTTTTGTATTAGAGCTATTTGTGGTTTTTACAATGAATAAATAATTTTTTATGGTTTAGAGTAATAAGTTAAATATACAATTTTAAGGGCTAAAAAGTTCGATTTGGGGAAATGAGAAAAAATGTGAATGAAAAATATGAACGTTAATAGGACCTTAATCGTTTATCAAACAACAAAAACACAGGGGTCATTTATCAACACTGGACAAATTTACCCATGGGCAGCAACCCATGACAACCAACCAAATTGCTACAATCATTGTTCTACTTGCAGCTGGCTATAAAAAACTTATCACTGATTTGTTGCTATGGGTAACTGCCCATGGGCAAATTAGTACAGCATTGAAAAATGAGCCCCAATGGATCGCCCTGTCAGCTGATGCCATAAATATATGTTCAACAATAAATTTATGGAATGCAAAATTTACCATATTTAACAACATAATTATTCTAATTTGGATTTTTTTTTATCTCTGTGGTGTTAAATATATGTAAATGAAATGAAACATTTTCAAAAGATTTGTAAGACCAGGCACATTATAAGACCCAAAACCGTACAAAAAATTACTTAAAATTTAGTAGAAAATGTACTGTAAGTATTTTTTTGCTTAACTACTGCTTCTTACTTTTTAAACAAAGTTGTGTTTTGGAGGACAGAGCCCCATTAATTCCCTATAAATACAACACTGTCTGTGTTCGGTAAGGACATCTTCCATTTAACACTACAATAAAAGTGCAGAAAATTGACACATGAACACAAAAGAGGCAAGTACCCTGAATAAACACTGCTGCATAACAGAAATGGTTCCACCTTTAGTTCAGCAGCTGCAGATTGTTAGGGGCATTGTTTAACTACAGTAGTAGATTTTAAAGCTTAGCATCTCTTAACTTGTATCCTTCTCAATTAAGGATACCTCCCCCCCAAAAAAATTGTATACAACTAAAATTTATGTTATTTCTACCAAAGTGCATAACATTGAACCTTAACCCTGTGGTACTCCACTAACAACACTGTTGCAATTACAAAATGCTCCATTTACCACAACTCTTTGTAATCAGCCAGTTCTCCATCCAAGTACAAATATTATGTTCCAGGCCAATGTTCCTTTATTTAACCAGTAACCTTCTGTACAGTAGTGTATCAAATGCTTCTAAAAAGTAGATCACATCCACTGCCATCACAAAGCCTATTTCCCTGCTCATCTCCTCATAGAAAGCAATAGTTAGCAAGAAACACTGGTATACATAATATGTACAAACATACATATCCTAATGACATACATACAAATACAAGAGGTCCTCTGCACTCAACCCATTAACAATATATTTAAGACATTGAGGCGTTTTGTGCCTTAAGCTACTACAAAATGCCTTACCCTTTAAAAAAAACAGGGATTGTTTGTCTATAAATTGTAATATATTTAAGCTGGCCAACTATGTCAAAGTCATCCCTAGCAATTCAAACTACTCTAGTGGTCTAACTATACAGACAGGGTTTAAAAAATTATAGTAACTTTCAATCTTCTTTAATCACATCCCAGAACAATTACACAAACAATTATTAAACCAGGAATAAAAAGCTGGTGCCAAGCAGACAATTCTATAAACCAATTCATACTATATTCTTAGAAATAGATATCCCAGCTTACTATATATCAACCTCATTTTTTTTTATTTAGTTATAGTTCATATAATTCAGTTACATACAGCAGGTGAGTAAGAATATTATAAGTGCTTTCTATTCACATCAGATTTCTTATATATTTACCAACATTTATAGCAAACAGTCTCATGCATATTTTTTCCTTATTGTATTCCAAACATTGCTTGTGGCTCCCTTATGGTAATATAATCAACTATGGAGCAGATGTATTCATCTTTTAGTGTTGGGTCCAAGGTAATTTTCTCCTGTATCTCCCATTCCATTGATAATCTAAGCTCTAAGCTCTTGTATAACCTTGCAAAACATTTTCTTGCCTCTTACCATTTTTGATGAGCAGAAACAATGCAGGCAGCAGTTAGAGATGGGATCATGTTGTTGGTTTGAACATTCATGTGGAACAGGTGTGGATAGTCTGGCAAGGAGGGATCAGGTGCCTGTTCTGAGACAATTCAGTAGGGAATTAAGGTGTGCTGCTGAAGTGAGTTGCTAAAGGGATCAGTATAAAGTTGTGGAGATATATCTATCTATCTATCTATCTATCTATCTATCTATCTATCTATCTATCTATCTAGCTATATATATATATATATATATATATATATATATATATATATATATATATATATATATATATATATACTGTTTTATTCACAATGAGGTTTTCCCACAAACTTTTTAATCCATGCAATGGATAACCTAAAAGTTCATACTTTTGATTCCAGACTGGTCAACTAGCCTGAGAAAGGAAAAAAAGTACCCCGCCTAAGACTAGTTTTTAAAATTGGTCACTGAAAAAAACTTTTAAATTACTTCCCACCTAATCCAACGTATAGGTTGCAAGACTGGTACTTAATCAATTGTGCAGCACCAGAGTATTGACCTAATTAGTAAGTTCATAACAGCGGAAATATATATCAGTTTTGAAGTACCTTAGATACAACTAATTAATAAAGTGAATAATTGTTTATTTTAATTGGAATGTAAATCAATTTCTTGCAGTACTTGTTGAAATATATTTCATTCATTCTAATATAAAGTGCATCAATCAGCAAATCAATTTCCTACAGTACTTGTTAAAGAATAATTCATTAGTTCTAATATAAAGTGCAATAATTAATTCATTCCATATCCATCAATTAGCTCGAAATTCATTAGACTGAATTGCAGTGCAGAAATTATAACTGAATGAATCCCCAATAATTCAGGTAATTAGACAAAGGAAATAGTGTGGCACACAATATTGGATCAATTCATCCCAAATTAATCAGTTCATTATTAATTCATGGATCTAAAGTACAGTGCAATAATTATACATTTAGTTCAAATCCCCCAATTAATTAATAGTAAGTGATAGTAGAGGAGTTATGTGACCAGCAATAAGTTAGGCTATATTAAAGAACCACTTTGCTCAAATTCAAAGGAAAGTAATTGAGAAAATGAAGTGAAGAATGGTGGCATTGTTCTAGTATTTTCTATCCCTGGGACACCACAAAGTAGTAGAAGGCAGGGTAACCGGGACTGTGGTCTAGTAAATTACCTTATCCTATACTTGTAAACGGGGCTGACATCCTAAAAAAACACAAATATTGCTCCATGAAATTAAGTAAGCAGAATTTGAGAAGGAGAGAAGTATGAGCTTGAGTGATAGGTTGTTGCCTTGAGAAAGCACATTTGCTAAACGTGCATCGGCGTTTCATTGCTCTTGTTATTTTGTTTTAATTCCATTATGAATTTCTAGAGATTCTAGCAAAATTCAATCCAGAAGTGGTCCAAGAGGGTTGACGCTATAACAACCTATTGCTCAAGTTCATATTTCTCTCCTTCTCAAATTCTGCTTACTTAATTCCATGGGGCCCATGATTTGTGTTTTTTAGGATGTCAGCCTGTTTTTACAGGTATAGGATAGGGTAATTTAAGAGACCACAGTCCCAGTTACCCTGCCTTCTCCTACTTTGTGGTGTCCCAGGAATAGAAAATACTAGGCAGTTATTATTGGGACAACTCTACCGTTCTTCACTTCATTTTCTCAATTACTTTCCTTTGAATTTGAGTGAAGTGAATCTTTAATATATCCTAACTTATTGCTGGTCACATAACTCCTCTACACTTACTTACTATTAATTAATTGGGGATTGGAACTATATTTATAATTATTGCGCCACACTTTAGATCCATGAATTTCTTGTTAACTGATTAATTTGGGATAATGTGTGCCACACTTTTTCCTTTGTCTAATTGCCTGAATTAATTGGGGATTGGCTCAGATATAATTTCTGCAATGCACTTTAGTCTAATGAATTTTGAGCTAATTGATGGATACTGATGAATTAATTAATGCACTTTATATTAGAATTAATGATGTATTCACAAGTGCTGTAGGAAATTGATTTACATTTCAATTAGAATAACCAAATATTCACTTTATTAATTAATTGTATTTAAGGTACTTCACAATTGATATATATTTCAGCTGTAAGGAACTTACTAATTAGGTCTAATACTCTGGTGCTGCAAAATTGATTAAGTACCAATCTCGCAACCTATATGTTGGGTTTGATAGGTGGGAAGTAATTTAAAAGGTTTATTTAGTGACCAATTTTCAAAACAAGTCTTAGGCAGGATACTTTTTTTCATTTCTCTATAAGAAAAATTCTCCCTTATCAATTTACCCTGATCGAGGTCAGACATCTGCTATAAGTAATTGGATATTATTATATGTAGGTAGTCAAGGGTATTGTTCCCTCTTTTTCGCATAAAGTGTCTAAGCCACTATAAGGAATACTGAATATAAGAAAATTACAATTATTTTACTCACAATCTTTAGGTTTTTTTCTTTGCTCCCTCAGAACAATCCAAGCACAACCCCCACTTCCTGAAAAGATACCTCACTGATGATGCTTTTCTACAGGTAATGACCTCAACACCTCTACTGGCTTTTTAGTCATAGTGAACACAGCCCCTGTTATTCTCCATACCTGCCATGTACATCAGAGCATTCTGAGGCATAACTACCTTCTAGTGTTTTACCATTTGCTGTGCCACAAAATATGCATGTAAATATCATAAAGTGCAAACCACATACCCAATGTTGGACTGGGGTGTCCCGTCTGGGGCCCACCAAGGCTGCTGCCTAGGGGTCCCAACCCCAGTCGTAAGATCTTCTAAATAATAAGACGAAGGAAATAGTGTGGCACACAATATTGGATTAATTCATCCCAAATTAATCAGTTAATTATAAATTCATGGATCTAAAGTAAAGTGCAATAATTATAAATTTAGTTCCAATCCCCCAATTAATTAATAGTAAGTGAGAGTAGAGTATCTGGTGTCCCACTTGCCCAGTCCAACCCTGCACATACCCAACAAACCACGTATTCCACTAACTACTCTACACCAACGACTTAGTTGTTACCTTACACAGTACTAACTGCAAAAACAGAGACAGAGTGCTAACTACACCCAACACCAGTAGAAAAGTGCTGACCAATAATACAGTGCTCATTATACAGGGCAGTTTGTAGATGTTCTTTAGGAAAATTTAAATCACTGAAAAATGTCATTACTCATCATGTTTGTTGCACAGATTATTTTGTGCTTTTAACTTCAATTACCCATACAGTTTCTCCCTTCATTTTCTATTTAAGCAGGTGTTACTTTATCTAACAATGGCAATTATCCTCTTGTTAATCATAATGAAGCCTGAGGCAAAGACCTGATTAGACATGCATATGATGATACGATTAATTATCTTTGCAAATTTAAGCCTCATAGTATTGTTATAAAACCGTTTTACTGGAAACCACCTTAGGGATCTTTGTATATTTTTGCTCCATATAAAAGAGAGTCTTCTCCAGTCAGAAGCATCTTGGTTTTCCCTCTCTTGTCTCTTTTACAATTGAAGTTTTTCCAGGTTTGTCAAAATGAAAATGAGACTGCCTGCCTAAAACTGTAATCCAGCAATGACCCAATTCTGTCATAGAATTGCATGTAGACAAGCTCTGCTTTGTAACTTGGAAAAAGTATTGGGTCACAGAGAGGCATAATTCCATGTTGTATTTAGTTCAGTGGGGCTCAGGTGAAGCCGTTCTTTTCTTCCTGCACTCAGCAAAGATACTGTAAAGGTTGCTCCCCATAATGTTCATTCTCATTTAAATTATATAAACATGTATGTGAGCTAACGTATAGATGAACAACCAGAAACATTTTGCAAAAGTCTCGGCTCTTATATCTAACTCATTTGCTGAGTTTGATGTCTCTTTTCAAACCATGTAGAATGAGTGTGTCCATAAATCAACATTTAACATTTAGCTTATTTATTAAAAAGAAAACACTCAGTTTAATCGGATCGGGAAAAAAACTTAATACAATTGAGCAAAAACCCGAATCACTAAATTTTTGGGTCTTTTTTCGATTTTTTTCAAGTTTTTGCCCGAAAAGGACAAATTTTCAGGCTAAACCCAGTGCAGACCACAATAACTTTTTATTATTGACTTATACAGCACATTGACAGGTCTGAGATGACTCATTTTTAGATTCGGAAAAAAATTCACGTTTTGCCCTAAAAATTTGAGGTTCAAAAAATAACCCCCTTAATGTTGCATTCTATTGCAGAAATAATAACATTGAAGCCCAGCATTGTCTGTATCATTTCAAACTCATCCTTAGCATAAAACACACCCTACTTCCATACTGAATCTTTCCAGCAACAGTTTATTAAGGCAGCTCTTTGGTTTCCTTACTTTGCCTCTGGCTATAATACTACTTGCACCTGCCTCCGTGTCTCATAACAAGTGTGACATCCATATAGTTCACTCATTTGTAAAACATACATGACAATAGTGAGTATTAATGGATCAGACGAAGACAATGCAGGTCCTGATCAGCATTATTGGATTTTTCGGGTTCTGTTTTGCTCAAGGTCAGTAAAATATAGTCTTATTATTCCCGGCTTATGCAAAATGTGTGTATGTTTCAGTGCCAATGTGCAATTTTCTGGGTGCTAGGGTATAGCACTTTAATATAAGATTATAGGGCAGATCAACTACAGACCCCATCTGAGGCTGGGCCTACTTTGAGAATGATATCAATTGCAACGAGGACATTTTAGGATTATATGGGGTTTTCTGCATTTTTTCCCTAAATTAGTTGCACATGTCAGAACTGTGATATAGTTCATGTGAATATTGCATAGAAATTAACAGATTTTACTATGGTATAGTTGGAATGTGTAGTTTTTTTACTTGTTTAAGGGCTAGAGCAGTGATCCCCAACCAGTAGCTCGAGAGTAACATGTTGCTCTCCAACCCCTTGGATGTTGCTCTCAGTGGCCTCAAAGCAGGAGCTTATTTTTGAATTCCAGGCTTGGAGGCAAGTTTTGGTTGTATAAAAAACAGGTCTACTTCCAAACAGAGCCTCAATCTAGAAAGATTGACAATCCACATAGTGTCTACCAAATGGCCAATCACAGTACTTATTTGGCACCCCAAAAACATTTTACATGCTAGTGTTGCTCCCCAACTCCTTTTACATCTGAATATTGCTCATGGGTTCAAAAGGTTTGGAATCCCTGGTCTAGAGGATTGCAATCTGGTCCGTGTAATTCATAGTAAATGTGTGTCATCAAATACCATTAGTTTGGTCAACATTGATTAAGGTGAGATGGCAGGATATCATGTCAGTTTGATTTTCACTTCATTTGATCTCATGGTGCTTTTGAAAGTATCTAGGCTGCCTTTTGTAAAATATTATGAAAAAGTCATTGTCAAGGTAAGCTGGATGGGGATACAGGTATGACACCTGTTTTCCAGAATGCCCAGCACCTTGTGTTTTCCAGATAATGGATCTTCCTGTAATTTGGATCTCCATAAGTCTACAAGAAAATTATTTAAACATTAAGGGGCAGATTTATTAAGGTGCAAGTTGTTTTTTTTCCACAAAAAATCTAGTTTTTGAGTTGTATTTTTTGGTAAAAACTCTCATTTGCAGGTCAAAAAAAAAAAATTATTTTATTATACCCTGACCCGAAAATACAAATCTAAAACCTGTCGGGGTCTTGTAGGAGTCAGTGGCAGAGGTCCCTTGAACCATTTGAAGATGTTAATAGCCTTCATGATGTTCGTGTTTTTTGAAAACTTGAATAATTCAAGTGATTCAAGTTTTTTTTCTCTGAAAACTCGATTATATCGAGTTTTCTTTTTGCTGGACTCGAATTTGCAAAATCAGGTTTTTGCCATTTGAGTTTTTTCTTAAATAAGATACCATTCGAGTTTAGAGGTCATTCGAGTTCATTCGAGATAAAAAGAAACTCTAACATTCGACCTTTGATAAACAACCCCCCCCAATAAACCCAATAGGCTGGATTTGCTTCCAATATGGATTAATTATATCTTAGTTGGGATCAAGTACAAGGTACTGTTTCATTATTACAGAAAAAAAGGAAATCAGTTTAAAAATTTGGATTTTTTGGATAAAATGGAGTCTACGGGAAATGTGTTCTCCAAACACAGTTCCAAAAGAAGTTGTCATCTCCCGGGTGATTCCTATGGTGTCCAATAAAAAGGACAACCTTTAAGGAGGTTTTGTGTATTTCATCATCATCATCATTTATTTACATAGCGCTGTCAAGATACGCAGTAGTTGTTCAATTTGGATATATTGCATTATATGGACAAACAATCTCTGGGTTTCTTGAAGGAAGATTAAATCTTACAAAGAAGTCAGATAGAAATGTTGCACATTGAGGGTCATTTATGAAGTTTGTGCATTGCATATTTATTTACATTTGGTTGTTTTGTGCATATTTTTCCTCTAAATTTCTACATTTTTTTTTACATTGTGCACAAAGATTTGCAAATTAAATGGTTGTTTGTATGAGTGTGGCCATTGTGTGTATGCAAATAAAGCACTCATTTTGCAAATATAAATTAAATTAATTAACTTTTCACACAGAGTGCGCACATGAATTTTCTCAATCTATGATTAGGCTATATTTAAAAAGATCTTAAAAGGGTGGTTATTTATTAAAGTCCGAATGCCAAAAACTCAAAAAAAGTGGAAAAAAATTTCAGACTTTATTAAACCCTGAGGGTGTTAAATGCACAAGTAAAAAAGTACTCCAACTCAGACCTGTCAAATTCATGTAGAAGTCAATGGAAGAATTCACAAAGATATCCTGATCTGCTTTTGGTTTGGTGCAATAAATTGAAGATTTTGTGGTTTTTGGCAAAAATCCCCCAAAAAATCTGAGTTTTCATGCATCAAATCCGAAGATATTGTAAGATTCACAATTCTTTTTAATTTTTTCCTGCACAGGTACTTTTCAGAAAAAATGTATTGGTAATTAAGGGAAAAAACACTTGTGTGCATTTGGTCAGATTAGCTTTCATAAAATAATGAGACGAGTTTTCGTGCATCAAATCCGAAGAAATCGTAAGATTAGTTTTTTTCACAATTCTTTTTAATTTTTTCCTGCACAGGTACTTTTCAGAAAAATGTATTGGTAATTAAGGGAAAAAAAACTTGTGTGCATTTGGTCAGATTAGCTTTCATAAAATAATGAGACATTTTCAGATTTGTTAAATAGCCCCCTTAGTTTGTTATAGAATGGTCAGTTCTAAACAACTTTTCAATTGCTTTTCATTATTTATGTTTTACAGTTTTATAATTATTTGCCTTTTTCTTCTTTCCAGCTTTCAAATGGGGGACATTGACCCCATCTAAAAAAAATTGCTCTGTAAGGCTACACATGTATTCTTATTGGTACTTTTTATTCCTCATCTTTCTATTCAGGCCTCTTCTATTCATATTCCAGTCTCTTATTCAAATCAATCTATGGTTGCTAGGGGAATTTGGACCCTAGCTAACAGATTGCTTAAAATGCAAACTTGAGAGCTGCTGAATAAAAAGCTAAACAACTGATCTGTGCCTCCAAATGTGCCCCTAGTAGCACCCCATCTTCTTTTCTGCTGATTCAAAGCACGTTTTTGGGTGCTGTCAGTTACCTGAGTTTAGGGATCAACAAACAATATACTGTGTATGTAAAGTATTTATGTACAGTATTTATGTATGTGTGTGTGTATTAAGGCAATGTTACAATACAAGGCTGAATAGTAATTGATTCAGATTCTCATTACATGGCAGTTTAGAGACAAGTGCAGTTGGCATTAATATCAAATACAGTGAAACCTCAATTTTACTTCCCCCAATTTGAAAGGGCTGGTTCAACTTCAAGTTAACTTTTAGTATGTTACAGAATGGCCATTTCTAAGCAACTTCTCAATTGCTCTTATTTATTTATTTATTTTATAGTTTTTGAATTGTCTTCTTCTTCTGAGTCTTTCCAGCTTTTCAAAGCAGGTCACTGACACCATCTAAAAAATGGGCGACAACGTTTTTTTGACACGTAACAAATTGCGCAACAAATTTCTGATGCAAAACAATTTTTTTCACCCATTAGACTCTATGGGCATCATTTTTGCAGTAGAATTTGGCAAGACTGTAAGGGTGCAAATTTATTCTTATTCATATCAATGCATGGCTGCATAGTTTTTCAGATGATTTACATATTTTACCTTTTTAATTGTAGAACTATTCCTGCCAGAGCTCTGAAATCTAGGGAGCCGATTTACTAACATTCAAATTTAAAGTTTTTTCACAAATTGTATTTTTTGCTCTAAAAATATTTTTTTTCTCTAAAACTCTAAAAATTTGAGATTTATAAAATTTAAAAACCATCAAAAACTGTTGAAGTCCCTTAAAAGTCAATGGGAGCAGCGCTGATCCTGTTGGACCTTTTATTAGACATTCAGATATTTAGAGGTTTTCTGATTTTTTTTTTTTTTTGCTAGTAATTGTCCAAGTTTTTTGTATTCTTCAGAGCATCATTCACCTTTTTTTTTTTTTTTGTACTTTTTATAATCGGATCTTTTGATAACTTTCATGATATATGTGGATTTTAGAGAAAAAGGGGAACATTTAATAAAATTCACAAATAGAAAGAAAATTTGCCTGTTGCAATGTAATATTCGTTGTTATGCTTTTACTGCATTGAAATCTAAATTGTGCATTGCGAACATTTAATGCCTGCTCTGCAGTTTTGTTAAATAGTTTGTGGCGAAAAAAAGTGTAATTACATACACTGCGAATGTTTGCAAAAGCAATTTGGTTGCAAACTTTGCGAGGAAGTAGTTGAAGTCTTTAATCAGTCAAAAATGGGGCAAACATGGTCGCTAAAGCACGTTACATTTCACCTATAGAGTTTAATTGTGGATTCAAGAACCTCTAAAACCACTAAAATGCAACCTTTAATAAATAGACCTCCACGTAGCACTTCTAGATAATATTGTTTGTGGGAAAAGTCAAGAAGAGATTTGAGACTCCATCACTTACTCCATATTGGATAATTGTGAAATCTTTTTAAATGTTTTCCAAAAAATTTACATTTTTTTTAATTTAAGAAACTTTGATAAGTTTCACAAATTTTTCAGAGACATCCAATAAATGTTTTTGCTATTTTTAAATAAGTGCATTGGTAAAATAAAAATATTACTATTGAATAATTAAGTAAAAATAGCAACAGATGTAAAGTCCAGGGAGCAAGATGACTGTGTAAAATTATTTTTAATGTATTTGATTGTACATGACAAATGTCTGATGGCATTGACAACAGATAACTGCATATGCCTTGTCTTTGTGTTTCTTTTAGTGAACTCCCTATCATGTGTCACGTGCAGAGATAAATTTAATTGTGAAGGTCCACCTCAGGAATGTCCTTCTTCAGACGATGTATGCATGGCTGTGAGGATGGAGACAAAGCTTCGTAAGTCCCTGAAAAACATTGAGAAGTCTTCAGTATACCAATAAAGGAAACGCTAAAGACAATATTTACATATACAATCAACACGTAGCTTTTGAGTAGTATCATTGGTTAAATGGCCTCTTGTGAAGTTTTCCCCTACAGCGTTTCAAGGGAAGTATAAATTGTCAGAGAAAATATTTAGGCCAATATTTGTGCATTTGTTTCAACAGACATTGTAAAAGGGAAGTGGCAAAACGAGAGAAGTTACTTCCAAATAAAAACAACTAGGGATGGAGTGGGAAAAGAACAGATATTATATAATACAAATATTATTTATAATATTTATAAAGTATTTATAAAGTAAAAGAATGTTCTATAGTGCTGTTCAATAACAGAGTGTACAGATTTATTAAGGATCAGGCTGTGTTTTCCATGAAAATTTGAGTTTCAATGTTATTTTCTTGCTCAAAAATTATTTTTTCAGGTTAAAAAAACTCAGTTTTCGAGTTTTAAAAAAAAATTGAGTTTGTCAAGATTTAAGGGCACATTTATGGGTCGAATATCAACCCTCGAATTCGACCCTCGAAGTAAAATCCTACGAATTTGAATATCGAATTCGAAGGATTTACTGCAAATCCTACGATCGAACGATCAAAGGAAAAATGAACGATGAAATCCTTCAAATCGAACGATTCAAAGGATTTTAATAGATCAATAGATTTTCCTTCGATCAAAAAAACCTTATAAAAGCAATGGGGAAGGTCCCCATAGGCTAACTCGGTAGGTTTAAACTATCGAAGTATGTAGTCAAAGTTTTTTTTAAAGAGACAGTACTTTGACTATCGAATGGTCGAATAGTCGAACGATTTTTAGTTTGAATCGTTCGCATCAAAGTAGTAGTCGAAGGTCGTAGTAGCCTATTCGATGGTCGAAGTACCCAAAAAAATACTTCGAAATTCGACGTTTTTTTACTTCGAATCCTTCACTCGAGCTTAGTAAATGTGCCCCTAATTATAGCCTGTAAATAGCTTAAATCTGAAAATACACCATGTAAAACCTGTCAATGTCATGTCGGAGTATTTGAAGATGTTAAGTCTTCATGATGTTCAAGTTTTCTTCCGAGGGTTTTGCTCCAAAACTCTATCAATTCTAGCAATTCGACTTTTAATCGAAAACTCGATTAATTATTTTGGGTTTCAACCCCAAACATGCAGATTTGAGTTTTTTCTTAAATTAGTAAATTCAGTCGAGTTCATACGAGATATATAAACCCCCTAAATGATTAAAGTAGGAGCGGCTTAGTGATGTCATTTCTGTCACATGACTCGCTGAAACTTGTGTATTATAATTAAATAATAATCGTTAAATTATAATATCCTTATATTTTACAAGAGGGGGTACTTTATTCACTATACAGGAAATGCTGTACCTTGAAGCTATAGTAATCATAAGTAGAGACTTCAGGGAATCCATAAAGAATGACATCAAGGGACAGATTTTCCTTGTTTGTTACCATTGGCAAGTCTATTGACCATGGTCCACACTTTCCCTAACCAATCTATATAAAATAGTTTATTATCAAGCCATCACTCTGACACACATACTGTAAATAAATGTACTTGGGCATTGACACATAATAAACAAACTCTCTATCTCTTTTATGGAACCACACTCTCAGGCGCAAATTCACTAAGCGCCGAAAGCTAGTGTTAATTCGCTAGTGTTTGGCATTTTTCGTTACTGCGCAAATTCACTAACGAACGCTGGCGTAATTTCGCTAGTGTTACTTCGCACACCAGGCAAATTTTCGCTAGTGAAGTAACTACGCAAATTCACTAACTTGCGCAGTGTACTGAACGCTACCTTTTACACTAGACTTCCTTCGCCACCTCAGACCTGGCGAAGCACAATAGAGTAGATAGGGATTGTTTCCAAAAAAGTCAAAATTTTTTCTAAGTCCCAAAAAACGCTCGCGTGTTTTCTACATGATGGGTGATAGACTGAAAAAGATCAAAAATATTTTTGGGGCTCCCCTCCTTCCCCCTACATTTCCTGACTCATGGCAACTTACCTAGACAGTGGGCACATGTGTAGGGCAAAATAAAATTTTTATTTGCTGATTTGAAGGTTTTCTAGGCATTTGTAGTGCTAATACGTGTTCCTCCATTGAAATTTGAATTTCGCACGTATGCAAATGAACCATCGCTAGCGAAACTTCGCTTCGCTTGCCGAATTAACGCTAGCGCAACTTCGAAAACGTACGCTACCCCTGTGCACAACTTCGGATCTTAGTGAATTTGCGGAGCACTGGCGAAAATACGCCTGGCAAAGTATGGCGAAGTGTGGTGAAGTGCAGCAAAGTGCGGCAAAGTTGCGCCTGGCATCTTAGTGAATTTGCCCCTCAGTTCATAGTCTCCATAATATTTAGCACCAAGCATTATCTTTTAAATGGCACATTGTTCCAGAAAATGATGTTTTTTCGTGAAACATATGGATAAAGCTATTTGCAATAATGATAATGCTCTTTTGTCTCTTCAGAGAAAATCGAAGGTATAACGGCATTTGTACGTCAGTGTGGCAGTCTGGCACATTGTGATCAGTTTGGTAGAATGTCAACGGCCTCTACAATTATTTCTTTTGTGACTAGCTGCTGCAGCAATGACTCCTGCACTCCTATTGGTCCATTTAGTAAGTATATATATTGTATTCAAATCTGATCTTAGGGGTTCAGCCTAGGGAGCAATACATATTAACAGGAATGTTGGGGTACGGATGTGGCTGCACCTAAATGGGCAAGGCATGAGGGTCATGGAATTATATATTCCGACTTTTAAGGTAAGGGTTACGTAATAAAAGACACTAAGCCAGGAGCAGTAGCCCACAGCAACCAATCAACAAGAAGCATTAACTGGTTACCTGTTTAAAACCAAACAAACATGTAGTGTGTTGTTCACTACCCCAATAAAGATACACTTGCAGACTCAGCTTGCTGCCGTGGACTTCCTGCAATTACCTCCTTTTCTATCACATCAAACAATTTATTGGTTGTTATGGGTTACTGGTCCTGGGCAAACCAAGGGGCCTATTTATCATGCTGAGTAAAACATTGTATGTTGCCCATATCAACCAATCAGATCTTTGTAGGTAACTATTGAAATCTAATTGCTGATTGGTTGCTATGGGCAACATCACTGGTGATGTTTTTCTGACCAATGCCTGCTCTTTAACCATCAAGAAGGTTATGAGAAGGTGTTTGTAAGTTATTCTTTGTTTTATGGGAAGCCATGATAAGACCTTCAGCAGAGAAGGTGTCTGTCCTCTCTTGGATGAGTGAAGGAGAATTCTGGCACATCATTTTAATACAGACTGGGGAGAGATGGGAGTTTGGTAGAAGTTAGTAGAAGTTTACAGTAGTTTAGATGGGAAAGGATGAAAACATGCATGAATGCTGCTTATGAAAGAAAGGGACAGACTTTGGCAATATTGTGTACGAAAAAATAGCAGTTTTTTTTCATAGTGGTGTTAATATGGTCAGAAAGGGAAAGAAGGCGAGTTGAAGTTTACCCCCAGACAATGTGCCAAGTTAATAGGATTAAGTTAAGAACCAAGTTTTACCTGGAAAGATGATTAGTTCCATTTTTATTTAGTATAGTTTGAAGTGGTGTTGATTCATCAAGTTGGAGATATTGAACCTTGCAGCACCTTTACATTGAGTGGCAGATTTATCAAGGGTCGAATTTAGAGAAGTTTTTTTAAACTCCCATCACCTAGAAATTTGAAAAAATAAGAATAAAAAAAAAAATAACTTCGGGTGAATAGGCTGCATTCGATCGTTTGATTCGATTTCAGATTGTATTCGATCAAATTTGAATCAAAGAATTTTCCAAAAATAACTTGATGACTCCAAATAGGTTCTAGGAGGTCCCCCATAGGCTAAAACAGCAATTTGGCAGGCTTTAGATGGTGAATAATCGAAGTTCAATTGATAAAGAGACAGTACATGATAAATTTCGATATTTTAATTTTTTAATTGGGCTATTACCTAGTCGAAGTACACAGAAAATACAATGAAATTCGAATTTAAAAATTCTAATTTTCACTTCGACCCTTAATAAATCTGCCCCTGAGTAAAAGTGGAGATGAGGTTCTGTTAGCATAAGTGACACAGGAGCTTATTTAGCAACACTGGGCAGTAACCCATAGCAACCAATTAGTGCTTGTTTTTTTTCAGGCAGCTGCAGGTAGAACAATGAATGCAACAATTTTGATTGGTTGCCATGGGTAACTGCCCACTGACAATTTTGCCCAGTGTTGATAAATGAAGCCCCCCCCCAAAGTGAATGATCAATTGAAAGGTAAGAAGAGAGCCAAGATGCAGCCTGATTATGGATTCATTCATCACTAGACAGGAGGATAATTAGAGAGACAGAATTGGTCATGCATGGCCTTTTTTAAAAATACAATTGACACAGACCTATTTAAAAGCAAAGTTTCAGCTTCGCAAGAGGAGGTGGGATGGAACAACAGTGTCAACTAGGGATGGGCGAATTTTTTTTGACGCGAGCCATTCAAATCTATGGCCGTCATTTTTGCGGCGAAACCAGGTGAAACTTCGCCCCTTCCCTAGTGTCAACTGCAAAAATACAAAAGTGCAAAGAGTGGCTTAGGAAAGTTACATTTAATTGATCATCTGCAGCAAACTTTGGATGACTGCATACTGCACTTGTTGGTCATTAATGACATCTTATTTCTTTTAATGTACACTTAAAAAAAATGTTTGAACATGCATTACTGAATAATACACAGAGAGATGCCTTTACCTAAAATGGTAATATATCTTTCCCACAGCTCCCGTTGAACCCTTCAGCTACCCAGCCAATGAACTGTTTTGCCCAGTTTGTGAGTCTACAGGAGGGGAAGACTGCATTGCACAGTATGCCATGGCATGCACTGGAAACCAGACACAATGTGTGAAACTTGTAGAAACTTCACCAGAGTGTAAGTTCTTTTATTCCGATAGGAAGGGAAACAGTTTAGATGTCTCTCCTTATAGGAGGTTGATCTATACAGGTTGATCTTTATAATTGCCTACAAACTAGGGCAGATTCCCCCATAATATGATACTGTACATCAGAGATAACCAAAATGTCCCTACTCCAATGCCTAGATGGACTTATAGATGGCAAAGACAAAATGATGAGTGTTTATTTTGAGAATCATATACAGTCTCTTTTTGGGTGCTGCTTAGATGGTATAGCACATAGTGTTTACAAAACCCCAGTGGGTGTACTCATTAGTGATGGGCGAATCTATTCAGCAGGTGCAAATTTGCGACGAACTTCCGTGTTTCGCCGCCGGTAAATAAATTTGCAAAATTGCCACGAAAATTCGGCAACAGCAAAGTTTTTTGATGCTGGCAACAATTCAGACACCGGTGAAAATGAACAGATGCCCATTGACTTTAATGCACGTCTAATTGTCGCCAACATCGGAATTGGTGCCGGTGCCGATTTTGATGCCCGCAAAATGATGCCAGCAGCAAAATTAGCGTTTTGCTAATTGCTAATTTTTTGCTATTTTGCGAATTTTTGCAGGAAATTTTGCAGGACAAATTTGCCCATCACTCACAAATCTGTGAACTTGTCTCCAGTTCTATCAGATGCTCAGAGTGTTTTTTTTTACTACAGGAATCTCATATTCTGTAAACTGACTGCTTGAAAACCTTCAAAAACTCTAAAATGTCAAGTTTTTCAGACAGTTACTAGCAAAAAAAAATCCAAAAACCTCTAAAAGTCAGAATGGCTAAAAAAAGGTCCACTATAATCCGCACAGCTCCTATTCACTTATAGGACCTGGACTGCAGCTAGGGCAGATCCCCCCATAATATGATACATCAGAGATAACCAAAATGTCACTACTCCAATGCCTAGGTGGACTTATAGATGGCAAAGACAAAATGATAAATCTCTATTTTCAGGATCATATACAGTACAATATCTTTTTGTGTGCTGTTTAGATGGTATGGATCATAGTATTTACAAAACCCTAGAGGATGTATACACAAATCTGTAAACTTGTTTCCAGTTCTTTCAGATACTCATAGTGTTTTTTTAATCTCCTATTCTGTAAACTGGCTGCTTGAAAATCTTGAAAAACTCAAAAATATTGAGTTTTTCATACAGCTACTAGCGAAAAAGAATCCAAAAACCTCTTAAAAGTCAGAATGTCTAAAAAAGGTCCAATAGGAAGAAAAAGACCTTGACTGCAAATTTTTGTGTAGTTTTTACAATTAATAAATCTCACATTTTCAGAGTTTTAGAGAAATTAAAAAACACGTTTTTTGAGAAAAAAATGTGACAAAAAGACATTTGCATTTAGTAAGTAGGCTCCATAGTGTCAAGCAAAAAAAAAAGCAACGTTTCAGAAGTGCGCCACTTTTTTCATGTCACCCAACAAAGGGGCTCATCATTCAAGCTCATTTTTTGTTTCTGGGTTTCTTTTTGCTTGTACTTTCTAGGGGTGCTGTCTGGCTGCTTGCTAACTATGTTGTTCCTGTCTCTCACTCAAACAAAACATTGTCAAACAGGACTAAGATTTGGCACCTACAATATTAAGGCCTAAATAGACCTGCCCTACTCACAGGGTCTGTTGTTCTGAGAAGCTACAGATGCAGCCACTTTGGTTTGTCTGTTTGACACAGAATAACTAAACACAGATATCCCATTTATCTCATTTAACACAGAAAACTGCGTCACAACATCCCATCTAATTAAAGCATTCACCATTGTGAACAATGGAGCTTTGGTATGCTAATGAAAAGGTTAAATGCATTAAATGAGTTAAGATGACTTAAGATAACACAGTTTCTTCAATTACCCCTGAGTCATGACGCATTTAACTCACAAATCCAAGTGGCTTCATCTGTACCTTATTGCCTTCTGGCCAGGAATTCTTGGAGCAGCCAAGGTCAAGTGTTATGGTTTGGGTAGCTGAGGATGAGTAGAGTATAACAGTGCTTTATTAGCAGACTTTTGCAGCCATTACACAACAGTAACTTTCACTTTCACTTTTAAGCTACCAGGAAGTATGCACAGTATACTGTAAGTATGCGCACAGTGACATCTACATGCCTTTTGCATAAACACCACATCAAGCACATACGCAGTACAGTAACAGTTTGGCTCTGACTGTGTAAGTTCTGAGTTTACTGTACTAGGCAAGTACAAAACCCAGGGCAGCTACAAGAGTTCTGGAACAGGAGTCAAGATGGCAGAACAGTGATTAACATATTCCTTCTCCTTTGTGGTCACATAGTGTAATGGTCGGTATCCCAAAACCCAGAAGTAACTCAGATCTTCTGGTCTCGGCCTGCTCTTCTGCCTTTGGCAGCCGACCTTTTGGCTTCAGGTGGAGCCCTCCACTCCTCAGATGCCACCAGGTCGTATTGCGGGAGAACCAGGGAGAGAGTTCTGGGCAAGCACAGGGAGCGAACATGTAGGGATAGGACAGCGGAGCAGATAACTGAGTCGAGGAACAGACCAGGTCAAACCAATATGGGTATCGAAGTCTCAATGCAGATATCAGATCCAAGGTTTTGGTCACAAGCCAAGGTCATACACAGACAGAACAGCGCAGTAGGGTCAATACACAGGAAACACACTCAGAACAACGATTAGAACGCACCCAGGAACTTGGCAGGAACCTTTACATTGGGCACTGACTTTAATTATCTGAATTTAGCATGCATGCGCGATTAAGTCACTCTTGCCGCTTGCTTAAACCCGGAAGCGACCAGCCCTTTACATTGCGCATCTGCGCCAAAGTGGAAGGAAGCATCGCAGGTGCGACGGCCGTCCCCATCGCACCCCCATTGGACCACCAGGGGGAGTTCTCACACATAGATTCAACAAAGGCATATACATTGATAAG